>CAJNIZ010022223.1:0-600000 GCA_905231905.1 Symbiodinium pilosum
GGCAGAACAGCTCATCACTAAACGCGCCGAAGTGAAAATTTAAATTCAGTCCGCTATAGAAAAATTCATTAATGAAACGCTGACTCAGAAAGAGGTGCCCAACGCATTGAGCATCGCCAACGTTGCCATTACCGATTTTGATTTCTCGGCAGAATTTAATCGCGCGATCGAAGATAAAGTACGTGCTGAGCAGGAAGCCCTGCAGGCAAAAAACGAAAAACTTCGCCGCGTCACTCAGGCAGAAGCTGCAGCAGCGGAACGCACCCTGGCGGCGGACGCAGAAGCCTATCAGATTGAAGTTGCTTCAAAAGCCCGCGCGGATGCCATCCGCAGGGAGGCCGAAGCGTTAAAAGATAACCCCGCTTTAATCCAGCTGCGAATCGCAGAAAAATGGAACGGCAAACTGCCCCAGGTCTCCGGTGGCACTAGTATCCCGCTGCTGAATATTGATGGTTTAGGGAGTGCAAACCCCAACTAGCAGACCTGCTGAAGCCATCTATACTCAGGTCAGGATCCAGGATGTATAGATGTCACAGCTTCAGCAGATTACACCCGTCCACGCAGGCACATTAAAACGTCTGCTGGGTAATCACACCTTTTTCAAGGACGCCTCTGCAAATACGTTTCTGCAGGCACAGAGCTGCGCACACATCCTGACCACTGACACCGATGAACCACTGCTTACCCAGGGCGAAACATCTCCTTATGCCTGGTTTCTGGTGGATGGATCAGTGACGCTGAAACAACAGAACCAACCAGATCGAACACTAACCGCGATGGAGCCTGATGCGGGTTTCCCCATCGCTAATCTACGCCCGGCGAACTACACCGTGCAGCCGGGACTGAAAGCCACCCTGGTACGCATGGAACAGTCGTTCCTGAAAAAGATCAGTCAGAAGCCAAAACCTGCCCGCTTCCTGGGCGGCACCGAAATGGGCGGCGGCAGCTGGCAGAGCCACCGGTTTGCCATTGAGGTCAAACGTCTACAGGCAAGTGGCGACTTCAAGATACCCGCTCTGCCAGGCGTATCTGCACGCATCAGCCATGCCATGCAGGACCCGGATTTTGCTATCAGCGACCTGTCAAAATTGATCGGTGCAGACCCGGCGATTGCTGGCGGTTTGTTAAACATCGCCAATAGCGCTTTGTTTAGAGGGGCGGATTTATGTGAAACGCTGAACGCTGCCATCGTCCGCCTCGGGCTCGCCCAGACCCGCACGTTGGTTATGACACTTGCTGCAAAGTCGCTGTTTTCTGCCCGACGCCCCTGGATTCGAACACGCTTGAATATCATGTGGCGACATGCCGTGGAAGTAGGCGCATACGCAACCGTGCTTGCACGCCTGGATCGCGGTTACGACAACGCCAAAGCGTTACTGTTAGGTCTGCTGCACGAAATCGGCGCTGTGCCAATACTTGAACTGGCAGATCAGTTTCCGGAATTAGAGAACTCGCCAGGTATCCTTGATGCGGTGCTGGCAAATGAAGTGCCTGGTCTTAGCGCACAAACCCTGACCAAATGGGGGCTTCACGATTTTGCAGATGCTGCCCTGCACCAGGAAAACTGGTTCTTTGAGCACGACGAAAAAACAAGCTACACAGATCTTCTGATCGTGGCTCATCTACATGGATTGATCAAAGCGAAACGGTTTAAAGATCTGCCGCGCCTCAACGAAACACCCGCCTTTCAGAACTTAAGCACTGCTGGCCTGTCAGCAAAAGTCAGCCTGACAATTCTGGAAGAAGCTCAGCAGGAGCTTGCTGAATTACGGTCTTTGCTAACGACGTAATTTCCAGGGCGGAATGGCGTCCCAGTCAAAAGGTATAATGCCCTCTTCAACAATCTGAAAAATGCTGGCTTCAGCTTTGCCCTCATCCAGATCCAGAAAACCTATGGTGCCGTACTGGGTGTCATAGTTATGCGGATAGGTGGGTGAACCGGGATTCACGCAATAGATACCATCGATGGTTGCAATAGCTTCACGGTGCGTATCGCCGGATACAATCACGTCAGGTTTACGTTCCGGGAAAAAGCGTTCTACCCAGTGCGCCATAGTGAAGTTAGGCGGTCGTTCCGGCACCGGCACATAGTGTGTCAGGCCAACCCACAAGCCTTCAATCTCCAGCAACCAGGCGTATTTAACGCGAGGGTCTTCTGGCTGCACCGGCCGCCCGCCGCTGCCATCTTCGCCGTTACCACGTGCAGCCGTGACCGGCGCGATTTTCTCCAGCTCATCCAACACATAAAGATCATGGATATCGCCCGCATGAAAAATCATGTCTACATCTGCAAACGCTGGCGCAATCTGTGGCCACAAAGTTTTGCGCGCTTCGGGTATGTGAGTGTCTGAAATTAAACCTATCCGTGTTGCCATATCAGTTTGATTCCACCCTTAATGCTCTACCCAACGCCTTGTTTCCATGTACTGAGGTAAATGCTGTGCCATCCCAGACCTGTTCTCCAGCAACATAAACGCCTGCAACAACTCCATCAGAACGATTCACCAGCTGGTGGCAATCAAACACATCCCGGTAGATGTATCGAATCGAGTCTTCGCCTTTATAGTTGCGCAGCGCTTCAGGATTCAGCAAGGCAAGGTCTGCTTTGGCACCGATATCCAGGCGACCCACATCCAACCCGAAAAATTCAGCAGGCTCACGGGTCAGCCTTTTTAACATATGACTGAACGTTGCCTCGCTGTCGTTAAGGCCGATATGCAACGCCCGCAGGTTGCCATCAAAAAATGCCATATTCGTCACATGGGCGCCACTGTCGTTAAAACCTGGCAGCAGCTTCGGATGCAACAGCAGCTGCTTGACGACCTCAGGATTTCTGTTTGCTGACACATAGTGCCAGTACAGATCCCGGTCGTAATGATTCAGCAGCATCAGAAAAAATTCAGCATCGTCTCGTATGTTTTTGCCTAATGCATCAAACACGCGCTGTTCTTCATCTTCGACAATGCTATCCGGCTGGCGGCACCACAGTTGATAACGATCATAAGCATACTGCAGCGTCTGCCCCACCCAACCGGCTACAGGCACACGGAAGATTTCCATATCGTTCAGATCGCGGGTCAGAAATTCGCGCTCCAGGCGCAGCTTGCGCCGCAGGTGTCCCAGATTAAAACCCGACTTGCCTTTGGACCACATAGCCCGGAAAGCATCTACAAATTCAGGTTCAGCCAGAATCTTTCGGCGCGCTTCAACGTCCTCCAGCTCAGTCTCTATCAAGCGTCGAAGCAGTGGATTAGCTTCCGCCAACGGACTCACCGCCCCTTCTGAATAAATACGAAAAGGTGCGCTGAGCGCCTGCATGCGAAAGTTCCCCTGCAGCAGATCTGTATTGAGCAGATTAGCAAACAAGAGTGCCCGGGCTTTGTTCTGCCGATTGTTAACCGAATCCAGCGCGGCCAGCGCTGTAATTTTCAAAGGCTTCTTATACAGACGCCCGCTGGACAACATAAACAGTTTTACCGTGAGGGCGCCATTATCCGTGGCCGGCGTCATCTGCCAGACGCGATCGTGTTTACGCACAACATCAGTCAACGTTTTATATTCATCAAAAGAGGCGTATTGAGTAGGAATACGTTTGTCCACATGAGGTTGGTTGGCCAGAAAATGCAGCGGCAGTCCATCGGTGGATAAGCCGAGGTACCCCGCCTGCAAACACTCGTCGAGAATCCCCACCATCTTGTCCAGTTCAACCCGGGTAGGATCCCGCGTAATGCTGGCTTCCAGACCCATCACCTCGATGCGCAACATTGAATGTGGCACAAAAGGCGCGATGTTGGCACCCAGGGGCAGCTCATCCAGGTGAGCAAGGTAATCGCGTGGATTGTTCCAGGTGGCTTTATCTGCCGCCTTGGCCAGCACGGTTTTTGGAATATTTTCGACCCGGGCAAAACAGTCAACAATGGGATCCTGTTCTGGCGTACGCTGGGCGCCAAAGGCCAGACCAATGCTGCAATTCCCCACAACCGCACTTGTGGTGCCGTGCCGCACCATCTCCGGCAACCCCGCGTCCAACTCAACTTCCAGGTCTTCGTGGGTGTGTATATCAAGCAGGCCCGGTATCAGCCATTTACCAGCGGCATCCGCAGTGGCTGCCGCGGATTGTTCGGGTAGCTGCGCACCGATGGCTGCAATAACGCCATCTCTGATTGCCACATCTGCCACTTTTCCGGCGGCACCGGTGCCATCAAAAACTTTTGCGTTTTGAATCACCAGATCCCATGGTGCAGACATTATTTTCACTCCTTCAAGCGTGTAACACAGGCAGTCTGGTAGGTTACACTAAGCTGGCTGAACGGTTAACTGGGGAGCAAATCGTTGCAACAGGATGTCTTGGTTGTAGGCGCGGGATTCGCAGGTCTTTACGCGGCGTATCGTTTTCGCAAACTGGGTTTAAAGGTGAAAGTGCTGGAAGCAGGCACAGGTGTGGGCGGCACCTGGTACTGGAACAGGTATCCTGGTGCACGCTGTGATGTCCCCAGCGTCGAATATTCATTTGGTTTTTCGCCGGAGCTAGAACAGGAGTGGCACTGGCCCGAAGTTTTTTCTGCACAGCCGGACATTCTCAACTACGCCGAGCATATTGCTGAACGCTTCGACCTTTACCCGCATATCCAATTCAACACTCGGGTCACTGCCGTTGACTATGACGAGAAGCAAAACGTCTGGCACCTGACAACGGAGCACACCGAAATATTCAGTGCGCAATTCTGTGTGATGGCCACCGGCTGTCTGTCGGTGCCTAACAAGCCGCAGATCCCGGGTCAGGAAGATTTTTCCGGCCAGACCCTGCACACAGGTTTGTGGCCTAAAGATCCGGTTGACCTGAGCGGCAAGCGTGTGGGTGTCATAGGCACCGGCTCCTCCGGCGTACAGGCTATCCCGGAGCTCGCCCAGCAGGCAGAAGAACTTTATGTGTTTCAACGCAGCCCGGTCTTTACCGTACCTGCCAACCGCAAAGCCATGCGCCAGGAAGTCGAACAGGTATTTAAGCAAAACTATCGCCGTATCCGCGAGATGCAGCAGAAAAATCCAGGTGGCGTCTCAAACTTTCGACCTTCTCAGGCCAACACAACAGCGCCAGCGGAAGCCGCCGAACCCAAGCTCATCAAAAAACTTTCTGCAGCAGAGCGGCAGGCTCGCGTTAAACAGCACGGTTTAAACGAACTGTTAACCTACCGCGACGTGTACACAGACATCGAAGCCAACAACATTGCCAACGATCTGTTTGCTGATGAAATCCGCGACATGATCACTGACCCCAAAACCGCGGAAGGCCTGGTGCCTCGAGGTTATGGCATCGGTTGTAAACGCCAGGTTCTGGATCGCGACTATTACGACACATTTAACCGTGACAACGTCACCCTCATCGATCTGCGCGATGATCCCATCGAGACCATCACGCCCACAGGTATAAGTACCTCAAAGCAGGATATCGACCTCGACGTAATTGTTTACGCAACCGGCTTTGACGCCATGACCGGGGCGCTGACAAAAGCCAACATCACCGGCAGAGACGGTTTCAAGCTCACAGATAAATGGCAATACGGTCCCCAGGCATTTCTCGGCTTGCAGATCGCCGGGTTCCCGAACCTGTTTACCGTCACCGGACCCGGCAGCCCGTCAGTGTTATGCAATATGCTCATCGCCATTGAGCAGCATATCAACTGGATCGGCGATTGTATGATCCACCTGCGCAGCAACAACCTCGCCGGCATAGAGGCCAGGGAGGAAGCGGAACTTGAATGGGTTGAACATGTCAACGAAGTGGCGCAGGGCACCATGTATACAACGCCCAGCTGCAACTCCTGGTATCTGGGCGCCAACATACCCGGTAAGCCGCGTATATTCATGCCTTATGTCGGCGGCTATCCGCGCTACAAACAACGCTGTGACGATGCCGCTGCAAGCGGCTACAGCGAATTCACTCTTTTTTAAACCCTTTTTCGCACACTCGAGCAATAAGATGACTTTGACACGACAGCAATCCCTGGCCCAGTTGACAGCACCTGGACAACCCCACGAAATTCAGCCGCTTACCATCAACAACGTACCTTGCCGGGTGTTTGCAAACGCGCCTAAGTCCCTGCGCGAGCTGTTTGCCGATAACGTCAGCGATGCAACGTTCATGGTCTACGAAGACGAGCGATATACCTTTGCGCAGATGTACACCCAGGCCTGCCAGCTGGCTACCACGCTGGTCAATCAATATGGCGTAGTCAAAGGTGACCGCGTGGCGATCTCCATGCGCAACTATCCGGAGTGGGTGGTCGGGTTTACCGCTGCTACCTCCATCGGCGCAATCGCTGTAGCCATGAACGCCTGGTGGGAAAGTGATGAGATTGCCGAAGGTTTAAAAGACTGTGGCGCGAAAGTTATTCTGGCTGATCGTGAACGCCTGGAACGCCTCAGCAGCATTATTGATCAGGTTGACGTTCAGGTCATTGCCGTTCGTCCAGGTGACGACAACCAGCTGGGTACGGACATCAAAGATCTGCTCTCTCAACAGGCCGAAGATTGTCCAATGCCTGAGGTAGAAGTGCTGCCAGAAGACCCGGCCACCATTTTCTACACCTCCGGCTCCACTGGTTTTCCAAAAGGCGCCGTATCGACCCATCGCAATATACTCAGCGCTTTGTTGTCCTGGGAGCTTGATCAGTTGAGCGGCATGTTAATGGCCGGTATTGAACCTCCCGAGCCAACGGAAACAACCGAGCAGCCTGCGACCCTCCTGGCTGTACCGCTGTTCCATGCAACAGGTTCGCATGCGGTTTTTCTGTCCTGTTATCGCAGTCAGCGCAAGCTGGTATCCATGTATAAATGGGACGCCGACGCAGCTGCGCAGCTCATAGAGAAAGAAAAGATCTCTTCTTTTGTTGCCCCGGCAGCCATGACTGGCGACCTGGTGCAGGCAGCTAAACGATCCAGCTATGATCTTGGCTCTTTGCTCACAGTCGGCGGCGGCGGCGCACCTCGTGCACCGGAACAGGTTAAAGACATTAAAGCCTCAATCGCCACGGCAATGCCCAATACCGGTTGGGGTATGACAGAGACAAACGCCATAGGTACCGGCATTGGTGGTGAAGACTATCTGAACAGACCCGCCAGTTCCGGCCGCGTATCTGCGGTTCTGGATCTGAAAATCATCGACGAGGCAGGCAACGAGCTCCCGGCGGGGCAACGCGGCGAGCTGCTGATACGTGGCGTTTCCGTCATTCACGGTTACTGGCGCAGACCCGAGGCAAACGCAGAAACGTTTGTTGACGGCTGGCTGCGCACTGGCGACGTGGCCTATATCGACGATGAGGGCTACCTGTTTATCGTCGACCGGATAAAAGATCTGATTATCAGAGGTGGCGAAAACATTGGCTGCGGCGAGGTCGAGGCGGCACTGGTGGAACATCCGCTGGTCATCGAAGCTTCCGTATACGCTATTCCAGATGAGCGCCTGGGAGAAGAAGTAGGCGCCACAGTTTATGCACAACAGGGCTTGCTGGAGAACGATCTACGCCTGTTTCTAAATGCCCATCTGGCAAAGTTCAAGATCCCGGCGGCTATCCAGATTGTGCATGAACCCCTGCCGCGTATTGCCTCAGGCAAAATTTTCAAACGCCAGTTGCGCGATCAGACTATAGAAGCACTGGCGGCGAAGTAACCGGACGACATGTTTTATTCGAAGTGATCTAAGTCGGTGCGGGTTCGCTTTCGCGAGTCCGATCAGTGGTTCGCACCGAGGGAATAAACAGCACAGCCAACAAGGTCAGCACCACAAACGCCGCGCCGCTGGACATCAGCGCAGCACCAACACCGTAGTGTTCTGCGATCCAACTCACCGGGAACACACCTAACGGCATTAATCCGTGCGACATCATATCGATGCTCATGATGCGTCCGCGCATATGGTTATCTACCTGCATCTGCAACATGCCGCGGTTCAGGGACATGTTCCAACTGCTGGTCCAGCCGACGGCGGCTATCAGCACAAAGACAAGCCAGTGTGCTTGGGACCAGCCAAACAAGGCCGTCAGACCACCCCAGCCAATACAGGTCACTATCAACCAGACTGCTTTGTTCTTCAGGTCGCCCATGGATGCCATCATCAGCGAGCCAACAATCGCACCCAGCCCCATGGCTGAAACCAGAAAACCAAGATCATCGGGGCCGCCACCCATGACCTGTTCGTTGAAAGCCGGTAGCAGCGTATTTAACGGCATACCAAACAGGAATGGGACAATCGACAGAATGATGAGCCCAAATATAGGAGGATGTTGCAGCACATAAGCCAGACCTTCGCGGACATCTGTCCAGGCATTAGCCTTAGAAGCCTGTTTGGCTTTGCCGCTTTTATCAATCAGCAACATGGTCAGCGCTGATATACCGTAGAGGCTGGCAATCACGATATACACCACACCCACACCAAAAGTAGATGTTTTATCACCGCCGGCAATCATGGCGATCAGCAGACCAGCCAGCGCCGGACCAACAATGCGCGCCAGATTCCAGCCAGTGGTATTAAGACCCATAGCGGCAAACAACAGATGATCAGGGATCAATTCCGGCACAAATGCCTGCCGCGCAGGCATGGACAAGGCTAGAATGGTGCCATTGAAGAAACCGAACCAGATGAAATCCCAGAAGGTCACCGAGCCGGCAAAGATAATCACGGCCATGAAAATGGTTGCCGCGCAGTTTAGCGCCTGCGCCCAGACAATGACTTTTTTCTTCTGCATCCGATCCGCCAGCACACCACCGTAGAGCGAAAACAAAACCGTTGGCAACATAAAGGACATGGTTACCCAGGCTAGGTCCAGCGGTGATTCAGTCAGTTCATACACCAGCCAGCCGCGGGCGATGATCTGCATATTCATGGCAAATGACGAACCCAGACTGCCCACCCAGAGCCATAGAAAATTTCTGTGCGACAGCACATGACGAATATCGCGGGTAGCCAAAATAGATCCGATCGGAAGCAGGCCACAGATATTAACACACTCCGAATCTTCCTCTTGAAACACACCTCCATCACTCTGCCTGGCGTGAACACTTCAATTGCTGCACTATAAGTTCCAATACTTTCTTTCAAACCGGAGTAGAGCGATGCGATTGGGTGCTGTGTTATACGAAGATTTTGAACTGCTGGACGCTTACGGCCCGCTGGAAATGTTTGGCTGCTTAGCGGAAGACATTGAGACAGTAGTGATTGCCGAGCAAAAAGGCCCGGTGAAATCTACCGGCGGCCCAAAAACCCTGGCGGAATACGATTTTACCGACGCACCCGCGCTGGACCTGCTCTTGCTGCCTGGTGGTATAGGCACCCTGCCTGCCCTGGACAATCAGAATCTGCTGCGGTTCCTGCGGGAGCGCTGTCCGGACATTCCAATCAACATGAGCGTTTGTTCAGGTTCAGCAATATTTGCTAAAGCCGGATTGCTCGACGGGTTGCGCGCCACATCCAATAAAATGTTTTTCAGCCTGGCGAGCAGCCAGAGTGACAAAGTGGAATGGGTGGAGAAAGCACGTTGGGTAGATGCTGGACAGTATGTGACCTCTTCCGGTGTATCTGCCGGTACGGATATGTCCCTTGCGGTTATCGAACGTCTATTTGGTGCGGAACGTGCTCAGCAGGTCGCCGCGTTTACGGAATATCAGTGGCATACTGACGCCGATTCTGATCCGTTTGTGAAATATCTTAATCAGGCAGACGCAAGCCCAGCTTAGTACGCCAGCCGATAAGTGTCCCCATCGCGCACAATATGGCCGGCAGTGGGTCCGGCAAAATGTGTGCCGATGATCAGCACCGGTCGATCTGCGTAGCGCTGCACAAAATTTTCTCGCGTGTGTTGAGCAAGCGTGCCGTCATGGTCCGCGGTACAGGTCCAATGACAATGCGGAATCTGACTCGGGTGATGGATCATATCGCCGGTGATCACCGCTTCCTCACCGTTCGATGCAATATGCACACTCACGTGGCCAGGCGTGTGACCTGGCGTTGGTTCCAGCCAGACTTCATCCGTCACACGATGCCCGTCGGTGACCAGCACCGCCTTACCCGCATCAAAGATCGGCTGCACCGAGTCTTCGAACACCGGGCCATAATCCTGCCCTTCGTTGCGCCAGTGTTGCCATTCGGTTTCGTTAAACAGGTAGTCAGCCTGGCCAAAAGTAGGTTGCCACTTGCCATCGATCAGCTGGGTATTCCAGCCGACGTGATCTACATGCATATGGGTGCACAGTACCGTATCGATTTGCTCCGTGGCGAAGCCGGAGTCCGACAAGCGTGACAAAAAATCACCCTGCATCATGTGCCACCGCGGATAGCTGCGTTCTTTATCGTTGCCGATGCAGGTGTCCACCATGATGGTCTGGCCCTGGGACTCAACAATAAGTGTATGAATACTCAACACCATGCGATGCTGCGCATCTACAAACGGAGTTATCCAGGGAATGTCGAGCAACGCCTCGGGTGTGGCCTGGGGTAGGAGATGAGGTCCAAGCGAGGCTGTGGTTAACTCCACCACCTGAGTGATCTGTACTTTGCCAACCTGCCATCTGTTCATGGTTAAACCCTGTTCGTTAACAACCGCTGATCAGCTCAGCGTTGCAAATCGCTGAGCTTTGGTCAAACATCGTTAAAACACTGGGGAGAACAAATATGCAATACGAAGATCTGGGTATCACCATCGACAATAAAGTCGCCGTTGTCGAAATTCAGCGTCCACCAAACAATTTTTTCGACACGGCGCTGATCAACAATCTCGCCGATGCGTTCACGGAAATGGACGAGGGCGACGATGTGCGCGCCATTGTCCTGTGCGCCCAGGGCAAACATTTCTGCGCAGGTAACGATTTTTCTTCGTCGTCCCGCAATGCAGAACGTGCAGACCGCCAGCCAGGTCAAGGCAATCCGCTTTATGCCGCCGCAACACGCCTGTTTGCCGCCAAAACACCGGTTATCGGTGCTATCCAGGGCGCAGCCGTTGGCGGCGGGTTTGGTCTTGCTGTGATGCCGGATTTTCGCGTGGTATGCCCGGAAGCACGTTTCACCGCAAACTTTGTGAAACTGGGGTTTCACCCTGGATTTGCTCTCACCCATACCCTGCCACGTCTGATCGGGCAACAGCAGGCGAGCATGCTGTTTCTTACAGGACGCCGCATAGGCGGTGAAGAGGCCTTCAAAATAGGTCTGGCTGATGTACTGACGGACAAAGATAATCTGCGCGATGAGGCGATTAAACTGGCTGCCGAAATCGCAGAAAACGCGCCCCTGGCGGTACAATCGGTGCGTGCAACTATGCGTGCCGGTCTTGCCGACGCCGTCAAAGCACAGACCGACCATGAAAACGCCGAGCAATACCAACTGCAGCAGACCGAAGACCATAAAGAAGGTGTTCGTGCTGTTGCAGAGCGACGCCCTGGCAATTTCCAGGGACGTTAAGCCGATAGTTAAGCTTGCGCAGCTGCCGATGCTGCGCGAGCGTCCAGATCTGCTCGAATCTTGCCGTGGGCTGCTTCATCCAGCTTAAAACGGGTGAACATCACCGCGCCTATCGCATAACAAATTAACGGAAACAGTCCGTATAGCGTCACCATAGACATTTTCACAGTCATGGTTTGTTCAACGTTAGGTACAAAGCCTGAGAAATCAAGCACAAAACCGGTCAGCAGTAACATAACGCCTAACGCGCTTTTCTGTACAAAATTCCAGGCTGCAAAATAAGCACCCTCTTTTCGCTCTCCGGTGAGGTGTTCGTCGTAATCGATGACATCGCCCTGCACCGAAGGCCCGATGGTGCCACCACAACCGTTAGCCAGACCGGCAAATACAGCCATGGAAATAATCCATGTCAGGCGGGTATTTACATCATCAAAAAATGGCAGCAGGAACATGGCGCCAAACGAAACGCCGGTCAGCACCATGCCGAAAATCCAGACTCGAATCTTGCCAAACCGTCTGGACAACGGAATCCAGAGTGGCACAGATGCAAATGACGGCAGCATATACGCAAATATAATGATGGGGGCCCAGGTAGGCGCGCCGACAACGTAGTGGGTGACATACAGTGTCAGCGCGGCAATGGCCGACGAGCCGACATGTTCAATAAAGGTAACAATCAGCAGAAGTCGCGCATGCGGGTTCTGCCAGACATCTTTGAACGCTTTTACCGGACTGGATTTAACCCGACCCTGAAACTCAGGCCGCTCGCGCAGCCGTGCCACAGCAAAAATAACCAGGCCAAACATGATCACAACTGCCAGCAGACCCAGGTCTGAAGCCAGCGCGCGAACATCTCCATTCGGGTCAAACTCTTCATTAATCAGGAAGTACAAGCTGACCAGAGACAGAATCGAGCCAATGATGTAGGCGGCGTGACGGGTACCAAACATCCGACTGCGTTCGTGATAATCGTCAGACAGCTCAGCACCAAGCGACAGGTGTGGAACAAAAAACAGCGTCATCGCGGAATAGAAACCGATCACAGCAATAGCCGTCCAAACAATCAGACCACTTTCATCCAGGCTAACCGGTGGCGCAAACACCATGTAGAAGCCAGCCGAGATAGGCAGACAGCTGGCCAGTATCCAGGTTCTTCTGCGCCCCAGGCGTGTGGTTGTACGGTCGCTCAAATAACCGACCAGGGGGTCTGATACCGCATCCCAGATGCGCGACGCGCTGTAGATAATGCCCATCACAGCAGGTGCAATCAGCAGTATGTCCGTGGCAAATTTCATCATGTACAGGCTCAGCAGCAAGTACATATAACCGGCACCCATGGCCGGTGCACCGTAGGCAATGATTGTGCGCCAGGAGACCCGCTTTGACTGACCGGCCACGTTCAGGCGTTCTTGATGGTCAGACCACCGTCCACAGGTAAGACCGCACCGGTCATGAACCCTGACGCTGGCAGGCAGAAATTAAGCGTGCCATGGGCCACTTCTTCAGGTTCGGCATACCGTTTTAAAGCGACGCGCCGGCGTGCGTAAGTTTGTTTCTGTTCCTCTGGAATCGCATCCGTCATACCCGTGCGGATAGGACCGGGGCAAATACAGTTTACGGTGATGCCTTCCCCGCCCAATTCCACTGCCAGCGAACGGGTGAGACCAATAACCCCGTGTTTCGCCGCAGTATAAGGGCTGCCAAATTTGGTTGCGCCAAGCCCTTCTGTAGAGGCGATGTTTACGATACGCGGGTTCTTTGATACGCGCAGATGAGGCAACGCAGCCCGAATTGTGCGGGTATGAGCGGTCAGCAGCACATCCAGAGTTTTCGACCAGGCTGCTTCGTATTCATCACCATCTATGGGCGTGAAAATTGAGATACCTGCGTTGTTGATGAGGATATCCAGACCGCCAAAATGATCAGCCACTTCTGCAACCACCTGTTCCACCGCGGCGCCGTCGCTTAAATCCAGCGTCCAGCCTCGCACCGGACACCCCGCCGCTTCAATTTCTGCAACTACCCGCTGCAGACCTTCGCTGTTCAAATCTACCGCGGCGACTTTTGCACCTTCATCGGCAAACAGTTTAGCGGTTGCTTCACCCATGCCGCTGGCGGCACCGGTAATCAGCACAACACACCCTTCAACAGACCGGCTAAATTGACTTAACGGCATGAAACTCCTCTCCTTTTTAAACGTCACAACGTATCCCCAGACGCGACCCAATTTAGGGGCAGCGGAAGACTATTGCAAACCCTGTCAGACAGCAGGTACCGTCTATGACCGCATACCTGGGGAGAGCTTGTGGAGACCACCGTTGAACAAACCGGCCAACTGATTGCTGCCTATTTAGGCAATCACTGGCAGACCGAGTGTCGCTTTCAAGACATCAACCAGATACCTGGCGGTGCGTCGCGACAAACTTACCTGGTGCATCTGCTGAGCAACGGCCAACCGGTCCGTGTGATTGTGCGACGCGACCCGCCCAGCTCACTCATCGACACAGAACGTGCCCACGAGTACAACACCTACGCAGCCGTCTTTAACAATGGCGTGATGCCCGTACCGCAGCCAATTGTGCTGGAGGAGACCCCTGGTGCACTGCAGTATCCTTTTTCGATTTCCGCCTTTATCTCCGAGGGCAAGGCTTCCCCAGCCGGATTAGATGAACCTGAGATGGCGGCAGCAAAACCCGCGCTGGCACAGAGAAAATGGTCGCTGCTGGGCGCTTTGGCAAAACTGTCCCCCACCCAACTGGGAGTGGATAGTTTTATGCCAACACCAGAGCATCCCGCAGCCCATGAACTCAGTTACTGGCGCCAGGTGATCGAAGCAGACGCCCTGCACCCACAGCCGATAGCAGCTGCCGCGTTACGCTGGCTGGACAAACATTTACCGGCACCGAGCGGAAATCTGTCCCTGGTGCATGGAGATTTCCGCACAGGGAATTACCTGTATACACAAAGCGGAGAAATCACCGCGGTGCTGGACTGGGAGATGGCGCACATCGGCGACCCCTTAGAAGATCTGGCCTGGTCTTTAGATCCACTGTGGTCCCCCGATCTGCACCTGGCCGGGCGTTTAGTGCCACGAACAACCGCCATCGATATCTGGGAAAAGGCCAGCGGCATGACTGTCGATCCTGAAACATTTCGCTGGTGGCAGATTTTCGCTTCGGTTAAAGCCCTGGCAATCTGGCTGTCATCTGCCCACGATTACACGACCGGCACCACCAAAGAACCTATTCTCGCGTTTGCAGGCTGGCCGATGATCGACAGACAGAACCGGATTCTGCTCGACCGCTTATCGCCAGATTCCCAGCACCTGTACGCCGAGGCACTGGCATGATTCATCAACCCGGCACACAGCTGCGCGATCTTGCGGTTCGTATCGCCACCCACGTTCTACCCGACATGACCAGTGCGTATGGCCAGGCGGATGCGGGGTTGATCAGTGGTTTGCTGATGGCGCTGGCACAGGATTTCGAGCGGGCCGCTTTCAATCGCATGACGGATATTGAAGAAATCCAACAGCTGTTCAAAGTGGCGTTGGACAGTAGTCAGAATGTGCCGGCCAAGCAAGCCATGGAAGCATTTACCGAAGCCGCCCCCGCCTCGTTACATCTGCGCGACCTGGATCAACTGCATGCCCGTGGCTTTGAACTGCTGATCGAACTACATACCTGGGCCGAAACCAACGATGCGCAACTCAATCATGCCATCTGGTCGCTGCTACGCCGTCACAGCGAACGCAACAAATTTGAAGTGGGTGGACCTTAAGCCTCCGCTGCACACGCACGGGCGTAAAGATATGCGGGTAGTGCGCACGACAAGCCGATACACAGGTTCAACAGCACAAACAGCCAGGGTTTCGGGCCCGCCTTGGCGCCGAACATATAAAGCCAGAACACTACCGAAGTGATGAGCAGGTCAGCTGTAAATCCAGCCGCCGCCGAATTGGCAAACAGCGCAGGCACAAACCCTGCCGGCCCGATCATTTCCGCATGGAAAAAGCCCAGAAAAAAGGCTATCGGGACTACTGCGCCAATTATCGCCAGCACAAGATAAGTCTGTTTCATGTGTATCTCTCCTTAAGACAAACAGCTGACTTAAGGTAGTCTGATAAGGTAATCGAGGCAATTACCTGCAAGGTAATCGTCGTCCCGGTGATACAAAGTAAACTGCACAGGCTGCAAAAGAGAAAAACTATGGCTGAAACGATCCCGATGTTTGCTACGTTACTGAAACAGTGGCGCCGGCACAGGCATATCAGTCAGCTGGATCTGGCACTACAGGCGGGCGTTTCCCAACGGCACGTGAGTTTTCTGGAAACCGGCCGCGCTAATCCGAGTCGTGCAATGGTGCTCGCGCTGGCCAACTCTATGGATATACCGCTGCGTGAACAGAACAGCCTGTTACAAAGTGCCGGTTTCAGCGCATCCTTCAGCAACGGCAACCTCGACGAAGCTTCCCACAGCTTGTTCCGCCACGCTTTGCAGCAGACCCTCGATCATGCCGAACCTTATCCGGCTATGGTGCTGGATGGGAATTGGAACATGGTCATGGCCAATCAGGCGGCGTTGCGATTCTTTTCGATATTCATCGATCCATTTCAAGCGCTGCAGGACATGGGCAACCCTTCTCATTTCCAGATTGTGCGTTTGTGTATGCACGAAGCTGGCCTGCAGCCTTATATCGACAACTGGCAAACGCTGATTGCTTCTTTCCTCGCCCGTGCCAGACGTGCGTTGCTGACAAACCCCCAGGACCAGCAACTGCCCATTCTGATTGAGGAAATTCTCAACCATCCACAGGCACCGGAAAACTGGCACCAGACCTGGAGCGCGCAACCCGCGCCAGCGATGGAAATGATCATGCACAAAGGCCAGCAGCGGTATCGACTGTTTACCATGCTGGCGCACTTTGGTGCGCCGGCAGATGTCACCCTCGAAGAGCTTTCCGTTGAACTGTTTTATCCTGCTGATGAAGCTACCCGGACCTCCCTGGAGAGACTCGCTGACACCTGATCTTTCGGTGTAACATTGAAAAAAGTTACCGCACCCACTCACTGTATAAAGAGACTTCAAACATGATCCATCTCGACCGCACCGGCGATGTTTTCACCCTGACCATGGATGCTGGCGAGAATCGCTGGAACACTACTTTCGTGCGCAACCTCGCGGAAGCACTGGATGAAGTTGAAGCCTCCACCGGACCCGCCGCGCTGGTCACTTTGTCCGCAAACGAAAAGTTCTTTTCTAATGGGCTGGATCTGGCCTGGGTTGCAGACCCTGATGCCTATCCGGAAGCAGGTGATCGCGTCGCTTTCGGAGAAGAATTTATGGCGCTGATGGGGCGTATCATTACGTTTCCCATGCCAACAATAGCCGCCATCAACGGCCATGCTTTTGGCGCCGGTTTTATGAGTGCTTTATGTCACGACGTCCGCTTCATGCGGGCAGACCGGGGGTTTGTGTGTGCCAATGAGATGCAGCTTGGCATGCGCATTCCGAACCCGGAACTGGCCCTGTTCCGCCATAAGCTACCTATGAACGTTTACTTTGAAACGGTACAGCTGGCGCGGCGCTGGGCCGGCCCTGATGCGCTCCAGGCCGGTATCGTGCAAGCCATAACACCGCTTGAAGAACTGCGTGAAGCGGCGATTGCACGCGCCACAGAGCTTGCGCCGCTGGCCGCAAATCGAGACAACTACGGCGGTCAGAAAGAAGCGTTATTCGGAAAAAATGCAGTCCTGAACGGTCCGCATGGTCCTGCACACATGTTGAAAAATGCCGCCGATTTCCACTAGCGGCATTTCCCGAGACCTGTAATTAAGTGCCCCCGCGACTAGTGGGGGTGCACTCTCACGGGCATATGTGCGTATCCGCGTACAAAGCTCGATTGCACACGTTCCACATCGCCAACCACCTCGATCATGCGGAAGCGCTGCATGATTTCTTCCCACAGGACCCGCAGCTGCATTTCTGCCAGGCGATTACCCATACATCGGTGAACGCCAAAGCCAAACGACAGATGATGACGCGGTGTTTTACGGTCGATGATAAAACTGTCCGGATTTTCAATCGCCTCGCCATCACGGTTGCCTGAGACATACCACATAGCCAGCTTGTCACCCTTCCTGATCTGCTTACCGCGGAACTCCACATCTTTGGTGGCCGTGCGGCGCATATAGGCCAGCGGTGTCTGGTAACGAATGATTTCAGACACCATGCTGGGTATCAGACTCAAATTGTTGCGCAGCTTGTCATACTCCGCCGGGTTCTGATTCAAGGCCAGCACACCACCTGAAATGGAATTCCGCGTGGTGTCATTGCCGCCGACAATCAGCAATATGAGATTACCTAAAAACTCCATCGGCGGAATGTTCTGCGTGTCTTTACCGTGTGCCAGCATCGACAGCAGATCCGGCTTAGGTTCTTCCTGCAGCCGCTGCTCTTTGAGTCGGGTGAAATAGTCCAGACATTCCAACAAAGCAGCGCGACGCACAGGCTCAGGCGTAGGTCCACCTGCCAGCTCTCCAGACGTGGCCATATCTGACCAGTAGGTCAACTTGCGACGATCTTCAAAGGGAAAATCGAAAATGGTTGCCAGCATCTGCGTGGTGAGCTCAATAGACACGTGATCTACCCAATCAAATGTTTCACCAACAGGCACAGAATCCAGAATTTTCTGCGCGCGTTCGCGGATAGTGCCTTCCAGTTTTGCCAGATTCATAGGCGCCACCACACCTTGTACAGTTTTGCGCTGCACATCGTGTTTGGGAGGATCCATAGCAATAAAATTAGTGGTTTCGAAATCCGCAGGACGTTCTGCCAGCGTAATACTCTCGTTTGATGAGAAGGTCTGATGATCCTTCTCAATTTCCATAATGTCGTTGAACTTGGTAATCGACCAGTACGGACCAAAAAAGCTATCCGCACAATAATGCACCGGATCTTCAGCACGCAGGCGTGCAAAGTAACCCCAATGCGTATCACTTTGCATAAGCTCCGGTCGGCTCACGTCAATCTGATCCAACGCAACGGCGTTGGGGTCTGTGTGTTCAAGCTGGATAGCTTCTGCCATGGTAAAACCCTCTCCCAAAAGTCAGTCGAGAGTCTACTGGAAATAACCCAGTCATTCATCAAGGCTTCACGGCCTTTAAAGCACCCTTCTTAGAACAATTTGGAGTAAAAAAGTATGAACACCAACAGACAGTGGCTGTTAGCTAAACGCCCCCATGGCCTGGTCGGCGAAGAAAATTTTGCCTACGCAGAAACTCCGATTCCTGAGCCTGATGAAGGGGAGGTGCTGGTGCGCAATCTCTATCTGTCCTTTGACCCCACCCAGCGTGGCTGGATGGAGGACCGGGAAAGCTATCTCCCACCTGTTGCCCTGGGTCAACCCATGCGTGCCGGGTCAGTTGGCCAGGTTGTGACATCCAATCATGCCGGATTCGAAGCCGGCGATCTGGTGCAGACCACCGGCGGTTGGCAGGATTTTGTGGTTGTCAGCCCTGAGACGTCAGTCATGGGATTGAGCAAGATCCCAGCGGGTATCACCCCGGAGATGATGATGTCTGTACTCGGTGTTACCGGCCTGACCGCTTACTGGGGTTTGCTGGATCTGGGCAAGCCGAAAGCAGGGGAGACGGTGCTCGTATCCGGCGCTGCGGGAGCAACCGGCTCCATTGCCGGTCAGATTGCCAAAATCAAAGGGGCGCGAGTGGTCGGTATCGCCGGTGGCGCGCAAAAATGCAGCTGGCTGAAAGACGAACTCGGCTTTGATGACGTGATTGACTACAAAAACGAATACGTTGCTCAACGCATTGCGGCCACCTGCCCGAATAAAGTGGACGTATTTTTTGACAATGTCGGCGGCGATATCCTGCAGGCGGCTCTGGACAACATCAACATGCATGCTCGCGTTGTTCTGTGTGGTGGTATCTCCGGATACAACGCCACCGAACCGGTACCTGGTCCAAACAATCTGATGAACCTGGTCATCATGCGCGCGCGCATGGAAGGCTTCATTGTCATCGACTATATGAATCGCAGTGGTGAAGCAATTGCCGACCTGCTGAAATGGATAGAAGCAGGCGACCTGAAGTTTCAGGTCGACGTCCAGGAAGGTTTTGAAAACATTCCCAGTACCCTGCAACGCCTGTTTACAGGTCAGAACCTGGGCAAACAACTGCTGAAAATAGCTGATCCTAGCTAGTCCATAATTGTAAAACCGGCTGCAGGACCGTGTACTACGGTTCTGCAGACATGGTAATTTAGTAGACGTTTTTTTTGTAGGACACGCCAGGTGTCATTGCTCGAATACATGGGGTTAGGTCTACTTTTCCTGGCGCCGATCAGCGTGGTTATCCTGACGCCCTTACTGCCTTTGGGCACTCGTTACTGGCTATTGGGATGGGCACTGGTGATTATCACCGCCCCCCTGCAAATTGCCGCATTGCAATATCCCGAACTTATGTTTGTCGCTCAGGGTGTTGGCGTTATCTTTCCTATGTGTCTATTGGCAGGCAGCTTCGGCTTCGTCAATCGAGACGCTCCCTTATGGATATTCTACCTGGCAGTAGCTGCATTTGTTATACGGGGAAGTCTGGCCTCCGCAGGTCTCTTCATAGAGGCGCGCATATCAGCGCTACCATTAGAAATTTTTGCCTATGTAATGTCTGCCTGGACGCTGAACCAGGCAGCAGATCAGCAACGAAGAGTAAACGTCGCCCTCGGCATAACCCTGATCGCAATGGCGGGAGTTGAAGTCTGGGATAGCGTGATAAACGATCCTGCCCGCAGGACCATAACCTCAGGTCTACCCTGGGTCATCGTGTATGTGCTGACAGGCGCTGTGCAGATCTGGGCCTGGTTAGACAAATCACGCCGTGAACGAAGCGCATCACTACGCTCAGCGCAGGAACGTTTTGATGCGCTGGCAAACCATGCTGAAGACATTATTGTCGAACTTAACAAAAATGCAGAGTTTGTCTATGTCAGCCCGAACTGCCTGAAGGTATTAGGCATCACCACACAGGAGATGTTAGGTAAGAAAGTGGGCGAGTTCATGCGTCAGGTATCCGCAGAACATCAAGGTGAAAGATTTCAGTTTGATCACCCCGAATCGTTGCAGAAAATCTCAGCTGCAGGCCCCTATGGCACGTTATACAAAGTGCGCCATGCCGACGGCTCACCCAGGTTTCTGGAAATCAGCGCCTCCCATTATTTCAACAGCGAGGGTGAAATCCGTGCGGTCGGTGTCGCGCGTGACATCACCCGCCGCATCGAAGAAGAACAGAGTAATCTTTCGCGTCAGAAACTGGAAAGTCTGGGCACCATGTCCGCCGGAATTGCCCATGACTTCAGAAATCTGCTGACAACTATTCGCGGCTCAACAGAACTATTGAAGCTTGACCTCGCAAAAAGCGCTACAGCGCGAACTAACAAATATATTGCGAATATTCTGAGCGCATCAGATCAAGCAGCTGGATTAACGGATCAGCTGCTAACCTATGCAGGCAAGACGCCTCTGATCATGAGCGAAATCATGCTGGGCGATGTTATTGCTGACTCTGAACCACTATTAAAAACTGTTGTCGCCGATCGAGCACATCTCTATGTGAACCTTGATACAGAAATACCGCCTATGCAGGGGAATCGAGTAGCGCTACAACAGGTACTCATTAATCTGATTACCAACGCAGCAGAGGCACTACCTGCACTGAACGGAAAAATCTGGATCAATGTGAGTACTCGCCTGGACGAAAGCGGACAAAGCCTGGTGGACTTGAAAGTTACCGATAACGGCCGCGGCATGGAGGAGTCAACCAAAACGCACATTTTTGAGCCCTTTTTTACCACCAAATTCGCCGGCCGCGGCCTCGGGCTTGCTGCGATACAGGGGCTAGTTACCGCCCACAAAGGACACATAACCGTAGACTCTTTTCCAGATCAGGGCACGACATTTAAGATCACTTTCCCAGGCTCGCGGCAAGACCAGGTCGAGCGTCAGGCACTTGGTGGGTGAGCACAAAAACCCGCTTGATGCATCACCAGACACAAACGATCCTGTTCAGTGGCGAATAAATTTGTAGCAACCATTACATTGCTTCCCGCCTGTTCGTAACAAACCACAGCGGCCGTATCGTCACTCATTTTTATGGTCTGGGCGCCGTAAAAACTAACCTGACCCTGTTGTGGATTGCTGAGAATATCATTCCAGCTATCCAGCACATCCCGCCGACCGACCAGAGCTGACCAGCCCGGGTGTAGACAGATGACCTGCCTCTCGCTGGACCAGATGTGGGACATAGCCTCAAAGTCTTTACTTTCAAAGGCCAGGTAAAAAGCTTCATTGGCAAACGCCACTTGATCCAGATTAATTGACATGACTTCCAGTGTACAAAATTGAGGTATTCATTTTCCTTTGCAGCAGCCTCTCAGGTAACCTTGTGCTATGCAAATCCTGACCTTTGATAATCAATTTATACAGACGTTGCCTGGTGACCCACTCGAGGAAAACGTGCGCCGCCAGCTGCACAGTGCAGTGTGGGCCCACGTCAGCCCCACCAAGGTCAGCGCCCCATATCTTGTGGCACACTCTGACGAAGCAGCTGCGCTGATCGGGCTGACCGCGCAGGACTGTCATAGCCCTGATTTCCTGCAGGTTTTTGCCGGCAACAGGACGGTTGAAGGGATGGTTCCTCACGCTACCTGTTATGGCGGTCATCAGTTTGGCAATTGGGCCGGACAACTGGGAGACGGCCGTGCTATCAACCTGGGTGAAGTTCAGCACAACGGTCAACACTGGATGCTGCAGCTGAAAGGCGCGGGGCCGACACCCTTCTCCCGCACCGCAGACGGACTGGCAGTCATGCGTTCATCTGTACGCGAATTTCTATGCAGCGAAGCCATGTTTCATCTTGGTGTGCCCACTACGCGCGCCCTCAGCCTGATTGGCACCGGCGAAGATGTGTTGCGGGATATGTTGTACGACGGACATCCCGAACACGAACCGGGCGCCGTAGTTTGTCGAATGAGTCCATCATTTGTGCGATTTGGTCATTTCCAGATCCTGGCCGCACGCAATGAAACAGATTTACTGCGTCAGTTCACGGATTATGTGATCAAGCGGGACTTTTCACATCTCGTCAACCAGCACGACAATCCACGAGACAGGTATATCGCCTGGTTCAAAGAAGTGTGTCAGCGCACCGCTGTGCTTATGGTGCACTGGATGCGGGTTGGCTTTGTGCATGGCGTGATGAACACAGACAACATGTCTATCCTTGGTGAAACCATCGACTATGGCCCGTATGGCTGGCTGGAGGACTTCGATCCTCACTGGACACCGAATACTACAGACGCTGCAAATCGACGTTACAGATACGATCAGCAACCTGCGATCGGTCAGTGGAATCTCATGCAGCTTGCTAACGCGATTTTACCCTTGATTGAAGACACCAAACCGCTCGAGGCTGCACTGTCGGATTACGCCACAGACTATGAGTCGCAGTGGCAACAAATGATTGCCCACAAACTGGGGCTTAACGTCTATGACGCCGGCTTGAGCAACAGCCTGTTTTCTCTGCTCACCGAAGTTGAGACAGACATGACGCTGTTTTTCAGAGCGTTGGCAGAGTTTGATCCAGCCCGGCCCGAGGCAGCAGAATGTTTTGATGTCGTCTACTACCAGCCAGACCAACTTAACCAGGCGTATCTTACAAAGCGTGGGCAATGGCTGGAGCACTACGCGCAGGTTGTTCACCAACAAGGCACAGGCGCACAGCGTAAAGGCAGCATGAACACCGCTAACCCGAAGTTCGTCCTGCGCAACTACCTGGCACAACTGGCCATTGATGATGCAGAAAAAGGCGACTTCGCTTACGTTAACAAGCTTCTCGACGTTTTGCGCAAGCCATACGATGAGCAGCCGGAAAACGAAATTTATGCCGCCAAACGACCGGAATGGGCGCGCACCCGGGTCGGCTGCTCGATGCTGTCCTGCAGCTCCTGAGCGAGGTTAACGTCAGCCCGCGACAAAACGCTCTATTCGATCCATGGCCTGTGCCAGCATGTTCGTTTTATGCGTCAGACTGAGGCGCACAAAGTCTCTGGCCACCTCACCAAACCCCTCACCGGGAATCACTGATACACCCTGGGCCGCCAGAAGATCCTGAGCAAAAACAAGCCCACTGTTACTCATGCGGCTGACATCCATCATGACAAACATCCCGGCTTTGGGCCTTACGTAAGACAGCTGTGGAATGTTATCCAGACGCTGCAACACATAATCGCGGCGCCGTTGATAAGCTTGGCGCATCTCTTCAACATGGGGGCCGTTGTGGACCAGTGCAAAAGCGGCTGCATCCTGAATAAACTGGCTACAGCCAAAAAAAGCTGAACCGGAATACGCCGTGATCGCCCGCGTCAGGCTGGCAGGACTGGCGACCCAGCCAACCCGCCAACCCGTCATCGCATGAGATTTTGACAAGCCGTCGACCACAACCACATTGTCCAGCTCTGTGGCCGCTTTGAGCAGCGATACATGCGGTTCGTCAAAAGTGAACAGCGAATAAACTTCATCGCAGATCAACCAAACCCCTCGCTCCAGAAGCGCCTCGGCCAACTGCGCCAGCGTTTCTCGCGGCAGGATGTTGCCAAAGGGATTACCCGGTGTGTTGATCAGTACCGCTCTGGTTCGCGCATTGATCTGAGCCAGCAAGGCTTCCACATCCAAGGCGCAATCATCATTCAAATCTAAGGCGACGGTCCGTGCGGTAAGCCCGAGAGCGCTCAACATCGGTCGGTACCCGATATACATGGGTTCCGGAATTACGACCTCATCACCAGGATTACAGATGCACGCCAGGCTGGCGTAAATAGCAGCCGTAGCACCAGGCAGCACAACAAAATTATCAGGTGTAAACGTCCTGCCGGTACCGTTGGTTTCCAGATCCGCAATGGCCTGACGCAACTCCAGTTCACCTTCAGCCGGGGAATAGTGGGTTCGGCCTTGCCTGATTCTGCTGACCAGGGTTTCTATAATTTCTTCGGGGGTATCAAAATCCGGATCACCCACACTCATCAGCACAATGTCTTCGCCGCGAGCAGTTCGCGCCAGAGCATCGTAGTGAATCTGCCAGACATCATCGCTGGGGCCAAGCAGGCGCTTGCACATGTCACTCAATGGTAAGGTGTTCAATACCAGTTCCCTGAAGTTTGATGCACAAAATTGCTTTCATCCAGCACAATGACCATGGGGCCAGATACAGGCTCGCCCAGCGCGCGTGCCAGTTCCACCAGATCCGTCGGCGCGCAGACTGTTGCACCAAAACCTGCCGCGATCTGCGCGTAATCCGGTGCCCGGTACTGGGTGCTGGAAGCATCTATACCCCTTGCTGCCATGCTGTTGGCAATTTCCTGATATCCGCTGTTGTTCCAGATAATGATCTTTACCGATACTTCAGCGTCTACCGCAACCGCAAGCTCTCCCAGTGTGAAGAGGATGCCACCATCTCCGATAAGGGCCACAACCGGCACCTGGGGCTGGGCAATCTGAGCGCCTATGGCTGCAGGTAACGCGTAACCCAGCGTGCCGTAGCCAGACGCTGAATGAAAATAGGTTGCGGGACTCGGGCGCTCCCACATCCACGTGGCATAGTATGTGGGCCGAGTTGAGTCACCCACCACCACAGCGGTCGGTAGAACCGCATCAATCACCTGAAAGAAAGCCGCAAAATCAGGGTGCATATGCTGATAGCGCGCATTTTCCTGTCGCAATAATGCAACATCACACCAGCTCACACGGGGCTCCGCAGGCACACTCGCGAGCAGCCTGGAGAGCACTTCCGCAGCATCTCCAACCAAACCAACGGTAGGCTCAGCATTCAGCTTCAGTTGCTGCGCATCAATATCGATACGCAACATCGGTTGGGTCCAGGCGATATCACCGAGCATCAACAGATCAAAATCCGTTTCGCCCAATTCCGTGCCTACCACAACGAACACATCCGCAGCTGCCAGTAAATCACGCACGCCAGGCAGGGACGGTGATCCGCCCACCCACAAAGGATGACTGGCGGGAATCAGACCTTTCGCATTTACCGTGTTAACGATCGGCGCACCAAGACATTCTGCCAGTTGTCGCACCTGTGGACCTGCAGATTGGCTGCCGCCACCCACCACAATGACCGGACGTGCCGCCTCGTCCAACAGGTCCAGCGCAGCAGTCACGTCAGGTACGGGGGGCTTAGTTGCGCTCGGCAATGATTCAGACGTCTGCAGCGGTTCGACATCCTGACGCCACCAGGACAGGGGAATCTGCAGATATCGGGGCCCAGGACGCTCCGAGTGATGGGCAGTCAGCGCTTTTTGCAACCACGATATTGCACTTTGTGGATCGCTGGGTTGAACGGCCTCGACACTGACCCCGGAAGCAATACTCAGCTGGTCCGGCAGCTCATGTAAGCGCCCCTCACGCCTCTTCTGGTCACCCACCGTGGCGATGACCAGCAACGGCACACTGTCAGCCAGGGCTTGTCCCATAGCGGTTAGCGCATTGGTTAACCCAGGCCCGGTGACCACAAAACAGACACCGGTTGTACCACGCACACGCGCATAGCCATCTGCCATAAAGCCAGCACCCTGTTCGTGGCGGGCTGTAACATGTGAAATAGGGAAATCCGGAAGGTAACGATAGAGCTCAATGTTATGGTTGCCAGGCACACCAAAAACAGTGTCTACACCAGCATGCTGAAACACATCGAGAATCGCTTCGGCCAATCGCTGCATAAGTCGTGACCAACTTAAGGCGTCGACTGTCTGATGCAGGACAGGACTAACTGCATAGCTGATTGACCCGTTGCAGCCTGACCACCAGAAAAAATGGTGGGTCGTCTGGGATTCGAACCCAGGACCAACGAGTTAAAAGCCCGGTGCTCTACCAACTGAGCTAACGACCCGGCGCATTGGGAAAATCAAGGCCGCGCACTTTACATATTTGCAGGCAAAAATGGAAGCCAAAAGAACGCTTGCGCAAGATAAAGCTGCGCTAGCGATAGCGGGTAGGGTCGGCTACCCCGGCAGCTGCAAACCCCTGCTGGCGAATTCGACAGCTGTCACAGACGCCGCACGCAACTCCCTCAGCATCCGCCTGATAGCAGGAGACGGTGGCTGCATAGTCAACACCCAGTGCAACCCCGGCAGAAATGATCTGCGCCTTGGTCAGATCGATCAGGGGGGTATGGATGCTAATTTTCTGGCCTTCCACACCCGCTTTGGTGGCCAGATTGGCCATTTGCTCAAAAGCCTGGATGAACTGCGGGCGGCAATCTGGATAGCCGGAATAATCAACCGCATTCACGCCGATGAAGATGTCGTGGGCATCCAACACTTCAGCCCATGCCAGCGCCAGTGACAGAAACACTGTATTACGCGCAGGCACATAGGTGATCGGGATACCTTCGGGCGTATCGGTTGGCACAGCGATGCTCGCATCGGTTAGCGCAGATCCACCAAACGCACTGAGATCAATATCCAGCACTTTATGTTGTTGCGCCAGGTGAGCCACTTTCTTAGCAGCATTGAGCTCGGATACCGAGCGCTGATTATAGTTAAAGGATAATGCGTAACAGCTGTAACCCTGGGCGGCCGCCATGGCCAGGACGGTGGCTGAATCCAGTCCACCTGATAACAACACCACGGCTTTTGATTTTTCTGTGCTCATCGCCCGGGTTCATCTCCCCACAACAGTTTGTGCAGCTGCAACTGCATACGCACAGGTTTTTTATCCTGCACAATCCAGTTGGCAAGATCAGTGGGATTGAGCTGCTCATAGCTGGGCGAAAACAAGACTTCAGCTACGCGTTCATAAAGGCTATGTTCATCACACTTGAGCTTTGCCCACTCATAGTCCTGCCGGTCGCAGATAACAAACTTCACCTGATCGTGGGGATTCAGCGCGGCCATGTTTGACCAAAGGTTACGGTGCGATTCTGCTGACGCCGGCGTTTTAAGATCAACGACCTTCACCACTCTCGAGTCCACGTCATCAACAGCAAGCGCCCCACTGGTTTCCAGCGAAACACTTAAACCAAGATCACATAACCCGGTCATCAGTTCATGCACGCCTGGCTGTGCAAGCGGTTCACCCCCGGTTACGGTGACATGTTTTACACCGTGGCTGACAACTTCGTCGATCACATCTCTGATGGCGATGATCTGACCACCGGAGAATGCATAGGCACTGTCGCAGTAGGTACAGCGCAGGGGGCAGCCAGTAAGTCGAACAAACACGGTGGGTAAACCCACAGTATTTGCCTCACCCTGCAGGGAAAGGAAAATTTCTGTAATGCGAAGAGAAGCAACAGCTTCAGCAGCCTGGCTCACTGTTTTAACGCTGCAGTTCTGCCGCGTATTTCTGCGCCAGGCCTGCTGCTGGACTGTTTGGGTGTTGCTGCTGGACCCGCTGCAGATAGTCCAATGCACTTTGCTTATCACCCAGATTGTCGTACACCACACCCAACTTATACAGGGCGTCAGGTGCTTTCTGATGATCCGGGTAAAGGTTTACAACCTGCGCAAATGCCTGGCGTGCCAGCTCCGGCTCGAGGTTACCGACAAGGTGCAGTTCGCCGATCCAGTAATATGCGTTTGGCGTAAACTGGCCGTTAGGATACGTTTCAATCAGACGCTGAAAACCCACCATAGAGGCATCAAAGTCGCGCGCGCGCATGGCTTCAAACGCTTGTGTGTAGGCGTCTCTTTCACTCAGGTTTGTGGGACTGTTACCTGAGGGTATTGATTCTGGCGCGGACGTTACCGGTCCAGGCGCTGGCTGCTTTTCGGTAATCGCCATGACGCGACGATCCAGGTCGAGATACTGCTCTTTCTGATCGCGTTGCAGGCGATTAACCAGATAGGTCTGTTCTTCAACCTGACCACGCAGGTCCTGAATCTCCTGCTGCAACACCTGCAGTTGATAGAAAAGTTCGCTCAGCTGACCTGAGCTTGCTGCACCGGTTTTTTGACCGGTACTGATCTGCGCGGCTGTATAGGCGGATTCCGCAGTCGCCGCCAATGAACCGTCGCTGTTATACGACGGTTCAATTGTTGGCGGAATATCAAGACTCCGGGCGCGATCGTCACGGCTTTCAGGCTCGGGACTGATAGACAGATCCGCTTGCACCCCACGCCTTGAATCTTCCACAGACTCTTCTATAGGCACTGCAGCTTGAATAGCCGGTGCAATAGTATGCGCAGCCAGGGCTGCACATACTAAAAACACGTTGGCGCGAAGTGTCTGTCGAAAAATATTCACAGCCCGGATTACCTCAATATTGTCTAGCGATAAACCATAACCGCACGACGGTTACGTTCCCAGGCTGCTTCCGTGTGACCAGGATCAGCCGGCTGCTCTTCACCATAGCTTACTGTCTCAATCTGACGTGCTGACACACCGGCTGAAAGCAGGAAGCTGCGAATTGAGTCTGCGCGACGCTCGCCTAGAGCCAGGTTATATTCGCGAGTACCACGTTCATCACAGTGGCCTTCCAGCACAATGCTGCGATTACTGTTACGACGCAGAACCTGAGCATGTAACTCCAATGCTGCTAAATCACTGGGCTTCAACACCGCACGATCGTAGGCAAAGTAAAAGGTGCGTGTCAGTGGACGACCGTCAGGGCCAATCGCGTTACCGGCGCTGTCAAAATCTGCCAGTTCGGGTTCAGGTTCAGGCTGAGGTACAGGCTGAGGTGCAGGTTGTTCGATCGGTTCAGGTTCGGGTACCGGCTCAGTTGACGTGCTGGAACAACCAGCCATCAGTAGGGCAGCTAACACCAGCGTCATCAAACTGGGGAAGCGGGGTGATTGCATCTGCATCAAGTTCTCCTTTGGTTGCACAAGGCAACATTTTAATATGCTGACGAGAATTGCTCCTGGTCAGCTTGTTAAGTTCTCTTTTCGAGATCTATTTTTAAATATTACTTTTAAGTTCTAAGTTTTACTTTTGCTCAGCCGTCTAAAAACGGCGACCAAGCGGGTTCTCTTACATCGCCAGACGACGAAGGTAAGCGATACTTCACGCTGCCATCGATCGACACCACCGCAAGTATACCCCGACCCCTGTCCTGAGTGGCATATATGAGCATCGTGCCATTTGGCGCAAGCGATGGCGACTCATCTAAGTCTGTTTGCGTCAACACCTGCAAATTGTCGCGTTCCAGGTCTTGCCATGCAATATGGAATACGCCATTTGTCCGGTGTACAAAAACCAGATGCTTACCGTCGGGCAGCAATCGGGCGCGCGCATTATAGTCACCACGAAACGTAAGTCTCTCTAAAAGATTAGTAGATAGGTCCAGTTGATAAATTTGTGGTCTACCGCCCCGGTCAGAGGTGAAAATAATGCTGCGGCCATCCGGCGACCAGCTCGGTTCAGTATCAATTGCATGATGTCTGGTGATCTGACGCAGAGATTTGGTAGCCAGATCCATAATGAAAATTTCCGGATCACCATCTTTTGACAAGACCATTGCCAGTTGTCGGCCATCTGGCGAGAACACCGGCGCACTGTTAATGCCGCGGAAATTTGTCAGCCGCTCTCTATAAGGGCCATCGACATCCTGTATGACTATGCTTGGACGACCTGTCTCAAAAGTTACATAGACCACACGCTTGCCATCCGGTGCCCAACTGGCAGACATGATCGGTTCCCGTGAGCTGAAAAGCGTACGCGATCGCTCGCCATCCGAATCCGCTATTTCCAGTTGGTAAACCGCATCTGGACTACCAGCATTACGCGCCAGCACGTACATTATTTTCGTCGAGAAAGCGCCACGAATACCGGTGACCTCTTCATAAATGGCATCAGCAATCTGATGTGATACGTCGCGCCACTGACTGCGAGCCACTGAGTAGCGACGGCTCAGCATAAGACGCTCACCCAGCACATCGTACAACTCGAACTCGACCGCAACGCGGCCATCGGCGTCGACACGCGCGTTACCAATCACCAGATAGGCAGACTTCAGAATACGCCAATCACGGAAAAACACAGTCGCGCGACTGCTTGGGTAGGACAGCATGTTTTCCGATGCAAGGGGATCAAACTGACCACTGCGGGCAAGATCAAAACCAACAATATCAGCAATGTTTGTCTCGCTCATGAGACTCGGATCCATTTTGAACGGCACGATTGCCACGCGAATGGGCTCATCAACCCCACGATCGATAATGATCGTATCGAGAGAGCCGGCAGCAAATGTCGCGTTACTGACCAGCAGACTGACACACACCGAAAACAAAACAACTAACACAAATGATATTTTTTGCATGATATTAGCCCGCAGCCGATCCGTCGAAACGGATCACTACCTCAATAAATCCTCTGGTTGAAACAAAAAGTAAAACTGACGGAAATTCTCTTCAAAAATAGCGTTGTCCTGTGGCACCTCAAAACGCCTGGCGCGTCGTACCGCTTGCTCTGCTGAACGATCAAACGCTGTACTGCCTGAAGATTCAACAACGCTAACCGCTACGACCTCGCCGGTTGGAATGAGTTCAACCAGAAGTTTCGCCGACATGCCATTACGTGCACTGGGCGGCCGCGACCAGTTCTGCCGCACCAGCTCGTAGATGCCCAGCTGATAGGACTGCGCCACCATTTCCGCCGTACCGGCCTGCAGATTGGCAGATTCAGTTGAAATGGCCTGCTCCAAGGATGACTGTGCAAGATCGTTGAGTCGTTGCTGACGTTCCAGCCGCTCACGCTCCTGTTCCGCCAGACGATCGGCTTTTTCCTGCGCCTGTTTAGCCTTCAACGCCTCGGCTTTTTTCTTCTCCGCCAGAGCAGGATCTTCTTTTGCCGGACTTACCGGCTTGGGTTTGGCTATTGGCGTCGGCTGAGCAACAGGTTTGCTGATGGGTGCCGGCGCGGGTCTTGCTTTGGGTTCCAGCACCAGAAGATTTGCCATAACGGCTTGCGGGCGGATCACATTGAGCTGCTTCTGTTCCGGCGTCCAGCCGCTGTAAAGCGCCCAGGCAGCAATGCCATGCAGACCAAGGGCGAGCATAAAAGGGCCGCTATATTGGCGTAACCAATACACCTCAGCCCCCTAGAGACGGTGGGTCGGTAATTAACCCCACGCTTTTTGCCCCCGCTTTTTGAAGAACAGTCATCACACCCACAACATTGCCATAATCTAACGTATGGTCTGCTTTTATATAAACCGGCACGTCATCGCGTGCTCTTAGAATTTTTCCAGCCTGCTCTTCCAGAGAAAAGACGGTCACCCGGGTACCTTCATCATCTGCGTCGAGCATGCCGAGGTTCATGAAAATGGCACCGTCTGCACGCATTGAGACCACCAGCGGATCTTCAACTGAATCATCAATGCTTTCCGAAGGCGCCTCGGGCAAGTCGACAACCACACCCTGGGTAAGCAGTGGCGCGGTAGCCATGAAAATAACCAGCAGCACAAGCATCACGTCGATATAAGGCACAACGTTGATTTCAGACATCGGTTTACGACGGGCAGCCATGTCTAGCTCTCTTCTATGCGCGTATGCGCTGCACGGTGCAGAATCGTAGACACTTCATCGGCAAAAGCTTCGTAACGTTTCATCAGAATTTCTACCCGGGCAGAAAAACGGTTGTAGGCAATCACCGCGGGGATAGCCGCAAACAAACCCATCGCGGTCGCCACCAGGGCTTCAGAAATGCCTGGCGCAACGGATGCCAACGTTGCCTGGCTCATGTTCGCCAGCGAGCGGAAAGAATTCATGATGCCCCAGACCGTACCAAACAAACCTACGTAAGGGCTGGTGGATCCTACCGTGGCGAGAAAGGGTAAGTGGGTTTCAAGACGCGCTTCCTCACGATTCACCGCAACCCGCATGGAGCGTTGAACGCCCTGCATAATCGCTTCAGCATCAACCCCGGCCTGCTCAGATAGGCGCGTGTATTCGCGAAACCCTGAAGCAAAAATGTTTTCAATGCCGTTCAGACTGTCTTCACGCTCGAGTTCAACAAAAAACTTGCGCAAATCGATACCTGACCAGAAATGTTCTTCAAAATCTTCCACTTCAGCCTGGGCGCGGCGGAGAAAAAACCAACGCTGGAAGATCATCATCCACGACACCACGGACGCCAGCACCAGCAGCGCCATAACGCCCTGAACCAGCAGGCTGGCGTTCGAGATGAGTTCAAAAATAGAAAGCTGTTCCGCCACTGATTACTCCTTTAATCCAACGACATGCGGCTCTGGGACGTTTGCGCTGGAGGCAGTTTATCCTCTCCAGGCGGTGTTATGCCAAAGTGCTGATAACACTTGGCTGTAGCCACCCGACCCCGCGGCGTGCGCATGATATACCCTTGTTGAATTAAATAGGGCTCAATCACATCTTCGATGGTGTCTTTCTCTTCACTCACCGCCGCGGCCACTGATTCCAGCCCGACCGGTCCACCACCAAACTTATCCAGGATGGCAGACAGCAGGCGACGGTCCATCAGATCAAAACCCTGTTTATCCACTTTCAACAGGTTGAGCGCGTCATCCGCAATTTCGGCGCTGACCAGGCCGTTACCTTTGACCTGAGCAAAATCCCTGACTCGGCGCAGCAATCGGTTAGCGATCCGGGGGGTACCGCGACTTCGGCGAGCGATTTCCGCTGCGCCTGCGAGATCTGTCTGCAGCTCAAGTTTGGCCGCGGAGCGCGTCACTATCTGCGTTAACTCTTCCACAGTATAGAATTCCAGGCGCTGCACAATACCAAAACGATCGCGCAGCGGACTGGTCAACAGACCAGCCCTGGTTGTCGCGCCAACCAGAGTAAATGGCGGCAGATCCAACTTCAGCGAGCGTGCAGCAGGGCCTTCACCAATCAATATATCCAGCTGAAAGTCTTCCATAGCCGGATACAGAATCTCTTCTACTACCGGCGACAAACGATGGATCTCATCCACAAATAAAACATCACCTTCGTCAAGATTTGTCAGCATCGCCGCCAGATCGCCCGGTTTTTCCAATACCGGTCCCGAGGTGGACTTGATGGTGCCGTGCATCTCCCTGGCAATAATATTCGCCAGCGTTGTTTTGCCAAGCCCGGGAGGGCCGAAGATCAATGTGTGATCCAATGCTTCACCCCGACCTCTGGCAGCGCGGATAAAGATGTCCATCTGCTCTTTTACCGCACTCTGACCGATATATTCACTCAGACTGATCGGACGCAGAGCATGGTCGTGGCGCTTTTCTCCAGGCTCAGAGTGACCAGATATGAGGCGATCGGGCTCAATGCTCATGACGCACCTGACGACTGTACAAAACCGCGCAGAGCGAGCCGCACCAAAGTTTCAGCACTTGGTTGTTCCTGGGTGGCCTGTTGGCTGGCAGCCGCGACTGCGCGTTGTGCTTCCGTAGGCCGATAGCCAAGCGCAATCAATGCATCCTCTGCCTCGCCTACCTGGCTGTGTGCGCGTGGCGTGAGGGCGCCATCAGCGCTGACCACCGCCGCAGGCATTGAGCCATTCCGGGTCAACTGGTCGATTCTGCTTTTTAATTCAACCATTAACCGCTCCGCAGTTTTACGACCTACGCCCGGCACTTTGGTTAATACAGATACGTTGTTATCCCGCACGGCGACACCCAGCGTGTGTGGATCGAGGGCAGAAATCAACGCCAGCCCGAGCTTGGGTCCTACGCCGTTTATTTTGATAAACGCACGAAAAAGGTCACGTTCATGCTTATTGGCGAATCCAAACAGCAGCTGTGCGTCTTCACGAACGACAAAGTGTGTAAACAGAGTGAGTGCCGTTCCCGTCTGCGGCGCAGCCTGCAGTACGTTCGCAGATACCTCTACCTCGTAAGCAACACCTGCCACATCTACCAGCAGATGTGTTGCATCCAGCTCGATGAGCTTACCTGTGATCCTGCCAATCAAGATATCTGACCTGTTCGTTCTAGTGCTTAAAGGCCGCAGTATTGACGTGGCACACTGCAATGGCAAGCGCGTCTGCGGCATCTGCCTGAGGCAGGCCGGAGAGTTGCAGAAGGGCTTGTACCATATGCTGCACCTGGGCCTTGTTAGCTCGACCGGTACCGACAACGGCCAGCTTAACCTGCCGCGCCGCGTATTCATAAACCGGCAACTGCGCCGCTACTGCTGCCGCAATGGCCACACCTCGCGCCTGGCCAAGCTTTAAAGCTGACTGAGGGTTACGCGCCACAAACACATTTTCGATGGCAAATTCATCTGGCTGATACTGATCGATCAGTTCTTTTACACCAGTGTAGATTTGACCCAGACGTGCTGGCAGGTTGGTTCCCGCCGTGCGAATACAGCCGCTGGCACAATAAGTTGTGTTGCGACCCTGGACCCTGATCAAGCCATACCCGGTGACCACTGAGCCAGGATCTATACCCAGCACACAGCGACTGTGTGCCGGCGGGTTAAGCACCGCGATCAGTCGTAAGCACTGTCAGGAAAGTCGCCATTGCTGTACACCTCCTGCACATCGTCAAGCTCTTCCAATGCATCCAGCAAACGCAGCACTTTCTGAGCCAGTTCTTCATCACAGTCAGTTGTCGTCGAAGCCACCATCGTCACTTCGTTATGATCGGGCGACAGCCCCGCTTGCGTCAACGCGGTGACCACATCAGAGAGGTTTTCCCAGGGCGTCGTGACAGACAGTGCACCATCTTCTTCTGCTTCGATGTCTTCAGCGCCCGCTTCCAGTGCCACCTCCATCACCTGCTCCTCGTCCGAGCCCGGGGCAAAGTTGATGATCCCTTGTTTTGCAAAAAGGTAAGCCACAGACCCATCTGTTCCCAGATTACCGCCTGCTTTGCTGAACGCATGGCGTACTTCTGCGACGGTACGATTTCTATTGTCGGTCATCGCCTCAACTAAGATGGCAACACCGCCGGGACCGTATCCCTCGTAGACCAGTTCTTCGACGTCACTACCTTCACCGTCACCAGCACCACGCGCTATGGCGCGCTCAATGGTGTCCTTCGGCATATTTGCTGCCAGAGCCTTGTCGACAGCAGCACGCAACCTTGGATTATCCGCAACTTCACCTCCACCTAGACGCGCAGCAACAGTCACTTCACGAATAATTTTGGTGTAAAGCTTGCCTCTTTTTTTGTCCTGGGCGGCTTTGCGATGTTTGATGTTCGCCCATTTACTGTGACCTGCCATATTGGTTGCAACACCTCGTTCGATATTTAGCTTTATTCAGACCAATCGCTGCATTCAGACTGCAGTTTGAGTCGGCTTCCTGACACGTATATGCAGATCCCGCAGCTGATGTTCATCTACCTCATTGGGCGCTGACATCATCAGACAGGCTGCCGTCTGGGTTTTCGGAAAGGCAATAACATCCCGAATGGATTCCGTCTGAGTCATCAGCATCACCAGACGATCAAGACCAAACGCAATGCCCCCGTGTGGCGGACAGCCATACTGCAGCGCATCAAGGAGAAAACCAAATTTGGCCTGGGCTTCCTGACCCATCTGCAGCGCTTTAAATACCGCTGCCTGCATCTGCTGGTCGTGTATCCGCAATGAACCACCACCAATTTCGGAACCGTTAACCACCACATCATATGCTGCAGCGTATGCCTGCAACGGCTGCGCCAGCAATTCCTCAGGCGTGCACGTGGGTTGTGTGAAGGGGTGATGTTCCGCGCCCAGAGTGCCGTCTTTATTTGCGGCAAACATTGGAAAGTTGACTACCCAACAGGGCGCATAACCCGATGCGATAATATCCATGCGCTCACCCAGTTCGTTACGCAGCGCACCCATGGAGTCGTTCACAACTTTCGCCTGATCCGCACCAAAGAAGACCACATCACCATCTTCAGCACCAACACGCTCGAGAATGGCAGCGGTTACCTCCTCAGGAAGAAATTTCAGAATCGGCGACTGTAAGCCGTCATAACCCGCTGTCAGATCGTTTATTTTTATGTACGCAAGTCCCTTCGCCCCATACCGTCCGACAAACTCTGTGAGTTCATCAATTACCCTGCGCGGCAGTGCAGCCGCCCCCGGCGCTCGCAGGGCAACCACGCGTCCCTGCGCATCGTTAGCGGGTCCGCTGAAAACTTTAAACTCAACATCCTGCAGCAGGTCTGCAATGTCGGTCAGGCGCAGAGGGTTGCGCAGGTCTGGCCGATCACTGCCAAAATCACGCATCGCTTCATCCCAGGTGAGTACGGGGAATTCGCCCAGGTCGATGTCCAGCAGATCTGAAAACAAGCCAGACAACAGCCCTTCAGTCAATTCCATAACCTGTTGCTGACTGATAAACGATGCTTCGATATCAATCTGTGTAAATTCCGGCTGCCGGTCAGCGCGCAGGTCTTCATCACGATAACAGCGGGCTATCTGGTAGTACTTGTCCATACCGGACATCATCAGCAGCTGTTTATAAACCTGTGGCGACTGTGGCAAAGCAAAGAACTGACCCGGATGCGTACGGCTGGGTACCAGATAGTCCCGCGCACCTTCAGGTGTTGCACGAGACAAAGTTGGCGTTTCGACTTCCCAGTAGCCGTTTTCTTCGAGGTAACGGCGTGTTTGGCTCGCAATCGCGGCACGCATGCGCATCCGATTCTGCATCTCCGGCCGGCGCAGATCCATATATCGATAACGCAGGCGCACATCTTCACCCGCCTCAGAATGCTGATCCAATTGAAACGGCGGAGTTTGTGCGACATTAAGAATTTCCAGTTCCAGACCGAGGATTTCAATCTCGCCGGTGGCCATATCGGGATTAACGGTACCTTCAGGGCGGGCGCGAACACGACCTTTTGCACGCAGAACATATTCATTGCGCACACTATCAGCCAGCGCAAAACTCTCTACCGTATCTGGATCGTAAACAACCTGAACAATCCCGGTTCGATCGCGCAGATCAAGAAAGATCACACCTCCGTGGTCGCGGCGCCGATGAACCCAACCACAGACTGCCACCTCCGCACCAATCTTCGACGCATTGATCTCTCCACAATAATCACTACGCATAGCGCTTTTCCCGTAAATTCATTATTTATCCACTACCGTGGACTGATATTTTGCCCACCACCGTGGGCTGATAGTTAGCCCACTATTGTGGGCTGATTGTGCGCCTTCTTAAAGGCGCGAGTTCTAACGATTGCGCCTACGCACTGTCCGAAGAGCTGGATGAACCCGATTTGCTGGTGTCTGCACCACCGCTGCCCGAACCACCCGCGTCTGATGAACCAGAGCTCGAAGTAGAACTAGCGCTTTCCGAGCCGGACACATTCTTTTTCTTGCCGGATTTAAAGTCTGTCTCGTACCAACCACCACCTTTAAGACGAAAGCCGGCAGCCGATATACGCTTGATCAAACTGTCTTTATTACAGTTTGGGCAGGATTTTAATGGGTCGTCGCTGAGTTTCTGCATGGCTTCGAGTTCGTGCCCGCAATTGTCACAACGGTACTCATAGATTGGCATTTTTGGTTATCTCAATAGCTTGCGGTTCAAATGAGCGGCGCATGATCGTAAAAAAACCAATAAAAATACAGTGATTTTGTCACTTTTTGTTGCGAAAGCAGTGTGTGATGGGCTATAAAGCGCGGGCATCAGACACTGGTGTTCCGAATCATCCAAGTCCACAACCAAATAAAGTATTTGTGAACAGACAAAGATCAGAAAAAATTCAGCATCAGCGACCTTTTTCTGAACGCGTCTGCGCACATTTTTTGTGTTTGTTTGTTTGTTAAAGACTTAATAAGCACGAAAAGCTTGAGGTTTGGGCAGAGCAGAGTTTGAGAGACGTTGCGAAACCCCTTGGTAACCACGCCGACTTTGGTCTAAGCGCGGTTAAAAGAGTGGAATTGCGCTGTTTATAACTGACGAAAAGGAATAGTTCATGGCTACTCGTAAGAAAGCCCCAGCGAAGAAGAAAGCGCCTGCAAAGCGCCCAGCAGCTAAAAAAGCACCCGCCAAGAAAAAGGCACCTGCTAAAACGAAAGCGCCCGCAAAGCGCCCAGCAGCTAAAAAAGCACCTGCCAAGAAAAAGGCACCTGCTAAGAAGAAAGCGCCTGCAAAGCGCCCAGCAGCTAAAAAAGTTGCAGCAGCTCCAGCAGCGAAGAAGTCTGGTATCTCTACCAAGATGACCAAGACCGCTATCTTGAATGAGATTGCGCAGAACACAGATCTGAGCCGTGCTCAGGTAAACGCTGTAATGGAAGAGCTTGAGTCTTTGATTGAACGTCACATCCGCAAGCGTGCGGTTGGTGAGTTCACATTGCCTGGCTTGTTGAAAATCAAAGCTGCAAAGCGCCCTGCTACCAAGAAACGCATGGGTCGCAACCCTGCAACTGGCGCAGAGATTGTGATTCCGGCCAAGCCGGCAACCACACGCGTACGCGTAACGGCTCTGAAAAAGCTCAAGGATATGATCTAAACACTCATAACCGAGCTTAAAATAAGGGCCGTTTGGCATGCCAATCGGCCCTTTTTTGTGCGCGACTGATAAAGTTGCACTTGTTGATAACCCACGGGATTAGAGATGCGCCAATCGCAATTTTTGCTGCCTACCATGAAACAGGACCCTGCCGATGCAGATGTTATCAGTCACAAGCTGATGTTACGCGCAGGCATCATTCGTCAGCTTGCCAGCGGGTTGTACACATGGTTACCCCTGGGTCTGCGTGTGCTGCGGAAAATAGAAACCATTATCCGCCAGGAAATGGATGCAACCGGGGCCCAGGAACTGCTTATGCCAGTGGTTCAACCCGCAGAACTCTGGCAAGACTCTGGCCGTTGGGAAAAAATGGGGCCCGAAATGGCCCGTCTGCAGGACCGCCACGAGCGTGACTTCTGCCTGGGTCCCACCCACGAAGAAGTGATAACCGATCTGTTCAGGCGTGAAATTCAAAGCTACAAAGAGCTGCCGGTAAACTTCTATCAGATACAAACCAAGTTTCGAGACGAACGACGACCACGCTTTGGGGTAATGCGCGCGCGTGAATTCACCATGAAAGACGCTTATTCCTTTCACGCAGACCAGGAATCATTCGACGCGACTTATCAGGAAATGTACAACTGTTACAGTCGGATCCTGACCCGCATGCAGCTGGATTTTCGCGCTGTTGAAGCAGACTCTGGCAACATTGGTGGCAGCAACTCACATGAATTTAACGTGCTTGCCGCATCGGGCGAAGACACCATCGTTTACGCATCAAACGGTCCTTATGCGGCCAACATCGAAAAAGCCGAAGCAGCAGCGCCAGCCGCGCGACCTGCCGCCAGCCAGAACATGGCGGTTGTTGATACACCGGAAGATAAAACCATCGCCGCAATCTGTCAGCGCCTTAACATTACACCCGATACAACCGTTAAGACGTTGCTGGTGCGAGGCGAAGAAGGTCCGATTGCGATCATCCTGCGCGGTGACCACGATCTTAATGAGATCAAAGCCGGCAAATTACCTGGCATATCCCAGCCGCTGAGCTTCTGTACAGATGCCGAAATCAAGAAGGCAACGGGTGTATCTGCCGGCTCGCTGGGCCCAGTTAACGCCCAGGTTCCCTATCTGGTTGATCGTGAGGCAGCGGCGCTGGCTGATTTTGTTTGTGGCGCCAATATTGAAAGTCAGCATTTTACCGGAGTTAACTGGGAGCGTGACTGTGCACTTGAAGCCCATCAGATCGTTGATGCACGCAACGTGGTAGAGGGCGATACCGCACCTGACGGTCAAGGTGAGCTGCGATTTTTGAAGGGAATTGAAGTCGGTCACATTTTTCAACTGGGTACAGTTTACAGTGCAGCCATGGACGCAAATGTACTGGACAAGGACGGTCACAGCCTGACCCCGATCATGGGCTGTTACGGCATGGGTGTCACCCGTCTGGTGGCAGCTGTTATCGAACAGAACCACGACGACAACGGCATATGCTGGCCAACCCCTCTGGCGCCATTCCAGCTTCATCTAATTGCGTTGAACTATCAGAAATCAGACGCGGTTAAAGCTGCAGCAGATGACCTGTACGACAAATGCCAGGCATTGGGTATTGAAGTCCTGTTCGATGAGCGAGATGAACGCCCCGGCGTCAAGTTCGCCGATGCAGACCTTATAGGGTTGCCGCACCGGATTGTTGTCGGCGACCGCGGTTTGAAAAACAACTGTGTGGAGTACAAAACCCGCCGCGATGAAAAAGCCACCGAGTGCAGCCTGGACACGGTGCTGGACAACCTGACCGAATAGCTCATGGACAGGTTATGCAAACGCATTCTACTGCTGCTGGGTTGTATGTGTTTCGTCCCACAGGGCGTCATCGCAGCGGTTGAAGTTGATCCCGTATTACGTGAGCGCCTGGCCCAGAACATGGCCGAAGTGCACGAACATATCGATCGTTTTGATGCACAGGTATGGCTGCAGGTTTCAGATCAGCGCCTGCAACGTTATCTGCCCAAACAGGCAGACCGCCTGGAACTGTTAAAACTGGTCTACACAGAAGCCACCCGGCAAAACCTGAACCCCAACCTCGTGCTGGCGGTGATGCAGATAGAAAGTGCTTTCAACCGTTTTGCCATTTCTTACGTCGGCGCCCAGGGTCTGATGCAGGTGATGCCGTTCTGGCGTTTAGAGATCGGTCGCGAACAGGATAATCTGATCAACGCAGAAACCAACATCCGCTATGGCACCGTTATTCTGGCGCATTATATCGAAGTTGCTAAAGGCGACCTTGTGGATGCCCTGGCGCGTTACAATGGCAGTCGCGGACGTCTGAAATATCCGGAAAAAGTGATCGGTGCGTGGCGTAAAACCTGGCGTAACCAACCCTGGAGCGAGCTACCCCTGCTGCGCGCCAGCTGCGCAAACTATCCATTGCGTGCCTGTCGCTATCAGTAAAGCCAATCCGCCAGTTTAGTTCATCGCTGCGAGGATACTGGCTCCCGTCTGCGGGCCCTGCAGAATTCGGTGCACTTCGCGTGCCGGGTTAATTAACACGGTCATCGGCAGCACGGTGGCGCGCTCATAGCCGTAACGCTGTTGCGGGTCCTGCACAAACACGGGAAATTCAATATCCATGCGTTCGATCACCTCGTCCAGCTTAGGTGCGACAAGCCCATCATAGTTAACGCCCAGAACAACCGCGCCATTGGCCACTCTATCTTCATGCAGCTGGTTCAATTCAGGAATTTCATGGCGACAGGGTGCACACCATTCAGCCCAATAGTTAATCACCAGCCAACGATCATCCCAATGTGAGAGCTGGGTTTTTGTACCATCAGCAAACTCAATCTGTTCTTCGGGTACACAACCCGCAGCCATTACCAGCAATACACACAAGACAGCCTTTTTCATGTGGTAAACACCAACTCCATACTTTTTGACATTTCATTTGAGCCGAACTGGGTAATGGCGATCAGCGGCGCCACAACCTGCGGCAGGTCTTTGATTTCCTCGAGGCGCTTGCGGTCCAGACCATCAGGCAGCTCCTGGTACAGATCCCATAGCGTGATACTTTTCAGGCTTCGGCCCAGAATCCAGCGCTCATCATCTGTCTGATTCAGCAGACGATGTCGATGAAACACTGCAAAAATACGGTCATGTTCACTCTGACTCAAGGCTACATTCAACTGTATTTCCCGATCAGAAACTGAACGTCCGTCGAGGTGTGCAAGATGGAACATCTGCAGCACCCGTGTAGCTTTTATCAATACCGGTTCACGCGACGAATGCGCCTCTCGATTCAGGCCCAGCGTACGCACAAATATCGCGCCGCCCAGGATAATTACCCAGACCAGATACAGCCAGATCAGGAACACGGGTACAGCGGCAAACGTGCCATAAACCGCGTTGTACATAAACCAGCGTGAACTCATTGCAAAGACCGCGAAGGCGGACTGAAACACCAGCATAGTGACAAATCCACCAAACAGCGCATGGGTGAATGGCACATGACAATTCGGTACGGCGAAATAAAGCACCGTAAAGCCGGCGATACTTAACAGCAGCGGCAGATAGCTCAGTATCATTTCGCGCAGACCAAACACATCTATCTCTGAGACCAGGGGCAGGCTCAGCAGGTAAAGGCTGGACAACATGCCGGCAACCACACACGCTGGACCTAGAGACAAAACGCCCCAATACAGGAGAAAGCGTTGCAGCCCACGGCGCGGCTTGGCGACATGCCAGATGGTATTGAAACTTTTTTCAATTGTTACCAGCATGAGGAACGAGGTAACAAACAGGAACACAAATCCCGCAGCAGTCAGGTTGCGTGCGCGGTCGGCAAACTCAGTCAGCTTGTCCTGCACCACATCTGAACTGCCCGGCACAAAATTCTGAAAGATAAAACTCTGCACTTCCTGACCGATATGCGCATATTCAGGCAGAATTGAGAAAAATGTGTACGTCACTGTCATCAGCGGGACTACCGCAAACAACGTTGTATAGGTCAGGGCAGCAGCAGAGGCCAGACAATCGTGATCAAAAAACTGCTGCAACATCTGCTGCAGGTGCCAACGCAGATTCTGCACCATACCGAGCAGTCGACGTGGCAACGCTATTTCTTCAGACACCGTAGCATCCTTATGCCATCGCCTTATACTGTTGCGTCATCCTGACCCACTTCCTTTTGATATGACTATTGATAACACAAAGGCCGTTCAATTCACGCTTTACCACAACCCCGGCTGTTCGAAGTCGCGAGCGACTCTGGCGCTGCTGGGTGAGCATAATATCACGCCCACTGTGGTGGAATATCTAAACAGTCCACCCTCGCAGGATACCCTCAGTCAGATCCTTTTGTTGCTGGGACTCAAGCCTCGGGACATTATGCGCAGGAAAGAAAGTGTCTATGCAGATCTGAACCTGGATGCAGCCCAGTTAAGCGATGCAGAACTACTTCAGGCAATTATCCAACACCCGATTCTGCTGGAGCGGCCCATAGTTGTTAGACAGGACAGCACTGGTCTGCGCACTGCGGCCATCGGTCGCCCTCCCGAAAACGTTTTACAGTTATTGTAGGCTGACATGACCCAACCCTATGTCCTGATCGTTTATTACAGCCGCAGCGGCGGTACAAAAAATCTCGCCTTGCATATGGCACGAGGGGTAGACCGTGTTGCCGGCATCGAACCACGCATACGCACCGTGCCTGAGGTCGACGTCGCCACCGTGCGCGTACAACCGCCCGTACCCGAAGCCGGCGCTGTTTACTGCAGCAAAGAAGACCTCAGCGGTTGTGCCGGATTGGCACTGGGCAGCGCCACGCGCTTCGGCAATATGGCCGCGCCGTTAAAGCATTTTATCGACGGCACCGCAGATCTATGGATCAGCCGCGCACTGGTCGGCAAACCCGCCAGCGTTTTTACTTCGTCGAACTCCTTCCACGGCGGACAGGAAACTACTTTGATGACAATGATGGTCCCACTATTGCATCACGGCATGATCATTCAGGGCCTACCCTATGCCGAAGAAGCGCTCAATCAAACGCGCAGTGGTGGCACACCGTATGGCGCCTCGCACGTGGGCGCCGAAGGCCCCGACCTCACCGATCACGAAGCATCATTAGCCAGTGCTGCAGGTGAACGTCTGGCGCACCTGGCGCTTAAGCTGAAGACATGAAAGGCTGGTTGTTCTTATCACTGATGATGGTGGGCTCTTTGTTTGCCATGACCGGGTTACGCCAGTTTTTCATCGAGCCGCTGGACGATGCGGGCGTAAACGCTGCCTGGTTTGTTATCCAGCTTTTGCCTCTCCTGCTCCCGTTGCCGGGATTGTTACGCGGCAATTTGCGGCCGGTATTTTTCATGTGCATGAGCAGCATGCTGTATTTCATTCACGGTGTGCTGGTGGTATCGGACCCAGATATGCAGCTGTTTGGGATTTTCGAAATCCTCTTTGCTCTGGGATTATGTGCAGCTACCGCGATCCTGGTTCGTAAGATCCGCGAGCACGAAGCGCAAAATCCCTCGTCAGGACCTGATTAAAGCAGCGCTAGTGAATAATTGGTGGTGGCTCTTCGACTTCTGCAGGCTCATCGTCAACACGCTGAACCGCATAGCGTTTTGTCGTAATTTCGCCGTCTACCAGTTCCGGCAGCTGTTGCAGAAAATCATCCATATGGGCAGTCTGAAAATGAGCCATCAGTGCTTCCATGGTTTCCCATTCCTGAAACAGCATCAGCGTATTCGGATCCGACAGGGCAACATAAAAATCGTAAGAGATGCAGCCGTCTTCGGCACGAGTGAACTCCACCATGGTGCGCGCAAGTTCAAGCGCCTGATCTCTGCAGCCGCTTTTCAGTGGAATGGTTCCGTGCACAATAATCATCTACCGGATCACACCCGCTGCCCGCAAAGTCGTTTCAAGTTCAGCAATAATCGAAACATCATCAATGGTTGAGGGCACAGTGTATTGTTCTCCATCAACCATCTTGCGCATCACTTTGCGCAGAATTTTACCGGAACGCGTTTTGGGCAGGCGCGAAACAACAACAGCGCGCTTGAAGTTTGCAATAGCCCCCACATTCTGACGCACCATGGTCACCAGCTCAGCCTGCAGATCCTCGGCGCTGATGTTGACACCATCTTTCAACAGCAGCAGACCCATAGGCACCTGCCCTTTGTCGACATCGTTGATGCCGATAACCGCGCATTCCGCCACGGCGGCATGCTCGGCAACAACTTCTTCAATCTGGCCCGTGGACAATCGATGACCCGCCACATTAATCACATCGTCAATGCGACCCATCACAAAGAGATACCCGTCTTCGTCGCGATAGCCCCCATCGCCGGTCAGATAGAAACCGGGAAATTGCGACCAGTAGCTTTCCACAAACCGATCGTGGTCACCCCAAACCGTTGGAAAAGAACCTGGCGGCAGCGGCGCTTTGACCACAATAGACCCTTCGCTGTTGGGACCCAGCTCTTTGCCATCATCGTCGAGTATGCGGATGTCATAACCAGGCGCGGGCAGCGTTGGAGAACCGGCTTTGGTTTCCAGTAATTCCACGCCAGCCATGTTGGTACACATGGACCAGCCGGTCTCCGTCTGCCACCAGTGATCGATGATGGGAATACCGGGCAGGTGTTCCTGCAGCCAGTGATAGGTCGGTGGATCCAGTCGCTCGCCGGCAACAAACTGATACTTTAAGTTGGACAGATCGTATTTCTGCTTCAACAGACAATCCGGATCCTCTTTTTTGATCGCCCGGAACGCCGTCGGCGCAACAAAAAAACTTTTCACTTTATGCTGCGCTAACACCCGCCAGAACGCACCTGCATCAGGGGTGCGCACAGGCTTGCCTTCATACAAAACGGTGGTACAGCCGCGAAACAGAGGTCCGTAAACGATATATGAATGGCCTACGACCCAACCGACATCTGAAGCGGCCCAGTAAACGTCACCGACATCTACTCCATAAATGGCCTGCATGCTGTAATTCAGAGCAACGGCATGACCACCATTATCCCGGACCACGCCCTTAGGTTTACCGGTCGTTCCAGACGTATAGAGGATATAAAGTGGATCGGTGGCGTCCACCGCTACGCAATCTGCGGGTACTACGTCGGGATCGTCCTGCCAGGACTGCCAATCCAGATCTCGAGGTTCAGTTAAAGCGGCTTGTGCCTGCGGCCGTTGCACAATAACGCAATGGTCAGGCTTATGATCTGCCAGGGTGATCGCTTCATCCAGCAACGGTTTATATTCAATAACGCGATCGAACTCAATGCCACAGGAGGCGGAGAGCACAACCTTAGGCGTTGCATCATCAATGCGCATCGCCAGCTCCGGTGCTGCGAAACCGCCGAATACCACCGAGTGCACCGCACCAATACGCGCACAGGCAAGCATGGCGACTGCGGTTTCCGGAATCATCGGCATATAAATCACAACCCGGTCACCTTTGCCAACACCGAGCCGCTGCAATGCACCTGCAACTTGAGCAGTCCAGGCAGTGAGCTGAGAAAAACTATAATGGGCCACGGTATTGGTGGCGGGGGAATCGTAGATCAGTGCGGTTGCGTCACCGCGACCAGCAGCTACGTGTTGATCTAGCGCGACATAACACGAATTCAGTTTACCACCCCGAAACCAACGCCAGGCGCCGTTTGGGTCCTGATCAAGAATGGTTTCGGGTGGTTCAAACCAGGGGATGAGCTGCGCCTGAGTCGCCCAGAATCCTTCCGGATCCGTGAGCGAGTGTTGATAGATCTCAGCGTAGCCCATATCTGCCCCGTCAGTGCGTTATCAGTCTAACCTGCTGCTTTCAGGAACTTGGTTACCTGAGCTTTCTTAGGACAGCGTGCCAGCAGATCTTTATAGATTTTTGAGCGTTTGCTGATTTGTTTGTGAGTGCAGTAAAAATCTACCGCTTTCTCCCAGGCACCAGGTATACCATGCTTGTTCAGAGATACTGTCGTGTTCACAATCTTGCCGCTGACGCGAGACATGATGCCAACCTGAAAAACCGGCGTCATGGTGCCGCTTTTCTCTTTCTTCAGACGGCAAAGAATACCTTTGACCTGTCCGTTATCATCCAGCTGAATTTCCTTATCTGCTTTGTCTTTGCTTTTCTGCTGCAGCCCTGACAATTCTGCATCGCGTTTTTCCGCGATCTCTTTAACGGCAGCGCGTTTTGCACCACGCAGGCGTTTGCCATTTTCTTTCAGCGAAAAATACTCCTGGTAGGTTTTGCCATCAATCTGGCGGCGTACTCTGAAACCATGAAAACGCGGGTTGTCTAAAAGTTCTACACTCATTTGTGTTCCTTCTCTTTATTGTCGTGGGACTGTTTTAATTGTCGACTTGATCGAGTCGATGCGTGCAGCTAGCCGGCGATAACGCCTTCAGCCTGCAACGCGGCTATTTCATCAGTGCTGAAGCCATAATCCTGTAAGACAGATAACGTGTCTTGACCAGGCACTCTAGCGCCATGAGAAATTTCGGGGGAAGTTCTGGAAAAGCGGGGCGCAGGTGCCTGCTGCATAACGCCATCGACTTCCATAAAACTATTTCGTGCTTTGTTGTGCGGATGTTCGGGTGCTTCAAAAATGCTCAATACCGGCGCAAAGCAGACGTCAGTACCTTCCATGATCTCGCACCATTGTGCCTGGGTTTTGGTCTTGAACGTTTCAGTGAGGTCCGCTTTCAAAATAGGCCACTGAGTTGGATCCATCTGCTTGGCGTATTTTTCCGGATCCAGACCGGCCTTTTCAATCAACAACGCATAAAACTGCGGTTCGATCGAACCAATACAGACATGTTTACCGTCTTTGGTTTCATAGGTGTCGTAAAAATGAGCCGCGCCATCCAGCAGGTTAGTGCCCCGCTGGTCGGTGAACGCACCAGATGCTGCAAACGAAAAGAACATGGCCATTAAAGCAGCGGATCCATCTACCATCGCGGCATCCACAACCTGGCCTTTGCCTGAGCGTTGGGTTTCCAACATGCCGCAGACCAGACCATAAGCCAACAACATGCCGCCGCCGCCGAAGTCACCCACCAGATTAAGGGGGGGCACGGGACGTTCACCTTGGCGGCCAATCGCATGCAGCGCACCGGACAAACCGATGTAGTTAATGTCGTGCCCCGCAGCTTGTGCCATCGGACCTTCCTGCCCCCAACCCGTCATCCGGCCGTAGACCAGTTTAGGGTTGCGCGCTAGTACAACGTCAGGCCCCAACCCCAGGCGTTCTGTTACACCAGGGCGGAACCCCTCAAATAAAGCGTCGGCTGACTCGACAAGACGTAAAACTGTTTCTACACCTTCCGGGCTTTTCAGATCGAGGGCAACTGAACGGCGATTTCGCGCCAGCACGTCCTTTGGCGCCTTGTCTGCGCCGCTGATACGCTCCACTCGGATGACTTCGGCCCCCATGTCGGACAACATCATGCCGCAAAAAGGACCAGGACCTATTCCAGCCAACTCGATGATTTTGAACCCCGATAGTGGACCCATATGTTTACCTCAACTTTAAAAATGCGCCGATTTTGTTCATTACGCGCGGAGCACAGTCTGTGTTTTATAATTCTATTTTCTTATCTTCGGGTCCATTTACGTGTCGGTTTCAGCTCAATTTCCAATGCCACTTAAGCTAAATGTATCCAGCCGACCGTTTTGGACGGGGCGCATTCTAAACCAATACGCCCAGCAAAAACCAATTCGATTAAACGTTTTTGTTGGTCTGCTCTCAAAGTTTGTTTTGAGATAGGGTTAGCTGATGCGAAAAATCATTCACTGCGACTGCGACAGCTTCTATGCTTCAGTAGAAATGCGGGATAATCCGGAACTCCAAGATCTACCAATTGCGGTAGGTGGCAGCCCCAACAAAAGAGGTGTGGTTGCAACCTGCAATTACAAGGCTCGCGCATACGGCGTGCATTCTGCGATGCCAATGAGTCAAGCGATGCGCGCCTGCCCGAATCTGGTCATCGTGCCCACGAATATGCGCAAGTATCAGCAGGAATCAGCCAGGGTTTCAGAGATTTTTCACGACTTCACACACCTGGTAGAACCACTATCGCTGGACGAAGCCTTTCTGGATGTTAGCGACTGCACAATCGCCCAGGGCAGCGCAACCCTGATCGCCACAGAAATACGCAATCGCGTACGCAACGAAGTGGGCATCACCATCTCAGCCGGAATCGCGCCCAACAAATTCCTCGCAAAAATTGCATCGGACTGGAACAAACCCGATGGCCAGTTCACGGTTACGCCAGATGAAGTGGCCACCTTTGTCGAACAATTGCCGGTGGAAAAGTTGTTTGGCGTCGGCACTGTGACCGCCAAAAAAATGGCGCGCCTGGGTTTACTGACCTGTGGCGATCTGCGGGAACAACCCGTTACTGAACTGACCCGCCACTTTGGTAAGTTTGGGATACGCCTGTTCGAATTGAGTCGTGGCATTGACGAGCGGGAAGTGAAAACTCACCGCAAACGCAAGTCTCTCTCAGCTGAACGCACTTACGCGCAGGATCTACCAGACCAGCCAGCGTGCCTGGCAGCACTGACCTTGCTGGTTGCCGAATTAGAAGCTCGAATCACCCGCGCCAACTGCCGAAGCCAGATTGCCGGGCGCTTCATGAAAGTACGATTTACTGGTTTTGAGACAACAACCGTTGCCAGCACAGGGTTCACCACCAGGGTGCAGGACTACGAACAATTATTTTCTACCGCCTGGCAGAGACAGGCTAAACCCGTCCGCCTGCTGGGTGTGGGGGTAAAATTAAAAAGCGATAATGATGCAGATCAGCTTGGCCTGTTCGACAAATCAAGCGACGAGGCAGGGGAAACTTAAGCAGCAAACTGCATTTGTGCAAAACGCGCATACAAAGCAGATGAGTTCAGCAATTGATCGTGTGAACCACTGCCCACAACCCTGCCGCTCTCAAGCACCAGTATTCGATCTGCCTGCCTGACCGTGGACAGCCGATGAGCAATCACCAGAATAGTCATCCGACCTTTTAACCCATCGATACTCAAGCGGATGTGGTTTTCGCTTTCTGCATCCAACGCGCTGGTCGCTTCATCCAGCAACAGCACCGCTGGTTTCGACAACAACGCACGCGCTATTGCCAGGCGCTGACGTTGCCCACCAGACAGACCGACACCGCCCTCACCCACCTTGGTATCCAACCCGGAGGCTAAATCCGCAACAAACTGTTCCGCGTAAGCAAGCTGTAAAGCCTGGGCGATCTCGGCGTCGGTGGCATGCGGATTGGCATAAACCAGATTGTCTCTCAGGGTACCGGCAAACAGCACTGGATCCTGCGGTACAAAACCAACCGTCTGACGCAAGTCCTGCAGTTTAAGCTGTGTAATGTCTGTGCCGTTGACCTCAACATGACCTGCCGTTGGATCATAAAAACGTTCAATAAGGTCAAATATTGTGCTCTTACCTGCACCCGAGGGCCCCACCAGAGCAAGCATCTCTCCGGGCTCTGTTTTAAAACTGACGTTGTGCAGTACCTGCTCATCAGGACGGGTTGGGTAGCTGAAACTGACATCAACAAAACTGAGGCCAACGTTGTCGCTGCGCAGGGGTTTCGGCGCAGAAATTTCCGTAATTTCGCTGGGAGATTCCAACAGTTCAACCAACCTTTCCGTTGCCCCTGCTGCGCGTTGCAGATCCGAAAGCACCTCGCTGATAGCACCCACAGAGCCCGCTACTATGAACGCGTAAAAAATAAAAGCTGCAAGCTCTCCTGCCGACGTCTGGCCTGCTAACACATCCTGCCCACCAACCCACAACATGGTCGCGACCGCGCCGAAAACCAGCAGCATGACAATGGCCACCAGAAATGAACGCTGACGAATACGTTGCACCGAAACATGGAAAGCCTGATCCACACGGTTGGCAAAGGCCACCTCATCCGCCTGCTGATGGTTAAATGACTGCACAATTTTAATATGACGCAAGGACTCGCCGGCATAACTGCCGACATCAGCCAGGCGATCCTGAGAGGTACGGGAAAGTTTACGTACCCGGCGGCCGAACAGAATCACAGGGATCACCACAAACGGGACACTGGCGAGCACAATCAAAGACAGCTTCGCGTTGGTAATAAATAAAAGAATCACACCGCCGATAAACATCAGGATGTTACGCAAAGCAATCGAGACTGAAGAACCGATCACGGTCTGCAGTAACGTCGTGTCTGTGGTGATACGAGATTGGATTTCACTGGGCGCATTGGATTCGAAGAAGCCGGGATGCAAGTGCACAAGATGACTGTATACGGCAGTGCGGATATCTGCACTTATCCGCTCTCCCACCCAGGAAACAAAGTAGAAGCGGACAAACGTACCGATGGTCAATATCAGAACAAACGCCGCAAACAGACTTAAAGAGTTGACGAGTACATCTGCATCACCGCTGGCAAAGCCACTGTCTATGACCAGACGGATACCCTGCCCTAAAGACAAGGTTGCACCCGCCGTGACGACCAGAGCGATACTTGCGTATACGACCTGCGCGCGATACGGGCGCAAAAATGCCAGCGCAGGGTGTAACCGACGCAGATCTTTACTGCCGCCTCTATCTAAACCATCTTCCATAGTCCTATTATGGCTGCGCATGGGGCAAGTTGCACGAGCTTGTCATTGATCGTTTCATTGAGCAGAGAAGAAATTATCGCTAAGGTGCCCAGCTTCTTACATAACTCTGTGGACTGATGGTATGGCAGAACAACTTGAATGTCTGACGGTTGAAACCGGAGTTGACCCCAGCGGCTGTGTGATCTGGTTGCATGGGTTGGGGGCGGATGCTTCAGATTTCGAACCGATCGTGCCGATGCTTTCTCTGCATAGAAGCCTGAAGTTTGTCTTTCCCAATGCACCGATACGCCCCATTACCATTAATGGTGGCGCGGAAATGCGTGGCTGGTACGACATTGACCCGGGCGCACCATTGGCCGGCGGTGAAGACATCGAAGCCTCAGCTGCAGGCATTGCCAGGCTGATAGAGGCTGAAGTCGACGCAGGCATACCCGCCAGCCAGATCGTGTTGGCAGGATTTTCTCAAGGCGGTGTTATCGCCCTGCATCTGGGACTGGCCTATAACAAGAAGCTGGCGGGCATCATGGCTTTGTCCACCTATCTGCACGACCACGAAAATATTGCCAATCGGCTGGATTTTGCCAACGTCGACACGCCAATTTTCATGGCACACGGACTATCCGACCCGATGATCCCAATTACCCGAGCCATCACCGCACGAGAAACACTGCTGGGTTTGAACTATGCTGTGCAGTGGCATGAATATGCCATGGGACACCAGGTCTGCCCTCAGGAAATACAAGATATCGCGACATGGTTGAACCAGATTTTTCCCTGATCGACCCACTCGAACCAAGCCCCGGAGCCTGGCTGGATAGCGTCCTGGCCGACTTCGACTGCTTCCTCGCCGATCATGCTTCATGCGAGAAAAAGGCTTCAGGGATGGCCATGAGCATGGCTTCACACTATCCGGACAAGCCGGAACTGCTCAGCGCCATGGCCGACCTTGCCGTTGAGGAACTGAGCCACTATCGCGAAGTCATTCGCCTGATGTTACAACGCGGCGTCAGCCCGAGACCTGACACCAAAGATCCGTACGTCAACACGCTGAATCGCCTGGTGCGCAAAGGGGCAGACGTGTTCCTGATGGACCGCCTGCTGCTGGGCGCCATTGTGGAACGACGCGGAGCTGAGCGATTCGGCTGTATCGCTGAGGCGGTAACCGATCCGATGCTGCAGAAGTTCTACCAGGCCATAGCCGCCAGCGAAGCTCGGCACTGGACGCTTTTTTACACCCTCGCCTGGCGCCATTGTGATCAGCCTGAGGTCACTGCCCGGTTTCGCGAATTGACAGTGGCTGAGTCTGAAATCATGTTGAGCCTGCCGTATCGCGCTGCTCTGCACTGACCTGTGACGCGACCAACATCTTCGCAAACAGCCGTTGCCCGCTATCTGGACGGCTACGCCGAAGCTGCCGCACCCGATCTGCCCCAAAGCGACTATGACTTCGTGCTTATAGTGCCGATGTTCGATGAACCGCCTGAATCTCTGGCGCGGTTGCTGCAAAACAATACACACCTGAAAATACTGGTTATCGCGGTTGTCAACGCGCCGGCGGGCGCTTCGAACACCGAACGCAGGCGCACCCAGGCTCTGCTGCAGACAGCACAGGCTATCTGCCCGGTAGATTGTTGGGCGATCGATGCGGTCAGCCATCCGCTGCCGACAAAGCAAGGGGTTGGCCTAGCCCGCAAGATTGGTAACGATGCTGCCTGTCGCTTGTGGCTGACAGGTAAAATCAGCTGTCCATGGCTATACCAATGCGACGCCGATAGCGTTTTACCTCCAAACTACTTTTCGACAAAACTTCCAGCTCGCGGTGCGGTTGTGTTTGCTTTCCGGCACAACAGTCCGGATCCGCTGATGCAGAAAGCTGCCAACTTTTACGAACGGCACATGCATCACTACGTTCACGGCCTGCAACAGGCCGGCTCCCGCTACGCCTATCCTACCCTGGGTAGCACTATGGCTGTTCATGTGCAGGACTACGCGCTGGTACGAGGATTTCCAAAACGCAGTGGCGCAGAAGATTTCTATCTGCTCGACAAGATTGCCAAAGTCAGTCAGGTGACTTGCAAACCGGAAGTGACGGTAAGTATTCAGGCCCGCCTTTCCCACCGTGTACCATTTGGCACTGGACCCGCCCTGCAGAAAATTATGCAAGGCTTCGAGCGCGACTCTAGCGGCGCTTTTTTTACGACGTATCACCCGGACAGTTTTAAACTACTCGCCACCGCGCTCAGACATCTGCAGGCGGTCGCTGCCGGCGCTGAACTGGCAGACGATCGCGCGACCCGACTGCTGGGTGAACTGGGCATTGAACAGCTGATACCAAAGCTGCAGGCAAAGTATCCCACTCCCGGACAAAAGGCGTTGATACTTACACAGTGGTTTGACGCAGGTAAAACGCTACGCTTCATCCACCTGGCGCGAAGATATTATGCAGATATTTCACTGAACGAACTGGACGCCGACGCTGCGCGGGCAGCCGATTCGTGAATTTAGGACGGCAAAAATGTGCCGTGCTTCACACTCTACTCAGACGCCCCTCAAAGCTGAACACAGACCCAAGTACACTGGACTATAGCGACAAAAGGATGTGCTATGTCTACTGAACTGCCGGGTAATTCTGATCTCGCCTGGGATCTGGACGAATTTACGCAAGCTGAGCGAGCAATGGATTTCGTGCGCCAGTTTGAAACCACCCTGTGCGTCTATTCACCCTCGGTTGAACAGATCTACAGCACCTACAACATGTTTTTCCCGGATGACTGGGATCGTAAACTGGTCATCCTGCCTGATGCTGCCGCCTACCATGACACTTTTTACCACGTCTCCCGGTCAGCCATTACCGCGACAGGGCTCAATATCATTCCTGGCGAACTGATTGACCGCGAAGGTCTGTATCTGGCCAACGTCGACGAGGACCGGTCACTGGGACGCCGACAGGTGCCGTTTGTCGAAGGGTTGCGCGCCATTATCGCCTCCCGCCCGGAGAGCGACCCTTTTTTACCAGTGCTGGCCAAGGGTGATTTGCGTGAACTCCAGCAATCCTGGCCGGTATTACACCTGCATCGCGTCCATCCAAAGTCTATTCCCAACATGTCCGAGCTGGATCGTACTAATTTAGCCAATGTGATCGCAGAAAAGTTAGAATCACTGTTCCTGAGTCAAAAACAGACATCGTCCTCGCACTCCTCGCAGAAGAATGTGGGGCAGATGGCTTAGCTATATTTGCCTAACCAAACAGTCTGGATAAAAGGGCTGGTCAGCGTTGTTCTGATCGCCATCATCAGCCTCTCCTGGAGCGGCCAACTCGATCATGCTGCGCGCAGCGCTACGCTGGATAATTTCCAGCGCGCGCTGGCGGTTGCCGCCATCGCTAGAGGCTTTAATGGCGTTATATCTGTCGCTCAGGGCACCGAAGTAGCCATTGCACCGGTCGGCGTGGGCGTAACCTTAACCCTGGGCCAGATCCTCGATCCACTGAATGATCTGGTTGAACGTTTTTCCGCCCTGGCGTTGATTGCCAGCGTTGCTCTGGGTGTACAGCTGACTTTAAGCGAAATGTTTGCCTCCCCATGGCTATCCGGCATTTTGAGTATGGCCGGTCTGGCCTATCTGATAATGCTCTGGCGAACGCCACATCATCTACAACAAACACGAGCTCCGTGGCTGGGCAAATTTCTGGGCCTGGTTATATTTCTCCGGTTTATGCTTGCCGTTATGCTGCTGGCAACCCATCTGCTGGACACCTATTTTCTCGACGCCCGACAAAATGAGGCGATGGATAACTTGAGCTATACCAAAACGCATATCCAGAGCATGCAGGACAACGAGATTGCAGCCGCACCCGCCGATATGGAAGCTGACCTGTTTGATCGCACTGCCGCCGGCATACGTGAGTTCCTCGACAGTTCGAGCCAGACCCTGGACCTCAAAGCCCAACTCAACGAGATGGAGCAACAGGTGGAAAACAGCATCGAAGAAATGATTAACCTGATTGTTATCTTTCTGCTGCAGACGTTACTGCTTCCGATTGCCACACTGTGGCTCTGCTGGCAATTATTACGCCGCTTCTGGCGCACGCTGGACACCTGAATACACTTAGCACAGCGCAGCCTTGCGCGCCTGGTGGTTTAATATTTTAGTTAACTTACGCGGGGCGACACCGTACACTTCCGCGCCAAATTTAACGGGAACACACTTTCCCATCAGCACTACTATGGCCACTATTTTTATCGACGGGCAAGCAGGTACAACTGGACTGGAAATTACCAGTCGCCTGGCACCACGCAAAGATCTAAAACTGCTGAAAATCAGTGATGCCGAGCGCAAAGATCAGGATGCACGGCGCCAGTACCTGCAAAGTGCAGATGTCGCCATACTGTGTTTACCCGACACCGCCGCACGTGAAGCCGTTGCGCTGGCCGCGGGTAAAACCCGGATTCTGGACGCTTCAACCGCCTACCGCACCGATCCAGACTGGGTTTATGGTTTACCCGAACTCAACGCGCAGCAGAGATCGCACATCCAAAGCGCACAATATGTCAGCAACCCAGGTTGTTACCCGCAGGGTTTTATTCTGCTGACTCGACCCCTCATCGAAGCTGGTTTACTGGCAGCGGCCACTAGCCTGCGTTGTCATGCGGTATCAGGCTTTTCGGGGGGCGGCCGACAGATGGTAGAAAAGTTCCGCGCATTTGACCGCACCCAGCAAGACCAATACAACAGTCAGGCTTACGGGTTAACCCTGCAGCACAAACATGTGCCTGAGATGCACCACTACAGCACAACGCGCGATGCCCCCTTGTTCACGCCCATGGTGGCAAACTACTACAAAGGCATGTTGGTACAGATTCCGCTGTTTCGTCAGGAAGTTGGTCATGCCAGCAAATCCGAACTTCACGATATACTTACCGCCAGATATGCAGGTGAATCTTTTGTCAGCGTCCTGCCACTGGACAACAGTATGTTGATCGACGGATTCTTGAATCCAACAGTCTGCAACGACACTAACAACATGCAGCTGATGGTGTTTGGCAATGATGATCAGTACCTGCTGGTCGCGCGTTACGACAATCTCGGCAAAGGCGCAGCCGGCGCAGCCGTGCAGAATTTGAATCTGATGTTAGGTTTCGAGGAAAAAACCGGATTATGAGTCAATCAAAACGATTATCTGACTTCACGCAGACACAACTATCCGAGCTGCATACCGAGCTGAACCGGGAATATGAACTTATCAAAGGCAACCCGGTAGCGCTGAACCTGAGCCGCGGCAAACCCGCAGCCGACCAGGTTGCACTCTCTGACAAAATGGAAGACGTGATTGCCGGTGACTATTTCGACAGCACCGGTACCGACGTACGCAACTATGGTGAAATTCGAGGGATTGCTGATGGGCGCGCTCTGGGTGAAGAACTCATGGGCGTGCCGGCCGCGAACATTATCGCAGGCGGTAACTCAAGCTTATTCCTGATGCATCTTGTGACTGCAACAGCACTGACATATGGCCTTTGGGGTGATCAGCGACGATGGTCCAACTCCAATCCTGTTAAAATCCTGGCCCCGGCACCGGGCTACGACCGGCATTTTGCGCTTACGCAGTCTCTGGGCATCGAGATGATACCTGTCGCCATGGGGCCTGACGGTCCGGATATGGCACAGGTTCGCGCATTGGCAAGCGCCGACGCATCAATCAAAGGCATCTGGTGTGTACCGAAGTATTCGAACCCGACGGGTTGTATCTACAGCGACGTGGTCGTCGACGAGATGGCTGCATTGCCAGATGCTGCAGCGGCAGACGACTTTGTTGTATTGTGGGACAACGCCTATGCCGTGCACGACTTCAACTTTCCCGGACAGGCGTTGAAATCTATCTTCGATGCCGCCCAGGCAGCCGGTACCGCGGATCATATCGTTCAGTTTGCCAGCACCTCGAAAATCACCTTTGCCGGCGGAGGCGTTGCCTTTGTTGCTTCAAGTGAGCGCGTACTTAAAGCCCTGGAAGAACGCCTGGGCTTCATGATGATCGGCCCCGACAAAGTTAATCAGCTGCGTCATACCCGTTTTTTGGGCGGTCGCCTGGAACAACATATGCAGGCTCACGCCGCGCTGCTGAAACCAAAATTTGAAATTGTCGAAGACACCTTAAGCAAAGAACTCGGTGATCTCGATATCGCGCAGTGGACCAAACCCGGTGGCGGTTACTTCGTCTCCTTAGACGTTAATCCCGGGCTTGCGCAAACGATTGTAAGCATGGCCAAAGACGTCGGCCTGACGCTTACCCCCGCTGGCGCAACCTACCCCTATGGGCAGGATCCAGATAATTGCAACATACGTATTGCACCCACTTTTGCATCCATCGAAGAATTGCGGACTGCCATGCAAATCCTCACGTTGTGTGTGAAACTGGTGAGTGTACGTGAACAAATGAAATCATAACCCTGAAGGTCATATGTCCGATTGGAAGCTAGAAGAATTTGCAGTACCCGAAGTCGCGGACAAAGATCGCTTTCACGACTTTGCCCTGCCTATGCCGCTCATGCAGGCCATTGCAGATCTGGGCTACGAGTATTGCACCCCAATACAAAGTAAGACGTTGCCGTTTGCGCTGTCAGACTACGATGTCACGGGACAGGCGCAGACCGGCACCGGTAAAACCGCTGCCTTCCTGATTGGCGTGCTGACACGCTTCTGGGAAAACCCATTAAAAGAAGTTCCCCCACTGGGATGTCCCAGAGCACTGATCCTGGCTCCAACCAGAGAATTAGCGCTGCAGATAGAAGGTGATGCCAAAGGCCTGACCAAGTACATGGACGAACGTACCGTCTGTGTTGTCGGTGGCATGGACTTCCAGAAGCAGCTCGACAAACTTGAAAAGAAACCCGTCGACCTGCTGGTGGCTACCCCAGGTCGTCTGATCGACTTTTTAGACCGCAACAAGATTTCGCTGAAACATGTTGAAGTGCTGGTTATCGACGAAGCCGACCGTATGTTGGACATGGGTTTCATCCCAGATGTGCGCCGTATTGTCTTTCAGACCCCACACAAACGAACCCGTCAGACGTTATTTTTCTCCGCGACCTTTAACGATGACGTCATGCGCCTGGCGGAATCCTGGACCATTGATGCAGAACATATTGTTATCGAGCCTGAAAGTGTGGCGACAGACACGGTCGACCAGAAATTCTGGATGATCGGACGAGACGAAAAAGACAGCGCTTTATTGAATTTGCTGCGTAATACCGACACGGAACGCGCAATTATTTTTGCCAATCGACGCGATCAGACACACAGAGTTGTCAAATACCTGCAGAACAACAACATTGATTGTGAGGCCCTGGCAGGTGACGTGCCCCAGCGCAAACGTCTGTCGACCTTAAATCGCTTTAAAGAAGGTAGCTTGAAATTCCTGGTGGCCACAGATGTGGCCGGCCGTGGGATTCACGTCGATGGCGTTACACACGTCATAAACTACGAACTGCCGGAAGACCCGGAAGATTATGTGCACCGTATCGGCCGCACCGGGCGAGCCGGCGCAACGGGTACATCCATCAGTTTTGTTTCTGAAGACGACGCCTTCAACTTGCAGCCCATTGAGCAATACCTGGGCATGAAGGTAGACTGCACTATTCCAGAGCTGCCCGCATAAGCGCAGCTTGAAGTCTGCCTGCAGGAACGCAGGTTATCTGAGCCGGTCAATGGACGTTTTAAGCACCGGTTGAATTCAGATATCGTTTTATATTGGGGAGTACTTCTGAACCGTTTGCTCATAAGCATTGTTTCACTTTGCCTGTTTCTGGGTATTGTGACCTTCTTTGGCACAAACGCCTCTGCTCAGAGCAAGACTGAGATAACTTGGGACGTTCCCTGGGAAGTGTTGCCTGCTGAGAATGCAGCTACTCTGGCAGAGGCACAGCGCAGCAAGCGCTGGATCAAAGGGTCCGGGATCGCATCATTTTCCTATGACAGCCAGCCGAAATGGTTGCGTTACCAGATCCCTGCAGTCGATTACGTACGCGCCTTCAGTATCGAAAACCCGTGGCTTGCGGCCATCGATGTGTATTCACTATCAGATGGGGTCGTCCACGAAAAATACGAGATGGGTAATCGCCGACCTGCTGTGAATCGCCCCATCGGCAGCACCAATTTTGCGGTGGGCCTGCGCTCAAACGTCGACGAAGTTTATATCTACGATCACGCTCTATCGGCGTCTTATTTTCCAGTGACCCTGTCCGCGGCTGCGGCGTTTACCGCCAGAAGCACAAAGCTCACCGCTTTCCACGGCATGTACTACGGTGGTTTGCTTATCATCATTCTGTACAACCTGGCGATCTTTTTTGGCACCCGCGACAGAGCTTACCTGTACTACACTCTGTATGCCGGATCCCTGGTCGCATTCTTATCAACTGCAGACGGCACCGGCGCGGTTTTTCTGTGGAACGAAACACCCATCATCCAGGATTACGTTATTGGCCTGGGGTGGGGGTTGGGTTTTATCTGGTTACTTGAGTTCGCCAACCGCTTCCTCAACACCAGCCACATCAGACACTGCCGGTTGATCCGCAGAACGATACAAGGGATGACGGGGCTGACTATGTTCATGGTCATCCTGTGGCCGGGTAACAATGCTTATGTGCTGCAAACAATCATGAGCTTTGTGGTGCTGTCCGCACTGCTGTTTATTGGCATCAACACATCCTTGAAAGGCATACGCAACGGCGGGCTCTTTCTCGCCGCTAATGGCGTGTTTGCTATCGGTGCATTTTCCCACATGAGTATGTTGATGGGCTGGCTGGCGCCACACCCGATGTTGCAACATGGCATTCACATTGGCTCACTGGCAGAGTTGATACTCCTCGCTGCCGGGCTGGTAAGACAGCTGCGCGCCAACGAAGAAGCTCGTTTTGCCGCATTCAACCAATCCCAGGAGCTGGTAAGGCGTAATCACGAATTACGCACCGCCTCGGCTCTGGCTGAAGAACATCGCCAGTTACAGAAGTCTCTACAACAGGCGCAGAAACTTAAAACCATCGGCCAACTGGCCGGTGGCTTTGCCCACGACTTCAACAATATTCTCGCCAGCATTCTCGGCTTCGCCGAACTGGCGCGGGACAAAACTGCCGCCTCAGACCGGGCTACGCTGCTGCGTTACATTGGTGAGATCCAACAATCGGGCGAACGTGGCGCTAATCTGGTAAGACAGCTGCTCACCTACAGTCGCAGCACCAGTTCAGCACCTCGTGAACTCAACCTTGGCCAGGTTCTGGAACAGTCCGGCGAGCTACTCCGAGGCAGCCTGCCAGCCACTGTAAAAATACAAACACATATCCCGCAGCAGTCTGTACGTTTATCAATCGACCCTGAACAGCTGCAGCAGGTGCTGGTTAACTTATCTATCAATGCAGCAGAGGCAACGGACAACCGCGGCCAGATTGATATCTACCTCGAAGAGGAAAAGCTGCAAGGTTTGCGCTGTACCTCGTGCCTGACGCGTTTCAACGGCGACTACATCGCAATCAAAATCGAAGACAACGGCGCCGGTATATCGGGCAGCGCAGAGAACCTGTTTACGCCATTCCAAACCAGTAAAGAAGTAGGTCAAGGTACAGGGCTGGGGCTGTCGGTTGTGCACGGCATCGTGCACGAACATGGCGGTCACGTACATGCCAGCAATCGCGCGGACGGCGGGGCGCGGTTCACCATCTACCTGCCACACAATGCAACCGTGGCGTTGGGTGCAACAGATACACACAAACGCATCTTACTGATTGAAGACGACCCATCCGTTGCGAGCTATCTGCAATCGCTGTTTGAAAATGAGGCTTATCACACCACCTTTGCGACGATGCCTACGGAAGCTTTAGAAACATTTGTAGCAAATCCGGATGCTTTTGATCTGGTGATCACAGACTATCTGATGCCACAAGGTACGGGCCTGGAACTGGCTGAAGACATCCACGCGCTGCGCCCAGATCTGCCTATTCTGCTGACAACCGGTAACGCCAACAATCTGGACAAGAGCGCACTCACGTCAGCGGAACTGGCCGGTATATTCGAAAAACCGCTGAACTCAGAGCAATTACTGGCTAAAATCCGCGGACTTCTAGCCAGCTGATTGAACTATGACAAGCCAACTACCGGCTGCCTCCAAACAGAAAGTTGCTGTTGTGCAGCACTGTGCAACCACCGATGTGGAAAAAAATCTAGCCACTTTGGAGTCCCTGTCACAACAGGCGGCCAGCGAAGGTGCAGATGTGATCACCTGGCCGGAAGCCTTTGCTTATCTGGGCCGCCATGACGGCAAACGCGAGATACTGGAGGCACTACCAGACGGAGGACCGATCTTTCATCGCTGCACTCAGCTCGCGCAACGTTTGAACTGCGAATTACTCCTCGGCGGATTCCATGAATCGTCACCAAACTCAGACAAGTGTTTCAATACCAGCGTATACCTGGGCCGAGATGGCAACATCAAAGCGATGTACCGCAAAATCCATCTGTTTGACGTCAATATTAAAGACGGCCCAACCCTGCAGGAGTCACGCCAGACCGAAGCTGGAGAACTGGCGGTAGTTGTAGACGCTTCGTTTGGTCGATTGGGTTTGACGGTTTGTTACGACGTCCGGTTTCCCATGCTTTATCAGAATCTTGCCGATCAGGGTGCTATTGCCATGTCAGTGCCTTCAGCATTTACCGCCACCACCGGAGCCCTGCACTGGCATACCCTGCTCAAGGCCCGCGCTATCGAAACTCAGAGTTATGTCATCGCACCCGCGCAACATGGCCAGCACAGCAGACATCGCGCGTCTTACGGGCATTCGTTAATCGTCGACCCCTGGGGCAAGGTGGTTGCTGAACTGGCTGACGGTGACGGCTACGTGATTGCGGAGGTGGACCCGGAACAAACCCTTCAGGTTCGCTCCGAGATCCCCAGCCTCGCCAATCGCAGACACTTCACGTAGGCTGCGCGCATGTCTGATTCAGTAAAATTCCGGGGCAGTGGCATCATCGTGCTGGCGGCCATCGTCGTGATTGCTGCCGGCTTAAAAGCCTCTCAAGATCTTATGGTGCCGTTTTTACTGGCTGCTTTTATTGCCACTATCGCTGCAACACCCATGTTCTGGCTGCAGAAAAAAGGCCTGCCCGCAGCTTTCTCTCTGCCTGTTGTCATGATCTTCATTGTTCTGCTGGTATTTCTGTTAGGGGCCCTGGTAACTCAATCCGCCTCGGACTTCACCGCCAAACTGCCGTTCTACCAGGAGCGTCTGCAGGCTTTTCAGGAAGACACCAACCGCTTGCTGCAGCCGATTATTGATCGCACCGGGATCGAGGTCAGACTGGAACTGTTGTATCAGAATTTTTCGCTGAACACTGCGCTGGAAATGGCGGGTACCACGCTGGCACGTCTGGGTGGTGTTCTGAGTAACAGTTTTCTTATCCTGCTGACGGTGATCTTTATACTTGCTGAAGCCGCCAGCTTTCCGCGCAAGCTATCAGATGTGCTTAACGACCCAGAACGGGATCTGCCTTACTTCGCGCAGTTTGCTGAAAACGTCAATCGCTACATTGGTATCAAGACCAGTGTCAGTGTAGCCACCGGCGTGATTGTGACGCTGTTCCTCTGGCTGCTGGGGGTCGACTTCCCTATTTTATGGGGGCTGCTGGCTTTTCTACTCAATTATGTTCCGACCATAGGTTCAATAATTGCAGCCGTACCTCCGCTTATCCTGGCTTTAGTGCAGATTGGATTTGGCGCAGCTGGCGCGGTCGCCGCAGGCTTCCTGGCCATCAACATCATCATGGGCAACGCGGTTGAACCCCGCTTTATGGGTCGCGGCCTGGGGCTATCAACCTTAGTGGTGTTTCTCTCCCTGGTTGTGTGGGGCTGGGTGCTCGGGCCGGTTGGCATGCTGCTGTCTGTGCCGCTGACCATGACGGCAAAAATTGCTCTTGAAGCCAATCCCGATACTCGTTGGATCGCTCACCTGTTAGGTCCAGCTGATGCGTTGCCGCCACTGGATGAGACACAGGCACAGATCATCAAAGCGGCTTCTGACACGGCTGATGCAGGTGATGAAAAAGACCAGGACAACAGTCGCACATGAGTCGCCACGAAAGGCCGAACATTGCGCAGATGCAGGGTTATACCTGGGGCGAACAGCCCGAGGATACCCGGACGATCAAACTCAACACAAATGAAAACCCCTATCCGCCTTCGCCAGCCGTACAACAGGCACTGGTGGGCATTGATGTTTCGCGGTTACGCACCTATCCGCAACCAACGGCGGATTTACTGCGCGACGCGATAGCCCAAACACATGGCCTTACGCGCGATAATGTGGTCGTGACTCACGCGGGTGACGAAGCCTTGCGCCTGGCGATCACCACCTTTGTTGACCCTGGCCAGTCTTTTGGCATGGCCAATCCCAGCTACTCGCTGTATCCGGTACTTGCCGCCATACATGACGCCCGGGTGGTTACCGTTGACCTGCAGGCTGACTGGAACTGGCCCGCGGACTTCACCAGCCAACTCAACAGTGCCGGCGTGCAACTGACCTGTGTGGTCAATCCTCACGCGCCCAGCGGCACGCTGTATTCACAGGCAAAATTATCTGAGTTAGCAAACAATCTGAATGGTGTGTTGTTGATTGATGAGGCCTATGCAGATTTCATTAACCCCGACCTGAATTACAACAGCTCGGAATTACTCTTAAACCATGACAATGTGCTGGTCCTGCGCACTTTCAGCAAGGGTTACAGTCTCGCCGGCCTCCGCTTGGGATATCTGTTAGGCAACACGGATCTGATCGACCCGATCATCCGCAAAACCCGTGACAGCTACAATGTCGATCATATCGCACAGGCACTTGGACTGGCCGCCATCAACGACCAGGATTATGCACAACAGACCTGGCATCAGGTGCGGATGGCCAGAGACAGCCTGCAGCAGAATCTCACCCAGCTCGGCTTACCATCACCACCCAGCCAGACTAATTTCCTGCTGGTTGAGGTGCCGCCGGCGCTGCCTAAGAGCGCCAATGCACTTTATCTCCTGTTGAAAGAAGCTGGCATTCTGGTGCGTTACTTCAATACGCCGGGGTTAGATAATCGATTGAGAATAACTGTTGGCACACCTGAGCAGAATCAGCGTCTGCTGGAAACACTGACAACTCTGCTGACCTGAAGACACTTTGTTTTTGGCTTGAAAAAGCGACATGCTTCGGGTTTGCAACAAGCGGATTCCGGCCATGAGTAAACACCTGCTGCGCGCAGCTGATATCGAAAAGCAGCGCGAAACCCGCACCCAGCACCAATTCAACGACAATGCCATCCGACATACAAAAAACCTCACTGCTGGCACAGACATGCAGCGTATCGGCATCCATCTGGTGCGCATAGAGACCGGCTGTGATTCCACCACCCACCATTACCACGATGCTGACGAAGAGTTTATCTACATCCTTTCCGGTCAGGGCATAGCCAGAATTGGCGATGAAACGTTCAGCGTTGGTGCAGGGGATTTCATGGGATTTCCCGCACCCTCACCTGCACACAGCCTGCACAACCCAAACCAGGAAGACCTGGTGTATCTGATGGGCGGCGAGCGCTGGGCGACAGATATCGTTCACTACCCGGACATCAAGCGCACCATGATCAAGACACACGGCAAGCGCCGCTGGGCAGACTGGCGGGACTTCGAGGAACTGCCACCCCGCCCCTGAGGTCTAAATCGCATGTTCCCCATTCGCGACGAAAACCCAACCCTGCGGCCACCGATTGCAACCTACGCCATTTTAGGCATGAACCTGTTTGTGTGGGTATTTGTGCAGGGGTTCGGCGCCAGCGAAGCCCTGGGGCAGAGTATCTGCCTGCACGGTCTGATACCTGCGGATCTACTGGGTACGGTACCCGTCGGCACGCAAATCCCCCTGGGTGATGGCTGGGCCTGTCGTCTTGATGGCGATAGCAGCTTAAACAGTCTGTTTACCTCCATGTTCATGCATGGCGGCTGGCTGCATATCATTGGCAATATGCTGTTTTTGTGGGTGTTTGGCGACAACGTCGAAGATGTTATGGGTCCCGGCCGGTTTGTGTTGTTCTATCTATTGTGTGGCCTGGCCGCCGCCGGCGCCCAGATAGCGGCAGATCCGGGTTCTACGGTACCTATGGTAGGTGCATCCGGTGCTATTGGCGGTGTCATGGGTGCATACGCCATCTTGTTTCCACGCGCACGCGTTCATCTGCTGATTATCTTATTCATCTATGTGACCACCATTTCGGTACCTGCCATCTTTATGCTCGGCTACTGGTTTCTGCTGCAGCTGATATCAGGTGTTGGGTCTCTTGGTGCCAGCGGCGGCGGTGTTGCTTTCTGGGCGCACGTTGGCGGTTTTGTCGCTGGGGTGGGTCTGGTCACTGTATTCAAACGACCCGACCTGATTGCAGCGCGCAAACACCTGATACGTCGACCGGCTGCAAAACACAGCCTGTTCTGAAACAGCAAAATTCCACCGAGCGCCAGTGGCGTTTTTGTCTGTTGTTCCTTACTCTTGCTGGCTCTTTTATCAAAGGTGAGGGGAACCACCCATGACACAACTACCTGCAGTCAGCCTCGCAGCTGTACCCGGCCGCCGACATCGCATTATCGAAATCGCTCAGGAAATCGAAAAACGCGGATTCCCCGGCATCTACGGCCCCAGCCTGGGCGATAGCCTGTCACTGTGCACCGCCATTGCAATGGCCACCGATCGTATCGACATAGGCACCAGCATCACGCCTATTTACACTCGGAACGTTGCAGATTTTGCCGGCACCGCAGGGTTTATCCACGAAATCTCCAATGGCCGCTTCCGTTTTGGCGTTGGTGTGAGCCATGCGCCTGCTATGGACCGTTTAGGTATCAAACAAGGCAAACCACTGGGTGACATGCGCCAGTTTGTGGAAGATATCCACGCAGTGCCAAGGGTTGGCGACATGCCGCCGATTGTTCTGGCGACATTACGCAACAAAATGATCGCCCTGGCGGAGGAAATTGCTCAGGGTATGGTATTTGCCAACGGCGCCCGTTCACATATGTCCAGTTCCCTAGGCGTGCTTTCTGACGGTGCCCGGATGGGAGCGGACTTTTTTATCGGTAACATGGTGCCGACCTGCATCAACGACGACAAAAAGGCGGCTATGGCGGTCAATCGCAAAACCCTGACCAGTTACGCGTTTCTACCCAACTATCGCAACTACTGGAAAGAAGCCGGCTACGAAGAAGAGATGAACGGTGTTGAAGCAGCGCTGGCTGCCAAAGACCTGGATCGGGTACCTGAATGTTTATCTGATCGCTGGCTGGAAGACACCACTCTGTCCGGCAGCGCCAGCGAAGTGCGTGAAGGCATTGAAGCCTGGTTCGACGCCGGTATTAAGACCCCGATTGTTGTGCCTTCTGCCGTGAAAGGTGGACAGCTGCAGGCACTGGAAGATCTATTTGCACTGTATGACTGAGGCGGGCTAAGAAGCGATGACAGAAACCACTACGCGATATATACGCCTGATCCGCCATGCCAAATCCGCAGATCCGGAAGTTGGCCAGCCTGACTTCGACCGCGCTTTAAACAAGCGCGGTCGTCGCGACGGCGAGACCATGCAAGCCTGGTTCAGTCAGCAACCTCATAAGGCTACTTGGGTGTGGAGCAGTGCTGCTGTGCGGGCAAAACTGACTGCGGCGTACGTCACCAGTGGCTTCAATGCTACTTTTGTTGAAGACAAACGTCTGTACCTGGCTTCTGCCGATGCATTGCTCGACGTCTTGCAATCAACCCCTGAAGAGGTGGAGAGCGTTGCAGTGGTTGCGCACAACCCCGGCTTAACCCACCTGGCCAACGTGTTAGGCAGTAGTCAGATCACCGACAATCTGGTCACATTTGGCACCGTGTTGTTTTCAACTCAGCAGGACTGGCGCGATTTACGACCCGGCCAGGCCACCTTTATCAGCCTGGATTCGCCTAAAACAATCTGATTCAGGCCGACGAAGCGTTCTTACGTCGCTCGTTTTTTACCGACTCTGCAGCTGCTTTTTGCCTGTCGTGCTCTCGGCGCACGGAGACCTGCCAGATGCCGCCCCACACCTCATCTATCGCTTGGTGCAGATCGCGATTAATGGTGCCAAAGAACCCTAAAGATTCCTCTGCAGGAAAATGCGCCTGATATTGCATCAGCAGGTCAACACCGGTCTCGGTGAGACGATAGAGTTTTTTTCGCGGTCGACCAGAAGGCTCGGATTCGTCCCACCTGCCTGCTACGTACCCGCCTTCTTCAGATGCCATAAGAATGCCGTATACCGTGCCTACCTGGAGCTGAGCTTTCGTCGCAATTGCAAAGCCGTGTGAGACTTTCTGCTGCGCAAGAACCTGCAGCACACGATATCTCTGTTTTGTCTTACGAATCTCCATATATTCTCACCAAATCTTTATATATCGGATAATAACCGATATATTCCGTAAAACAGAGGTTTCAATCGGGTTTTTTCAATAACGCCAGATAAAACCCATCCCAAACGCCATCAGGAATAACCCGGATCGAACGGTGTAAATCAGCATGCAACAACCTTCCGCGCCACGCAGTGAGACCAGGCTGAACATTGCTTATAACCGTATCAATTGCTAACAATTGCGCTTCGCTACGCTGCAGCAGATGATTCACCACCAGCTCATTTTCTTCCACGCTGAACGAGCAGGTGGAATAGACCAGCACACCACCAGGTTTCAGCGCGGCATACGCCGAGCGCAACAGACTTTTCTGTTTGCGCTGGGATTCTTTGACCTTACGTGAAGACCAATGTGTATACGTGGCGGGATTGTCCCAGCGCATGCGCGCCTGGGAGCTGCACGGAGCATCCAGTAACACGCGATCAAATCGTTCCGGTACCGTCCTGCCGACGCTCCGACCATCTTTGAGGTAAAACTCAACATTGGTAACACCGCACCGCTCCAGGTTTGCCCGTAACCGGTGAAAACGACCTGGCACCACCTCAACGGCTGCAATCCTCCCGGAATTATTCATCGCCGCCGCAATAGCCAGAGTTTTGCCGCCTGGCGCAGCAGCAAGATCGAGAATTTCTTCATCCGCTTGCGGATTCAACACGCGCACAGCAAACACACTGGAAGGGTTCTGCAGGTAGATCTGACCCGCGCTCGCTTGTGGATCGGTGCTGAGTGGTACTTCAAGCGGCACCTGCCTGACCCCTTTAAGACCCGGTACCGCATCACCTATCGCTAACGTGGCGCCCGGCTGCAGCGGGTTATGCCAATAGGCTCGAGTGTGGTCCTTTGCCAGCCACGCAATTATCCGGGCACCTGTGTCCTGCCCGTATATGTCATTCAGCTGTGCAGCAAAAAGGTCGCGATCCACCAGGTCATCCGGCAGCGACACATCTTCAACAAACAAGGTAATCTACCGTTTTGAGGTTACTGAGGAATCGACATGGAACTGGCCAAACCTGCATTAGACGTGGGTCTCTACACCAATGAAATAGATGCTATGTTGGCGTTCTGGCAGGAACAAGTCCACGTCCCCTACAGTGAATTGTTGAAAGTAGGCGGTGGGTTACACCAACATCGTCATGCCATCGGCGACAGCGTCCTGAAGATTAATAACAGGCGCGAACCCGTGTCGCAGGACAATCCCACTGGTTTAAGCACCCTGGAAATCTACAGTGACGCCGTGGACAGTTGCATTGAGCTGCTTGACCCGGACGGCAATGAAGTCTGGATGAGCCCCCAATCTGATGCGCCAGGACAGAATCTCACTTTGCATATGACGGTAAATGATCTTGCTGCGAGCACGCGTTTTTACGGTGAAGTACTGGGTTTGAGCACTGATGGCGCCAACACTTTTCAGGTGGGCGCGTCCCGCATCAAGCTCCAGGAAGGTGTAATCAAACCTTTTGAGCGCGTCGCTCTGGGTTATCGCTATATGACCATGCAGGTTTTTGATGTTGTCGGCACCCATGCTGAAATACTTGCCAAAGGCGGTCGTGAAGGCTCAGCGCCGGTACGGCTCGGTGACGTTGCCTATATTTCGTTTGTCCAGGACCCTGATGGCAACTGGATCGAAATCAGCCAGCGTAAGTCAATCACAGGGTCACTGGCATAAAGCTGCACCTGGGCATGTAACACGCTGAATATATTGCAGGCCTCCTTAGAGTCCGTGTTTTATTCGATACACTGCACTAGAATACCGTCCACTAATAATTGATCGGAGATGATTGATGGGTTTCTTATCTATGTTGCTGCTGGCCGCAATCGCTTATCTGTTATGGCGCATCAGTGATCAGGTGCCAGACATCCTGTTCCGTCTCAGCGAAATTCAGCGGGACATTGCCGAAATACGTCGACGTAGTGAAAGTGCAGCGGCTTCAGGCAGCAACAGTGTCGACGAAACATCCTGATTTTCAGCGCCACCATTTGTACTGCTAACGCGTTATGAACTGGCGCATCTGGTTTGGCTTAACCATCACCGCCATTTGGATACTGCTGGGGGTAACCTACATCAGTGTGAATATCGGCTGGATAACCTTCACACGGCTTCCGGCGGAAGATCTGGGTAATTTCCTGGAAGGCGCGTTTGCGCCACTGGCGTTCTTATGGCTTGTTATTGGCTACTTCCTTCAGCAGAAGGAACTTCAGCAGAATACCGATGCATTAAGGTCACAGGCCGTGGCTATTTCTCGAAGCGCCGAGCAAGCTGTGATTCAGTCCGAGAATCTCGCCGCCAGCGAGGTACACGCCCGGCAGGAGGCTTTCCTGCAGATTGCTCAATCCGTGCGCGGCCAACTCGGATCGATATCCGGCCTCCTGTTCATTTCAAGCCAGGGCACCGGCCAAGGCGGCCGGGTCAGCCAAAAAGAACAGGCTGAACTATTTTCTTCTCAAGGCAGTGGCATTGATCCAGAAGCCTTCTCCCGGCGATTGTTGATTACACATTTGGAGACGGATGATCCACAGGAGCAGTTCGACCTGTTCTATGGCACCGAGGTGCGGGCACGCCACACCAACAATTTCATTTTCACCTTCGAACGTCTGATTCGCCGCGCAGAAGTTGTCGATGCTGAAAACATCATTACTGACGCTGTGCGGGCAAGTGGACACGGTTTCTTGTATCGCGTCATGAAAAGACATCAGGCCAGCGCCCCCGAGCCGTGGTCGGATCACACAAAAACCGGCACACACATCAATTTTTGACACCAGCAAACAAACCCAGGGCCATTACCATGAAACATGGATATTTTCTTTTTGCCGTCGTGCTAACCAGTTTGATAGCCTGGAGCGCGATCGCGGCTCCAGCTGACCGATTCGCCGCCGTAGAGATCAAAGCCCAGCATGTTGCCGGTTCAATTCATATGCTGGAGGGCGCCGGCGGAAACATCGGCGTTTCCGTCGGTGAAGACGGCACGCTGATTGTTGATGATCAATATGCACCCCTGGCCGCAAAAATAATTGCTGCGTTAGAAGGTTTAGGTGGCGATCGCCCGAAACTGATTCTGAACACCCATTATCACGGCGATCATGCGGGTTCTAATCCGGAGATGGGTACCACCGGCACCATTATCTCGCACGATAACGTGCGCGTGCGCCTTCTTGCGGAAGAAGATTTTCCACGCTCTGGCCTGCCCCTGGTGACTTTTGATGATGACCTTAATCTGCACTTTAATGACGAGACTATTGAAGTCATTCATCTGCCTGCTGGACATACCGACGGTGACAGCGTTGTCTGGTTTAAGACATCCAACGTGATCCATATGGGGGATCATTTTTTTAAAAACCGATTTCCCTATGTGGATATTGGCAGCGGCGGTGATGTCGACGGTTTTATCGACAATGTAGAGACCATACTCGAACAACTGCCGGAAGACATCCGCATCATCCCTGGACATGGTTCGCTATCCAATCGCGCAGATCTGGCTGCCACCATTGCAGTAGTCAAAGCCACCACGGCAGCAGTACGTAATGCGCTGGATCAGGGCACCGACACGGCAGAAATTGCCGCGGATCTGAATGAGAACTACCCCAGCTGGGGTAGTGGCTTCATTACAGCCGAGCGATGGGTACAGATTATTCAGGCAGACACCACTCGTTAGATTCTAATATGGACCCGATAAAGCAATTTCACGAAGACCGGACCGCTGCGTTCGAAGCCAAAGATCCGATGGCTGCAGTCTGCACCGTAGCCAACGTGGACGATGCCGGGCGTGTTCAGGTACGTACCCTGGTGCTGCGCAACGTAGGCGATAATCTTGCCGTTTTTATCAACGCCACCAGCCCTAAATGGCCGGCGTTACAACAAACGTTTGCGGTACAGACCTACTGGCCCAGCGTGGCGTTACAGTATCGATTGCAGGTAACCAGCACGCCCGTAGAGGCAGAGCTGGTGCATGAGAGTTGGCAGATGCGACCGGATATGCCGAAACGCATGGACTGGCTCTATCAACAGATTGCACAACAGAGCAGTGCCATCGATTCCCGGCAGGCGCTAATTTCTATGCTCGACGAGGTACAGCTACCCGATCCGTTGGTTGCACCCGAGCATGCATCCGGTCTATGTCTGGTGCCACATGAAATCGAGCGACTAGATCTGAATCAGGACAACGGCGTACATGACCGCAGCCACTATCGACTAGATGGTGGCCAATGGCATGTCACAACACTGGTGCCCTGAACGTCAGCTCTCGGGCAACTCATCCAGCTCTGCAGTCACAATACCCTGCAGATTCTCAAAGCAAACCGCACGAGCGATTTCTACAAAGCCTTGAATAAAGGGTGCCTGAGCCTGATCTTTTCGTACCGCAGCGTACAAAGTTGGCCAGATGCCCTCTTCTCCCAGCGAACGCACGACGAGGTAATCCTTCTGCGTATATTCATACAGCGCCCAATTGGGTAAACAAGCCACGCCACGACCACTGGCAACCAGTTGAGCGATCATCGTGGTTAATTCTGCATGGCGGACACGCTTGGGAGTTACACCAGCAACATCAAGAAAACTGGTGAACAGGTCAAGTCTGTCGGTGTCCACAGGATAGGTGATGACAACCTCGTCGGCGAGATCTGCAGGTTCAATCCAATCTTTAGCCCGTAGCACATGATCTTTGCTCATCGCCAACTGCGCTTCATAGCTGAACAGCGGAAAATAGTGCACGCCGAGCTCAGGCACCGGGTCCGCTGTAATAACCAGATCGAGATCGCCGCGACCCAGGGCCGGCAAAGGCGCAAAGTGGAATCCACTGGAGATATCAAGTTCAACGTCGGGCCATTGGTCGCGGTAGACGTCAATAGCGGGCAGCAGCCATTCAAAACAACTGTGACATTCAATCGCCATGAAAATACGACCGGATTCGCCTCCGGCCAGACGCTGCAGATCCCGTTCGGTGCCGTGCACTCGAGGCAATACCTCATCCGCAAGTTTAAGCAGACGCGTACCGGCACTGGTGAATCGAACGGGTTTAGTTTTACGCACAAACAGGGTGCAGCCAATTCGCGATTCAAGCTCCTTGAGCTGGTGGGAAAGCGCAGACTGAGTCAGAAAGACGCGTTCAGCCGCTTCCACCAGGCTCCCGGTATCACGTAACGCCACCAGGGTTTTCAAATGCCGCAACTCTATGTGTGACATGAATCTCACTCATGATTTGAACTGAACATCTTGCATAATATTCATTCAAATATCTGCTGTCACGTCTACGCATAGAGTGTGTGCCAGTGCACGATGAACCCAGCTATGCTGAATTAAAATACACCGCATGTTTAACCCTAATACTTCAGTGATTGATGCGTTTGTTACGCATTGTCTGACAGAATTTCAGCAACTGTTCCCGGCAGCGAGCATCGAGCAATGTAACGCACTGCAGCAGGCTGCACGTACATCCCTGGAAACTTTGCTGAACTGTGATTGTTCTTATCACGATATTCATCACACTATTTTGGTCACCGAAGTTGGGCAGACCATATTGCATGGCCGCCAGCTGGCCCGCGGCGACCTGACGGCACATCAGTGGGTACAGGCTGTGGTGGCCATGTTGTTCCATGATATCGGCTATCTGCGCAACCTGTTGCCTGAAGATGAGCAGGACGATGCAAAAATCAACCCACAGGGCGAGCGCGTGTCGATCCCCACTGGCGCGACAGATGCCTTTATGACGCCTTACCATGTCAGCCGAGGCTGCCTTTTTGTGAAAGAAAGGTTCGCCAATGATCCGTTCCTCGACACGGACCTGATCGGTGCCTGCATCGAAATGACCCGCTTCCCTGTACCTAAAACCGCAGAATATCGCGAAACTGACACATTGCCGGGTTTGGTTCGGGCTGCAGACCTCATCGGTCAAATGGCTGACCCTCAATATCTGCAGAAACTGTCGCGACTGTATGCAGAATTTGTAGAAACCGGCGAAGCTGCACGTATGGGGTTTAACAATCCTGGCGAATTGCGCGCAGGCTTCCCGGACTTTTTCTACGCACAGGTGCAGCCTTACATTGGTGATGGTGTTGCGTACTTGAAACGTACTCAGCAAGGTCACCAATGGATAGCCAACCTGTATCACCACCTTCATATAGACGTATCAAATGCTGATCTTGATCCGAAGATCCGCGCACCAGAACTGGTTGTCGACAATTGTTAAGACGCAAGATGTCAAAAACCCCCGGCATGCCTGCTGGTAACCTGGGATAGGTATCTTTAGAATCCGCGCCTTTAACTGAATGGGTGTCGGGTGTCCGTCGTTGCTCCCCTCAAAGACTCTGATACTGCTACTTTTCGCCCATTGCGCATTGCACTTCTGGGCTATCGCAGCAACCCCTTCAGTGGTGGACAGGGCATTTACGTCAAATATGTAGCTCACGCACTGCGTGATGCCGGACATCAGGTTGATGTGATCTCAGGCGCACCGTACCCCGATCTTGACGACAACATTCGTCTCATCAAGCTCCCCGGCTTGAACCTATTTGAAACAGAACAACCAGGCCGTGCTCTGCGCTGGCGTCACCTGATGTCAGCGACCGATACATTTGAGTGGCTGTCAAAAATGTCCGGCGGTTTTCCGGAACCGTATACGTTTGGGCGTCGCGTTGTTAATTATTTCAAGACAAACGCAGACAAATACGACGTTATTCATGATAACCAGAGCCTCAGCTACGGTATTTTGCAACTGCAGAAAATGGGGCTCAAAGTGGTCAGCACCATTCACCACCCCATCACCTACGATCGAGATATCGCACTTGCTCACGAAGCAGACTGGGGTATGCGATTGTTAATTCGCCGTTGGCATCACTTCCTTTCCATGCAGACAAAAGTAGCCCGGCAACTGGATCACATTATCACCGTCAGCGAGTGTTCCAAGCGGGATATCTGCCGTGCTTTTGAGGTCCCGGAGGAGCGTGTGGAAGTCATCGTTAACGGCGTTGATGCCAATACATTCAAGCCACTGCCTCATATTCACAGAGAAGCGCGCTTATTGATTACAACCGCCAGTGCTGATCAGCCTCTAAAAGGCACACAATATCTGATACCTGCGTTCGCAGAACTGCGGAAAAAATATCCCGATTTACATTTAATATTCATCGGTCAACCAAAACCCGGCGGCACTACGGCAAAATTGATTGAGCAGCATAACCTCGCTCCGGCCATCACCTTCCGTCATGGCATCAGCGCTAAAACCATCGTTGAACTCTACGCTAGAGCAACGATAGCCGTGATACCTTCGGAATATGAAGGTTTCGGGCTGCCCGCGGCAGAGGCGATGGCTTGCGCAGTACCAGTCGTTGCGACAAATGGCGGTGCACTGCCAGAGGTGGTCGGCAACGCGGGTATTACCGTCCCGAAAAGCAATCCAAGGGCATTGACCGAGGCAATAAGTAACTTGTTAGAAGACAAAGAGAAACGTGAAGAGCTTGGTGCTCGCGGCAGAGAACGTATGTTAGAAACGTTCTGCTGGAGCAAAGTAGCCAGCAGGCTAACTGGATATTACAACCAGGTGCAAAACGATGAGTCTTGAAACAATTGATTTTGACCGCCTTAATTTGAGAGCGGGAGAAAGCATTCTCGACCTGGGATGTGGTGAAGGGCGACATGCGATCAGCGCCTATCTGTTAGCACCCATAGAAGTCTATGCAGTCGACTTGAGCGCCACAGACCTGACAACTGCCAAGCAACGCCTGCAGGAGTTCGACCAGACACCGTACAAAAGCAGTCATCACTGCACATTTATTCGCGCCAGCGGCCTGAAGCTGCCATTTGCGGACAACAGTTTCGACAAGGTGATCTGCGCAGAAGTTTTGGAGCACATTCCTAACTACCAGGGTATGCTGCTAGAGATCCGACGTGTACTTAAACCTGGGGGTATATTTGCAACCAGCGTCCCCAGGTTCTTCCCCGAATGGATCTGCTGGAAAATCAGTGACGCTTACCACGAAGTTGAAGGCGGGCACGTCCGCATCTTTACCAGCGGCGAATTGCGCCGCGCAGTCGAATCTCTACGCATGCGGCGATTCGCGCGACACTGGGCGCACAGCCTGCATGTTCCCTACTGGTGGTTGCGCTGTTTATTCTGGGAGCGAGGTGAAGATGCAGCTGCGGTACGAGCATACCATCGCTTCCTGGTGTGGGATCTGATGCAGAAACCTGCCCTCACGCAATGGCTTGACCGTCTGCTCAATCCCATCATGGGCAAAAGTGTTGTCATGTATTTTGTGAACGAGCTGTAGATGGACAACGCCAGCCTGCAGAGAACCGCCCAATATATAGCTGATCTGCAGCTCTCTTCAGGTGCTCTGCCCTGGTTCAACGGCGGCATTATCGATCCCTGGGATCATGTTGAAGCGATCATGGGTTTAACCATTGGCGGTCACTACGCAGCAGCCCGCCACGGCTTTGATTGGCTGTCGGATACCCAGAAAAGTGACGGCAGCTGGTTGGCGGCCTACGACGATGAAAAGCCGGCTGACGACACCCGAGCAGAAACCAATTTTGTGGCTTATCCCGCAACCGGACTCTGGCATTACTGGGCTGTAACCAATGACGTTAAGGCTGTCGAAGAGTATTGGCCGATGGTTAAGCGGGCGATGCAATTTGTTGTTGATCTGCAAACACCTGAAGGCGAAATCTACTGGGCGGTAGATCCTGTCAAAGGCATATCCCGCGATGCCCTGATTACTGGTTGCAGCTCTATCTATAAATCGCTGCAGTGCACCGCTGCATTGGCCACACTGAGGAATGAAGATCCAGAGCCGTGGCTGACAGCACGCAAACATCTGGGGCACGCGATCCGCTCCAAACCCCACCTGTTTGATCGCACCTGGCCCTCAAAAAAGCGCTATTCCATGGACTGGTTCTACCCGGTTCTGACAGGCGTTATCCAGGAAGACGCAGCCAGCACACGGTTAGCCCAGCGTTGGGATACATTTGTAGAACCAGACCTGGGCTGCAGGTGTGTCGAAGAAGAGCCCTGGGTCACTGTGGCGGAAACCTGTGAGCTGATCATGGCATGTCTCAGCGCGGGCAAGCGTAAAGCCGCAGAAGAGCTGTACAACAACATTCAGCGATTTCAGATAGAGGATGGAAGTTGGTGGACCGGATACGTTTTTACCGATGACGTCCACTGGCCTGACGAACGACCCAGCTGGACTGCCGCCGCAGTACTCCTGGCTGCAGATGCCTTATTTCATATCACACCAGCGCATAATATTTTCAAAGACCACAGCGCTCCAGCAAACATCTGATCCAACAATTGAGACGCACCAATCTGCCTTAGATCCGCCTTAATACACCCAGTGTTTTGGTGCCTGGCAACGCTTCAAACAGGCCAGAGGCTAAAGCCAGATTATAGATAGTGTAAGGCGCCTGGCCGCCCAGGGCCGGATCAGGAAAAATATCGTGGATCGCCAGAATACCGCCGCTGACAATATGAGTAGACCAGGTGCGATAGTCTATGAGGGCAGATTCCAGTGAATGTCCTCCATCAATAAACACCATCGCCAGGGGTGTCTGCCAGAATCGTCCAACCAAAGCGCTACTACCAACAAGCGGTATAACGCAGCTCTCCAGCTGGCTATAGGACAGGGTTCGTCGCAAAGCTGGCAGGGTGTCCATGCGACCCAGAACTTCATCATATAGCTCGGGATCGTGATACTCCTCGCCACGCTGGTGTTCTTCAGAACCGCGATGATGATCCAGTGCAAACAGCAAACCCGATACAGATTGGCATGCGGAACCCAGATACAGAGTCGATTTACCACAATAGCTGCCCACCTCTAAACAAGGACCTAAAGGGGAAACTTCACAAGCCAGATCAAACAGACGGGCGCCTTCATCAGGATCGAGAAAGCCTTTGACCAGACCAGGGTCCAACGGAAGTTGCATATTATCTCCAGTATTAGTGAGCTGTTAGTGCACTCTTGTTCATAAAAAGAGCAGAAAATGTGACTTGTGCCTTGGCAAACTGTCTAACACGGCCTATTATCCGCGCCTGTTGGCTTACCTTTCCAGGTTCGTCAGCGCAGTTTATCTCAGATGGATACCAGCAGTGAACGCAAACAGCAGAAAGCTAAACATTAATCTAACCGCATCGACTTGTTCGATTGTGGCGAAGATTGTGCTGCGCGTGCTAGCGATCAAAGTGGCGACTCAACCGAGGTAGACCTAACGCGAAGGTCTTTCCTACAGGACCTTCCAACATCCAAGCCGGAAAGTTCTGTAAAAACCAGACCTTCTAACGGCAATTTTCGAGGACCGAAAAATGGATGAATCAAAAGTTCAGCAGACAGAAAATATTTTCAAGGACAGCAACGCAGCGGCTAATGCAGATGCAGGTCAACGTGGTTTGACGTTCCCGCCTCTAAAGCGCGGTTCAGATAATGACGAAAAACATGAAGAAGAAGGCTTCCAGGCTTTTGTGCTGGGTTACAACTAGCCGTGCCTGATTTTTTCGACATATGGGTAAACGCGTAGCAGGTTTTTACCCACCTAGACCGAAAAAAATCAGTACAAAGGCAACAGGTAACGCACCGACCATGTAGGCGATCAGATTCAACAATTGATTCTGCTCATCATCGGCGCTGAGCTTTATCGGGCTACCCAGGACAAACCAGAGCGCGCCTCCGATAAACAATGAGGTGATTAAGGTCAGTATCAGAACAGCCATAACAGCACCTGCGTGTTAAATTTTGAAGCTCTACTAAACTGCATAAAGACACTTCTACATGGAGACGGCATGCAGAGTACCACGACCAAAATAAACAGCCATCGGCAATTGTTGATGTATTGCCAGGTTACCAATTCTCACGGTGAAGCCAGTCAGCGCTTTGTAGACATGGCAACATTTCCACTTTGGCAATATGTCATGCAGAACAAGCATGGCTTCTCTGTAATGGAGGTTTTCCCCTGTGTCTGGCTGCCACAGGAACAAACCCGACAACATCAACCCATCGTCGAGCACGCCGGCTTTAAACAGAGTGTCAGCAAACTTACGCTGGAGACCTTTGATGAAAGCCTGGGCATCAATCAGAGCCAGACGCGCTTTGTTGCCACCAGGGATCTGGCCGCCGTAAGCGCGCGGTTGGAGCACCACTGGCTGCAGAACCGGGATGCGCTGCTGACAACCAGCGAAGCGGGTAGTGCCGTATCGACAACACCCGCAAGCTATGGCGTTAAGACGAACTCAGCTGCAACATCCCACGCGGCTTAACTTCGCTCAGGTCAGAAATCTGCTCGTAGTTTGATGCTATATCGTCAGCATCAGCGTCTACACCAAGATTAACACCCTGATTTTCTACAATAACCGCCATTGAAAACTGTCCACCCTGTGCCTGGATGATCACGCCGTTTGGCGCATTTTCACTGACCAGAAAAATAGCTGCCGGGGTAACCAGTTCCGGCCCCAGTTTTTCCTGCGCCGCTTCCGGTATCAGATCTTCCGTCATCCGCGTTGCTGCGACTGGCGCAATCGTGTTGGTGTGGATGTTGTTTTTCGCACCTTCAATCTTAAGCGAGTTCATCATGCCAACCTGGGCAAGCTTTGCCGCGCCATAATTCACCTGACCAAAATTGCCATATAGACCCGTGGGTGATGTTGTCATCAGAATACGGCCGTAGTTTTGTGCGCGCATAATGGGCCACACAAAATGGGTACAGTTAGCGGCACCAGTCAGATGCACATCCATGACCATATCAAAGTCATCCATGCTCATTTTGGCGAACGACTTGTCACGCAGGATGCCTGCATTGTTGATCAGAATATCAACGCGGCCCCAGGCATTCATCGCGTCATCAACAATGCTTTTGGCGCCGGCTCGATCGGACACCGAACCCCCATTGGCAATTGCTTCACCACCCGCTGCCACAATCTCGGCAACCACGCTTTGCGCTGCTGCGGAAGAACCACCGGTTCCATCCATGGCACCACCGAGGTCATTGACCACAACCTTAGCGCCCCGACGAGCAAGCTCCAGTGCATGGCAGCGACCAAGACCGCCACCGGCGCCGGTGACAATGGCCACCTGATTTTCAAAAGATATTGTCATTTTTATTACTCCAGTTGAGATAGCAGAAAAAAGATTTCAAGGTCGTATGCCGAAGTGTACCGGGCCGAGCAGGGTATCGAGCTGCGGCTGAATCCAGTCAATCCAATCACACAACATCGGACGGGTTTCACGCGGGTCTATTAGTTCATGCACTGCAAAAGATTCAGCACGGGGAAAAGGTGATCGGCCCTCGCGCAGCTTATCTTCGTATTCGCGCCGCTTCGCTTCAGGGTCCTCGGCAGCTTCAATCTCACGCCGGTAAGCGACGGCAACGCCGCCCTCCAGAGGCAGCGCACCAGATTCGACGGACGGCCAGGCGAGCACGTAATTGCCTGGCGCGTAGTGTGCCGCGGTCGCCACACCAAACCCTTTGTGCACCTGAACCACAGCCCATGGCACCGTCGCCTGAGCTGCTGCAGCAACCGCCGCCATACCATAGCGGATGGTGCCGCTTCGCTCTGATTCAGGACCAATCATAAAGCCCGGCTGATCTACAAAATTCACCACCGGCACGTGGAAAGTGTCACACATCTCGACAAACCGTCGATACTTCTGCGCAGCCTCAGCAGTCATAGCGCCAGCATAAAAATTGCAGTCATTTGCCAGTATACCCACCGGCTGGCCGTCAAGACGGGCAAGACCACAGATCTGACTTGGACCAAAGTCAGCGCCAGTTTCAAAAAAACTGTCCTTATCTACAACCATATTAACTATGGCGCGCATATCAAATGGCGCGTTGGATTCCCGCGGCACGCAATTCAGCAGCTCTTCTTCCATCCGGTCGATTGGATCGGTACAAGCCTGACGTGGCGTTCGTTCCCATACACTGCTGGGCAGGTAACTGAGGAACCGCCGCAGCTGAGAGATGGCATCGTGTTCATCTTCAGCGAGGTTATCAATCACCCCGCTGCGTGAATGCACCTGCGCGCCACCAAGTTCGTCTTTGTTCATTTTGACGCCCAGGGCACGCTCAACAAGTGCAGGGCCGCCTATCAAGACCTGGGCAGTATGCTTTGTCATCACTGAAAAGTGTGACGCCACCAGCCGCCCGGCAGGAAAGCCAGCAACCGCACCCATGGCGCCAGACACCACGGGTATCTGGGACATCGCATCAGCGATGATCTTAAAGCGCGGTTCGGCAAAAACAGGATCCCCGACGGTGCCGCCTTTTTTAGCCGAGCCTTTGACACTGCCACCGCCACCTTCCAACAAGCGCACCAGTGGTACTTTGTATTGCACCGCAAGGTGCTCAGCATAAACACTCTTACGCAACCCGGCTGCATTAGGTGAACCACCTTTCAGGGTGAAATCTTCGCCGCCCACCACCACACGGCGTTGCGCGATTTTGCCGAAGCCAACCACATAGTTGGCCGGTACATAATCTTCTATGTCACCATTGTCATCATAAACCGGACTGGCGGTGGCTTGACCGTGCTCACGAAAACTCCGTTCATCAAGTAGAACCTCAATCCGCTCGCGGATCGTCAAACGGCCTTTGCTGTGCTGTTTGGCGATCCCCACTTTGCCACCCTGCTGCTTCGCCAGATACCTGCGGCGTTGCAACTCCTTGATTTCTGCTTCCCAACTCATCTTCAGGCTGGATCGACAAAAACAGGTGCGCGATTTTCAAAATTGGCAGTGACAGCCTCAACCTGGTTAGGTGACCCTATCAAAATCGTCTGCAAAGCCGATTCAAGTTCAAGACCGATACGCTCATCAGCATGCCAGGCAATCTCCAGCAGCTGCTTACCCGCACGGATGGCATCGGGAGATTTACCGGCAATCTCTTTCGCAAGCTGCAGTGCGTGCTCCAGCGGATTCTCCGACACATGTGTTACCAGCCCTAACTCTTTAGCTTCGTGGCCATTCAGAACCTTGCCGGTAAATGTCAGCTCCTTGGCAACATCTAAAGGCACCAGATCGCGCAACGTCTGTGTCAAACTCATATCAGGGATCAGGCCCCATTTAATCTCCATAATTGACATCTTCATGTCTGGAGCAGCAATGCGGATATCCGCACCCAACGCAATCTGACAGCCGCCGCCGTAAGCTACGCCATGAATCGCACTGATCACCGGTACCGGCAGGCGTTTCCAGACGTAAGCAGGCTGCTGCGCGTGATTTTCAGGTCGTTCGCCACGTTGCAGAAGAGCAGCAGTGGAGCTGCTATCTGAAGGGTCACCATTACCGCCAGACTCTTCAGCCATGCGTGCAAAACTGCCCATATCCAAACCCGCACAAAAACCGCGGCCATTGCCTGAGAGTACAACGGCGCGAACTTCAGGTGCCTGGGCGAGTTGTTCACCGGCAGCAATGATGGCCGCGAACATTTCAGGACTCAGGGCGTTGTACTTATCAACCCTGTTCAGCCTGACATCGGCTACGCCGTCCTGTATGTCAATAGTGACCAGTTCCTCACTCATGGCTGCTCCTTTATCGTCTTTCCGGGATTTTTGGAGCGCAAATACTAGCACAATGAAACATCGGTGGTGCCGCCTTACGCAGACGCCGGCATTTGTAAAACCAATGCAAAAGCACCTCGAAAAAGCGCTATCGCTATCCCGAAACAACGCAGACTCAGCTAGTGTAAGCACTGAACAACTACACTATTGGTCGACTGCAAGCATGAACGTTGTCAATCTTATCGAACAACACCCGCTCCTGAATGCTGATATCAGAGCGTACGGACTACCGCCGGCGAAAATCACCGGCATTGCACGCGACATATCCGCTCAACTGGGTAGCGCAGACGGAAATCTGTGTCAGGTCTTAAACAGCTTATCAACCAGGGACTTCATCAAACTGATCAACGCGGGTGAGGTTGCTGTAGGCAACGGCATCTCGGCGCCGCTGGCGCAATCGATAGTCCTCACGCTTGCGCCATGGATCGGGCAATTTCAAGTCTCACGGATTTAGGCAACCTGGGGTAATCTAGCGTTATGCATTTATGGCTCCTTGAAGACGACCCGGCCCAGGCTCAACTGCTTATGGGATGGCTGCAGGCAACCGAACATACCGTCCGACACTTTGATCGTGGGCAGAAGCTGATCGAAGCGCTGGCTACGTCTAACCCTGACTTTGATCTAGTGGTGCTTGATTGGGAATTACCAGATGCAACCGGTATTGAGGTTTTGCACCACATCCGCAATCAGATTCAATGGCATGTTCCCATTCTTTTTGTTACTCAGCGGGAAGCGGAAACCGACATCATCAACGCCTTGTCCAGTGGCGCCGACGATTACATGATCAAGCAGATCAATAGGGGTGAGTTTCTTGCGCGGATAAATGCGTTAGGACGCCGTCTGGCCAATCAGGAACTCGACTTCGAAATCGGCGCCTATCATTTCAAACCGCAAAGCCAATCCGTTTATCTCAACGGTGAAGCCTGTGATCTGACCAGTAAAGATTTCGAACTTGCCTGGTATCTGTTTCGACATATCGGTCGTCTGCTGTCTCGTGACCAGCTTCTAAGAGACGTATGGGGTGTCAGCGGGTTGAACACACGTACTGTAGACGTACACGTCAGCCGTATCCGTAAACGTATGAACATCAACCCGGAACAGGGCTTTCGCATTAAAACCATCTACCAGCACGGCTATCGTCTGGAACAGGTATGAAAGTGTACGCTCGTGCCTTGCGCTGCATCTTTGTAACCTTAGTCCTCCTGGCTGCACCAGCCAGCTGGGGCGACGACTGGCTCTACACCGTGCGACCCGGAGACAAGCTTTGGGATATTGCCGAAAATTATTGTGGCAGCGGTCGCTTGGCGCAGGTCATCGCTGATCACAACGGATTAGCCAATTCAGCGCAGCTGCAGGCAGGGCAACGCATTGCTATACCAACCACATTGCTTGCTTTCTCTCCCAGCAACGCAACCATTGTGCAGGTAACCGGTGATATTGTGATACTGCAGAACAATGGCAGCCAGTCTCCAGCCCAGGCGGGCGATGCAGTCAACATGGGCGACTATGTCATCAGCTCCAAGGGCGCCGCTCTGGTCAGTTTTGCCGACGGTTCCCAGATCAGCATCGCGCCTGACAGCAAGGTTCTGTTTAACAAGCTGACAGCTTTTGGTCCTGCAGGCATGGTCGATACTCACTTACGCTTTACCTACGGCCAGGGTGAAGCCACCGTCAAACCGCAGAATCGTGGCGATCGCTTCCGCATCCAGACGCCCGAGGGCATAGCTGCGGTGCGGGGCACACAGTTTCGTGTCGGGCGCATCAATCGGGATGAAGGTCCCATGGTATCTACTACTGAAACCCTGGAAGGTTTGGTGGCGTATTCCGGACAGGGACAAAGCACCGATGTGCCCGCAGGTTTTGGCGTGGCGGCCAGCAGCAGCGGCGTTGTTAAAGAAGCTTTGTTGGTCGCGCCTGTTTTTAACAAGCTTCCGGAGCAGGTCACAGCAGGCACCACATTGTCCTGGCAGGCGCTGGCGGGTGCTGAAGACTATGTTGTTGAGTGGGCCCGTCAGGCTCAGCCGGGCATTGTCTACGCCTCAACAACCACCAGTGCGACACAGATCCAACCGCCACAAATCCCGGGGGCTTATCTGCTCTCCGTTCGTGGCGTCTCCAGCAGCAGGATACAGGGCAATAATGCCAGGCAGGCGATCAACGTACTGAATCCAGCACCTACAGATCTTAACGAATCTGTCAGGGTCGACGGCCAGGTAACACTGCAATGGCGCTACACACGGCCAACTGAAAGTTATTCTATTGTAGCTGCCGCAGATCATTGGCAAACCGAGCAAAACTGGGAAAGCGCAACGACGTCTTACACCACTGACCTGAAAGCTGGTACTTATAGATGGTACGTAACACCAGACAACGGTGCAGCATCGGCGACCCAGGTTTTTAAGGTTTTTCCGGCACCACCGGAACTCATCAGAGTGACGCGGGAAAAATTGAGCGTGTCTCTAGAAATCGAACCGGCGACCGAGGGCCTCCGTTACCAAATAGATTTACTTGATTCCACTGGGGCACTCCTGCAGCAACAGCATAGTAGAGGCGACACAACAATCGAGTTACCCAATTTTGGCAGCTACCAGCTGCAAGTTGCTTCCGAGCAGAACTCCCTGCACAGTGACCCTGTTACAACTTCAATTGAGGCGCAACAGAAACCCTGGTGGCTCGTAATATTCCTTCCGCTGCTGGTGTTTTAGACACCCCAGCCCGACGTCCAGATCCACAGTTCAGATTCAGAGTTGAGTCTCTGCTGCTGTTGGTATCAGCCGGACTTTTTGTTGGCGCAGGTCACTATTTCCAATGGTTTTCAGGCTTTGATCGTCTACTTTATGACGCCGGCATTCAACGCATGACCATCGAGCCGGATAAAGACATCATCATCGTTGGGATCGACGACAAAAGCCTTCATACCTTCGGCCCCTGGCCATGGCCGCGACCGGTGCAGGCAGAGCTTCTGCGAGCAATCAATATCTATCAACCTGCAAAGGTAGCCGTTGATATTATTTACGCAGGCACCAGCCCGGACGACAAACCTCTGGTTGAAGCAGCCAGCCAGATCGATCAACTCAGCTTACCCGTTATGATCGAATCTCTGGGCGCCAGACAACAACACATCGAAGTCCTACCGTTTGCAGACCTGTTGTCCCAAGCTGACCAGTTAGGCCACGTCCATGTAGAACTGGATGAAGACGCCATTGTGCGGGGAACCTATCTCTATCAGGGGGTAGGAACAGCCCATTGGCCACACCTGGTGCTGGCATTGGCCGGTATTAAAACAAAGACGTCCACAGATGATTGCAGAAAAACACAACCCAGCGGCTTGTTCCTGGAAAAGTGCCATTATGTGGGGATTAAGTTTGCCGGCGAAGCCGGCGCATTTGCCCAGGTTTCAGCGGTGGATCTCATGCAACCCACCAATCGACCGTTACTTACTCAAGCACTGGCGGGCAAAACCGTCATAGTTGGTCTAACCGCAAGTGGTGTGGGGGATTGGGTGACCAGTCCGGTAAGCGGTGAAGACGGGCCACTATCTGGCGTCGAATTTAATGCAAATCTACTGAACGCCATACTTCACGACAAACTTGTCATCCCAATCTCTGGAATCTGGGCCATTCTGATGGGTTTCATTCTGGTGAGCATCTGCAGTTTCATGCTGCCACGCCTGAAACCAAAGAAAGTTCTGCTGGCGACGGTCACATTTGCACTGCTGCCCATTGTTGTCAGTGCTGTATTGCTGTCACAGGGTCTCTACCTCACATGCGCTGCAACAACAGTTGCCGTATTACTACTCTACCCTCTGTGGAGCTGGCGCAGACACGAAATCGCCTGGCAGTTCATCAGTAACGAGCTCACGCGTATGGATGATGAAGAGCAGAAATGGCGGAAACGCTCGGGAAATGCTGATGCCATCCTGAGTCAAAACGCCGTCATCTCAACCCTCGATCAGCTGCTTGGCGTGACAATAACACCCATTCTCCAGGACAACGGCACAACACAACTGCAAACCGACCATAAAAAGTCTCTAACAGAAGCTGAGAGCGAACTGTTGAGATCAGCAAATCAGCAGTATTTCAACTCACCGACTGAGCAAGCTGTCCTGCCAGGGGAGATTCTCGCAGCACAGATCAGCCGCCTCGAAACGCGGGCAAGAGCTGTACGCGAAGGCCGGGAAATGGGTTTAGCGGGTTTAAGCAGGATGTCCAATGGGGTATTGATTCTAAGCGCAGTGGGAGAAACCCGGTTTATCAATCAGGCAGCTGCAGGTCTTTTAGAAACAGAACCACACGAATCCGGCAACGCTATCGCATTACTGGCGCGCATCACACCACCCTTAGGACAAAGCTGGGTAGACATTATGCGAGACGTTGTACTGCTCAAATCGCCCGTGTATTTCGAGGGGCGCAGCGCCGATGCACGACCTGTATACGTAAGTGCAGAACCGTTACCCGACACTCAGACGCAGCTGTTTGCGGGTTTCTGGGTGATTACATTTTCCGATCTATCCGCAATTCGTGCGGCGCAGGCTCAGCGAGAAGAAGCATTGGCGTTTCTATCCCATGACATCCGCTCACCTTTACTTTCTGTGCTTGCGCTGATTCGCGGTCAGCAGCCAGCTTCACCGCTGTTAGAGGATATAGAAAAATACACGCAGAAGGGATTATCGACATCTGAACAGTTCTTACAACTCTCCCGCTTGCAGTTGCAGAGTGATTTTGAAAGGTACGAACTGCAGCTGGAACAGGTGCTCTACAACGCCATCGAACAGTCTTTCACCTTAAGCCGTGAAAAGGCTATTACCATTTCTACGGGCGCAGGGTTCGACTCGGAACTTGAAGACAATGGTATCTGGCTCTATGCAAACGGCGAACTCCTTGAGCGCGCCTTTGTGAACCTGTTGACGAACGCCATAAAATACAGCCCGCCCGACACCACCATTAGTATTGATCTTAAAATCAAAGACAGCAAAGTACATGTCATATTTAAAGACCAGGGTTATGGCATTCCCGCTGAAGAGTTACCGCATATCTTCGAGCCGTTTTTTCGCTCTTCCGAAAAACGCCTGGCCGAAAATCGAGGTGCGGGGCTTGGCTTACGATTTGTAAAAACAGTGATCGAACGGCACACAGGTAGTATCAGCGTGACCAGCACCTGGGGCGAAGGCACAACCTTTGAGCTAGTACTGCCTTATTGGGCTAATGCAGCACTCGAAGAATGAGTCTTATCCCTCAATAATCGCAAGTACCTGATCTTCTTCAACCTGGTCTTCAGGCTGCACGCACACCTGTTCCAATACACCGTTACAGGTGGCTTCCACCGGGATCTCCATCTTCATGGACTCGAGAATCATGATGACATCCCCTTCGCTGACGCTGGCACCCTCTGACAACAGAACTTTCCAGACGTTTCCGGTTACTTCACTTTCCACTTCGTGTTTAGCCATTTATTTCTCTCCCATTAGACGATCAACAATACCTGTGTCCACGCGACCCGCCATAAAATCTGCTGACTGCAGAATACGGCGCAACAGGGTAGCGTTGGTCTTAACCCCTTCAACCGCAAAAGCCTGCAACGCGACACACAGCCTGCCTATCGCCAGTTCACGAGTTTCCCCATGAGCAATCACTTTTGCCAACATGGCATCGTAGTAGGGAGTGACAAGCTGTCCCTGAGCATAGCCTGTTTCAACACGCACACCATACATCTGCGGCGGACGGAACACGGACAAACGCCCCGTTGAGGGCAGCAACGTCGCTGCATCCTCCGCGTAGAGGCGTGCTTCAATGGCAAAGCCTGAACGCTCGGGCTGCACCGGCAACGCATCACCCCGCGCTAAACTTATCTGCAGCGCCACCAGATCACAGCCTGTTACACTTTCCGTCACGCCATGTTCAACCTGTATGCGGGTATTCATCTCAAGAAAACCCATATCTCCGGAAGGTGTAAACAAGGTTTCCAGCGTACCGATGTTGTTGTAACCAAGCCCAGCGCAGACCTCTGCACTTCTGACAGCCTGGCGCTCCAGCAAATCCGCCGAGAGCCCTGGCGCCGGGGACTCCTCGATCAGCTTCTGATTACGCCTTTGCACAGAACAATCACGCTCGTAGAGGTGTATGGCGTTACCCTGCCCATCTGCGAGTATCTGAAATTCAATGTGGCGCGGCTGCTCTATATATTTTTCCAGGTAAACACCCGCCTGATCGAAGGCGCTCACGCTAATGGCACGCGCCCGCAAAACAGCGTCCTCCAACTGCGCAGGCTCATAAACAATCTGCATACCCATGCCACCACCACCGCCACTGGGTTTTACCATAACCGGATAGCCGATCTCATCAGCGGCAGCAGCAGCACTTTTTGAATCCTGAACCTCACCGGACCCGGCAAACATGGGAAAACCCTGCTCAGCAAGCAGCGCACGCGCGGCGACTTTGTCTCCCATTGCCGCTAACCAATGCGGTGCCGGACCTACAAACGTCATACCGCTATCGATAACCCGCTGGGCAAAACCGGCATTCTCAGCTAAAAAGCCATAGCCTGGATGCACAGCATCAGCGCCACAGTTTTGCGCAATGGACAGCAGAGCGTCCTGATTCAGATAAGTGTCCACCGGCAGGAAACCCGCGAGCGGAAAAGCCTGACTGGCTTCAGCCAGATACGGCGCACCTGCGTCAGCCTCAGAATAAACCGCCACCGATTCGATGCCTAATGCCTCACAGCTGCGAATTATTCGCCTGGCGATCGCCCCACGATTAGCAATTACTATTCTTTGCATATTGATAAAGGCGCTAGCAGATCCATGTTCTTTTGAGCCTGACCATATTCCGCCCATGCAGCAACAAAGCCACCCAGGCCCCGCCCTGCAGTTGCACTGGTAGATAGACCCTGTTGCTCTGCGTGTTGCATCGCCTCAAGCATACGCTTCCCGTCTGCAATGCTAAGCTGCACGGCAAACATACGTGTAGCGTCAGGACCGAAGTGATCCTCGGGTACTGGCAAAGGTGGAGATCGTAACGCTGCCTGCAAATACCCGGCGAGTTGCTGTTCCTGCATTTGTCTTAGTAAATCTACGCACTGTTCCAACATCCAGCGCGTCCAGTACAACGGATGATCGGACAGGGTTTTATAGGTATGCCAATCCATCCGATGTTACAAAGACAAGGATTGCCCTGTCAGCATTTCATAAGCTTGCAGATATTTTTCTAACGTCTTTTCGACCACTTCCTCGGGCAGGATGGGCCCCGGCGGGGTTTTATCCCAGTCACCCTCTTTTACTAACGTTTCAAGATAGTTGCGTACAATCTGTTTATCAAAGCTGGCTTGTTCCCGGCCCGGTTGCCACGCTTGTGCTGGCCAGAAGCGCGAACTGTCTGGTGTAAATATTTCATCGATGAGCAAAGGCTCGGACTGTCCTTCAACAAGTCCGAACTCAAATTTAGTATCTGCGAGGATGATGCCACGTTCGCTGGCGTAATCGCGCGCGCGACAGTACAAATCCAGGGTTGTGCCTCGCAGCCATTGCATCAGGTCTTCACCAACCTGATCAACTCCCTGGGAGAAACTGATATTCTCATCGTGCCCACTCGCGGCTTTGGTAGAAGGCGTGAACAGCGGCTCCACCAGTTTGTCACTGTTTTGCAGCCCTTGTGGCAACGAGATGCCGCAGACACTCCCTGTTGCCTGATAATCTTTCCAACCGCTGCCGGTAATGTAGCCTCTGGCAATACATTCAATGGGTATCACCTGAGTTTGCCGGCAAAGCATAATGCGTCCACGCAGCAGATCCTGTTCCGCTGCTGAAAGACCCGGCACCTGAGCAACATCTGTACTGAGCAGATGATGCTTGACGTCAGCGGAAAAATAATCGAACCAGAATTTGGAAATCTGGGTGAGCACAATGCCTTTACCGGGCAGGCCATTATGCATCACAACATCAAACGCACTGATTCGATCCGTTGCGACGATCAACAGCGCCTGGCTACCATCGGGCAGCGGCACATCGTATAGATCCCGAACTTTGCCCGAGCGTTTATTGGGTAACGACAGGTCTGTGTGGAGTAGCGCAGACGTCATAGCCTAACCTCCAAACAACAGCAGATCAGGCAACACTGCCGCCATCAGCCAGATACACAGACCCGGTCACGAACGCACCGTCATCACTGGCCAGAAACAACATGATGTTGGCAATATCCTCGGGCTGAGCATAGCGGCCTAAAGGAATGCTGGCCTCCATGGCCGCTTTTGCCTGTTCTGCCGCACCCGGCGCCATGCCCTCTTCAAGACTTCGCATCATCCGCGTATCCACTGGTGAAGGATTCACTGTGTTCACGCGTATATTGTCTGCAGCAACCTCTTTGGCGGCGGATTTCATCATGCCGATCACCGCATGTTTTGATGTCACGTAAGGGGCCACACCTGCCGCACCCTTCACGCCAGCCACGCTGGAGGTGATGATAACGCTGCCGCCACCACGAGCCTGCAGCGCAGGAATTGCAGCTTTCAAGCCAAGAAAAGGGCCTTTCACGTTTACCGCCATCACCTGCTCAAAACGTGCTTCGTCATAATCAACAATGGGTGACACATCACCTTCGATACCGGCGTTGGCTAAAAACGTATCCACCCCACCGTAACGCTCGGTAGCCGTATCAACCATGGCCTGGTTATCTTCCATACGGGTCACATCGCCAACAAAATAGCTCACCTTGTTACTGCCAATTTCCGCACAAGCGGCAGCAAGCTGTGTCTCATCTAAATCAACCAGCAGCACATCCGCACCTTCGGCGACAAATCGTTTCCCTACAGCTTTACCAATACCACCCGCACCGCCGGTGATAATCGCGACTTTGCCTTCTAATCTACCCATGATTCCCCCTGTCTCAATTTCGCTTTACTCAGCTTTCTTCAATGACTTTCAGTCGAAGGCGGCTGCAAGATCCTCTATCAGATCTTCTACATCTTCGATGCCCACAGACAACCGTATCAGCGAATCCGCAATACCCATAGTTTTGCGGCGCTCGGCGCCCATTTCAAAATATATGGTGTGCGCGACCGGAATCGCCAGGGTGCGATTATCACCCAGATTGGTTGAGTTAATAATGACGTTGAACCGGTTCAGATAGCGCCAGATATCAATATCAGGGTCCAGTTCAAAGCTCAGAATCGCTCCGCCAGAGCCAAACAGCTGCACCGCCCGCGCATGCTCCGCGTGATCCTTGAGCCCAGGATAAAAAACCTTCTGCACATTGGCATGTTCATCCAGAAACTCGGCAATACATGCTGCGTTGTCACACTGCCGCGCCATCCGCAGTGCCAGCGTTTCAGCACCGATAGCAATGTGATGTGCGGCCTCCGGACTCAGCGCCGCACCAAAATCCCGCAGACCTTTCTTACGTATCTGGGTAATACCCCATAGCTGCGCATCACCTTTCTGATAGGTATCGTAAATATTGGGGAAACTGCGCCAGTCGTAGTTGCCTAACTCAGTGACGGTACCGCCAAGCGCGTTGCCATGGCCACCGATGTATTTGGTCAGGCTGTTAATCGCCAGACTTGCGCCCACAGTCTTCGAACGGAACAGATACGGTGAGGTCATGGTGTTGTCCACGACGTAAACCAGATTATGTTCTGCACACAGCTTGCCGATACCTTGCAGATCTGCCACCTGGGTGCGCGGATTGGCTATGGTTTCCACAAACACCAGCTTCGTGGCCGGCACTATCGCATCAGCCACCGCTTGTGCCTGGGTGGCATCAACAAAAGTGACATCTACACCCTGGGTGTCGAAACTGTTCATCAACGAATTGGTATTGCCAAACAGAAACGCTGAACACACCACATGGTCACCAGGCCGCAACAGCGCAAAAATTGTCGTGCCGATGGCAGCCATACCGGTACCGAAGCAGATGGACTTCAGCCCGCCTTCCATCACCGTTACTTTGTCTTCTAACGCATCAACCGTAGGGTTTACCTGTCGGCCATAGGTGTAGCCAGGTTGCGTGCCTTGAAAAACGCCGGCCAGATCTCTGGCGTCCGCATAGCCAAACGCGACTGACGTATGAATCGGCTTATGCGTCGCACCATGCTCGATGGTGTGCTGACGGTCGTTATGCACAATTTTTGTGGTGAAACCTTTCATGGCGAAGCAGACAAAAGCAAAGGGCCGCAAACTATACGGGAAAACGCCCCCGCGTCGCTACGTGCTGAACAAGGGGTTTCAGATCAGGCTGGAACGAGCTTGGCGGCGTCACCGAGCACTGTGGCAAACCGATTTTCTTTCAGTAGACTCACCAGGTCGCTGGCAGGTACTGCAGGGGAAAAAATAAAACCCTGCACCTCTTCACAGCCCTGCTGCTGCAGATATTCAAGCTGTGTGTGGTTTTCAACACCTTCAGCAATCAGGTCTAAATGCAGACCCCGCGCCATGGCAACAATGGCATCAATGATGCTTGCATCTCCGTGCTCAGCACGGATATCCCCTACAAAAGAACGATCGATTTTTAAGGTATTGATCGGGAATTGATGCAGGTAAGACAACGACGAATAGCCGGTACCAAAATCATCTATCGCAATATGGGCGCCCAGTTTTCGCACTGCTTTGAGCTTGGGGATAATCACTTCCATATCCTGCATCAGGGTATTTTCGGTGATTTCGAGTTTCACACTCTTGGCTGGCAGGCCGCTGGTTCGCAGCGACGCAACAAACCGCTCTACAAAGTCATCCTGTTCAAGCTGCATCGCTGTAAGATTCACCGATACACAGACGTCACCCAATCCTGCCCGCTGCCAGGACGCCACTTCGTTGAAAGCCTGCCGCTGGACATACTCATCGATCTGGGTGATCAGGCCGGTTTCTTCCGCCAGCGGTAAAAACTCACGCGGTTCAATCAGGCCGCGAATCCCGTGGCGCCAGCGAACCAGCGCTTCCACGCCGGTAATCTTGCCACTCTGCAGTGACACCTGAGGTTGATAATAAACTTCAAATTCACCCTGAATCAGACCATTACGCAGTTCACGCTCAAGACTCAAACGACTGGAGAACTGATGATTCATCTCTTCAGAGAAGAACTGATAACCATTTTTGCCACGGCCTTTGACGTGGTACATGGCTATGTCCGCGTTCTGAATCAGCTCTTCGCCGGTATCACCAGCTTCCGGATACATGGCAATACCAATGCTGGCACCAACAAACAGTTCGTGCCCATCGATCACAAAGGGTTGATTGAGGCGGTCGAGAATTTTCTCGGCAATCACCACAACATCATCCCTGGTCCGCACTTCCGGGAGCAGCAGCGTAAACTCATCACCACCAAAACGAGATAACGTATCACCGCTGCGTAAACAACTCTGCAAACGGTTAGCCACCGCTTTCAGCAATCGATCACCCATGCTGTGCCCTAGGGTGTCATTAACGAGCTTAAACCGGTCCAGATCCAGGAACATGGCGCCGAGTTTGCGCTTGTTCCGACGTGCCTGAGTAATCGCCAGGTTCAAGCGGTCTTTCAGCAGCGCACGATTAGGAAGGTGGGTGAGCAGATCGTGATAAGCCTGGAAATTGATCACTTCCTGGGCTTGCTTACGCTCGCTGATGTCACGCGCAGTACCATAGGTGCCGGCGAAGTTTTTGCGCGTACGTTCAGAATTGTCAGCATAAATACCCATCGCTGTTAACTCAGTCCATACTGACTTGGTGCGGGTTAAACCCACCCGGGAGTCACGTCGCTTACTCTTAAGGCGCAGTTCCACATTTTTAACCGCACGGTCTCCAGTACGGCGCTCATTAAACAGATTATCCGCAGCCAGCAGATCATCTTCATCTACCAGCTCAGAATAGTGTTTGCCAATGATGTCTTCTTTACCGTAACCCAGCATGGCTTCGATACGGTCGTTAACAAAACTGAAACAGCCGTTGCGATCCAGCATATAAACGAGGTCCGGTGAGCTGTTGACGATAAATCGATGGAGCTCTTCAGATTCTTTGAGCTTGCTTTCCATGGCGTCATGCTGGTGCTCAAGGCGCACCTGACGCAAGGCAGTTTCCATGGTGGCGATTAATTCCGCCGCCTCATAGGGCTTTTTAACAAAATCAAAGGCGCCACAATGCAAAGCATGTTTTACGCCGCTGAAACTTGAATCTCCGCTGACAACGATAATTTTGCATTTGAGTTTTTGGCGGGCGGCATAATCGAGAATATCGTGCCCGCTGACACCAGGCATAATCAGATCAAGCAGCACCAGATCAAACTGATCACCTTCGAGCGCCTGCATAGCCGCTTCGCCGCCCAGCGCCTGCTGGGCATCGTAGCCATACAGGGTAACCAGGTGAAACAATGAAGTGAGGAGTTCTTGTTTATCATCAACCAATAAAATCTTGGCTTGATCAAATTCAGGCGCAGGACGATTCATCAGCTTCGCAAACGAAGTGCGAGGATTGGATTCATCGCTGTTTGTCATCAGATCCTACTACCTTGCGATTGTTTGCCGTCAATTGAGCCCCAATGACCAACCATTATCTAACCACCGCACAGTGGGTACCCAACCGGTACCACCACCGCTCCTGACGTCTTAACTAAACGCCCGGCAATTAAAAATAAATCGGCAACTACATCTCTCAGGCAATTTGAACAAGATTGGAGCGGCAGGTAAAGGCCTGTTTTTTGACGATCTTGTGCCATCACCCGCCCCTTCACGCGCCAGCCGGAACAATTGAACAATCCGAGGTAATCAGGGTCATAATTTGGCGCCATTTGAGAGACTGACCTGACGTGAACCACACTGTTGCCCGCTATTGCTCCAAGCTCCTGTGTTTTTGCTTTTTCTGTCTGACCACCGGCTACGTAACCGCCGCGCCAGATACTGATGCCTGGGCGCTCTGGGCCAAAGATAATCCTGCCAGCACCCGCCAGATTGACCATTCTGCGTGGCAAAGCTTTCTGGATCAGTACCTTGCACCGCAGCCTGATGGTGTAAACCTGGTTGCCTACAATCGGGTCGGCGAGGGCGAGGGACGGACAGCGCTGCAAACCTATCTGCAGATGCTGGCCGATATTGATCCTCGAGACTTAGACCGCAACGAGCAGTTTGCTTACTGGGTGAACCTCTATAACGCCTTGACTGTAGAAGTGGTCTTAACCAACCCGGACAAAAAAACTATCCGACGAATGGGTGAGGGACTTTTCTCCTTTGGACCCTGGGATGACGAGTTGATCACCATTGCTGGCGAAGAAGTCACTCTGAACGACATAGAACATCGCATTCTTCGACCCATATGGCAGGATCCGCGGATTCATTTTGCAGTCAACTGCGCAAGTTTGGGTTGTCCCAATCTACAGACCCAGGCGTTTCGTGCAGATAACCTCGAAGCTCTGCTGGACATTGCCCGGGATGAATACATCAACCACCCGAGAGGTGTCGACAACCGATCCGGCTCACTGGTGTTATCGAGTATTTTTGACTGGTATCGCAGTGACTTCGCAGCAGACCCAGAGGGGCTGCTGCGCTACCTGGCTCGCTTCCATCAGACACCTGATTTACTGTTAAACGCAGCGCCCGAGCGAATCAAGTATGACTACGACTGGACCCTGAACAGCCTGGAACCTCGATAAGACCGTTCCGCTAGAGTTTCCCGGATTCCGGCTCAACCTCGTCGTGAGCGAACGGCAACGGCCACAATTGATAGACCCGCGACAGGGCCGATAGCGCAAGCGCGTGTTTCAACTCGCCGCTTTGCACAACCTGTTTGACCTGATCCACATCCATCAACTCTACTCTGATCGCCTCTCCATCACCCTGGTTCTGCGCAGATCCGGGCCTGGCATTTTCAGCCAGCCAGTGGTGACACAGATGATTATGAAAGGCGGGGTTCGGTTCCACCGCACCCAGGTATGTCCAGGCGTCTGCTACATAGCCGGTCTCTTCCTCCAGTTCGCGCTGGGCAGCCGTCAGCGAATCTTCGCCAGGGTCGACCATGCCACCGGGAGTTTCCAACGTGGTGTAACCCACACCAAAACGATACTGCCGAATCATTATGCAGCGCTGCGCCTCGTCAAGCGCAACCAGGTTGACCCAGTCCACTGACTCCAGCACCAGGCGATCAAACTCTTTGCCGTTGCGAGGATTACGCATGCGATCCATACGCTTTTCGAACAGAATCAAGCCAGCCTCCTGATCGTATCGCGAGTCCAGATGAGTCCAATCCAGATCTTCAGTTTTATCGTCTGCCACGTGTTTGTCCTTCTTAATAGCGCACTTTGCGTCAAGGGTTGGGTGTCGCGGGATGAGTATCGTAACCGGTTAATTCCATATAACCACGGCCTACAGATTTACCCTGCACATCTGTTACCCCAACAATACCTTCCCAGTACAAAATGCCTGTGTCCATCAGCTGATCATCAACAAGCGCTTCGATGAAAAACTGTTCGCCTTGTACATCAAGCTGCCAGCTCACAGGCCAGCTAACGCCGGTTTTATCAACCCAGTATCCAGTAGGTGTGAGCTCAAAATCCTCAGTCTCAAGCACAGTGCCAGAGGCGTCTGTTGAATCTGCAGATCCGCTGAACGCAGGCACTTTCAGGCCGTGATCATATTCATCACGCAGACCATCACTGCGACGAAGGCGAAAGGCCATGAGACTGCTCGCATCAAAAAACTGCAGCGCAAACCAGTCCCAACCTGCCACCCCGGCAGGCAGGACAGAGGTACTCCATTCTCTATCAAGCCAGCCCAGTCCGGTCACTTCATGACGGAGCCCATCAACCTCAATCACTCCGCTGATCGCCATACGCGGCATTGAATAGTAATAACTGGCTGACCCAACGCCCTTGTGCGACAAACCTGAGTCACCCTGCAGCACAATCGGTTGCTGCTGCTGCAGCTTGAGGTCTATGTCGAATTGGTTCGCTGGTGCCTGCAACTGCAGATCAAACTGCTCGGCAGTTACCGTCAAACCCTGCAACACCCAGTCCTCCAGCCAGGCGCGGAAGCCATTGTTTGTTGTTACGCCGGCCAGTTGCGGATGTCCGCGCACAAAGCGCTGATCGTGAAGGTGACGCTTGTTGTCAACGTCGGTGACGGCTACGTGGGCCATGAATGCCTGGCCACTGTGCCAGGGTCCTGCACCCGTGGGGGTTGGTGTCAGCGCCTGCCTGAACAGCGTGTACTGCACGCCAAATTCACGACCATCGACGTCCTGCAAAACCGCAGTGAGATACCACCATTCACTGCGATAGCCTGGATGCGGGCCATGATCTTGAGGAAACACAAAATCTCGCGGCGACTGCGCCTTACGGAAACCGGCCTGTGCTCCCTCGCCAAGCACGGAACTGATGCGCACGCCCATTACAGGTGTGGCCTGCGGCTGTATTTCGCGACCGCAACCGCCTGACCCGGCCACCAGCAACAAACAGACAAAGCAGACAAAACCAGGCCTGCAACGTTTCTGCCAGGAATAAACCATAACGTTAACGACCCCGCCCCATACTCTGCTCCTGCCGCCCAAGGCGGATCAAACCTGCCGCGCTGGCCGCCAGCAAACCCCAGAATACGGGGGTCATCAGTGCCTGGGCTGAAAGCTGTAAAGTGACCGTCCAGCCAAACGCGCGTGGATTAATGACATCACAGAGAATCCAACCCAGCGTGACACCCAGTGGCACAGCAACCAGCATGGCAACCACACCTATGCCGAGACCCAGAGCAAAGTCCATTCCGATACCCTCCAGACGATTAACGCCCAGCGCAGCCAGGACACTCATCTGGACCTTTTTGTTGAGGCGCAGGGCTGTGACCGCAATATAGATACCAATACTGGCTACCAGCAAAGCAATCAGGACAAGGGCAGTAGTTATCGCAAATGTCTGATCAAAGGTGTCCAACGCAAGGGTGCGGATGTCATTCTGCAGGCGGAAATCCAAGCTTGGATAGTCCAACTTTAGCTGGCTCAGCAGCGCTGCAGGAGCATCAGCATTGATGCTCAATGAAACCCATGGCAGAGGTGTATTAGACAATGTCCCACCTGCGCTGGCAGCTTTTTCAGAGGCAACAACCTGCTCATTGAGAACAAGGCGCGGTGTGACGTCACCAAAACTGGTGAATACTTTGACCACATTGAACGGCAAGCCATCCAGGTTGAGCAAATCCCCCGCGCCAAGATCCAGAGCACGTGCGGCCTGCTCACTGATCAGAACTTCATCAATTGCCAGTGCCCGCGGGTAGCCGTAGCGGGCCATCTCCAGTTGATCTGTCTGGCTTGCAACAATCTGCATCGGCACACCCGCCACCCGCAGCTGGGTCTGACGATAATTTTGTACCCGCCGCGCCTCAGGGTTATTTGCCAGTTCCCTGTCAAGCCTCTGTAGATCCAGCACTCCGCCTTCCACAACCAGGTCGTAGCTCAGGCGCTGGCCCAACATACGATCAAAGTCGCTGCGAAAACTGTCAACCATCAAGCTGACGCCAATGGCGGTGGCAACCGCCAGAATCAACCCTGCCAACGCCACGCCCATATCACGTGGATACCAGATCGCTTCCCGCAAGCTGAGGCGCACCAGAATGGGTCCCGGCAGGCGAGGGCTGCATCGGGCCAGGGATTTGAGCAACGGCGTCACTACCCAGGCTGCCAGCAGGCTGATAGCGGCAATACTTACAAAGCCCCCAGCCAGGCCTGTCGCTTCCCACATGACACCCAACACACCTGCGGGTAACAGAATCGCAGGTACTAAAAACTTTATGGCAGCACCTGACGTAGCCGTCCTGGCTTGCCGAAAGGCCCAGCTACCGCCTAACCCACACACACAGACGGCTGAAAGAAGCGCTTTCCCAACAACCCATATATCCAGGTGCATATCGGCCGCCTGCAGCGGCAGAGCCAGCTGATAGAGCGCAACGGCCAGAGCTCGACCGACAAGTAAACCGGACAATGCGGCCAGAATACCGAGCAGGAGCAGTGTTGCAACAAAGGTGAGCTGCAGATAGTGCCACGGCACGCCAAGCACATGCAGACGTTCAAAGACGGGCCAGAGACGTCGTAACCAGGAAACTGCCACCTGATAGATCAGAAACCAGGCAACCAGCAATGCGAGCAGTCCCAGCGCACTGATATTGAACAGCACGGACTTGCCAAACGAACTGGCCGGATGCTGCGCTGACAAACTGAGCACCGTCCACCCTGAGGGTATCTGTGCAACAGGCTGCAGCGGAAACCCTGCAGCAAAACCCGGCAGGATATGCTCTCCGATATCTACAACGTTCTGCCATTTAGACCGGTACACAATCCCCACGTAAGACAGCTGATCGGCAGACCATCCAAGTAAATTCTGCGCTACACCGATGTCGGCAATCACGGTACCCGGAGGCGCGATTATGACAGCGTTGATTGGCGCAGACGTCAGAGCCATCAAAGTCTCGTCCACCCAGATACCCTGCCAGAAAGTCGAACTTATCGATGTGTTGCGGGCACCCGCCGCATCCGTCTGACCAGCCTCCCCCAATAAACGCACACCTAGCGGGCTGAGCAGATCCACGCCAACAACTCTGATCTCTTTCCCGTCGATAACAGCGGTTTCATCAATCAACGGCGCGACCTCATCGACACTCGACAAACCACCTTCACGCCACTGACGACGCAGTTTAAAATAGTCGTCTGCAGACACCTCTGCGCGATGCAGAAAGTGGCTGTAGCCAGCCAGTTGGGAAGGGATAAGGGCATCAAGTTGAGCTGCGATTGATGCACTGATCAGATGGACACCAACAATTGACGACACACCGAGCATAACGCCAAAAAAGGCCATACCCGTTGACCAGGGTGAACGCCATAAAAACCTGGCCAGCGCCAGCAGAATCAAAGCGTTAGATTCCGCGCTGGTTCATATGAATGCGACGGTCAGCACGGCTGGCAACGTCTTCACTATGAGTGGCCACAATAACTGTCAGACCCAGCGCTTTGGCATTATCGAATAAAAGCGTAGCGACCTGATCAGCGTTTACAGCATCAAGGTTCCCGGTGGGCTCATCTGCAAGCAGCAACGGTGGCTTTAACAACAGCGCCCGGGCCACTGCCACGCGCTGCTGCTCTCCGCCGCTCAACACTTCAGGAAACGCATCATGCCGATCCTTCAAGCCAAATGCCGCTAACAGTTCACGCGCCGACAGGTCCAGGTCATTACGCCGATTAAGCCGGGCAGGCAAAGATACATTTTCCAGCACCGTCAGTGTCGGCACGAGATTGAAAAACTGGTAAACGTATCCTATGTAACTGCGCCGCAGTCGCGTTCGAGCAAGCTCATTGAGTTCGCGCAGGGCATAAGTCTGATTGTCAAGGTGCAAATCCACCGAGCCCTCATCAGCACTGACCAATCCTGCCAGAATATTAAGCAAGGTAGATTTTCCTGAGCCGCTTGGCCCCATCACTGCAAGGGTTTGGCCGGCGGGCAATGTCAGGTTCAGATCGCGCAGGACATCAATACGTTGTTGTCCATCCTGATAAGACTTATTCAGACCCTTTACGACAACCGCGTTTGTCATGCTTTACCGCAGCGCCTGCATACCCTGGCGATTCAACTCCGGCGTCAACGGCATAAGATGTTCACCCTGTTTCACCTCAGCGAGTGCCTGGGACACTGTTGAGAACTGCGACAACGTTTCCAATGAACGCAGGGTGGGATCTATCATCTGCCACTGTTTGGCAGCCGATCTGGCAAGTGCCTCAACAGGTTTTTCCCACTGATCATCGGCAGTTTCATCCGTATCTGCCAGAGCAATCTGATGGTCAGGTAACGCCGCCAGAAAAAAACGGGTATCAAACCGACGGGGAACGACAGGCGGAGTTATCCAGTGGCTGAAATACGCCAGCCGATCACAGGCCACAGTCAGATTTTCTTTTGCACACAAGCTGCTGAACGAAATCTCACCAGCCAACAGCTGCTGACGATAATCGACAAATTTCGCACGTACGTGCGATTCAGAGAGATCCAGAGGCGTACCGTTCTGATGCACAACCAACACACCACATTCTTCAAAACACTCTCTTGCAACCGCAACCCAGTAGCGCAGGCCGCCTGCAGCAACACCCAGCCTGGCGCTGGCCTGTTGATCATCCACACCAAAACAATGCTGCGGCGCCCAGTCGTCTTCGTCCACTTTGCCACCGGGAAAAACATGCAGATCCGGAAAGTCGCCTCGACCAGGACGCTGTACCATGTATACCTCAAGACCACCCGGTGTATCCCGAAGCAACATAACCGTTGCGGCCAGACGTATGTTATCTCTTTCTAGAGGTTGCAAAATATCGCTCCTGTTTTGCTGTTTGTGGCGCACACCGCGCCATTTGCCACCAACACTGATCCTCGGTAGGGTCAGATCTGCGAACTGCGGTGAGTAGCTATGGATCTGATAGAAAAACCTTATCGATTTGTCGTGCGCCTGCCGCTCCTCATGCGAGACCAGGTAGCCGAGGCCGCCAGATATCATCGTCGCAGTATGAACTCGGAGATTGTAGCGCGGCTGGAGCAAACCTTCAGCGGCATCCCCACCCAACATTCTGCTGAACAACTGGCGCCCGCTATGCACCAGGAAATAGAGTCACTTTTTGGCCGCACGCTCGCGGCAGAAGAAGAGCATCTGGTGCGCGCCTTTCGTCGCTTACCGCTGGAAAAACGTCTGGCATTGTTAGAGCTGATTAACTGATATGGCCACTCAGCTACCACCTTACTATCACCCGACAACCATCTGTTTTATCGACGACAACGCGTCTTTCCTGCGTGCGTTAAGTATCGATCTACCCGATGATTATCTGTTTATCAGCTACCTTCACCCCGACGAAGCGATCGCCGCCATCAACACACCCGATCCGCTACCCCCCCTGGTTGACCGTTGTTTCAGCCTCGACAACAGTGACCCATCAACACCGATCATACGGCTGGATCTGTCCGTTCTGGAAAATGAAATCAAACTGATTGAACGATTTCGACGCCTGTCGGTGTTGATGATTGACTACGCCATGCCGGTGTTTGATGGACTGGAGCTGTGCGCAGAAATCAAAGATAAGACTTTGAAAAAAGCACTGCTCACCGGTGTTGCTGAAGAAAAAACCGCAGTTGCTGCTTTTAACCAGGGTTTAATCGATTCATATATACCCAAACGTCTGATCACAGACGGGAACAAAATTATTCCCTATGCTGAGGCGCTGAAAAAAGCCTACTTTGACCAGTACAGTGCACGCCTGAGCTCCAATCTCGCGCTCAACCCACCCGGCTTCATGACGGAAGAACGCGTGGCAGAGTACTTTCACAGCGTTATCGAAGCGCAGCATATTGTTGAATACTATCTGGTCAGCGAACCCTATGGGTATCTGATGCTGCGTGCCAATGGCAGCATGCTGCGTCTTGTTTTTTACAGTGAATCCGAGCGCCGCGAACAGATCGCCAGGGCACAGGCACACCAGGCGCCTGCACACATCATGCAACAGTTAACCAGCGGTCAGAGTATTGGTTTCCTGCACGAACGGCCGGAAGATTATCTCGGTTTCGAACCCTACCCCTGGGACGATGCGATGTTGCCCGCCACCGTTATTCAGGGTCAACAGACGTGGTACGCGGGCATTGCAGCGAACCCGCCTGCGGACATCGACTTTGACCCTAAGGCGTCGAGCTATGATCAATATCTTGCCCAGCGCAAGACAACCGGTTAGCGCCGTCGACTCAAGCGCTTTTCTATCAGGGTAAATCCCAACTCGGTGAAAATAGCCAGAAGTGCTGCCGGAATGGCGCCCTGCAGAATGAGCTCCGGGTTATCTAGAGACAAACCAACCACAATCGGATCACCCAGCCCGCCTGCACCTATAAATGCTGCCAGCGTTGCTGTCCCTATGCTGATTACTGCTGCGGTACGGATCCCGGCAAAGATCGCGGGCACTGACAGAGGTAGCAACACGTGTTTGAGCTGCTCTTTATTCGTCAGCCCCAATGCTTCGGATACACGAATCAGGGTCACGTCTACGTGCGTCAGCGCGGTAATGGCGTTTCGCAGTATCGGCAGCAAAGAGTAAAGAAACAACGCGATGATGGCCGGCAGCATACCTATGCCAAACAGAGGGATCATCAATGCCAACAAGGCTATTGAGGGAATAGTCTGCAAAAGCCCACTGACGTAAATCACACTACTACTGAGCCAATCGACCCGATATACCAACAGCGCCAGGCCCAGACCAACCACAATGGCTAAACCCAACGCGATGCCGGTTAACTGCAGATGGCGCAGCGTATTTCTCATCAACGAGGGCCACATGGAGGGTTCAGCAACCGTGGTCTCAACATCGATCGACGCAAGAAAACCTGATGCCACCTGAGCAAACGACTTACCTTCAAAAACCACAGCGGCATTGAGTTTTTGCATAGCTTCATCACTTATGACGTTTGCCAGCACGCTCAGCGCATCACGAGCACCCTGGGGAAGTGTCTGCTGCACCAGAGGCGCAGCATAGTAGCGTGGAAAATAATCCAGCTCATCCTGCAGAACAGTCAATTCATATCGAATCAGCTCTCCATCCGTGCTGTATACATCAGTCACGCCAATTGCACCCTTGCTGATGGCCTGATAAGCAAGGCCATGTTCGATCCCCCTGACAGGCGCTGTCAGACCGTAGGCCTGGCTCAAGCCAGGCCAGCCATCTCCCCGCTCCAGGAACTCATGGGAAACCACCACTTCCAGGTCCGGGTGTGCGGCCAGATCCCCGATGGTCTTCAGGTTGCGCGCTTCGGCAACCTGCTTCTGCACGGCTATCGCGTAGGTATTGTTGAAACCAAACTCGTTTAACAGTTCCAGGCCAACCGGCTGCAGCGCTTCGTTCAATGCGCGCCGATCAGGATTACCAGGTAAATCGAGAATTGCCTGACTCAGCGTGCCGGTGTATTCAACATAGATATCGATTTCCCCCGCAACAAGCGCCTGATAACAGATCAGAGTGCCACCGAGGCCAAACTTTCGTTCAACGGTAAACCCTCTGACTTCAAGCAGTTGCGAGACAACTTCCGCCAGAATGTAGTTTTCATTGAAGTTCTTACTACCGATCCGGATTGTCTGCGCATGCAGACTGACGGAAAGAAAGCACACGACGGCGACCAGCATCAGCCATCTCTTCATGACAGCTGACTCGAAACTAACGATTCCACATAGTCGTTAGCAGGGGCGCCCAGCACATCAACAGTTGAACCGTGCTGCTGAATCCGCCCTTTGTGCAGTATAATCAGATAGTCAGACAGCCGCCGCGCCTCACGCAGATCATGGGTCACCAGCAAACTACTGACACCTTCATGCTTCTGCACGTAAGCAAACCGATCGTAGATATCCACCCGGGTGATAGGATCCACTGCGGAGAAGGGCTCATCCAGCAGAAGCAGCGAGGGCTTTAACATCAAGGCGCGACACAACCCGATACGCTGTTGCTGCCCACCGGAAAGTTCCCTGGGCAGGCGGTGACGGATGTCTTCGGGCAGATCCATATCCTGCACCAGCTGCTGATAACGAGACTCCATCTCATCAGAAGCGATTCCCTGCAGGCGCGCTACCAGAGTAACGTTCTCCCATGCCGTCATATGGGGAAATAGCGCAGCGCCCTGCACCGCATAACCTATCTTGCGGCGAAAATGCTCAACCTCGCTGTCGGGTACCTGCTCGTCAAACACTTTAACCGTGCCGCTATCTGGCCGGACAACACCATTGACCAGTTGCAGCATTGTGGTTTTACCACTGCCGCTTGCGCCAACTATGGCGGTGCAGGCTGCAGAGGGGCAGTTGACTGACACATCATCCAGCACCGTGAGTTGGTCGTAGCGTTTGCTGACCTTGAGAAACTCAACACAAGCCGTCATAAACCATACCGGGCACGCAGATCAGCCCCGTGCTCTGCCAGCTTCTGCATAATCTGATGTTGTTCAACAGACATATCAGGCTGCGCAAACAATTGTTCAATCAGCGCCTCGTAGTCGCGAAGATTCAGCCAATCGCCATCCCCTTCAAGTTTTGTAATCACAAAATTGCGCCACTGTTTCTGTTCAGCTTCATCAAGCAGCGCAGGATAAGATCGTGCTTTCATACGTGCGGCCAGGGTGTGCAGGCGCTTGTCTCGAAAATCCAGATCCTGCCAGCGGCCGGCAATCAACTCTTCATGTAACGCCGCGCAACGAGAGCGATCATCATCCTGCAGGAATCCATCGTATAGCGCAGCGTCGACATCAACGGCAGGCTGATTTTTGCGCTGCGAATACGCCCTCGCAACTTTATCAGCGAAACCCGGCTGCTTGAGCCTGCGCGCCCTTTCTTTAATCAGCTTCAGATCAATCTGCAAGCGCTGCTGATTCTCTTCATTGAGTACTTCAATGGGTGCCACAAACGGACAGCGATTGATGCGTATTTCTTTCAACGGAGGTCGCTCGCCGCCATCCGTCGTAAACAACGCAGCGCTGATTTCATCCGCACTCATCTCCAGCAGGGGTTCTATGTCTTCACCCAGATCAGCCACAATCATGGCATTCCCGTTACTGGGGTGGCGGGCAATCGAAATGACAGGACCTACACCAAAGCGATGCCGTGGGTACAGCGCGGAGACGTGCACATTGAGTTTTGTACCAACGGGCTCCAGCAGATTGCGAACGCTTTTTTTGTGTCGCATGGAGTAATAATATTCAAACAGCTTAGGCTGAGCGCTCTTGATCAACTTCGCCATACCCAGAGTTGCATGCACATCCGACATGGCGTCATGTGCCTGCCCATGGGAGATATCATTGGCGCGGGTCAGCTCTTCCAATTTGTACACCGGCAAGCCATCCTCATCCTCTGGCCAGTTGATACCCTCGCGACGCAATGCGCCGGTTGCACGGACCAGATCGATCAGATCCCAGCGTGAATTTCCCTGCTGCCACTCACGCGCGTAAGGGTCCAGGAGGTTGCGATAAAGGGAGTAACGCATGAACTCATCGTCAAAACGCAAACTGTTGTAGCCCGCAACACAGGTACCCGGCTGCATGAAAATGTCATTAATTTTACGCAGCGCTTCGCTTTCAGGTATGCCACGTGCTTGGGTCAGATGAGGGGTAATACCGGTGACCAGGCTGGCATGGGGATTAGGTAACACGTCATCCGGCGTATAAACATAGGTGCTGAACTCGTCATCTAGAATATTCAGATCAGCATCAGTACGAAGACCGGCAAACTGCACAATACGATCCCATTTCGGATCAGTACCTGTGGTTTCCAGGTCGTACCAATAGAAACTGTTAGCCATGTCGGTTACCCTCGTTTCTCACGTTTATGCCAGATGAGCCAACGCACTTGGATGATCGTCTTTGAATACACCAGGGAATACGCCTGGGACCCCACCAGGGCAAACACAAACCGGTTACCCGGACTTTAAAAAACTGGCGTTACCCCTGGGGCCCATTGTCGCATGTATCGCTGGCAGCCTCATGTGGTTTTCTGGAAATAGCAGCCCCGAAGCCTGTATCACGTTGGGCATCACGCTCTGGGTTGTGTTGTGGTGGATGTTTGAACCCATTCCGATTCCCGCCACGTCGCTGATACCCCTTGCGCTCCTACCGTTGTTTGGTGTGTTAACCCCTGCCGAGCTGGGTGCTGCTTATGGCCACCCGTTAGTGCTTTTGTTGATGGGCGGTTTCCTGCTGGCCACCGCGCTGGAAAAAAGTGGCGCACACAGGCGCATTGCTCTGACTATGGTCCGCGCCTTTGGTGGCAACAGTTCCAAGCGTCTGGTGTTTGGTTTTATGGCTGCCAGCGCCGTCCTAAGCATGTGGATATCAAATACGGCAACTGTGCTGATGCTGTTACCCGTTGCCATTGCTGTTATCGACAACACTGATGATGAAAAACTTGCCACACCACTACTGCTCGGCATCGCCTACGCGGCAAGCATAGGCGGTATGGGCACACCTATCGGCACTCCGCCTAACGTTGTCTTTATGGGGGTCTACGAAGAAATCGTCGGACAGACTATTTCATTTTCTCAGTGGATGAGCTGGGCTGTTCCAGTGGTGCTGGTGCTGTTGCCGCTCGCAGGTTTGTGGGTGACCCGAAAACTTGACCACACAGGCTCTTTCCACCTCCCGGAAGTAGGCGCCTGGCGCAAGTCGGAACAGCGGGTGCTGGCGGTCTTCAGCCTCACCGCATTATGCTGGGTCACCCGCTCAGAACCATTTGGTGGCTGGACTGCCTGGCTCAATCTGCCTTACAGCAATGATGCCATTGTTGCGTTTATCGGTGTGGTTGCACTTTTCCTTGTCCCCAACGGCGAGGGTGACAAGTTGCTCGATTGGGAAACCGCCAACAGAATTCCCTGGGGCATGTTGATTCTGTTTGGCGCCGGCATTTCGATTGCCACCGCCTTCACGAACTCCGGACTCAGCGGCACCATCGGCGCAAGCCTCGAGCACCTGTCTACATTACCGCTGCTACTGATGGTGGCGATCATTTGCGTCTCGGTGACTTTTTTAACCGAAGTCACGAGCAATACCGCAACCACCGTTTTGCTGATGCCCATTCTTGCGGCTGCCGCTTTAGGCGCAGGCACCGACCCCAAATTGTTTATGATTCCAGCCGCTTTAAGCGCATCCTGCGCATTCATGCTGCCCGTAGCCACACCACCCAACGTCATCACCTTTTCAAGTGGCAGGTTCTCCGTACGGACGATGGCCCAGGAAGGTTTCGCAGTTAACCTGCTCGGTGTTTTTGTTATCAGCAGTATGTGCGTTCTGCTGCTCGGCGAGTAACTGCAGCCGGGTTTCACGCTCCGGCGGAGCCAGTTCAGCAAGCGCATCAACTGCACGGAAAAATTCTGCCCACTGCTCTCCTGATTGTCGATACAGCGCGGTAAAGCTGCCCAGGTAATCGGCGTAGGTACCTACTGAGACCAACAGGGCGTTATTGAAATGGGACTGCATCAGCTCGTCATAGCGACCGCCCCCAAGCACATCTATATGAGCCTGGTAACAGGATTGCCATGCAGCGACGGCGAAGCCTTTCGCCGCAGATAACTGGGGTTGCGGCACTGTTTCATACAGGGTCTGCAACTGTGATTTAGCCTGCACCAGAAACTGACGGAAACGCCGCCCCTGAGCGCGCTGCTGCTGCGCGACCTGCCAGTCCTGTCCAAGGCCCTGATCCTGCAACCACTGTTGCGCCCCCGTCTGCCCGACAAACTCTGCAAAACTTTCATTAAAGGCAACATCATTGCGCACCCAGACACGCCCATGGGCTAACTCGTGTATCAAAAGCGCAGCAAGGTCTGCGTCCGGCCAGAAGATAAAGGTATCCAGAAGAGGGTCATTGAACCAGCCCAGGGTGGAATAAGCCGGTACGCCGCCGACATAGGTCTCATACCCTTCGGTTTCGTATTCAAGCGCTAACGCGCGTGCATCGGCTTCATGAAAGTAACCTCTGTAAGGCGCGCAACCCACGAACGGGTAACACCACTGCTCCCCGCTCAGATCAAATGCCCGGGCGGCAAACACGTTCCACACAACATACTCGCGCTGCAGGCTGACGTAGCTGCTGTAACGACCCTGCGCTGCCAGCCCTACCGTGCTTTGTGCAAAATCGAGCACTTCTTCAGCCCGCGCAAGCCGCTGCAACGTCGCTTCATCTACAGTGGCAGATTGGGCCAGTTGCTCAAGGGAGGTACGCGCATTGAGCAATTGCCATTGACCGGCAACTGCCTGTTGATAGAAATGCAGGGTATCGCATCCTGCCAGCATGAGCAGCGAAACCAACACCAGTGCACAACGTCTGTTGCTGCCAGGTCGCTTGGGTGCGACCATTACGCTTTTGGTTGCCAAAAGCTTAGAAACCAATATGCATCTACTCAAAGGCATCCTCGCCATTACGTTCATTGCTTTGAACACCATCATTGTCTACATACCGCTGACCTGGTGGATAATCAAATTGAGCTGGACCCGGGGCGAAGCCAGAAATCGTCTGCGCGCCCGTATGGATATGATCATCTATTGGTGGACCGGGCGAAACCGCAAAATGATCCAGGGCCTGAATCTGACTGAGGTGAACCTGCATTGGCATCAGCAGGAAGAAATGTCTGAAGACAACTGGTACCTGGTGATCAGCAACCATCAGAGCTGGACAGACATTGTACTGCTGCAAAGCTATCTGTATGGCATCATCCCGCCGCTGAAATTTTTCACCAAAGAGCAGCTGATATGGGTCCCGTTCATCGGCTTCGCCATGTATATCCTGGGTTTTCCCTACGTTAAAAGGGTGACCAAGGCACAAATAAAAGCGAACCCTAAACTGCGCACTGCAGACAGAGACAATGTTGCTGCGGCCTGTGAAGGATTCAAGAACCATCCCACCACCATTTTGAACTTCATCGAGGGCACTCGGCGCACTTCGGAAAAGCAACAGCGCCAGGGCAGCGAATACAAACACCTGTTGCGGCCTAAAACCGGCGGGCTGGGTTATGTGCTCGAGGATATGGATCAGCATCTACACCGTCTGCTGGACGTGACTATTGTTTACCCTGATGGGGTGCCTACATTTTGGGAATTTCTGCAGGGCAAGTGTCCACGCGTGGAAATGGATGTGACGCCGCATGAAATTCCAGCAGAGATACTTGAAACGGAAGAAACCGCTCGTCGTCAGGCGCTGGGACAATGGATTGGCAGCATCTGGGCAGCCAAAGACAATCACATCGAACAAAAAATCAACGGCATGGGTTAAACCATGTATCAGAAACATTTTGGCCTAGACGCTCCGCCATTTTCGATTGCTCCGGATCCTGCGTTCCTGTTTTTGAGCGACGCCCACAATGAAGCGCTTGCTCATCTCATGTACGGCTTTTCCCATGGCGGATTTGTACTCATTACCGGCGAAGTGGGCACGGGCAAAACAACCCTGTTACGCAACCTGCTGGATCGCACCCCACCGGAGCTTGACGTTGCGTTCATCCTCAACCCCAGACTGACGGTCAGGGAACTATTAGAAACGGTGTGTGATGAACTGGGCGTAGCCTACGGCCCTGCGCCGCTACAGAGCGTGAAGCAGTACATCGATGTTCTGAATAAACACCTGCTGAAAACTCATATCAGCGGACGCAGTACCGTCATCATCATCGATGAAGCGCAGAACTTATCCCCTGCAGTGTTAGAACAGATCCGTCTGTTAACCAACCTAGAAACTAACGATAAAAAACTGTTGCGGATTATTCTGCTGGGCCAACCCGAACTCGGCGACATGCTGAACCGCACCGAGCTGCGGCAGTTAGCGCAGCGCATAACCGCACGCTATCACCTGACACCGCTATCAAAAGAAGACGTTCACGCCTACGTTAACCACCGTCTGACTACCGCGGGTGGCAGTCCGAACATCTTCACAAACCAGGCTTTAAACGCACTCTACAGGCTATCCAAAGGTACACCACGCCTGATCAACGTGATTGCAGATCGTGCCCTGTTGGGCGCGTATGTCGAAGGCAAATACCAGGTGTCAGCCGCCATGGTTCGCAATGGTGCTCGAGAAGTGTTCGGGCAAAAACCCAGACACCCGCAATCGCGATATTACCTGGGTGCGGGGTTGCTGATTTGCCTGGTCGCTCTGGCCATGAGCTGGGCTTACCTGACACGACATCAAACGCCCGCTGTTACACAGTCAAGTGCAACCCAGCCAACAGCTCAGAATGGCACTGCGGAGGAACTCACCCAACGGCAAGCGACAACAACTTCACCATCTGCGGTAGCCGACCCGGGAAATGTGACAGACACTCAGACCGACAATTCAGCAGAAATAATCGATCAACCAGCAGAGCGCGACACCGTGACAGCGCCGGCAACCCTGACTCGCCCGCCCGGCAGAACTTTCGAATTACAGCGTGCCGCTTATCGCGCGGTGTTTGCGGCATGGTCCGCTGATTACAACCTAGATAACAATCAGATTCCCTGCGATTTTGCACCCCAGGTTGGCTTACAGTGTCTGAGTCGCAACGGAAGCTGGAGCGAAGTCACCTCGCTCAACAGCCCGGTCATCCTTGAGTTGTGGGACACACAAGAGAGTCCCTACTATGCTGCCCTGCTCGGCTACGATGGCGAACTTTATAGACTGAGGCTTGGCCAGCAGGACATCAGCGTATCACCAAGAGATTTACGTGACGCGTGGTTCGGCACTTATGTTCTTATCTGGCAAACACCACCCGGCTACAGCGGCAGCCTGCGCCAGGGTGATGACCATCCCACTGTTGCGTGGCTGCGCGCGCGTCTGGAGGAATTGGACTACCCTGCGCCTACAGCCTCTACGGATTCTTACTTCGACGACGCCCTCGTCGCTGCAGTCACTGCATTTCAAAACAGTGAAGGCCTTCTTGCCGATGGCATTGTTGGGCCGCTGACCTGGATCAGGCTCAGCGACCGTCTTAATTTACCTGCCCCAACCTTACGGAGTTAGGTGTGTCATACATTCTGGACGCGTTGAAAAAATCCCAGGCAGAACAGAATTCGGAAGGGGTGACCCTGGCAACAAACCCTGCAGGCACAAAAAAGCCCAGACCCCGAGGCTTGCTGACTCTGGTTATTTTACTGGTGGCGACCAATATCGGCTTACTGCTCTGGGTAACCCTGCACAGGCCCCAGAGCAACAGTAGCGAAAGCGGCGCGCCGGATTCGAAACCCGTGACTGTAACTTCCACAATACAATCTTCGCCGGCAGCTGCATCAACACCGATCACGCAAAGACCTCGGGCGCAAATGCCCGCAACAGCAAACACAACGCCCGTGGCGCAAGAACCAGCACCTGCAAGACAGAGCACCAGAACATCCGTCATCAAAAAAGTACAGCTTTCAGAACTCGCCCCCAGCGAGCAGGATAAATTTAATAGCTTTAACTACTCGAGTCATATTTATACGGATGAGCCTGAACTCTGCGCGGTGGTTATAAATGGTCAACGACTTTCCGCCGGCGACCTCTTTGAGGGAATGGAAGTCGTAGCCATCACCGAAGAAGGCGTAGTTTTTGGTTCAAACCGTCTATCGAATCAGGGGCAGCGGGAACAAGTGCACGTTGCCGTATCTGTCATTGAGCAATGGGAAAAGTAGCGCGAGGCTTAAACCGCCTGCGCGATTTCTGAGGTTCCGCTAAGAATAAAGATCTCCACCATTTTGGCATCCAGCAAACCACGTTTGGCTTCCTGTTCTAAAATAGAAAACGCTGTGGCTTGGGACATTGCCGCTTTGTAGGGACGATCCATAGCGGTCAGCGCGTCATACACGTCACACACCGCCATTACCCGACTTGCCAGAGGTATCTGCTCTCCTACGAGCCCCATAGGATAACCACTGCCATCAATACGTTCATGATGCGCGCCAGCAATATCCGGCACATTCGCCAGCTCTGGGGGCCATGGCAGGGTTTGCAGAAAGTCTTTGGTAAATACAACATGGTCTTGAATCGCGCGGCGTTCCTGCGGAGTCAGACTGCCTTTGCGCACAGACAGTGCCAGCACATCGGCTTCATTGATAACGCCAGCAACTTCGCCATCAAGTTCTCGGAAGGCATAGTTTCTTATCTCAGCAAGATGGCCAAATTCGCCTTGATCCACCACATTAGGATCGTTGGCATTAACCACCCACTCATAATACTGATCGAGTATTAATAGCTGTTTTTCCAACTGACGATGAACTCTGCGGCGAGCTACATCGTGATCCACACGCCCATGGTGCAGCAGGTCTAGCTCCTGCTCCAGCGCCTTGCGGCGTAACCGCTCTTTCTGCAGCTCAAAGCGATAGCGGATCACCTCAAGTCGTTCGTCAGTCAATTTTTTGGCTTTGACCAGAACCGCTTCCGGCACGCCTATCTTGCCAAAATCGTGCAACAAGGCAGCATATCGAACTTCCTGTATATGCTCCGGCGTCAGATTCAGCTTCGAATACTCGGCAACACCCGATTTAGGCAGGGCTTGTAACAAAGCAACGGTGGTCTCAGCCACGCGAAATGAATGCCCGCTGGTAGCCGGGTCACGTTGTTCAATCGTTTTAACACTGGCTTGAACAAAACTTTCAAACAACTCATTAATATCTTTAAGCAGCGTATTTTTCTGAATCGATACCGCTGCCTGGCTGGCAATCGCTCGCAGCATCTCGGTAATTTCAGCATCAAAGGCCAGAGCCTCGCCGGTGGCCACATCCGTACGGTTAATAAACTGCAGCACACCCACCACCCGTTCACGATGGTTGCGCATGGGAATGACCAGCATGGAGCGTGTGCGATACCCCATCTGTTCATCAAAGGATCGATTGAACTGATACGGTACATCGCTATTGAGACTGTAAACGTCGCGGATATTCAGCTCTTGACCGGTGCTTGCTACGTAGCCGGCAATTGAGGTGGCCGTTAATGGCAGGCGCGACTCGACGAAGGGAAAATCCACAACATCATTTTGCGCTAGTTTGAAAACCAGCGAGGCCTGCTGGTCTGAATCAGGCTCTATCAGGAACAGAGAGCCTCCTTCACAATGAGCAATTTTGCGGGCTTCGGTCAGCAATGTCTGCAGGAGTTCCTGCTCGGAAATCTGTTCTGTAAGGGCAAGGGAAATCTGACTCAGCTGATGCATACGCTGTCGTCGCAACCCTACATCTCGTCCAAGTTCTGAAACTTTCAGATTGCTGCGCCAGAACTTCAGCGCGTGGTGCAGAAGCTTTTCAATAAACAGACGTTGATTGCCGCGATCCAGTGTCGGCTGTAACGCGAAATCTGCATTGCTGGCACAGCTCTGCCGGGCATCACACAATAGTAAGGCAAGCGGATATTGTTGCCGCGTACGGATAACGTCCACGCTGTCGTCAACCCAGACGAGGGCAACACTCAGATTCGAATCTGTGTGAGGCGCGTGATCAACCTGGTTCCACGCCAACGCCTGTGTAACCGCCAACAGGGCATCGGGCGGAGGCGCCGCGCAGATAAACTCGGGCATGTTGCGAGGTGCGCTCATGCATAGTCCAAATACACTAGAACGCAAAGTATGCAGACTAATGCCGTATGCTGGCGGACCTGTGTCACATAATCAGAGCCGTTGCTGGACGCCGAGGCACTGTTGGCAGTTTATTTTACTGACCGCCAGGGCCACCGAGGCGGCGATCAATGTCCGCCAACCTTGAATTCACCGCAACGCGATAGGCATCCATGCTGGCAATGGCTTCAGCATTGTCATCCACTTTTGCAGCAATACCCGCACGCAAGCTGGCAACAGCCTGATTGGCCGCATTGACCTTGTCCACCAGGTCTCTTTGTCCACGGGCAATCTGCTGAATCTGAAGTTCAAGACCTGCCAGGTTATCAATCATGGTCTGCTGCTGAGCAAACGCCGTTTCATGACGACCCACAGCCGCTTTTAAATCACGACTGGTAGATTCGATACCATTGATACTACCGGTCAATGTTTTGACTGCTTTCTGATTATCTTCTATCCACTTCTTATTGCGCTCATTAGACACCGCCCAGAGCTTGCGAATCTCAGATTCCCAGAGGTTAATCTGTTCCTTGGTTGCGTCTCCCTCCTGGGAAAGCGCGCTATCGGTGGCGGATAGACGCGCCTCCAAACGTAACAGCCGGGCGTCTGCATCAGCCAATTTGGCCTGCTCTTCTTTCAGCAACTGCTGCTGATTGGCAATGAACCACCCCGCCAGCACCAGGCCGCCAATCAGAACGGCCATCATCAAATTCATACCAATTTGTTTACCTACACCCCCGGCGCCCGATTTGGGATCAGCGCGACGGGCACCTCCACTTCGACGATACCCATCACCGGCGTTTTTTGTAGACAGATCAGGTGCGCGACGTTCACTCATAACCACGACTCCAACGTAAATTCATTAACACCGGCCCGAGTTCCCCTGGGCAGCGCCACTATACAAGCGCGGCGCCAGTATAAAAGTGGCGCCGCAAAAGAAAAGGCCTGCGATTACGCAGGCCCTCCTGGGTTGAACAATTCATGTTCAACAAACGGTTAAAGCAAATCGCCTAATCCAGATCAGACAAACCAGAGCAGACCACCGAGCACTAGCGTCAGCACAAATCCAGAAGTGATCACCCCTTTTACTGTTGTGATCGGCCCTTGCTTACCAAATATCGCATTGAGTTCCAGTGCGCCCACAATCACCAAAGCAACAATTATGGCAGTTGTGTTATTCCCAACTGAACCGCTGGAGAAATGCGCGCTGGATCCCATGAAATACAACATCGGAATAGAAAACAGCGTATTGGTGCGCGACGCCAGCCCGGCTTTCGGAGCAGCTGCAGCCGCAGCGGGGTCAGCTTCACCACCGGCGGCGACCGCCTGGTTGGAGGCGATGATAATGCGTTGATTAGGCCAGATAATCAGCCAGACGTTGAGGAACATGAGAATGCCCATCACGGCGCCAACGGTTATATCAGCGGTGAGATTCGCACCACGTGTACCCAGCATCACCAGTCCCGTGAGGAAGGTGAACATGGCACCCCAGCGGAACCACCACAGCGCGCGCGGCACAAGTTTGGAGAAAGCGTCTACGCGTGCTGCACCGTCCGCCTCCTTAAAGTACTCGGTCTGTACAAAGTTGAAGTAATACAACAGACCTATCCATGTAATACCGGCTAAGAAGTGACCCCAACGTGCCAGATAATCCAAAAAGAGCATTTCCATCTCTTTCCCCTCGTCCTTTTTGTTATGTTGCGCAAGAATATATCGAAACACGATAGTTCGCACCACCACTGCTTGAGGAATGATCATGCGTTACTGCTTTATCGCACTCGCTTTTGCTCTGTTCTGTCCACCACTCACCGCCGACAGCAGCACAGACGTCGTTGGATATTGGGCGGGTGAGAGCTCTATCCTGCATATTCAGCGCCAGGGCCAACAATTGAGCGCAGTGATTGTTGCCCTTACCGACCCGGTCTACCTGGAGACAGAGGACATTGGTGAGCCGGGTGCACCACGCAAGGACAACAACAACCCTGACCCCAATCTGCAGGATCGTCCATTGCTGGGTCTGAACCTGCTACAGGACTATGTCTTCGACGATGGCCGCTGGCAGGGCAAAATCTACGACCCGGAGTCAGGCAATGTCTATTCTTCCCGCATGAACGTTGATCGCAGCGGGACATTGAACATGCGTGGATATATCGGTGCTCCGATGTTTGGCCGGACGGCTAAATTCACGCCGCTGCAAACGTGCACTGAAGCGGTAAAAGTGATGCTGACACGGAGCCAGCAGGACCTGGAGGTTTGTCGCAGTTAAAAAAAACCCCGGCAAGGCCGGGGTTTTTAAGATCAACAGAATTGAAGTTCTGTTTACATCATGCCGCCCATGCCACCCATGTCTGGCATGCCGCCGCCAGGCATACCGCCACCTGCATTGTCTTCAGGTAGGTCGGTCACCATCGCTTCGGTAGTGATCATCAGACCTGCAACAGAAGCCGCAGCCTGCAGCGCAGTCCGGGTCACTTTAGCTGGGTCAAGGATACCCATTTCCAGCATGTCGCCGTATTCACCGGTTGCCGCGTTGTAGCCGTTGTTACCTTTTAAAGAAGCTACTTTATCCAGTACAACCGCGCCTTCAGCACCTGCGTTCTTGGCAATCTGACGCAGAGGCGCACTCATTGCGCGTGTGGCAATAGCGATGCCCACGTTCTGGTCTTCATTGTCGCCCTTAACGCCTTCTGCAGCAGCAATAGCGCGCACCAGAGTGACACCACCGCCAGGTACAACACCTTCTTCAACCGCTGCGCGAGTAGAGTGCAGTGCATCTTCAACCCGTGCTTTCTTCTCTTTCATCTCGACTTCAGTGGGTGCACCCACTTTGATCACTGCTACACCACCAGCCAGCTTGGCCAGACGTTCCTGCAGCTTCTCGCGATCGTAATCAGAAGAGGTATCTTCGATTTCGGCACGAATCTGCTTGATGCGTGCTTCAATGTCCGCCCGCTCACCAGCACCGTCAACAATTGTGGTGTTTTCTTTGGTGCTGGAAATGCGCTTGGCAGTACCCAGGTCATCCAATGTTGCACCTTCAAGGGTGAGGCCAACTTCTTCGGAGATCACCGTACCACCGGTTAGAATCGCAATATCCTGCAGCATCGCTTTACGACGATCACCAAAACCAGGTGCTTTAGCTGCGGTAACTTTCACGATACCGCGCATGTTGTTCACAACCAGGGTGGCCAACGCTTCGCCTTCGATGTCTTCAGCAATCACCATCAGCGGCTTACCCGCTTTGGCAACGTTTTCAAGGATCGGCAGAAGATCACGGATGTTGGAGATTTTCTTGTCGCACAACAGGATGTAGGGATCTTCCTGCTCTGCAGCCATGTTTTCCTGGTTGTTGATGAAGTAAGGAGACAGATAACCGCGGTCAAACTGCATGCCTTCAACCACATCGAGTTCGTTCTCAAGGCCAGAACCTTCCTCAACGGTGATCACGCCTTCTTTACCTACTTTGTCCATCGCCTGGGCAATGATTTCACCCACAGCGCTGTCGCTGTTCGCAGAAATTGTACCGACCTGGGCAATGGCTTTGGAGTCTTCACACGGCGTGGCCATGCCTTTGATGGCTTCAACAGCAGCAGTTACCGCTTTGTCGATACCACGCTTGAGGTCCATGGGGTTCATGCCTGCGGCTACCGCTTTTAAACCTTCCTGCAGGATGGCTTGAGCCAATACCGTTGCTGTAGTGGTACCGTCACCTGCTTCGTCAGAAGTCTGGCTGGCCACTTCTTTGACCATCTGTGCGCCCATGTTTTCGAACTTGTTCTCAAGCTCAATTTCTTTGGCTACAGATACACCGTCTTTCGTGACCGTCGGCGCACCAAAAGATTTGTCCAAAACAACGTTTCGGCCTTTGGGTCCCAGGGTGACTTTAACGGCATTCGCTAGAGTGTTGACGCCGTCGAGCATCTGGCTCCGTGCGTCATCACCGAATCTTACGTCTTTAGCGCTCATCGCTTAATTTCCTCTATTAATCGTTATCGTGCTGGCAGGATTTAGCCTTCCAGAACACCAAAAATTTCGCTTTCGCTCAGAATCAACAGCTCTTCGCCATCAATCTTCACCGTGCTGCCGGCGTATTGACCAAAAATGATCTTGTCGCCAACTTTCACGTCGAGGGCACGCACATCACCGTTGTCGGTGATCTTGCCGGTACCAGCGGCAATAATTTCGCCTTGAGAGGGTTTTTCAGTAGCAGAATCAGGCAATACGATGCCGCCTGCACTGGTGGTTTCCTCTTCCAACCGACGCACGACAACTCGGTCGTGTAAAGGTCGAATGTTCATTTCAGTAAATCTCCCGTTGCTCCAGGAATGGATCATCAACCCTACAAAGCAGGGTCCCTAAGTGTGTATTTAGCACTCTCATAGAGAGAGTGCTAAAAGACTGGCCGCTATAATATGGCCGGTTTCTCAGGTTTCAAGAGCCAGCGTCTATTATTTCTGGCTATTTTTTCTCGTAGTCGCCTTCAATAGTCACCGGATTGGACTCCGGCGAAGGCTGCTGGGAGGGATGCACCCCTGGAGATGACGCCGTATGAATCTCGACGCGCTTCAGCAGAAGCACCACCAGAGCCTGTCGGCTCGGCGGAAACAGCAACAAAAAACCCACCACATCAGTTACAAAACCGGGGGTCAGCAACAACGCACCCGCCACAGCCAGCAGAATCCCTTCAGCCATTTCCTGCGCAGGCACTTCGCCTCGATTCATACGCGTCACCCCGCGGGTTAAGGTTGCCAGGCCCTGACGTTTCAGCAGGGCAACGCCAATCACGGCGGTAAGCATCACCAGGGCGATTGTTGGCCACGCATCGATGTAGCCAGCCACGGTGATGAGCAGGTACATTTCAACAATGGGTGTAATAAAAAAACCAACAACCAGAACATATTCAGGCAGATCCTTTGAGTCGTAAGATGCCAACGGTAGCGGATAAACAGAGACCGCAAGCGCAGCGAGTATCGCCAAACGAGGCGTCAGTTAAACACCCTGGGGGCAAGACGGCTGATAATCAAGACCAGGCGCCGGACAGGCGCGCCCGGGTCTGGCAAGTGGTGGCCATGATTCCCGCCGGGCAGGTGGCAACCTACGGACAGATAGCCCACTTGATCGGCGCACCTTCCCATGCCCGCTTTGTCGGCACTACATTGCGCCAGTTGCCTAAAAATACCAGGTTGCCCTGGCATCGCGTCGTCAATGCCAGCTTACGCATTTCCCAACGAGGCACAGGCGAAGCCACACAGCGTAAACGCCTGCAGGCGGAAGGTATTGAGTTTGTTGGCGAAAAAATCCCGCCAGGCTACCGCTGGGACACAGAATCAACCTGATCTGAACGTTCTCGCAGGTGTGCAAAAAGAAGCATCTGCAGCCAGTTTATCGCGAGGTGCTCCAGGCGGGTATTACGCTTTGAGCCATCAAAAACCAAGCTGAGAGAACAAAAAAGACCTGGCGTCTGCGTCAGGGCTTGTTTTGAGAACGAAGGCACCGCGGAGCGGCGCCGGTTAGGCTCAAAGCGTAAGACCCGCCTGGAGCACCGCAACAGCAACTATCCGCTCATAAATTGCTATCTGTCTTAAACTGCGGCTCTTCCAAATGCAGATGCCTGCCAGCCAGCCAAACCAGCAACAAAACCGGCAGCCCAATAAACCCGGCAAACAGGAAAAAATTCACATAGCCAAAATTATCCACCACCGTTCCAGAGTAGCCACCTACCAACTTAGGGATCAGCGTCATCAGAGAACTGAAAATCGCGTACTGGACCGCAGTAAAACGCACATTGGTTAAGGCAGACAGGAAGGCAATGAACGCAGCGCTGGCAAGCCCCGCGGTCAGATTATCTGCGGATATAACCAGATAAAGTAGAAACTCGTTTTTGCCTATTACCGCCAGCAGGATAAAAAACAGATTAGTCACCACGGTCAACAGTGCACCAACAAAAAGAATACGCATCACGCCATAACGGACAGACAAAAGACCGCCTAAAAACCCGCCCAGAATCGTCATGAACAGACCAAATGTTTTTACGACAGTGGCAATTTCATTTTTAGTGAACAGAAGGTCCTGATAAAAAACATTGGAAATTACACCAAGCACAATGTCAGAGATTCTATATAGGCCAACCAGGGCTAGAATCAGCAACGACAACTTCAAACCATAACGACTGAAAAACTCACTGACCGGTGCGACATAAGTATCCAGAACCATCTCGCGATTGACCCACCTTGTTGCACTGATTGACAAACCTGTACACACAGCAATGGCCAGCGAGACCAACATGCGACTCACTTCCAGCGCAAACGCCTGTAGCGGTGAAGCTTCGCCTAAAAAGGCATCAAAAAGCTGGCCCAGAAGCACAAAGCTGAACACAAAGGCGCTGATGGCCAGCATAAACATCAGCACAAAGCCTGCGTAGTCCGCCGTAGAGTGCTGATGTTCTACCGTTCGGTTAACAGCCGGTTCATTGATAATGAGGGTCGTCGCAACACCAACCAGCATACAGGCACCCATAATCAGATAGGTCATACGCCACGCCTGGTAATCATACTGGCCCAACTCCGAGCCAAAATAAGAAGCCAGGTATAAAGCACCGGCCCCTGCCAACAACATGCCTATCCGGTAGCCAGCGATATACGTCGACGACATCATTGCCTGCAGAGACGGTTTGGCTGACTCAATACGAAAAGCGTCAATAACTATGTCCTGGGTAGCGGATGAAAACCCAAGCAGCACAGCAGCCAGTGCGATACGCGTCAAAGCATCACCGCTTGCACTCGGATCAGTCGACGCCATCCAGACAATCGCGCTGATAATCATCAGTTGCGAGACCAGCATCCAGGCACGTCTTCTTCCGAGCACCCGCGTAAAGAAAGGCAATGGCAACCGATCGACCAGCGGCGCCCAGACAAACTTGAACGAGTAGCCCAGTGCCGCCCAACTGAAGAAGGTGACCGTAGCCCGATCTACCCCTGCTTCACGCAACCACAAAGACAGCGAGGAAAATATGAGCAACAGGGGCATTCCCGCCGCCAGGCCAAGGAACAGCATGGTGACAACCTGAGGGTTTTTGAAAGCAAGCAGCGCCGTGCGCCAGGTACGATCTTCAGGCTCCTGAAGTGTTTGCGTTTCAGACAATGCGATCCACTTCAGTCTCGGAAGTTATCGAACTGTAAAGGCGTATCGAGGTCTGCTTCACGCAACAACGCCATCAACTGCTGCAGGTCATCACGTTTTTTTCCCTGCACCCGCAGTTTGTCGCCGTTTATCTGCGCCTGCACCTTGAGCTTGGAATCTTTAGTCATTTTGGTAATGGTTTTTGCAGTATCTCGATCGATGCCCTGGCGCAGCTGGTAGGTTTTGCGTTTCACCTTGCCCGCGCCTTCAACCTGACCAGGCTCCAACGCCCGGGTATCCACTTTGCGGCTGGTTAATTTGTCACGCACGATACTTTCGATCTGATTAATCTGAAATTCTTCCGGCGCACTGATCATAATGGTCTCATCGCTGAGTTCGATGCTTGCGTCCACACCCTTTAAATCGAATCGCGTACCCACCTCGCGAACCGCCTGATCGATGGCGTTGTTGATTTCATGCATGTCTACTTCCGAAACAATATCGAACGATGGCATGGGTTCTTCTCCCTTCAGGTTTAATAACGGTTAATGGTTCCTTGACATAAGGCCGTCGGTCGCATATCAAGATTGATTCGCAGCACAAAACGCAACCCACGATACATGTCAGATTCCGACATTCCAATCTTAGTCATAGACGACGCCAAATTCTCCAGTGCGATCATCGCAAAGGTGTTGCGAACCGGTGGCTTCACCAATGTGCGATTCACCAACAACCCTCTGGAAGCACTACGTTCCATTGAGAAAAGGCCAGCTCAGATCATTATCGCTGACTGGCTGATGCCCGCAATGGATGGCGTCGAGCTTGCACGGCGGATCAAAAAACTTGACGAAACCCAGGATCATTTCAGCTATGTGATGCTGATGACCGCAAGGGACGACTATGAAGCGCTGGAAAAAGCATTTGCTGCCGGCGTGGATGACTTTATGAACAAAGCTCACCTGCGCACACAACTTCTGCCCAGAGTAGTCGCTGCGGATCGCATCACGTCGCGTCAGAACGAGCTGATGAAATCCAACAAACAGTTAAGTCGCAAAGTCAAAGAATTACAAACCACCGACCTGGTGGACCCGGTAACCGGCCTGGGCAATCTGAAATTCACCATGGAGCGCCTGGATGCAACCCTCCAGGAATCCGATACTCGCGGCGGTGCCGCCTGTCTGCTGTTAGTTGGTGTCAACAACCTGGAAGTGATTAAGAAGCAGTATGAGCCTGGCAGTATTGATGAACTGATTTCAGGCATCAGCGCTAAAATCCGTCAGCTTGTGCGCCCCCTGGACATAGTCACACGTCCAGAACCAAACATTTTTGCAGTGACCACACTGCAGGACAATCTGAAAAACTGCACCTCACAAAGTTTCAGACGCATCTTCGATAGTCTTTATATGCACTCATTCAAAACCACCGAAGGCTACATACCTGTGGTTGTCGGCGTGAGCATCACCGCTGCGGACGCAAGCACAGGTCATCCTCGCGCACGCGAACTGATGGAATTTGCTTATCGCGGCCTTACCCGTTCTTTCGACACAGGCATCATCACCGTGCGGCCTTATGATCCTGCACCACACCTGGAAACCACCAGTGGTTGAAAAACAGCGCATCAACAAAGTCACCACCCGTTCTGGTGACAAAGGCAAAACTCGACTGGCAACGGGGCGAGGCTTACAGAAGTATCACCCCATCGTTAAAGCGATGGGCGGCATTGACGAACTCAACAGTTTTATCGGCGTCCTGCGCACCCTGGCCAGTGCTGATGCACAGGATACGCTAGGCGCAGTGCAACAGGCGCTGTTCGACCTGGGCGCCGTGTTTGCTATGGAAGGCGACTACAGCGCGGCGACAACCGACTTGCTGGAAGCAGCTACAGATGCCTTGAATGAAGACCTGCCGCCGCTCACTGAGTTTGTGCTACCTGGTGGTGGACCCGCAGCGGCACAAGCCCATGTGTGCCGAGCGGTTTGCCGACGCGCCGAAACGCTTGTCTGGGAAGTGGTTAGCGATACTGACGATGCTCCAGCCAGTTATAGTGACGCTGCACGGTATCTGAACCGACTGAGCGACTACTTCTTTGTCCTCGCACGCAGTTTGACCATCACCAATGAAACCCAGTGGCGTGGCCCCACCGCCAGAACCTAGAGCGCTAAACGCCGAATATCGGCCAGCACAGCCCCGAGGTAATTCATAAAACGTCCGCCGTCCGCACCATTTATAACTCTATGGTCATAGGACAAGGACAGCGGTAAAACTTTACGAGGCACAAAGGCCTCCCCATCCCACAGCGGTTTAGTCTGCAGTTTACAGACACCCAGAATAGCAACCTCCGGCGCGTTAACGATGGGTGTAAACCCGGTACCACCGAGCGCTCCCAGGCTGGAAACACTGAAAGTGCCTCCCTGGAGATCATCCATCGCCAGTTTTTTATCTCGCGCTTTTTCTGACAGATCAGCAATCTCGGCGGAAAGCTGCCATATCGACTTTTCGTCTGCAGCTTTGATCACCGGCACCACCAGGCCTTCAGGCGTATCTACGGCCATACCTATGTTGATGTAGTGCTTACGCACCAGCTGCTGTCCGTCTGCGTGCAGGGAAGCGTTGAAATTAGGGTACTCACGCAAAGCATGGCAGCAGGCTTTGACAATAAACGCCAGCGGTGTGATCTTTATACCTTTGCGTTCAGCTTCTTGTTTCAAAGACTGGCGAAAATCTTCCAGATCCGTGATATCTGTTTCGTCATGCTGAGTGACATGCGGGAGATTCACCCAACTGCGGTGCAGGTTATCTGCCCCACGCTGCTGAATCCGCGTCAGCGGCACGGTTTCTACCGATCCAAACTTAGCAAAATCAATTTTTGCAACCTGAGGCAGACCACCGCCAGCAGAGCCACCCGCCTTACCTGATATCATCTGTTGCTTCACATAGTTTTTGACATCATCTTTGGTAATTCGCTTGCGGTTACCTGTACCTTCGACCTCAGTTAAATTAACCCCGAGTTCTCGCGCAAGACGTCGAGTAGCCGGCCCCGCATAAACTCTGGCACTGGTTGTATCTTCTGAAGCGTCTTCTGGGACGGTATCTGCCTTGCTTCCGGAATCCTGAGACGTCTCTTTAGATTTTGTGGCTGAAACCGATGGCGCAGGTTCAGCCGCCTGTTTGGTTTCTTGTTCTGCAGTTTGGCTTTTATCAGCCACCTTGGCTCGCTTGGTGCGCAACTTCGCAATGAGCGTTCCTTCGCTGACTTCCTGATCGACGCTGACCGCGACTTCCAGAACGGTACCTGCATGTTCCGCCGCAATCTCCATGGACGCTTTATCAGACTCCAGCACCACAAGAAGATCGTTGGCTTCAATAACATCACCTGCCTGCACCGCAATTTCAATAACCACAACGTCAGAGGCATCACCGATATCCGGTACCAGAACTTCGATTTCCTGGCTTGCTTCCTCCTCTTCCGCCTCCGAGCCTGATTCTTCCGTGGCTGGTGAACTTGTCTGCGAATCAGATTTTTGTTCGCTCTGTGCTTCTTTTTCACCTTCAGACTCGGATTTAGAGTCTGGTTCAGATTCCGATTCGGATTCGGATTCGGCAACGTCTAGCGTAGCAATCACGTGGCCTTCCGTGATCCGATCACCCAGTTCAACCTTCAGTGATTCAAGGGTCCCCGCCGCCGGTGAGGGTATATCCATAGAGGCCTTGTCTGATTCGATCACCACAATGGTGTCGTTTTCTTCAAGGACATCACCCACGGCGACACATATTTCTATCACTTCTACTTCATCGATATCACCCAGATTGGGTATCGTTACATCCATCGTGTTTCCTAACTAAGGCGCGGATTAGACTTGTCGATGTCTATTCCCATCTGTTCGCGCGCTTGTTTAACATCCTGCGTCGAGACCACCTGCTTCTCCGCGAGTTTGGAAAGTGCTGCCAAGGTGACAAATTTGCGATCCACTTCAAAAAAATGGCGCAGCTTCTCCCGCGTATCACTGCGCCCGAAACCATCGGTCCCTAACACGTGATAAGGCGCATCAATACAGCTGCGGAGCTGTTCCGGCAGGGCTTTCATATAGTCCGAGGACGCCACCACAGGCGCATCACCCGACAGGCACTGCGCAACATATGGCACCTGTTGGTCCTCTTCCGGGTGGAGGAGGTTATAGCGCGCAACGTCCTGAGCTTCACGAGCCAGTTCCGTAAAACTGGTCACGCTCCATACCTCAACCGACACTCCATAGTCTTCATGCAGCATGGCAGCCGCAGCCTCCACTTCCCGCAGAATTGTCCCGCTGCCCAGCAGCCTTACTTTTTTGGCGGTGTCGTCTCCCAAGGTCTGTAACAGATACATGCCTTTGAGAATGCCTTCTTCTGCCCCTTCCGGCATGGCGGGATGCTGATAGTTTTCATTCATCACCGTTACGTAGTAGTAGACCGGCTCCTGCTCCACGTACATCCTGCGAAGACCTTCGTGAATGATCACCGCAAGCTCATAGCTGTAGCAGGGGTCATAACTGATGCAGTTTGGCACCGTGGAGGACAGCAGATGACTGTGGCCATCCTGATGCTGCAGACCTTCTCCATTTAAAGTTGTGCGGCCGGCTGTACCGCCGAGCAGGAAACCCCGTGCCTGCAGATCGCCCGCAGCCCAGGCCAGGTCACCAATTCTCTGGAAACCGAACATGGAGTAGTAAATATAAAACGGGATGAGGGTATATTGATGATTACTGTATGACGTGGCAGCAGACAACCAGGCTGCAAAGGCCCCGGCTTCATTAATGCCTTCCTCCATCACCTGACCATCCTTTGACTCGACATATGAGCTGAGCTCATCAGAGTCTTCAGGCTCGTACAACTGGCCTACGGATGAATATATCCCCAGTTGCTTGAACATACCTTCCATGCCGAAGGTGCGCGCCTCGTCGGGGACTATCGGCACAACACGTTTGCCTACTTGTTTATCACGAACCAGCGTAGCGAGTATGCGCACAAACGCCATGGTTGTGCTGATGTTTCGGTCACCGCTGCCTTTAAGCTGGGACTCAAATGCTGACAATTCCGGTATCTCTAACCTGGTCGGATCTTTGATACGCTGGGGAATAGCGCCACCCAGAGCTTCGCGTTTCTTCTTGAAATAAACCATCTCTGGCGAATCGTCCGCCGGGCGGAAATACGGTATATCTTCCAGAGCCTTGTCTGAGAGTGGCACATCAAAGCGATCGCGGAATCTTTTCAACTCTTCAAAGTTCAACTTCTTGACCTGATGAGTATCGTTTTCTGACTCACCCGCATCACCCATACCATAACCTTTGATGGTTTTGGCGAGGATCACAGTTGGCTGACCTTTGTGCTGCGTGGCGGCGTGATAAGCCGCGTAGACTTTGTAGGGATCATGACCGCCGCGATTGAGGCGATAGATGTCGTCGTCCGACATGTTTTCAACCATCTTGAGCAGTTCTTCATCCTGCCCAAAAAGTTTCTCGCGCACGTAACCGCCACCTTTCGCTTTAAAACTCTGATACTCGCCATCGACGGTTTCATTCATGCGCTGCTGCAGCAAGCCATGATCGTCTTTGGCAAAAAGAGGGTCCCACAGACGCCCCCACACAACCTTGAGCACGTTCCAGCCGGCGCCGCGAAAATAACCTTCCAGCTCCTGAATTATTTTACCGTTGCCACGCACGGGGCCATCAAGACGCTGCAGGTTGCAGTTCACGACAAAAATCAGATTGTCGAGTTTTTCCCTGCCAGCCAGCGACAAGGCACCCAGGGATTCCGGCTCGTCGGTTTCGCCATCACCAAGGAAAGCCCAGACTTTGCGGTCGCCCATCTCTACCAGCCCGCGACTGTCCAGATATTTCATGACGTGAGCTTGATAAATAGCCTGCAGGGGACCCAGGCCCATGGAAACAGTTGGAAACTGCCAGTAATCGGGCATCAACCAGGGGTGGGGGTACGAAGACAGACCTTCGCCGTCGACTTCGCGACGAAAATTGTCCATCTGCGCTTCGGTCAGACGACCTTCCAGATAGCTGCGCGCATATATCCCCGGCGACGAGTGACCCTGGAAATAAATCAGATCACCGGGGTTATCACCATTAGGCCCGCGGAAGAAGTAGTTGAAGCCAACGTCATAGAGCGTGGCTGACGAAGCAAAACTGGATATGTGACCACCGAGTTCTCCAGGGCGCGAATTCGCGCGCACGACCATAGCCAGGGCATTCCAGCGAATCAGACTGCGAATCCGCCGCTCCATAAAAAGGTCGCCTGGCATGACCGCTTCTTTGGCGGACGGTATCGTATTCCTGTAGGCCGTGTTGATTGTATAAGGCAGGCTGGCGCCGGTTTTGGTCATCCGCGCGGAGAGGCGCTCTAGGAGAAAATTCGCACGATCGGTGCCTTCGTTTTCTAAGATGTACTCTAACGAAGCCAGCCATTCGCGGGTTTCTTCCGCGTTTGTCTCTTCTAGTCCTGGTTTGGCCATATCTACTCTCAAATTCCTTTTTGCTTGGTCATCTTTCTAGCGCCGTTTAAGTATAGCTAGCAGGCATCGTTTGGGGACAGCTGGGGCAACATCAAACGATGTATCCCCAGATAGAGTCCTTTCCAATCGAAAAATGTCCCCGGGTCTTCTTTACGCCCCGGCGCAATCTCATTGTGACCAACCACAGCGTCAATACTTAACGCCGGGTACTTTAAAAACAAAGCCAGCAGCACACGTGCCAGGCTATCGTATTGAGCAAGACTGAACGGCTGATTGACAGCACCTTCTAGCTCGATACCAATAGCAAAGTCGTTGCATCTAGGGCGATGGCGCCAACATGACATACCTGCGTGCCAGGCGCGCCGATCAAATGCAACAAACTGCTCCAGGCCACCCTCGCGATCAATCAGGAGGTGTGGCGACACTTCCATTCCCGCCAGGTCATGAAATGAGGGGTGTGCGTCAAGGTCCAGGCAACCTTGAAACAGGGCTTGTGGATACCCGGTTCCGAATTGGCCTTCTGGCAGGGATACGCAGTGTAAAACCACCAGTTCGGGCTGCCGGTTAAAAGGCCGCTCATCAAAGTGCGGGCTGGGCAACCAGTCGGCAGCATCAAGATGGTGCAGATCATCTACTACCACAGCTGTGTAAATCCTACTTAGTTAAACGGGAACGAGCGGCTACAATTGTCCGTCTTTGCATCACACAAAACCACCGGGATAACTATATATATGGCTCAAGGTACGTCGATAAAACCACCATCACGGGATATTGTGACCGCCAACGTCGCTGCCGCACTCGCCGAAGATCTTGGCGCAGAGGATGTTTCTGCAGCGCTGATTCCGGCATCTACATCCGCCCACGCGCGCGTCATCACTCGCGAAGATGGCGTGTTCTGCGGCGCACCCTGGGTTGTTGAAACTGGACGCCAGGTAGACCCGGACATCACCATCACCTGGCATGTCGAGGATGCAGACTCGGTGTCTGCAAACCAGACTCTGTTTGAGTTGAGGGGACCTGCGCGCAGTTTGTTGAGCGCCGAACGCACGATGTTGAACTTCGTGCAGCTCCTGTCAGGCACGTCGACTAAAACCGCAAAGTACGTACGCCTCATCAACCAGACAGATACGGTATTGTTGGACACGCGCAAAACCATTCCGGGACTGCGTGTGGCGCAAAAATATGCGGTGACCTGTGGTGGCGGCAGCAACCATCGCATGGGGTTATTTGACGCTTATCTGTTAAAAGAAAATCATATTGCAGCCGCAGGCAGTATCACCGCGGCAGTATCAGCAGCCCGCGCACAACATCCGGAACTGGCGCTTGAGGTGGAAACCGAAAATCTCGACGAACTGGAACAGGCCATCACTGCCGGTGCTGATATCGCTATGATCGACAATTTTTCGCTGGCGGATACCAACACTGCAGTTGCCATGGCAAAAGGCAAAATCAAACTGGAAGCCTCTGGTGGTATTGATGAGAAAACCATCACAGACATCGCCGCCACGGGCGTGGACTATATTTCAATTGGCGAGGTGACTAAAAATATTGATCCGCTGGATCTGTCCATGCGCTTTATTTGACCCGTTCACCACTTTTTTAAGGACCAAAAAAGTCGAGGCAAACACAACCACCATGAGCAGATATTCAGCATTTGCCATTCACCTGGGGATCAGTTTCCTGATCTTTGTTGTACTCACCTATCTGGTGGTTTTCGAGTGGTACCCGGGTATCTTTTTCGATTCCGACGGCGGCTGGCGCGGCATGCGTATCATCATCGCTGTGGACCTTGTGCTGGGGCCAATGCTGACCCTGATCGTGTTCAAAGCAGGCAAACCAGGTTTAAAGTTTGATATGACCACAATTGCATTGTTGCAATTTGTCTGCCTGACTGCGGGTACTTACGTTGTCTACAGCGAACGGCCGCTTGCAGTGGTTTTCAGCGACGGTCGTTTTTCTGTGATGAATAAAAAAGACTACATCGACGCAGGCCATGAGCGCCCCCCGAATCTTAAGAATTTTCCTGGCGACAGTCCGAAATGGGTCATGGTGAATTTACCGGATTCTGCCGAGGAAGAAGCCGCCCTCCGTCGGGACATGTTCAAGTCGGGCGGCCTGGTCAGTACAGTGAGCGACCTGTACGTACCCTTCGAAACAACCGGTGATGACTTCTTTGCCGAAGCAGAAGAAATTGAAGTGGTTTTGGCCGGTAGAGGTTGGGAAGCGCGCGTGAATACTTGGCTATCAGGCCAGGACCGCGAGCTAGAAGACTATGCGTTCTTCACTTTCTCAACGAGATTTGTCATCGGTTACCTGATCTACGATCGAACCACCCGGGAACATGTTGGCATTATCACAAATGAGTCTTAGGCGAAGGTTGTCAGCCGCCAGAGCCTCTGGTCGATTCCATCCATCGCATGAACCATGTTTTCTTTCGCCCGCCGCCAGAGGTGCGCTTAGGCCATGACTGACACGTTTGTGAAGCAGCGGCCAGCTCAGTAAATTGACGGCTGGTCGCCCAGGTTTCAATTTCGCGGTAAGTCGCTTCAGCGGCGGGGTGACGCCCCATGAGCTCACACCATAAGACAATATTTGCCGCAATCTCTCGTTGTTGCGCCTCTGATCCAAATGCTTCGTGCCAACGAAACAACATCAGATTCGTATCTAAATTAGTGCGGTTCAAATTGAAAGCCTCATAAAGATCCGATTCCTGCAAAGCCCTGTCCGCGGGGTCAGTAAAGTATCGACTTCTGAACTGAACGTAGCTGATCCGTACAGCTGGATTCCACGGGTCTTTATTTATCGCCGTCTGATATGCCAAGTCAGTCTGAGACATCAACAGAGGTGAAGGCGATCGAGCAAGCTCTTGTTCTAACAAGCGAGCTTCTACAAAGACAGGCACTCCTCGTCGAGCGTTCAATGACTGCGCCCACTGGGTGTAGGTTTGCATAGTACCTTCATTCGAGCTGATAACGCTGGCACCCGGCACAAGTTTATTCCCGGAGAAAACACCAATCGACAAGATATCTAAACACAGGAAGAACACGTTTACGGCCAGTAACCCAACAACTGCTGCTTTACCTATCCTGAAAGGCAGCAACTTTTTCAACAGCACCTGGTTTGATAGGTTCTCTGACTTGGCACTTCTCCCTGCTGCCACCGCAAGCATCACACTGAATACAATAACAAGCGGCAACACGTAAAAAACGAAATTCAGAAAAGAATGCAAAATCGCCACAGCCAGTGCCATCAGGACGCCAGTATTCATGTCCATCAAGCGTTGAAAAACTACCCGGCGGAAAAGTTCGAAAAATACCCAGACAAAAAGCAGCAGCAGCGGCAATGCCAACCAGATGCCACCTTCCAAGGCAAACTGCAGCAAGTCATTGTGCACGAGGATGCCGGAAGTGCCCTGTTCCAGAGGCGAACGGAACAACGGGTAAAGCAGCGAAAACGTATACAAGCCAGTGCCATTAATACCACCCAACTGAACCACTGCCTGTAAAGTAGCCTCCCAAATCAACATACGAGGGTTTTGCTCGCTCACTGCAGCACTATTTTCCGAGAACGAAGAGGCTAGACCCGGCAGGTCGAGGACAGAATAGGTGACCAGAGCCACAGCGATGGAAACTGATGCAACCAGTACAGACATCTTCTTCAGGTCATATCGGAACAGCATCGCGAGCAACACCACTGCTAACATGCCACCCACCACCAGCATGCCAAAACGCATATGTGTCGCCAGCATCGCCAGGGTGCACACAAAAATCAGAGAGGCCGCTAAAACACTGATCAAAATTGACCATTTCCGTCTCACAGCAAACAACAGCCACGGTATTCCGACTAAATAGAGTAATGTCAGATAGTTACCTGGATCGCGCAGAGGTGCATGCGCGCGCTGCTGGTCGTAGAGAAACTCGCCCGTTGTAAGCACTGCAAAACAGGCAACCAGAAGCGTTAAGAACACCCAGAGCTGCCGAGGATTTTTTAACAGCGAGACACTCAGCCCCCACAATGGGAGACAAGCTAACAACAAGCTGGGGATGAAGCTGGCATCAGGGCTTATCGTAAAGACAAGGTAGTGACCGCCAATCAGAGCAAGGCTGGCTAAACAGGACCAGAAAAAAATTGGCCTGTTGTGCGCAAGCTGAGCCCATTGTTCAGAAGCTGTGGCACTGAGAATGATCAACGGTCCCAGCACTGCCGGAAGCAGAAACATCGGATTATAAGTAGGACCAAAAAAATGGCAGGCGGAAAAAAAGCAGACCAGCAGCAGTATATTTTGCCAACGGCCGAGAGGAGATTTCAGGATCTGATTGAAATCTCCTTCGAAAGCATGAGTCACATTGAAACTGATAGCAAAACCTTCGAATGGTGCCGGAACGCGGAATCGAACCGCGGACCTACTGATTACGAATCAGTCGCTCTACCAACTGAGCTATCCCGGCGCAGCGCGGAGAATACTCGGTTTGCAGACCTGATTAAAGATGTCCGCTACGGACAAGGCGTATTTGCGGGATAGACCCTGCAAAGCGTGAGACCAGATGGTCCAACCGCAGTGACACGATATTCAGTATCTGCCGTGTTCGCGATACTGTACGTGACGCCATCATCGGCTCTTGGTTCCCAGCCAATAGCCGCTTCAATGGCAGCCGCATCAGCCAGATCTACAGCATATCCGCCAGTGCGCAGGAAAAAATCTTCCTGGAACACTTCCATTGTTTTCATGTTACTCAGTAATTGTCCCTGCTCTGCCGTATCTATGTAGTTTCGATAAGCAGGTAAAGCGATCGCAGAAAGAATGGCAATAATGCCGATCGCAATCATCAATTCAATCAACGTAAAACCGTTTTGTTGTGTTTTCATCTTGGGGCCTCGATAAAGCACAGTTATCAAACAAGGCAGCGAGAACGCTGCTCAACAAAAAGGGCGGCCTGAGCCACCCTTTTTGTATATCGCATCATGGGATTTACAGCTTGCGATGTAAATCGGGTGACGCTCTACCAGTTCACAGATTCAACCAGAGTGGTCAAGTCGATGTAAGCCGGACGAGTAACTGCTACGTTCAACGTGCCAGCAGCTACTGAACCACCGTTATCGGCAATTCCTACGGTACCAGCATCGTCGCCCACTGCCGCTGCATAAGCTGCTGCGCCGGTAGGTGAACCGAAGTCAAACTTCTGTGAACCAACTTCGCTTTCCAGGCTAGCCAGGATACCGGCACCGTCCAACGCAGCTTCAGCACCAGCTGTGTCTAAAATGCCCATCGCCAGACCAGTGCGTACACGTGACATTTCACCGCGTACATATTTAACACCCTCTTCGTAGTGGCTGTTAACTTTACCCATGTTGGCTGTTTCGATGTAAGACTGATAAGCGGGCAGAGCCACTGCGGCCAGAATGCCGATAATAGCTACCACGATCATCAATTCGATAAGGGTAAAACCCTTCTGCATTGCGTTTTTCATTTAGAATAAACTCCGTTACTAATGTGTAAAAACGTGGCAGCTAAAGACGTTGGTCATGCAAGCCGCGCCCGTTGCCGAGATACAAAGCAAACCGTGTGCCAATCTTAGCGAGATAAATCTATTTACCTGTAAACAGGTTACTTATCAGTAAGTTAGGGGAAATAGGAGGATGGCTCTTATTTCTGTGCGCCTTTTTCGTCAGCTATATACTCTGGCGCATACTAACTCAGAATGTCACTAGCTGACGCTGACTGTCACTGTGACCCAGACCTGCACCTCGCTCACTGTTTCAGCTTAGCCTAAAATAAAGAGTCCACAGGCAGGAACGAGTCACGTATCCAGGGACAGGTTCCCACAGGCTAATTTGTGATGGGCTTATCGACAGCCTAGTGACACAGGCATAGACTTGCTATGCATCGGGTGCGTATCGTGTCGATAACTAGTGAAAGCACTAACATCAGCACCCTATGTAGCTTCGCTGCACGCCGTTTGAAAAGGATCTTAAGCGCTGTATGGCCACAGAACCAGTACCAATTAGCGGCCTCGCTCGACGTCTCGTCGACCAAGGCCTGATAGAGGCTGAAATAGCCTTAAAAGCCACCGATGACGCCCGCAAGGCCGCTATACCTCTGGTCAGCTACCTTGTACAGAATGGTTTAGTCGAGGCGAAAGCCATTGCCGCAAGTGCCGCCGAAGAATTTGGCGTCCCGCTGATGGACCTGTCCGTTTTTGACATCGACAGTGTCCCGAAAGACCTGGTTAAAGAACAGCTGATCAAACAACACAACGCACTACCCCTGGTGCGACGCGGTGTCCGCTTATTTGTCGCGGTATCTGATCCAACCAATCTTCAGGCTCTGGATGAAATTAAATTCCAGACCGGTGTGAATACAGAACCGGTGCTGGTTGAAGAAGACAAACTTGCCGCCTTAATTGATCGTTTTCTTAACGCCCAGGAAGACAGTGGTCTGGGCGACCTGGATGGAGACGACCTCGAAGACCTCGACATGGATTCGTTCGAGGATAATGATAAGGGCGAAGACGACGATGTAGGTTCAGGCACCGACGACACCCCTATCGTCAGGTTTGTTAACAAAATGTTGCTTGATGCCATCAAAACCGGTGCGTCTGACATCCACTTTGAACCCTATGAGAAGTCTTATCGAGTTCGCTTCCGCACAGATGGCGTTCTGCACGTAGTCACGACACCGCCCTCTAATCTAGGACAGCGCCTTGCCGCCCGCCTGAAAGTGATGTCCGAAATGGATATTTCCGAACGTCGTGTACCCCAGGACGGCCGTATAAAGATGAAGCTGTCAAAAACCCGGGCGATTGATTTTCGCGTCAACACCCTGCCAACCCTGTGGGGAGAGAAGGTGGTCCTGCGGATACTTGACCCTTCCAGCGCCAAAATGGGTATTGAAGCACTGGGTTTCGAACCCCTCCAGCAAGAGCTGTTTCTCGATGCACTGCATAAACCACAGGGCATGGTACTCGTCACAGGCCCGACCGGTAGCGGCAAAACCGTCTCGCTTTATACGGGTTTGAACATCCTCAACACACACGAACGCAATATTGCTACAGCGGAAGACCCGGTGGAAATCAACCTCGAAGGTATCAACCAGGTCAACGTCAACCATCGTGTCGGGCTCGATTTTTCCTCGGCGCTGCGCTCTTTCCTGCGCCAGGATCCAGATATTGTGATGGTGGGCGAGATACGCGACCTGGAAACCGCTGAGATTGCGATTAAGGCCGCACAAACAGGCCACATGGTGTTGTCCACACTACATACAAATTCAGCCCCTGAGACACTGACTCGCTTACGCAACATGGGCGTGCCTGCTTTTAACCTGGCAACATCTGTCAGCCTGATTATTGCGCAGCGGCTAGCACGACGCTTATGCCCTGAATGCAAGAACCCATTGGACGTACCCAAAGAGGTACTCGAAGAGGAAGGCTTCACTGAAGAAGACATTGCCAGCGGATTCCAGGTGTATGAAGCCAGTGGTACAGGCTGTGACAAATGTAACGGTGGTTTCAAGGGCCGTGTCGGAATATATGAAGTAGTTAAAATAACTCCGGAGCTGTCTCGTATTATCATGGAAGACGGAAACAGCATAGATCTTGCCGAGCAGGCCAACCGACACGGCTTTAATGACCTGCGACGATCGGGTCTGGAGAAGGTGATGCAAGGCGTCACGAGCTTGGCAGAGGCAAACCGGGTCACGACCGGTCACTAACGCTCAATCTGAGTGTGACGACAACCACGGGTAGTAGTAGAACATGGCCGAAAGCGCAACATTCCTCTGGGAAGGCAAAGACAAACAGGGTCGAAAGACCAAAGGCGAAATAAAATCGTCTACACCGGCCATAGCTAAGGCAGAACTGCGACGGCAGGGTATTGTTGCGCAAAAAGTTAAAAAGAAAAGCGCAGGTATCAGTTTTGGTGGCGGCGCTGGGGTTAAACCCGCTGACGTCGCTCTTTTTACCCGTCAGATGGCGACTATGATGCGCGCGGGGGTACCCCTCGTGCAGGCTTTCGATATTGTTGCAGATGGCGTGGATAAACCCAAACTAGCAGCACTCATTCGCGAAGTCCGCAATGACGTAGCTGGCGGTAACTCTTTTGCTGCGTCTATCCGACGTCACCCCGACCAATTTGACGACCTTTTCTGCAACCTTGTAGATGCAGGTGAGCAGTCAGGTGCACTTGAAACCATGCTTGACCGTATTGCTACCTACAAAGAAAAAACAGAATCCCTGAAAGCTAAAGTTCGCAAAGCAATGACCTACCCTATCGCGGTATTAGTTGTTGCGGTAATCGTATCCGGCATCCTGCTCATTAAAGTAGTGCCTCAATTCGAGCAGGTGTTTGATGGCTTCGGTGCAGAACTTCCCGCCTTTACACAAATGGTCATTGGGTTTTCTGAATTTGCACAAAGTTACTGGTACATGATTCTGTTTGGCATTATCGCGGCAGGTTTACTGTTCAGCGAAGCACGCAAACGTTCAAAAAGCTTCAGCAACGCATTAGACCGCTTGAGTCTCAAGTTGCCCATTGCAGGCGATATCATTGAAAAGTCATCTATTGCACGTTACGCAAGAACACTGTCGACAACCTTCGCAGCAGGTGTGCCGCTGGTCGAAGCGCTCAACTCTGTGGCCGGATCTACGGGTAACAACGTTTACGTAGAAGCGGTTTATAAGGTTCGCGACGATGTCTCCACAGGACAGCAGCTCAATTTCTCCATGCGTAACACCGGCGTTTTTCCCAACATGGTTATACAGATGGTCGCCATTGGTGAAGAAGCAGGCGCTTTGGACGACATGCTGGACAAATCGGCTACCTATTACGAAGAGCAGGTCGACAATGCAGTCGACAACCTCACCAGCCTGATGGAACCGATGATCATGTCGGTACTTGGCGTGCTGGTTGGTGGTTTGATCATCGCAATGTATCTGCCGATCTTCCAGCTGGGTGCGGTTGTTGGTGCCTAGTCCAGAAAGTCCTTAGGCGTGTCTCTTGAACTCCTGACCACCTACGGCTGGACCGGTGCTGCGCTATTCATCTGGGTAGCGCTGAGTATCGGCAGCTTCCTTAATGTGGTTATTTACCGCCTGCCTGTCATGCTGAACCGCGAATGGGAAGCCCAGGCCAGAGAGATCCTGGACATGGAGCCGCCGGAAGAGACCTCATCAGAACCCTTCAATTTGATGGTGCCCCGATCACGCTGCCCCAATTGCCAGCATCAGATCACGGCAATGGAAAACATCCCGGTATTAAGCTGGCTGTTCTTAGGCCGGCGATGTTCCAGCTGTAAAAACCCAATCCCATGGCGCTATCCGGGTATCGAATTGCTCACGGCTATAGCTTCGGTTGCTGTCATTTCAACATTTGGGTTCACCTGGCTGGGTCTGTTTACCTGCCTGTTCACCTGGATGATGATAGCCCTCACGTTCATCGACTATGACACCAAATTACTGCCAGACCAGATTACCTACCCTTTACTGTGGCTAGGTCTGATTTTGAACACTTTTTTTATCGGCATTGTCAGTCCGCAGGATGCAATTGTCGGGGCCATCGCGGGCTATCTATCACTGTGGTTGATCTACTGGGGATTCAAACTTGCTACCGGCAAAGAAGGTATGGGCTACGGCGATTTCAAACTTTTTGGGGCTTTTGGCGCCTGGCTTGGTTGGCAGGCTCTGCCCAGTATTATTCTGATATCTGCAACCGTCGGTTTGTTGTATGCGTTAATGCAGATTGTGCTTTCGAAACAGACCGCAGCCCAACCGATCCCGTTTGGACCTTTTCTGGCAACTGCCGGTTGGGTCACCCTCATCTTTCGTGATACCGTGCTGGCCGTTTTTCTGCCGTAAAGCTATTTAAATCATGAAGAACTGGCTGGTAGGCCTCACCGGAGGTATCGGCAGCGGCAAAACCGCCGCCGCAGATCGTTTTGCCTGTCATGGCATCACTACAGTTGATGCAGACCTGGCCAGCCGAGCCGTGGTCGCACCCGGAGAGGGAGCTTTAACACGCATCGCTGAGCGATTTGGCCAGTCGATTCTTTTGTCTGATGGATCCCTGGATCGCACCCGACTGCGGCATATTGTTTTTGCTGATGAGGCGCAACGGCGATGGCTGCAGGGTCTGCTGCACCCCCTGATATCTAACTATCTGCGCCAACACATTGAGCAGGCCACATCCGAATATGTCATCCTGGTCAACCCCCTACTGATTGAATCAAAACAAGCTGCCTGGTGTAACCGCGTGCTTGTTATCGACACGCCTGAGTCAGAGCAGGTGGCCCGCACCATGGCGCGCGACAACAATACAGCCGCTCAAGTTGAAAATATCATGCGGGCTCAGCTGGCTCGGGATGCGCGCCTCGAAGCAGCTGATGACATCATCACTAATGACGCCGATCTTGAACATCTGCATACTCAGGTTGATGAACTGCATCGAAGGTACCAAGAGATATGTCGAACCCAGCCCGAATAGTTTCCTGTCCGACCTGCAAAGCAACGGTTAAATGGACACCACAGAACCCCAGTCGTCCATTCTGTTCTGAACGATGCAAACTCATTGATCTTGGCGCCTGGGCATCGGAAGAGCACGTCATTCCCGGCGATGCAGAAAACCAGGACATAAACAGCGAAGACCTGGACCGTTAGGTTCGATATTCCGCGTTAATACGCACATATTCGTAAGACAGGTCCGTGGTCCATACCGTTTCTTCAGCTGTACCCAGTCCCAGATCAATGGTCACAGTAAATTCATCCTGCGCCAGAACCGCGGCTCCAAGGCTTTCCGAGTAGCTCTGCGCCATCAACCCATCTTGCGCAACCCGCACGTCATCAAGCCAAAGCTGCACCCGTTCGGGTAATAAACCTTCTACTGGCGATCGTCCAATTGCCATACAGAAGCGGCCCCAATTGGCGTCACCGGCAAACATTGCGGTTTTAACCAGCGGCGATTCCGCAACCGTATACGCAACACTCAGACAGTCTGACGAGGTCCGCCCGCCTTTAACACAAACCGTCACAAACTTGGTGGCACCTTCGCCATCGCGCACCAGCGCCTGTGCCAGGTAGGTAGCCACTTCGTTAATCGCCGCGCTCAGCAACTGATAAGCGGAATCGCTTTCAGAACTAATTATCGGCAGACTGCTTTTACCTGTACAAGCCAACACAAAACTATCGTTGGTAGAGGTGTCTCCATCTACCGTTACTCGATTAAAACTTTTCCCGACAGCGGTGTTTACCAGTTTCTGCGCAAGTCCCGGCGCCACACCTGCGTCACAGGCTAAGTAGGCCAGCATGGTCGCCATATTTGGCTTGATCATACCGGAACCTTTGGCAATTCCGGTTACCGTTACCTGATGACCATCAATATCAATTTGCCGGGAGAGCCCTTTAGCGCAGGTGTCAGTAGTCATAATGGCATGGGCTGCAGCCAACCAACCCTGTTCGCTGAGTTGAGCAGATGCGGTGTCGAGTGCTGTTTTCAACTTACCGACTGGTAGCCGCTCACCGATCACACCGGTAGAAAAAGGCTGGATCTCGTCTGCGGATATCTGTAACAGACGTCCTGCATGAGAGCAGACTTCTTCTGCATCATGAACGCCAGGTTCACCGGTTGCGGCATTTGCATTGCCACTGTTCACCACCCAGGCGCGAACTTTTTTCTGACGCTGGCGCGCCAGAAGTACAGGTGCAGCAGAAAAATGTGACTGGGTAAACACGCCACCTGTTTCACTACCTTCAGCGAGTTCAAACACTGCCACATCATCACGCTGGGTTTGTTTGATCCCGGCACAGGCTGTGCCAAGCCGCACACCTGGCACAGCCAGCAGCTGCTCCGGCGCACTTAAGTTTACAGCCATACTATGCAGCTCCGAACTAGGCCACTTTGCCGTGACACTGCTTGTACTTTTTACCCGAACCACAAGGACAGGGCTCATTGCGCCCAACCTTGCGCTCATCGCGCACAAACGTTTCAACTCGTTCCGGCGACTCAGCATCGCCATTAGGCGCAACACCCGCAGGTGCGGCCGGACCACCAAGTGCGGAAGAATCGTCGTGGGTGAAATTCATTCGCTCGGCGGCTTCAGCGCGGCGCTTACGTTCCTGCGCCTCTACTTCTTCGGGTCGTTCAATCTGAATACGCGATAACATCCGCACGACGTCTAGCTTGATGTTGAATAAAAGCTCCTGGAACAACTCGAATGACTCACGTTTGTACTCCTGCTTGGGCTGTTTCTGCGCATAAGCACGCAAATGAATACCCTGACGGAGATAGTCCATGGTAGCCAGGTGTTCTTTCCAACGTTGATCCAGAATCTGCAACATCACCTGCTTTTCAACCAGCCGCATGTCAACATCTACAGCCTGCCACTCACTTTCTTTTCCTGCATATTCCGCTTCGATCTGCTCTATAACCCGCTCACGAAGTTTCTCTTCGTCAAGATTGTCATCGTCATCAAGCCATTGCTGGATAGGTTGGGTAGAGCCAAATTCTGTCTGTAACGCTTCCGTAAGACCCTGTATATCCCACTGCTCTTCAAGACTCTGAGGCGGTATGTACTGGGAAAACACATCGTAAACAACCTCTTCGCGTAAACCCTCGATGGTTTCTGAGATGTCATCCGCAGCCATCAGATCGCGTCGTTGCTGATAGATTATCTGTCGCTGATCGTTGGAAACATCGTCATATTCCAACAGATTCTTACGAATATCGAAGTTGTGGCCTTCGACTTTGCGCTGCGCGTTTTCTATCGAACGGTTAACAATCCGATGCTCTATCGCTTCTCCCTTCTCCATACCCAACGACTTCATCATTCCGCGAACACGCTCTGATGCAAAAATACGCATCAGATTGTCTTCCATGGAGAGATAGAAGCGACTGGAACCCGGATCACCCTGCCTGCCTGAGCGACCACGCAGCTGGTTGTCTATGCGACGCGACTCGTGCCTTTCCGTGCCTATGATGTGGAGACCACCAGCCTCAATCACCTGGTCGTGGCGCTTTTGCCACTCCCGAGTCAGCTCTTCTTTCTTTGCATCGCTGAGGTCAGACTCTCGCTCCAGCTCCGCCTCCAGACTACCACCGAGCACAATATCCGTACCCCGCCCAGCCATATTGGTTGCGATAGTGACCACACCAGGTCGACCTGCATCCGCGATAATGTCAGCTTCACGCTCGTGTTGTTTAGCATTCAGCACACTGTGCTTGATGCCCCGCTTATCTAATTCGTTCGATATGATTTCAGAGGACTCAATGGATGCAGTGCCGACAAGCACCGGCTGTCCTTTCTCGATCCGCTCATTGATATCCTCGACAATAGCGTCAAATTTATCTGCCATCGTCAGAAAGATAAGGTCGTTCTGATCGTCTCGGATCATCGGCTTGTGCGTCGGAATAACCACAACGTCTAAACCATAAATCTGATGAAATTCGAAAGCTTCGGTATCAGCCGTACCCGTCATACCCGACAGCTTGTTATACAGGCGAAAATAGTTCTGGAACGTGGTGGACGCCAGTGTCTGGCTTTCATTCTGAATCGACAGACCTTCTTTGGCTTCAATCGCCTGATGAATACCTTCTGACCAGCGACGGCCAGGCATGGCACGGCCAGTGTGTTCGTCAACAATGACAATCTCGCCATTCGACACCATGTAATCCACATCACGTTTGAACAGCGCGTGCGCTTTGAGCGCCGCGTGGACATGATGCAGCAGATTCAGGTTAGTCGCCGAATATAAACTGTCACCTTCGTCGAGCAGCTCAAGACGAATGAGTTCCTCTTCAACTTTCTGATGACCAAGTTCAGTTAATTCAACCTGACGATTCTTCTCGTCGACCATGAAGTCGCCGGTGGGCTCCGCTTCTTCTTCGCCAAACATACGAACCTGATCGACAAATTCCTGCTGAGTCAGCTTGGGTGCAAGCTTATTAATGATCACATAAAGCTTGGTGTTTTCTTCTGCAGCACCGGAAATGATGAGCGGAGTACGCGCTTCATCAATGAGGATAGAGTCCACTTCATCAATGATCGCAAAATTGAGGCCGCGCTGAAAACGATCGTCCAGCGTAAAGGCCATGTTATCGCGCAAATAATCGAAACCGAATTCGTTGTTGGTACCATAGGTAATGTCAGCTGCATAAGCCGCACGTTTTGATATGGGATCCTGACCGGATTGCACAACTCCGACGGACATACCCAATTCGGCGTAAATATCACCCATCCAGGTTGCATCTCGACGAGCGAGATAGTCGTTCACAGTAATGACATGCACACCCTTACCACTCAGCGCATTTAAGTATGCAGGGAGAGTTGCCATCAGAGTTTTACCCTCACCAGTGCGCATCTCCGCGATGCGACCTTCGTGCAGGGTAATACCGCCAATCAGCTGCGCGTCAAAATGGCGCATACCTTTGGTTCGTTTCGCCGCTTCCCGCACAGCGGCAAAAGCTTCCGGCAACAGAGCATCGAGCGCCTCACCGCCGGCAAGCCTCTGCTTGAATTCTTCACTTTTTGCCACCAGATCGCTGGCGCTGTCGAAGTCATCCTCAATCGCATTGATTCGAGCAACAATTTTGCCCATGCGCTTGAGTTCGCGATTATTCTTGGATCCAAACATGGATGTGAAAATGTTAGCCATAGCAACAGGTTGACCGATTTTCGAGTGGCGGCATTGTACCGACACTGGTGCCTAAGGGGAAAAAGGATTTAGCGCTTATCAGGAGCGCCGGGTAACATAACTGGCGGGATCAACAGTGCGGCCGTTTTTCAGCACTTCGAAGTGCACATGAGGACCAGTGGAGCGACCACTGCTGCCCATTTTTCCGATCGCTTCGCCTTTCTTGACCACTTCACCCGTTTCAACAGTGAGTTCTTTGTGGTGAGCATAGCGCGTAACATAGCCGTTGGCGTGGCTGATTTCTACCAGCTTGCCGTAGCCTGATCGTTTGCCCGCAAAGGTGACAACGCCACTGGCGACTGCAATCACATCAGATCCATCTTTACCTGCAAAATCGACACCTGAATGCCAGGCAGTTTTACCGGTGATGGGGTCGACACGCTGTCCAAACTGTGAAGATAACCATCCCCACTTCACGGGGCGGCCCCGGACGACTGACGTGGTCTGAATTTCTTCATTGACCAACACATCATCAAGCACATCGAGCTCGAACTCACGACGTTTAATTGCTGACGACAGTCGATCGAGCTCTACCGCGAGGTCATCAAACTGCAGCGCCGTTTGCCCACCTTCAACAGGACCACCCTGAGCCGGCAATGCACTGAAATCAAATTCACCGTCCTGCAATTCCGCCGCTTCAGCCATATGGGCGCCAATCGCCTCCATGCGCAGCAGACGAGCCTGCATCTGAGCCAATTGACGACCAACCGCCGCGCTCTGTGCCAGACTTTTTTGTTCGATGATCTGCATCGCTTCGCGCTGGCTGTCCAGCTTTGCGCGCCACTGCGCAACAACCTGTGAATCAACTTCATTCGGTTGAATATTCAGGCTGACCCAGATCACGGCAGATATACACAGCGTTGCCATAGCGGTTGCAGCAACAGCAAGGCGACGACGGCTGAACCGAACTGAAAGATGTGACCCCTTGTCACGGAGCACAATAATCTTCATGAGAACATTTGCTTTGTCTGGAGGTAAAGATCCGCAGGCATAAGCCTGTAGATTATTGTTTTTATAATGCGATACTGACCGGCGTGTCCGACCGAACAGGGAACCTCATCGCTGTGTCCACACACAAAATAGATGATCTGCTTAATGAAAGCCACAGCCGATTTACTCCGTTACAACGTCTGCTGAAAACATCTTCCAACCAGAAGCAATGGACAGCAGAATTCAGGGCTTTTATCGACGCACCTCTAAAACACGAGGTAGGTATCACCGATATTCGCGGTCCAACGGCCTACGTTTTATGTCGTAGTGCCGCGGCTGCCACGCGCCTGCGATTTCTAATGCCTGATCTGCTACCGCAGTTACAGACTCTGGCCAGCTTCAAACAAGTCACTGCGCTGAAAGTCACAGTGGCCAACTCCAGCAGCTGATTATGGCTTGTTCTACGTGAACTTAATGCGAACAGCGCCGCATACATAAACCTCTCAAGCAACGGAAAGGTCACACCAAAGTCGCGATACTAGGCGCTCGCCAGCAGTGGTTTCACGTAGGCAATAGGTGCGTTGGCTACGTCATCAAACGTCACGATGTCGTATGCACCTTCAGTTGCAAGTAACTTGCGCAGCAAAGCGTTATTAGGGCCATGGCCAGACTTGTGTCCGTTAAACCGGCCAATCAGGCTATGACCAAGAAGATACAAATCTCCGATGGCATCAAGAATTTTGTGTTTCACAAACTCATCTTCGAGGCGTAACCCTTCTTCGTTCAATATCCGGTAATCGTCTACGACTACTGCATTGTCCAGACTGCCGCCTTTTGCCAGATTCATCGCTCGCAATTTTTCATAGTCCGCCAGAAAGCCAAACGTTCTGGCCCGGCTGACCTCTTTTACATAAGCCATACTGGAAAAATCAACGCACACGGTATGTTCATGTTTCTTGAAGACCGGATGATCGTATTTCAAAGTGTAATTGAGTTGAAACCCGTCGTAGGGGCTCAATTCGGCAACAACATCACCCTGCTCAACACGTACGGTCTTGAGAATGCGCACAAATTTCTTTGCGGCTGTCTGCTCGGCAATGCCTGCGGACTGCAGCAGAAACACAAACGGGGCAGCGCTGCCATCCATAATGGGTAACTCTGGCGCACTGACTTCAACAAAAGCATTATCGATTCCAAGCCCGGCAAATGCGGACATGAGATGTTCGATTGTCGATATTTCGTGCTGACCGTCTGTGAGGGATGTCGCCATTGTTGTGGCGCCAACATTCAACGCGTGGGCCCTGAGGTGCACCGGGCTATCCAGATCGCTGCGGATGAACACAATGCCCGTGTCAACCGGAGCAGGTTTGAGGGTTACATACACTTTTTCACCAGTATGCAAGCCAACACCTGTAGCTCGGATCGTATTGTTCAGCGTGCGCTGTTGTAATGAATTTGTCACAGACATAACGGCGCGCATAGTATCAACCTATGGGTGGTCACTCTACGCACCAATCCTCACTTTTTGTTTCATTTTGTATCATATGACACGAGACTGAACGCGACGTGAACGCAAAACTTGAAAAGGTGTGCGACGACGTCACTTTGACATCGTCGCACCCTTTCAGCTGGAGAAAGGAGAATGACGCTCAGTCAGCCTGGCGCCGCAAAAACGCGGGGATATCCAGATAATCCATACTCTGACTGTCCGGAGTTTCAGTCCGCTGATCGCGTGCGGTTGCGCCCTGATGACGAGAATAAGCAGGTCGTTCAAAATCGTCGTAATTCAGTTCACCGTCCAGCGCCGCTGGGGCAACCGTATTATCGATGACAACACTGGGCGCTTCAGCTTCACCCAGACCCGTCGCTACAACGGTCACTTTAAGCTCTTCACCCATGCTTGGATCAATCACGGTGCCGACTACTACGGTAGCACCGGAGGATGCAAAGTCCTCAACAATACTACCCACTTCCGTGAACTCACCGATATTCAGATCCGGGCCGGCAGTCACGTTAACCAGAATGCCGCGCGCGCCATGCAGATCAACATCTTCAAGCAGAGGCGAACGAATCGCAGCTTCCGCCGCATCTCTTGCACGATTATCCCCAGACGCTCGACCGGTTCCCATCATGGCCATACCCATCTCAGACATCACCGTACGTACGTCTGCAAAATCCACGTTGATCATGCCGGGACGAATAATCAAATCTGCAATACCCTGCACGGCACCCAGCAGAACGTCATTCGCTGCACTGAACGCGTCCAGCATACTGGTTCGCTCACCCAAAACGGCTAACAGCTTTTCATTGGGGATAGTAATCAACGAGTCAACGTGTTGAGACAACTCGCGAATACCGTTATCCGCAACGTCCACGCGCTTTTCAAAATTGAAAGGTCGGGTAACCACAGCGACGGTCAGAATATCCATTTCACGCGCAATTTCAGCCACTATCGGCGCGGCACCAGTACCCGTTCCGCCACCCATGCCTGCGGTTATGAATACCATATCTGCACCGGAAAGCACTTCACTGATCCGCTCGCGATCCTCTATTGCCGCGGCACGACCGATATCAGGGTTGGCGCCTGCACCCAACCCTTTTGTTATACCGCTACCGATCTGCAGTGTAGTCTGCGCATCCAGATTTTTAAGCGCCTGCGCATCCGTATTGGCAGCAATAAAATCAACACCGTCTACACATCTGCTGACCATATGCTGCACAGCATTACCGCCGCCGCCTCCAACACCAATCACTTTTATCACCGCACTTTGTGGTGCGCTATCTACTAATTCAAACATTACCTTATCTCCAGCTAGAAATTTTCTCTTACCCAAGTCTTTAACCGCCCGAACAGACCACCCTTGTGGGCGCTCCCGCGAGCCGGCATTTCTTTTTCTCGCTCCAGACCGTACAGCAACAAACCTACGCCCGTGGCATAAACAGGGTTACGTACGATGTCCTTTAAACCAGCCACATTACGTGGCGACCCCAGACTGACCGGCATGTGGAATATCTCTTCCGCAAGCTCAATCACACCTTCCATTTTTGCAGCACCGCCTGTCAGGACAATGCCTGCCGCAATCAAATCCTCAAAGCCGCTGCGCCGCAGCTCTGCCTGAATCAACGTAAACAATTCGTCATAGCGTGGCTCGACCACCTCCGCAAGAGCCTGCCTGGACAACTCCCTGGAGGGCTTGTCCCCCACCCCAGGCACGTTGATAACTTCATCAGCACGAGCCAACTGGGTTAACGCACAGGCATACTTTATTTTTATATCTTCCGCGTTCTGCGTAGGTGTGCGCAGAGCCATCGCAATGTCATTGGTTACCTGATCGCCGGCAATAGGAATAACGGCGGTATGACGGATAGCACCTCCAGTAAACACCGCGATATCAGTTGTACCGCCACCAATGTCTACCAGACAGACACCCAGCTCACGCTCGTCATCGGTCAGAATTGAATAACTGGACGCAAGCTGCTCCAGAATGATGTCGTTAACGCTTAGGCCGCAACGCTCAATACATTTTTCTATATTCTGCGCAGCATTTACCGCACAGGTGACCATGTGCACTTTTGCTTCCAGACGCACCCCTGACATACCTAACGGCTCTTTTACGCCTTCCTGAGTATCTATGACGTATTCCTGTGGCAGCACATGCAGTATTTTCTGATCTGCAGGAATGGCCATGGCCTGTGCTGCATCTATCACGCGTTCAACATCCTGGGCATACACTTCCCGATCACGAATCGCGACAATGCCATGGGAATTCAAAGACCGGATATGACTGCCAGCAATTCCGGCATAGACACTTTCGATGGTGCAACCCGCCATAAGCTCTGCTTCTTCGATGGCGCGCTGAATCGACTGAACTGTGGATTCAATATTGACGACCACGCCTTTCTTTAGACCGCGCGAGTTGTGCGTGCCGATCCCGATAATCTCCAGCTCACCATCACGGTTAACTTCAGCGACTATTGCGGCAACCTTATTGGTGCCTATATCAAGCCCGACAATTCTTTGTAGCTGCGTATCAGCGGCCATCATTTATTCCTTCGACATAAGCTGCAGCATCTGCATCCGCAACCAACAGAGATTCATTATTTGTTTGCTGTTCCGGGACATAGCGCACGGCTACGCCATTGGCGTAACGGGCATCAACATATTCCGCGGGCTTATCCCCAGCGCTGAGCACTCGGCGATATACCAGTAAAAATCGGTGCATGCGCTCGTTTATCTGCTGCGCGCCAAGCAACACTCGCGGCCCCTTCGATAATTCTACGCTCCATTCACCCTGGCTATTCTGAGCAAGACGGCTGATGGCAAGGGATTCCCGAGCCGCAATCTGGTCCAGCAGGCGATAAGTCTGCATTGCTTCCTGAGGATTACTGACCTCTACCATGAAATGCGGCAGCCCGGGGTAGACATCTGGTAACTCAAGCAGATCGCCATACGCAGACACATATTGACTATCCCCCCAACGCGCAACAGGTGCGGCTTTGTGTAGTGTCACAACAAAGCGGTCAGGCCAGGCCCGGCGGATGCTGATGTCTTTCGCCCAGTGCAAACTCTGAACCCGGGATACAATGGCATCCAGTCTGGTTGAAAGGATGCCCTGCAACGCAGTGTCACTGAGTGCTGCCTGCAATTCAGCACGCTCCATACCAGACAGGTCGCCTTCAATAACAAACCCCTGCACAGGCTTATCCAGGGTATGCCAGAGACCAGCAGCCACCACAACAATGGATAACACAACCACAGCAAACAACAGGCGATTAAACATGAGCCTGCCTTAAGTGATTAGAAATCAGATTCACATTTCCAGCGCCCTGCACAACCAATACGTCAGCTTGAGCACAAAAGGCAGGCAACAGCTGCAAAGCTTCCTCGGGGTCTTGCGCATAAACGGGGCTGACACCGCCGCGCTGACGAATAGCCTGGCACAATGACTTACTGTCGGCTCCAGCAATGGGCCCTTCACCGGCGGCGTAAACCTCGACCAGCATGACCGCATCGAGTTCGGACAGAACACGCACAAAATCATCAAACAGATCGCGGGTGCGGGAATAACGATGCGGTTGGTAAACCATTGCAATCGTGGCGTCCGGCCAGACCTTACGCGCGGTCGCAATCACCGCTGCAACCTCGGTTGGGTGATGTCCATAGTCGTCAACCATCGACAGAAGCTGGTCGCCAACATGAACGTTGTCCGTCACCTGAAAGCGTCTGTCGACACCAGCAAATCCAAGCAGCCCCTCAACGATATGGCGGTCGTCTATACCTTCTTCAGTTGCGATCGCTATCGCCGCCAGCGCATTGAGAACGTTATGTGTTCCAGGGATCGACAAACTGATCTGTAACGGCCCGCCAAAACTGCCTCGATCGACATCGAACTGCCACGTTTTGCCGTCGGGTTGAATATTATGCGCTCGGAACTGAGCCTCAGCAGACAAACCATAGGTCAATACCGGCCTGGATAGATGCGGCAGAATATCTACCACCTCAGCATCATCAACACAGACCGCCACGGCTCCATAAAACGGCAAGCGATGAACAAACTCAACAAAGGTCTCTTTGAGCACATTAAAGTCGTTACCGTAAGTGGCCATATGATCACGATCAATATTGGTAATGACCGCCGACATGGGCTGCAACCGCAGAAAAGAACCGTCTGACTCATCCGCTTCTGCAATAAGATATCGACCCAGACCGAGCTCTGCATTAGTACCGGCACTGTTCAGCAGGCCGCCAATCACAAACGTGGGTGATAGTCCGGCACAGCGAAAAATTTCTGTCAGCAAACTCGTGGTTGTGGTTTTTCCGTGTGTGCCGGCTACGGCAATACCATGACGATAACGCATCAGCTCACCAAGCATTTCAGCTCTCGGCACCACCGGCGTACGGGCCTGGTGTGCAGCTTGCACCTCAGGGTTTTCTTCATCGATGGCACTCGACACTACAACCACATCAACATCGGCAACCCAGTCCGCGCTGTGCCCTATGTGTATGGTGGCGCCTTTGTTTTCGAGGCGTGCGGTGTTCTCAGAAGCTTTCACATCTGAGCCGGTTACCTGGTAACCCTGATTCAACATGACTTCCGCAATACCACACATGCCGGCACCGCCAATGCCAACAAAATGGATGCAGCGAATGCGCCCCATTTCCGGTACCTGGTAAACTGCTTGCTCAGCCACGTTGCGGCTCCCGATCTAAAGTGCAGCGCAATACCAGCGCCAGCATCGCGCAACAGACAATCAGACTGTTACCACCATAGCTGACAAAAGGCAGGGTTAACCCCTTGGTCGGCAGCACACCCGTGTTAACCCCAAGGTTCACAAGAAACTGAATGCCGATAATAAAGGCCACAAAATAGCCTGCCATGCCGGCAAATATGGCCTGCCGGGCTATATTTGCACGCGAGACTTTAAGCAGCTGGAACACCAGATACGTCAATAGAAGTGCGAGCAGAATCGCGCCAACGGCGCCAAGCTCTTCAGCCACGACGCTGAAAATAAAGTCGTTGTGCGCTTCTGGCAGGTAGTACAGTTTCTGCACACCTTCACCCAAACCCAGACCAAACAGTTCACCGCGCCCAAAACCAATAAGTGCCTGTGTCAATTGATAACCACTGCCAAAAGCTACCGACCAGGGATCAAGAAACGCAACGAGACGTTCCATGCGGTAGGGTTCGTCCCAGACCAGTAAGGCAAGAAGTCCAGCACCGGCCAACAGAATCAGCAGAAAATAACGCAACTTGGCGCCAGCCAGAAACAGCACAGCAACACTGGCGCCAACAATCACTACCGCTGAACCCAGGTCAGGCTCGACAACCAGTAAGGCACAGACCACACCAACCATCAGCAATGGTACAAATAATACACGCGGATCTTCGCTGAGTTTCTGATGATGTCGACTGAGATAGCCCGCCATGTATACACACAGGCCGAATTTCGCGACCTCTGATGCTTGAATAGAGAAGCCACCCAACCTTATCCAACGCTGAGCACCGTTAACCTCGGTACCTATTCCGGGCACCAGCACGAGGACCGCAATCGCAACAGACGCAACCCAACCTAACAGATAGAGCTTATTCCAGATCGAAGGGGGCACTGCAAAAACAACTACAGAACTGACAGCAGCAACCGCCAGGAAAACCATGTGTTTACTCAGGTGTCCGCCGCCCAGGGCGACAGCGGCTGAACCTACCATAATCGTGCCAATAACAAGCAACGCCACCCAGGGAATCACCACGGGAGCCAAACGAATTTCCGGCTGCAGGACCGGCACTATATCGTCCCCGCTGTTTCAAGCTTGCGAACCGCGCGCACAAATTGCTCGCCTCGATCAGCATAACTGACAAACATATCCAGACTGGCGCAGGCAGGAGACAATAAGACCGTGTTGCCCTGTCGTGCCACTCTTTGAGAGACGTCTACCGCCTCTTCCATCGACGCAACCAGAGTAGCGGCAACACCAACAGACTCAGCCAGCTGCATAAGCTGCGGGCCGTCCTGACCCAGCGCAACCAGATGATGCACTCTGGACGCCAACAACGCTGACAGAGGCGCAAGATCAACGCCTTTGGCATCACCACCAGCAATCAGGACCACCTGTTTATCGGCAGACATGCCTGCCAACGCAGCCATGGTGGCACCCAGATTTGTCGCTTTGGAGTCGTTTATGAAATTTACGCCACCAACCTCAGCAACCTGCTCAAAACGATGCGCCAGCCCCTGAAAAGAAGACAGCGCCTGAGTGAGCCTGTCTAAGTCCACCCACCCCTGAGTCAGGGCACAAGCCGCCAGCACGTTCTGCTCATTATGTTCACCCGCCAACGGCAACTGGGAAACAGGGCAGATAATCTCTTCGCCTCTAGCAATGAAGCGTTCATCAGCTGACAGTCGGATACCCCAGTCATCTGGGCCAGGCGGCTCATCCAAACCAAAGCTCACCGTTCGGCCATCTGTGTGAGGAAGCGTCAGCGGATCAGCACGGTTGAACACACGGGTACCTGAATTCGCATAAATGCGATGTTTACTTGCGGCGTATGCCTGCATATCTTGATGTTTATCAAGATGATCTTCGCTGAGGTTCAATACGGAAGACGCGGCGTATGGGTGGAGCAGGCTACGTTCGAGTTGAAAACTGGAAAGTTCCAGCACATAACAATCATGCTCGGAATCAATAATGTCGAGCGCGGCCACGCCAAGATTGCCGCCCACACCGCAGGAGTGACCAACAGCATTTATCAGGTGGCCTACCAGTGAAGTCACCGTGCTTTTCCCATTTGTGCCGGTGATACCAATTACCGGCGCCGCTACAGCAGCGAAAAACAGGTCAATATCGCTGTATAGCGGCACACCCGCTGCACGGGCGCTTTGTAACAAACAGGCGTCCATATTCAGGCCCGGACTGACAATTGCACAATCAACCGGCTCGCCATGGTCTGTGGTATTGGGCCATCGTGAAGTCTGCCAATGAATCTCTACCGGGCAGCTATCAATTTCTCGAGATGCGCGTGTGTCATAAACCGAGACATTTATATTTCGATCCAAAAGAAACCGGACTACGGACTCGCCGGTCACCCCGTAGCCGAGCACGGCTACAGACGACAGTTGATCGATATTTAAGGGTGAGGTACTGATCATCTCAGCTTCAACGTCGACAGACCGATGGTGACCAGCACTAACGTGACAATCCAGAACCTGACAATAACCTTGGGTTCCGGCCATCCTTTCAACTCAAAGTGATGGTGAATGGGTGCCATGCGAAAAATGCGCTTCCCGGTTAGTCGGAAAGACGCAACCTGGATAATGACGCTGGCCGTTTCGAGCACAAACAACCCACCCATAATTAACAACACTATTTCGTGCCTGACGATGATTGCAACTACGCCAAGTGCAGCACCCAGCGCAAGCGCACCTACGTCACCCATAAAAATCTGCGCGGGGTAAGTGTTGAACCAGAGAAATCCGAGACCTGCACCGATCAAAGCACCACAGAAAACTGCCAGCTCACCAGCTCCCGGTATATAGGGAATCTGCAGATAAGCGGAAAATTCAGTGTTGCCCGCGACGTAGGCAATCAGACCCAGCGCAGCACCGACCATGACCGTAGGCAATATAGCCAGACCATCAAGACCATCTGTTAGATTCACAGCATTACTCATGCCGACAATCATCAGATAGCTCAGAAGCACAAAACCGGTACCCAGCGGAATAGCCACCTCTTTGAAAAATGGCACAATCAAAGCTGTCTCAGCGGGAAGTTCTGCGGCGGTAAACAGAAAAACTGCGGCAGATAAACCAACTAAGGACTGCCAGAAGTATTTCCAACGCGCGACCAGACCCGCACTGTTCTTGCGGGCAATTTTCAAGTAATCATCTGCCCAGCCGATAATGCCAAATGCAGCGGTCACGCTGAGCACCACCCAGATATGACGGGACGTCAGATCTCCCCACAATAATGTCGTTACAAGAATAACAATCAGAATCAGCGCACCCCCCATGGTTGGCGTGCCGGCTTTACTGAGATGCGACTGGGGTCCGTCTTCACGCACGGTCTGGCCCATCTGCAGATCCGCTAGCTTGGCAATCACGTAGGGGCCAATCAGCAATGATGTAAATAGAGCGGTCATCACGCTGACCATGGTGCGGAACGTCAGATACTGGAAAACCGCAAAAGCGCGAACAAACTCTGAAAGATAGTCGGTCAGCCACAACAGCATCAGCTTCCCCCCGCGGATTTGGACAGCGCATCAGCAGCGACAACCCGATCATCAAAAGCGTATTTAGTACCCGCGATTTCCTGCACAGTCTCGTGGCCTTTACCGGCGATAAGAACCGTGTCGCCGCCCCCTGCCATTGCAACAGCTGCATATATCGCACGGCGCCGATCGGGTTCAGAGATAATCGTATCGCGCCTGTCCGCAGACACGCCCGCCATCATATCCGCAATAATCTGCTGAGCGGCTTCACTCCGCGGATTGTCAGCGGTGAACCAGCTGTGATCAGCGGCATCCGCAGCAGCCGCGCCCATCATCGAACGCTTACCGCTATCGCGGTCACCACCACAGCCAACAACACAATACAATTGCGCCTGACAGGTTTGTCTCAGGGCGCGTAAAACTTTAATCAACGCATCTGGCGTGTGCGCATAGTCAACAACCACAGTAGGCTGGTCGTCCCGTCCCGCAACAACTTCCATCCGACCCGGAACACCGGCCATATCAGCAAGCGCGTCGACAATTCTGGAGAGTGGATAACCCAGGGTCACAAGCGCAGCCATAGCCAGGGTGACGTTAGCCACAGCAAAGTCTGCAAGTACAGGCAATACCGCTTCACATTCACCATCAGGTGTCTGCCAGCTCACCAGCAAGCCGTTGGCATGGCGCCGATATCGCCAGCGCCAATCACCCGTTTGACCTACTCGTACCACCGGGCACGAACAGCGCTGCGCAAGCGCATCACCAAATTCATCGTCGACGTTGATGATCGCGGCGCGCAACGGCCACTGGGTAAACAGCTTGGCCTTAGCCTCACCATACGCGTCCATGGTGCCGTGGTAATCCAGATGGTCACGACTCAGGTTGGTAAACAAAGCGACATCAAATTCAATCTCTGACGCCCGATTCTGATGCAATGCGTGGGAGCTGACCTCCATAGACACACCTTCGAGCCCCGCGCCAAGCATATCTGCCAACTGACGCTGCAAGGCAACCGCGTTACCCGTAGTCATACCTTCATCAACCAGGTGATCTAAAGCCCCCCACCCCAAGGTGCCGCTGTAACCCATCGGATGGCCCAACCGCTTTGCCAGATCAGCAATGTGGTAGGCAACAGAAGTTTTCCCATTGGTACCGGTGACACCGATACAGGTCATATGTGCACTGGGGTGACGATAAAACCGGGCAGCCAGTTCACCGCGCCGTTTGGCCAGATCAACAACCTCGCAAACACACGAATCTGGTGCAGCCCGACTGAGCTTGGCCTGACTCGCTGCAGCGGAATCTATCAGCAGGGCCTGCGCGCCGCGGGCAAGGGCATCACGGCAATGTCGAAGCAGATCATCATCGTTGGCTGCCACGGCAATATAGCCAAATCCAGGTTGTACCTGTTGGCTGTGCTCAGCCAGCCCGGTAAGCTCAAGGGCAGGTACAGACTCGTCATCAAGCAAGGCTCGTAAATTCACCCGGCCGCCTTAACGCGACCCGGGTCACGTGCAGCCATCTGTTGATCAGGTAAAACACCAAGTAAACGCAATGATCTGGAAGCAACGCGCGCGAACACCGGCGCAGCTACCGCACCGCCTCCGGAGACTCCGGCTTTAGGCTCATTGACCACAACTACCATTACCAGCTTGGGATCACTGACAGGCACAACACCTGCAAACCAAGCCACGTGCCGCTCATCGTTATAGCCCTGAGGGCCCACGATCCTGGCCGTGCCGGTTTTGCCGGCCACGCGATAGCCACTAACCGCCGCTGTGGTCGCCGTACCGCCTTCAGTTGTAACGCCTTCCATCATCGCCAGTACTTCGCTTGCAATACGACGGTCAAAGACACGTTCGCGCATCAAGCGCCTGCTCCGATCGGACCGTGCGATAACTGAAAGAGGTAGCTTTTCGCCAAGAGTCGCAAGCGTAAGATAGGCATGCGCCAGCTGCAGAGGCGTGACGGACAAGCCATAACCATACGCCAGACTGGCCCGAACCACCGGATAACGCAGTTGCGCGCTGGCCAGATATCCCATGGTTTCACCAGGCAAGCCAGTACCCAGAAAATCACCTACCCCGGCTCGACGGATAACATCAAAAACGGCCTGCTCTTCCAGATCCAAGGCAATTTTTGCAAAGGCCACCTGACTGGATTTCTGCAGTGACTCCGCCAGGGTTATCAAGCCGCGATTAACCGGGTCCTGTACCAGCTTTTTACCAATGTGGAAAAAACCTGGCGCTGTTTCAATCTCGGTACGACCACTATAGCGACCTGTTTCCAATGCGGCCAACGCCGTAAAGGGCTTCATGGTCGAGCCGGGTTCGTAGGCGTCTGTAATCGCGCGGTTGCGCATGCCCGAAAGCTGCTCACGAATATCGTTTGGGTTGTACGAAGGCTGATTCACAATGGCAAGAATCTCACCGCTGGCTACATCCAGCATCACCAGTGAACCGGATTTAGCCTGGTGACTGGTAACCGCAGACTTCAGCTCCCTGTAGGCCAGAAACTGCAGGCGCAGATCGATACTTAAATTCAGGTCCTGGCCATATTCCGGCGCACCGTTATAAGACAGATCTCTGATGTTGGTGCCCTGACGATCTCGCAGGACCACCTTGCTGCCGTGTTCACCTTTGAGCACCTCTTGAAAGGCATATTCGCTGCCTTCTATGCCTTCGTCATCAATATTGGTGACGCCAACAATGTGCGCGGTGGTTTCTGCGGCAGGATAATAACGCCTGTATTCCGGCTGCAGATAAACATGGCTGAGGCGTGCTTTGCGGACCTGCTCCGCAACTGCCCAGGAAACCCGCCGCTTCAGATAGACAAACTCTTTGTCACGATGGGTCTGCATACGTTCTGTCAGGCGCTTTGCGGGCACATCGATCAGACCTGCGAGCTGCGCCAGCGCATCACTGCCTAACTGCGCTTTACTGGGATCAGTCCACACGGCAAAAACCGGGGTACTCACCGCAAGCGGCTCACCTTGCCGATCGTAGATCACACCGCGCATAGCTGGGATGACTTCTGTTCGAATAGAACGGGCGTCACCCTGCTCCTGCAGAAAATCTCGATCACTGACGCCCAGGTAGACAACCCGGACACAGAGCCCGATTACCGCGGCAAGAAACAACACCAGCAATGTGTAGTGGCGCCAGGCACTCATTCGAGAATTTCCCCCAGCTGCTCAGGGAATTCCATACCCAACTGTGTCTGCGCCACAACTTCAATGTTCTGCATGCTGCCAAGGGTGCCGCGTTCCAACATCAGCCGGCTATGCTCTTCCAGCAGTCTGTCCTGCTCCCGCTGCACCTGCGTCAGGCTGCCGTAGAGGCCACGCATATCATGGGCAGCTGCGACAGTGCGCAGACCGCTGTAAACGATCACACCGAGCAGCAAAGCGAATACCGCACACCAACCCAGGGCAACCAGATTGAGCGGCTGTGGTTTGGAAGTGGCGCGACTTCTAGACATGTTGCGCCTTCTTTTCAATGACCCGCAGGGTGGCACTGCGCGCGCGTGGATTGTTTTTCAATTCAAGCGCCCCAGCACGCACCGGACCTGCAATATCTGTCGCTGCGGTGGTCATCTGCGCGTGACGCAAAGGCACTCGCCGCGGCATGACTGGCGGTCGCGTCCAGGTTCTGAAGGTGTGCTTAACCACACGATCCTCAAGAGAATGAAAACTGATCACCGCAAGACGACCGCCTTCAGCCAGCAACGCAAAGGCCGCCGTCAATCCGGCCTCCAGCTCAGCAAACTCCTGGTTAACATGAATACGCACAGCCTGGAATGTCTGGGTAGCGGGATGTTTCTTCACCGGGCCTCGCTGAGGCACAGCCTGGGCAACGGTGTCAGCCAGCGCCTGGGTGGTTGTCAGCGGACGGGCCTTGATGATCGCCCGTGCAATTCGACCGGCAAACCGCTCTTCTCCGTAATTTCTCAGTACCGTAACAATTTCGCGTTCTTCGGCCTGGTTGAGCCACTGCGCCGCAGTGTCGCCGGTGCTCGAATCCATGCGCATATCCAGCGGTCCATCGTGACGGAAGCTAAATCCCCGGGCGCCTTCATCGAGCTGTGGCGAGGACACGCCCAGATCCATCAATATGCCTTGCACTGAGGTAAAACCTTCCTGCTCCAGCGCGGCAGTGAGCTCTGAGAACCGGGTATGGCAAACCGACACGCGCGAGTCTTCCCGCTCAAGCTGTTCAGCAACCGCAACGGCGTCGGGATCCCGGTCAATCACTAACAGGCGTGCATCACTGGGTAAGCGCGCTAACAGCGCACGGCTATGTCCGCCTCTACCGAAGGTTGCGTCAACAAATTTGGCGCCGTGCAGATCGGCTTCAGGTGATATCAAAGTCTTCAGAACTTCGTCCAGCAATACAGGTATATGGTCTGACGCCGCACCCGCAAAATCCGAAATGTCGGCAGCCACTAAACCGACAACCCGGTGAATGCATCTCCGTCTTTAATCAGGTCTGCGCTATCTTCGGCCAGCCAGCCCTGCATACTTTCCTTCCATTGGTCTTCAGACCAGATTTCGATCTTATTACCCTGGCCAACCAGTACTAACTTTTTGCTTAAGCCCGCATAATCGCGCAACATGGCAGGCAGCAATATCCGGCCATTGGCATCAAGTTCCAGATCTGTTGCATGACCAATCAGTAAACGCTGCAGTAAGCGCGCTTGCGGATTGATATTGGAAAGATCTTCAAGCTTGCGCTGCACAACTTCCCATTCAGGAAGGGGATAGAGGAGGAGACAGGATTCACGCATATCAATGGTGACCACAACTTTGCCACCGCAGGCGAGCACAACGGTTTCGCGATTCCTTGACGGAAGCGCCATCCGGCCCTTGTTATCGAGCGTTGCATTGTTGATACCGCGAAACACTGAAATTTTAAGAGGGTGAAACCCACTTTTCTCCACTTTTTCCCAACTAGCGACACTATAGGCGCGCAGAAAAGAGAGTCAAGCCGTGGATTTAGCGTAACTGTAGGAAAAATAAAGGATTTTTGGGAAATAAGACCCATGGATAGGCAGCTTTTAGAGCTAGTACTGACACCTAGCGCGGCTATCTCGAATCTACATTAAGTTACTGAGTTTTTGAGAATAAAAATTCAGCTTTTAATAACTGAGAGTCGGCCTATAAGCCGGGTTCTGTTATCAACAGTCATTCATCTAGGGCTACCGTCGCCAGCAGCCTCCAGCGGCCTACCCGAATCCAATGCGGACCACATCAACGGATTCCTATTTGGCCTTGCTCCAGGTGGGGTTTACCTTGCCACGAAGTGTTACCACCCGCGCGGTGCGCTCTTACCGCACCCTTTCACCCTTACCTCTTCGGGCAACAGTTGTTGCCAGATGAGGCGGTCTACTCTCTGCTGCACTATCCGTAGGCTTACGCCCCCCAGGCGTTACCTGGCACCTCGTCCTATGGAGCCCGGACTTTCCTCCCATCAGGCTTTAACCCCCGATCGGCGACTGTTCGGCCAACTCTCCCGCGCACCTTAATGCTTCCCACTGCGCTGCACAAGCAATTGCCGACCGATGAGCCAGACAGTACATTCAGCTTCTCTCAACAGACGTTTTTGCTGCCAGCGTCAGCGCCAGATCGTACATCTCACTTTTGCGCACGCCGCAGATACCTGCCGCAACCTTCGCCGCCTTAGCTGCAGGCAACTCGCCTAACAAAGCAGTCAACACTTTCACGTGATCATAATTCTGCTCAACGTCCGCAACGGATTCAATAACACAGGTAAATTCGCCTTTTGGATGCTCGCCTAAGGCCTGAATAATTTCATCAGGTTTACCCACCAGTATCGTTTCATACTGTTTTGTCAGCTCGCGGCCAACCATCACTCGACGATTGCACACCAGCGCAATATCCCGCAAGGAGGCAAGAATGCGATGCGGAGCTTCGAGAAACACCAGCGCGTGGGATTGAGCCAGGAAACCCTGTAATGCGCGCTGACGATTGCTGGATTTCGCGGGTAAAAACCCCACATAAAGGAATGGCTGACAAGGTAACGGACACACGGACAAAGCAGTGGTGATTGAACAGGCGCCAGGCACAGGCACAATTTTTATGCCTGCCGCATGAGCGGCACCAACCAGCAGAAAGCCGGGATCGTTGACCAGCGGTGTACCTGCATCAGACACCATGGCTATGTCCGCTCCGTCCTGCAGACGCGAGATCAGTTTGGGCAGCATCTGCTCTTCATTATGCTCGTGCAGGCTCACCAGCTCCGGCACATGATGGTCGATGTGATCTAACAGCCCGCGCGTACGTCTGGTATCCTCTGCAGCCACAATCTGCACAGATTTGAGCACTTTTTCTGCTCGACGGGTGAGATCTCCAAGATGTCCAATGGGTGTAGCCACAACGTAAAGGACGCCAGCTTCAGGTAGCGCAGTCATGTATATCCGTTTAATCGCCGTTTTCGCCCTCATTCTGACAATCTCTGGGTGTCAAAGCACCACAAACCCGACACAGTCGACGGGAAATTTAGCCGACCGTAACGGTTCAAGCCTGCTGGCCCGGGCGATAGGCAGCAAAAATCCTGCACAGGCGGCTATATATCGCATCCAGGCTGCTGAAGCTTTTGCCTATCAGAAAACTCACAGTCGTGTCATTGATGCGCTCACGCCTGTGAACCTGGGCCTGCTTGATGCCGAAGACGCCGATCAGGTGCGGCGCTTACGGGCAGAGGCCTGGCTCAAGCTGGGAGACTTGCAGGCTGCAGAATCCGCCCTGGGGGGCCTGTCCAACTGGCAGCCCGAAGATCAACTGATTCTTGCGGAAATCTGCGAAAACCTGAGCAGTTTCCGCTGCGCAGCTGATGGTTATATTCAGGCATCAATTGCTCTGGGCCTGGGCGCCCCGGAACTACCTGCTGACATTCACGATAGGATCTGGCAGATGCTGAGTCGCGCTCAGAGCGCGCCAGGCGCCTTTACTCATCGCTATCATCATGGTTGGTGGTTACTGCAACAAAGCATTCGTGACGCCGGCTCAATCACCGGACAAATGCAGGCCTGGCAAAGTTGGCAGGAACGCTATCCAAGCCACCCGGCTAATCTGCAACCACCCAGCGCGCTGGCACAACTGAGCAACTATCGACTCCCGAAGATCGCATTTCTGCTGCCCCTTTCCGGGCAGTTCGGCAGTGCAGGACAAGCGGTGAGGGACGGACTGATTGCCGCTTATCTGGGAGAAAAAGGCAGCAGCAAACCCACCATTCGTTTTTACGACACCGGCGCAAAGCCTGCCGCACAGTTGTATGAAGATGCCCTGTCAGACGGGGCGGAAGTATTGGTTGGACCGCTGCTACGTGAAGAAGTAGCAGAATTTGCCAACGCCACAGCGACATCCCAAATTCCACGGCTTGTGCTGAATTACCTGACGCCACCCGGCACCCCTATGCGGCCATCGAATACAAGTTCGCCACTATTTCAGCTGGGCATCGCCATTGAAGACGAAGCAGAAACTCTGGTAAATCACATTCTGCTGGCCGGCTACGAAAACACCCTGGTTATCCACAGTAATGAACGATGGGCGCGTCGCGCGCTCAACGCCTACATTGACAGCTGGCCACATGAGATGAGCCAGGCATCTTTCACCGACATCCAGAACCTCACCAGCGCGGTGGGCGAAGCCATGCAGGTTGCAGCCAGCGAGTCCCGCCGCACCAACATTGCCAATATTCTCGGCAAGCAGCTTGAATTTCTACCCCGCGCCAGAGGCGATCTGGACGCCATTGTTGCCTTTACCAGCCAGGTGGAAGCCCAGGCATTGGTGCCCGCACTGCGGTTTCACTTCGCCGACGACCTACCTGTATTTGCCACCTCGCAAACTGCAAGGGGTGATAAATTCAGCGTCCTGGATGGTTTTGAGCTGACCGAAATGCCACTGTTTGCCACTCCCAATGTTGCCCAGGGTCATCTGATAGAAGCTTACGCTCTGCAGAACAATCCGCTGGCAGAGCTCTACGCACTGGGCTTTGATGCATTCAGAGTTGCGACCTGGTTGCCCCTACTCAACCTGCAAAGTCAGATCGCACTGCCTGGTGCCAGCGGCAATTTATGGTTAGAGCCCGGCGGCAGATTCCGCCGGGACCTGGCGCTGAACAAAATCAGCGCCAGCGGAGACAGGACACGCGCTGAATAACCCACAGTGCAACGCAAGGACAAAGGACCACTCGGCGAGCAGACGGCCTTGGACCACCTGCTCGGAGCAGGGCTCACCCTGATTGAACGCAACTACAGCTGCAAACTTGGTGAGGTTGACCTGATCATGACCGATCAATCCGCGCTGGCTGAGACCCTTGTGTTTTTTGAGGTGCGGTACCGCAACACCCAACAATTTGGGGGAGCTGCAGCAAGCGTCGATGCAGTCAAGCAGAAAAAGCTCATCCGTACAGCCCACCACTTTCTGAAAACTCACCCGAAATTACGCAAGCTGCCTGCAAGGTTTGACGTCATCGCGCTGAGCGGCAAACCTGCGGAACCGGACCTGCGTTGGATCAAGCAGGCCTTTCAGGCATAGCAATTTCGCTAATAAGAACAAGACCACGCATTGACGCAGGACCGGTCACACCGCCACACTAACCCTTTCCAACTAAAACACGTTGATATGGCTAAAACTGTTCAAATAACCCTGCTGCTGGTTTCCCTCTTCACCCTAATGGGTTGTGTAAATGACCCCAGTAAGAGAACAACGGGCACATTTATCGACGATGCGGTCTTAGAGCCGCTCATTAAAAATGAAATCTTCAAGTCCAACCCTGATTTCAAGGGCTCACATATTGTTGTGGTCTCTTACAACGGGCTGGTTCTGCTGGCCGGACAGGTGGCAACAGCTGAGCTCAAGGAACAGGCCGCGACAGTTGCTCAAGAGGTCAACCGTGTCCGTAAAGTCCACAACGAATTGAGTATCGGCGGCCCCATATCACTTGTTGCGCGAACCAACGATACGTGGCTCACAGCCAAGGTGAAGTCTCGCCTGGTTGGATCTTCTGAAGCAAAAGGTTTGAAGGTTAAAGTTGTTACAGAAAACGGTGTGGTGTACTTAATGGGGCTTCTGAATAGAAGGCATGCCGACGCTGTGGTTAACGTGACAGCAAACGTCTACGGGGTTCAGAAAATCGTGAAAGTATTCGAATACTTAGACTAGCCTTAAGCCGGGCTTGTTGTCCGGCGAGGCATCAGGGTCAGGGCCTTTCTGTTTGTCCGTTGCCTCTGGCGCATCCGGCATCAACGCTTCCTCTTCCGGGAAGACCATCCCTTCGCGGGTATCTTTTGCATAAATCGCCCGGATCGAATTCATCGGCAGGTAGAGCTCAAAGTGCTGCCCGTTGAAGCGACCACCACACATCACAAACTGATCATCCATAACCAGATCGCGCACTGCGTTCGGGCTCATGTTAAGAACAATCTGGCCGTCCTGAACATGGGCTTCCGGCACGCTGACGCCGGTAACCGTCGCGTCCACCAGCAGATAAGGCGTCTCATCACTGTCGATGATCCACTCGTACAGCGCCCGCAATAAATAAGGGCGCTGGGGTTTCACTCCTGCATCTCAATTTCGGTTTCGGTCAAGCTTGCCCGAAACGCATCCCTTTCAAACATCGTTTGCATATATTTATGCAACGGACGCGTGGATTTTTCAGGCAGGGTGATGTCCACTTCTTTCAGACGCCACAGAATCGGCGCAACACAACAATCGACCAGCGAGAATTCTTCATTCATGAAATAGGGTTTTTCACCGAAAATGGGTGCTATAGCAATGATGCTCTCGCGCAGTTCCTTGCGCGCTTTTGATAACAGCGTTTCACGACCTTTGCCTGCCATCAGCAAATCTAATTTTGCACTCCACTCTTTCTCAACTCGGGTGATCCACAATCGTGACAAAGCACGCTGCACAGGATAAACCGGCAATAACGGCGGGTGAGGAAAGCGCTCATCCAGATATTCCATGATCACGTTTGCTTCATACAAAACCAGATCTCTGTCTAGAAGGGTCGGCAGACTGTTATAAGGGTTAATCTCCGCCAGATCTTCAGGTTTCTTACCTGGATCGATATCAACGATATCGCAGGTCACACCTTTTTCGGCCAGCACCATGCGTACGCGATGCGAGTATTGGTCACGGGCATCAGAAAAAAGAGTCATAGACGATCGTTTGGTAACAATGCTCATTAGGGATTTTCGCCTCGGCGGGTTTTATACATAAGGAAGCGCCAGCAAATCAAGCTGGCGCCCATAGACTGGTGATGCTCTGTTCGCATCACCTATAGAGATGATCAGTGTATGTCTTTCCAATATTCACGATTGAGCAAGTAGGTAAAGCAGCCCAGGATCACCAGAAAGAGCATCACAAAAATGCCCAGCCGATGTCTTTCCAATCGGGTAGGTTCACCCACGTAGTAGAGAAAGTTACTCAAGTCATAAATGGCCGCATCAAATTCTTCAGGCGTATAGAGACCACTGCCTGCTTCGTGCACAAGTTCGCCACACTTTTCTTCAGTAATGGCTTTACCTGGTACCAGCGGATCTCTCATTTCACCGCCGTTTGCAGCAATCTTGGGAACCTGTACGCAGCCCTCGGTGACGACACCCTGAAGATCTGCAAGCACATTGGGCATACCCACATTTGGAAACACCTTGTTGTTTGCACCCATTGGGCGACTGTCGTCCTGATAGAAGGTACCCAGATAGTTGAACAACCATTCAGGACCGCGAACCTTAGCAACCATCGTCAGATCAGGTGGTGCCGCACCGAACCAGGCTTTGGCCTTTTCTGGATCCATCGCTGTGGTCATCAATTCGCCAATCTTCTGATCGGTAAAAACCAGTTTTTCCAGCGCCAGTTCATGCGGGATACCAAGAAAATCAACGGTTCTCTGGTAGCGTTGGAACTTCAGGCTATGACAGCCGATACAGTAATTCATATACAGGCGCATGCCATTCTGCAGCGACGGCTTATTTTCCAGGTCCGGATCGAAGGGCTGCATGTCCCAATTAATCTCGGTTGCACTCCATACAGCACTCGGCAGACACAGGAGCAATGCCAAAAATAATTTTCTCATCAGAGCGTCACCCTATCCGGTTCCGGCTTGGTCTTTTCAGCCCTCGTGTACCAGGGCATCAACATGAAGTACAGGAAGTACGTAATGGTGAAGACCTGAGCGGCAATCGTACGGCCTTCGGTTGGACCTTTTGTGCCGAGGTACCCCAGCACAAAGAAACTGACAACCAGGAGTCCCAGCATGAATTTCGACCAGAGCCCTTTGTAACGGATAGATTTAACCGGACTGCGATCCAGCCAAGGCAGGACCGCTGGAATAATAATTGCGCCCGCCATGACCACAAAACCCCAGAACTTAGCCGGCAAGCCGAATAACGGATAAGTTGCCGCTCGAAGCATTGAGTAAAATGGCGTGTAATACCAGACAGGTGCGATGTGTGCCGGCGTTTTCAGTGGATCAGCCATCTCAAAGTTGGGCTTCTCGAGGAAATAACCCCACCCTTCTGGTGCAAAAAAGACAAAACCCAGGAAGAAGATGAAGAAAATCACGATGGCGTGAATATCATGCACGGTGTAATAAGGGTGGAATGCAATACCATCCAGTGGAATGCCTTTCTCATCCTTCTTTTTCTTGATTTCAATTCCGTCAGGATTATTTGAACCCACGTGGTGCAAGGCAACCAGATGTACAAATACCAGAATCACCAGCACCAGCGGCAACGCAATAACGTGTAATGCAAAGAAGCGGTTCAGGGTAGCTTCTGACATCAGGAAGTCACCGCGCACCCACTCCATCAGATCGGGGCCGACGTAGGGTATAGCACCGACCAGAGAGACTATCACCTGCGCTCCCCAGTAAGACATGTTGCCCCAGGGCAGCAGATAGCCGAAGAAACCTTCAGCCATCAGCGCAATGAATATCGCCATTCCGATCAGCCACAGTAATTCCCGCGGCCCGCGATAGGAGCCATACATCAGGGCCCGATACATATGCAGATAAACAACAATAAAGAAGAACGACGCACCGGTTGAATGCAGATACCGCATTAACCAACCGTACTCAACATCACGCATGATGTACTCCACCGAAGCAAAAGCCCCGGTGCCGGAAGGCACATAATTCATGGTCAGCCAGATACCGGTGACAATCTGATTGGCCAGCATGACAATCGACAGCACACCGAAAATATAAAAAACATTGAAGTTTTTCGGCGCGTAGTAACGCGACATGTGGTACTCGAACGTTTCCGTCGCCGGGAAGCGAGCATCGATCCATTCCATAGAACTGGTGAACCAGTTATTTTGATTTTTTGATTCAGCCATTACGCAGCACCTTCTTCGCCAATCACAACGCTGGTATCGGACTCAAATCGGTAGGGCGGTACCGGCAGATTATCAGGTGCCGGCACACCGGTCGCGACGCGCCCCGCCAGATCAAAGGTCGAACCATGACAAGGGCAGAAAAACCCACCCTGGCTGTCATTTTCGGCAAACACTTCCGACTCCACATACTTTGGAGAACAACCCAGGTGAGTACAGATACCGACGTAAATACCAATCTCAGGGCGCATGGAGCGTGTTGGGTTTTTTGCAAAATCCGGCTGCTGCTCAGGATTTTCAGATTCCGGATCGGCAAGATCCTGACCCTGATTTTCTAACGCGGAAATAGACTCCGGCGTTCGATACACGATAAAAATCGGCTTGCCACGCCAGGCCACAATCGGGCTCATCAGCTCACCAGGCTTCAACTTACTGAAATCAATTTTTACCGGCGCACCCATTGCCCGCGCTTTGGCGCTCGGGCTCCAATAACTCAGGAAAGGGACTGCAGCTCCAACAACACCTACACCGGCTACGGCTGAGGTGGCTCCTATCAGGAAATAGCGCCGACTTGAATTGACCTTGCTTTGCTCATCTGACCCTGCCGACTCGGCAGAGCTATCATGACTGACATCGTCACTGCTCAAGGCTTGTGCTCCAAAAAAGTATTAACGATAAAGGTCTTTGGATCCGGTGTTTTTACTCATCTAGGCCGAGGGCAGATGTGGATATCACAACCGGTTGCAAACCTCGTTAGTGTATCACACGCCTCAATGATACGCGTGTTTTCTCTGCGTCAAATTTCGGAAAAAGCGCCTTGAAAAGGCGCTATACCAGCGATTTAGCGTTTCGAGAACTGAGGACGTTTACGCGCTTTGCGCAGACCAACTTTCTTCCGCTCAACTTCTCTTGCGTCACGGGTCAGAAAGCCAGCTGCTCGCATCGGTGCACGCAGAGTTTCATCGTAATCAACCAGCGCACGGGCAATACCGTGGCGGATCGCACCAGCCTGGCCGGAACTACCACCACCGCTTACGGTGATTTTCAGATCAAGCTTGTCTGTCAGCGATGCCACTTCAAGCGGCTGGCGAACCACCATGCGCGAAGTTTCGCGGCCAAAAAACTCATCCAGCGATTTGGCATTGACTGTAATGTTGCCGGTGCCGGAACCGATGAAAACGCGTGCAGCCGCAGTCTTGCGACGACCTGTACCGTAGTTTGTGTTAGCCATCATCTGCGCTCCAACTAATTAAGCTCTAGAACTGCGGGCTGTTGAGCTGCATGGGGGTGCTCAGCGCCAGCATATACTTTCAATTTTCTGTACATCGCACGGCCCAGAGGATTGCGGGGCAACATGCCTTTTACCGCTTTCTCAATGATCCGCTCCGGGTGAGTTGCGCGCATATCAGCGACAGTTGTGCCGCGAATACCACCAGGGTAACCGCTGTGACGCCAATATACTTTATCCTGCTCTTTATTCCCTGTGACATGCACTTTCGCTGCATTGATGACGATGATGAAATCGCCAGTGTCCACATGGGGCGTGTATTCAGGCTTGTGCTTGCCTCGCAAACGACGCGCAACTTCTGTTGCCAGTCGCCCTAAGGTCTTGTTTTCTGCGTCAATTACCCACCATGAGCGCTGCACATCCTGCTCACGCATGCTTACCGTTGTCATTTCTAGCCTCTTTTAACTGTCCGCTTTCTTCGCGCTACCGAGCAGCTTAATTTCGCCTGCTTCTGTTCATTTCGCCTGCGTCTGGCTGGCGTGTCAAAACAACACTGCGCGTGCAGGGGCCCTAATTTTGGGACGCGAATCATAGAGGAGCCACTGTGGGTTTACAACTGCCTTTTAGCTAACCCGCTGATGCGACGCCAGCCCGATGCGAACCCGCAAGGTAGTCATGGGACTGCATTTCCAACAGGCGACTCTGTGTCCGCTCAAATTCGAAGCGTAGCCGCTCACCCTGGTACAACTCTGTAATAGGCACCGCAGCGCTGATAATCAGCTTCACACCGTGGTCATAAAACTCATCCACCAGGCTGATGAACCTTCGCGCCGCACTTTCCTGGTGGCCCGCAAGCTGGGGTACGTTGCTGAGCAGTACAGCGTGATAAACCATCGCCAGCTCAATGTAGTCATTCTGGCTGCGCGGACCTTCGCACAGGTCTGGGAAGTCAAACCAGACGACATCATCAGCCACAAAACGCGCTCGCAACACCCTGCCTTCAATCTGCAGATCCACATCCGGCTCCACGGTATCCGGCGCCAGCGCTGCGAAGCTTTGAGCCAACCCGCGCTCTGCAGCTGTATCGAGCGGAAAGTGATAAATTTCCGCCTGCTCCAGCGCGCGCAGGCGGAAGTCTATGCCATCGGGCATATGTTCCACCCGGGTATGCGCATAGAGCAGATCAATGGCAGGCAGAAAGCGTCTACGCTGCAGGCCATTCTCATACAGATGGCTGGGTTCCACATTAGACGTCGCTACAAGCGTTACGCCGTGTTCGAGTAATGCATCCAGAACCTCAGCGAGGATCATGGCGTCGCCAATATCTGAAACAAAAAACTCATCGAAACAGAGAACGTCGCCTTCCGCAGCGATATCCGCCGCAACCTTACGTAACGGATCTGAGGTTCCCGTCCATTGAGCCAAACCCTGGTGAACCCGCCGCATAAATCGATGGAAGTGCATCCGCATACGCCGCTGCGGAGGCAGACAGTCGTAAAACAGATCCATCAGCATGGTTTTACCCCGTCCAACCCCACCCCACACATACAAACCCTGCTGGGGATCGACAGTTTTCTTGCGCCAACGGGATAACCAACCAGCGCGGCTCGATGGTGGATTAGCCATCAGGCGATGAAAAAGTTCATCAAGCAGCCGCACAACTTGCGCTTGGGCGGCGTCTTCTTGAAACTCCCCGTTCGCTATAGCTTTTTCATATTTTGATAGCGGCGAATATGTGTCCATACCTCAACTCAACGTTAAACCGCTTTGACAGCGCGCGGCGCAGGTTAACGACAGGCACCAGCAGACGCAATACAGGTCGCGCGGTATCGGCATTTAAGTAAGACAATAGATAGAGGAGCCATGACCCAGTTAACGAGATTCATTTTTGTACCCGCCGTCATTGGCGCGCTCGTAGGTCTGGCCATCATTGTCCTGAACAGCACCGCTGACAACGACCGCCCCGGCTATGCCAATGCCGTCTCCCGGGCAGCGCCTGCCGTTGTGAACATTTTTTCAACCAAAATTACGCAGCGCAGCCCCCTATGTCGAATTCCAGCTTATCGAGCCCTGTGTGAGGCCTTTCCCGGACAGCAGCAACTGCAGAATTCACTGGGCTCTGGCGTCATCGTTCGAGCAGACGGCTACGTTCTCACCAATCAACATGTGGTGGAGGGTGCCGATGAAATTATCGTCATGTTTGCAAATAACCAGACAACCACCGCCCAGGTCATAGGCACCGACAGCCATACGGATCTGGCGGTGATCAAAGTGGCTGCAAGCGGCTTGCCGGTCATCGCAGAACTGGGTGACGACCAGCCCCGGGTCGGCGACGTTGCCCTGGCCATCGGTAACCCTTTCGGCCTCGGACACAGCGTCTCGCAAGGTATCATCAGCGCCTTTTCCCGCACTCTGATCACCAACAGCCCCTACGATGATTTCATTCAAACGGATGCTGCGATCAGCCCGGGTAACTCCGGCGGCGCACTGGTCGACCACGAAGGACGACTGCTGGGCATTAACACGATGATCTATTCCCAGTCAGGCGGCTCTGAAGGAATCGGCTTTGCGATCCCGGCCAATATTGCGCTGTCAGTCATGGAGCAGATTGTAGAATCCGGGCGTGTAATCCGTGGCTGGCTGGGTGTGAATTTACGCCCCCAACCCATGCCTGGCGGGCCGACGGGTTTACTGGTTATTGGCGTTAATCCGGGTGGCCCCGCGTTTACTGCTGGAGTGCGACCCGGTGACCATGTGCTGTCCATCAACCAGATTCCGGCAACCAACCTGTACACAGTGACGGATGTCATCGCCAATGCGAAACCCGGCAGCGAGTTGAATATTGAAGTCATGCGTGAACAACAACGGTTCCGTGCTACCGCAATCGCAGGTGAACTACCCGACTCGATTTAACTGGCAGCGCTGTCGTCTGACCAGCTGTTACCCGCTCGTGCAGCCGCCGCCATAGCATGCGCCTGCAAGCCTTCACCGGTAGCCAGTGGCACCGCTATATCAGCAAGCTGAGCCGCACCCTCAGCAGACATATGGATGACCGAACTGCGTTTAACAAAATCATACACACCCAGCGGGGATGCAAAACGCGCGGTGCCAAACGTCGGCAACACATGGGAAGGTCCTGCGACATAATCTCCAAAGGTTTCTGCAGTATACGCGCCACAGAAAATGGCACCGGCATGGGTCAGGCGGTCAACCATGGGTTCAGGATCAGCCACCAGAAGCTCGAGGTGTTCCGGGGCAATCCGGTTGGCCAACTTAATGGCTTCATCCATATCTGCCGTTTTTATCAGCGCGCCACGCTGCTGCAAGCTGGCAGCAATTATTTCGCGTCGCTGCATTTTTGGTAGCAGTTGCATCATAGCCGCAGCAACTGCATCGATGTACTCACTGTCTGGCGACAGCAGAATACTCTGAGCAGCGGCATCGTGTTCAGCCTGGGAAAATAGATCCAATGCCGCCCATTGTGGGTCGGTCGACCCGTCAGCGATGACCAGCACTTCGCTTGGCCCGGCAATCACATCAATACCGACATGCCCAAACACCTGCCGTTTAGCCTCCGCTACATACGCGTTTCCCGGCCCAACAATCTTGTCTACCTTTGGCACCATATCGGTACCATAGGCAAGCGCACCAATCGCCTGAGCCCCTCCTACGGTAAACACCTGATCGGCGCCCGCTTCAGCAAGCGCCGCCAGCACCAGGTCATTGCGCTCACCCTGAGGCGTCGGCACCGTAACAATCAATTCGCCAACACCGGCAACTTTTGCGGGGATCAGCGTCATCAGAACACTCGATGGATAACTTGCCTTACCACCCGGGACATATACACCAACCCGTTCCAGGGGGGTGATTTTCTGCCCAAGCCGATTGCCGAGATCATCAACATAGGACCAGGATTGTTCGATCTGATGTTGATGATAACTGGCAATGCGTTGTGCAGCTTGTTGCAGGGCGCGCAGATCCGCAGGTGCCACCCTCGCTTTGGCAGCCTGCAACTCATCATGGCTCACCCGAAGTTGCTCGGCATTCAAAAACGCCAGCTGATCGAATTTATTGCTCAGCGCCAACAGCGCCTGATCACCCTGCGTACGGATAGCCTGCAGAATGTCTTTCACAGTCTGTTCAACGCCATCTTCAGTGCTCAGATCCCACTGCAGTAAAAGATCCAGCTGTCCCGAAAACTCTGTGTCTGCTGTATCCAGGCGTGCAATGTTCATGGATTAACAACGGTTTCGAGCTGGCCAATCAACGCGTTCACCTCATCAAACTTGGTTTTCATCGAGGCGCGATTAACAATCAGGCGGGTACTGATATCACAAATAGTTGCACGCGCTTCGAGACCGTTGGCAACCAGCGTATTTCCAGTATCAACAATGTCCACAATGGTGTCTGACAGGTTCAGTAACGGCGCGATTTCCATCGCCCCGGACAATTTGATCAGCGATACCTGCCGACCTTGCTGGCGGTAATAATCTTTGGTGATGTTAATGAATTTTGTAGCAACCCGGAGCACCCCTGAAGGTTCCGGTACACCGACTGGGCCGGCGGTCATCATGCGACATTTACCGATGCCAAGGTCAAGCATCTCATAGAAACCCATAGCACCACCGTATTCCAGGATAGTGTCTTTACCAGTGATACCGATGTCCGCAACACCATATTCCACATAGGTAGGTACGTCTGCACTGCGCGCGACAATAATCTGGTGCCCACCAGTGCGTGTTTCGAAGATGAGCTTGCGTGATGCATCCGGATCTTCATCCGGCGCAATATCACATGCCGCCAGCAGTGGCAGGCATTCTTTAAAAATACGCCCTTTATTAAGCGCAATGATTAATCCCATAACGGCCTCAAATTTTGCGCGAGCATCCTACCAGCTTGTAGCGCTTTTAGCTGACCCGCTGAACACTACCGCCGAGTTGCTGTAGTTTTTCTTCAATGGTTTCGTAGCCACGATCGATGTGATAAATCCGATCGATGATCGTTGTGCCTTCGGCCACAAGAGCGGCAATCACTAAACTGGAAGACGCCCGCAAATCCGTCGCCATGACCGGCGCGGCGCGCAACTTATCGGTGCCATGAACCACAGCCATCGAGTGGCCGTGCAGTTCAATGTCAGCGCCAAGCCGATTCATTTCCTGCACGTGCATGAAGCGATTTTCAAATATATTTTCTCGAATCGCTGACGTCCCTTGCGCAACAGCATTCAGCGCCATGAACTGTGCCTGCATGTCCGTTGGAAAACCAGGATAAGGCGTGGTCTCGATGTCTACCGCAAGCGGGCGTTTACCCTGCATATCCAGCTCAATCCAATTATCGCCAATTGTCAGGCTCGCACCTGCCTGCTGCAGTTTTTCCAGCACCGCACCGAGGGTATCAGGCTCTACATCAACAAGTTTTATCGAGCCACGAGTTGCAGCCGCCGCAATAAGATAGGTTCCAGCCTCTACTCGATCAGCCATCACCCGGTGTTCGCCACCGTGTAATTTAGCAACGCCCTGTATCTCAATCGTTGATGTACCATGACCCTTAACTCGAGCGCCCAGCGTGTTGAGAAAGTTGCCAAGATCCACTATTTCCGGTTCTCGGGCTGCGTTTTGCAGCCGCGTTGTTCCGCTGGCAAGGCAGGCCGCCATCATGAGGTTCTCGGTACCGCCGACAGTGACCAGGTCCATATAGACGTCAGCGCCGACTAGACCGTCCGGTGCATCGGCATAGACATAGCCATCTGATACCGAAACCTTAGCACCCAATACCTCAAGGCCTTTCAAGTGTTGGTCTACCGGCCGCGAACCAATCGCACAGCCACCAGGCAGCGAAACCTGTGCCCGGCCATGTTTTGCCAGCAGAGGGCCCAGCACAAGGAAAGATGCACGCATCGTCTTGACCAGCTCGTAAGGCGCACAAAGCTGAGTTAGGTTGTTGGCACAGACCTCCACATTCAACTTCTCATCAATCACAACCTGCGCACCCAGCGTGCCGAGCAGCTCGATCATGGTTGTTACATCGTGGAGGTGAGGCGCATTACGAACCAGCACGGGCTCATCAGTCAGGAGGGTGCCGGCCAGAATGGGCAGAGTGGAGTTTTTAGCACCTGACACACGAAGACGTCCGTGCAGCGTGCGCCCACCAGTTATGCTGAGTTTATCCATTTTGGATCCGTAGTTTTTTAGGGCTTCAGGCTTTGCGCTTTGATGGTGACTGCGTGCAGACGCCCATCGGCTATATAGTCGGCAATTACCGCATAAACCGCCTGCTGTCGCTGCACTCGACTCATGCCATCAAAGTGGCTGCTGACAATTTCAATCAGGGCACGATTGCCGTCCAGGTTCAGGTCGATTTCGGCGTCGCTGAAGGCGCCAGCGAGCAGCGCTCTGATTTCTTCTTGCATGGTGATAATTCTTAACTGGTTTTTAACACCCGGTTTAAACCGGAAAAAGCGATGATGTTTTGCAAGTCTTTGGAAAGGCTAGAAAATTCAATCTGCTTGCCCGCAAGCGTAGCATGCCGATGCCAGCAAATCATAAGCGCAACAAGAATGCTGTTTGCCTGTTCCAGGCCGCTGAATTCTACGTTGAACGGACCGTCCTGGCTGTTGATGATATCCAGCCCCAGTAGTTTCAGACGTTCAGCATCGTTCAGGTCAACCTCATCACCTGACAACTGAAATTCCGGGGACAAATTAACTGCCATCTTTACGCACCGTTTCAGCTATTCCGCTGCACTTTCAGCAGGCTGCTCAGCCTCAACAAATTCACTCCAGGACGCAATAACCGCATCCAGATCACCATTGAACTTTGGATCCTTCATGGCCGAAGTGAATTGTGATTTGTAGTTCAGGCCGATGTTCACCCCTTCCACAACCAGATTCTGGACGCTCCAGAGACGATCCTCTTTACCTCTGCGCATGCGGTAGACAACCACATAGGTTTTACCTTCATAGTTAATTTCCTGGGTTACGTTGGCAAGGTCAGGATTACTGCTGGGTTTACGCGGCGGCAGGACTGTGGCCTCACCGTCGCCAAATTCAAGCATGGCCAGCGCATATGTGCGGACCAGACTCCACTTAAACGATTCGGAAAACGTTTCCAATTGTTCCGCGGTGGCTTTGCGCGCATAAGGGCCCATCACGTTGCGGGAAAATCGTTTGAAATCGATCATCGGGCGCAATAATGCTTCGCCTTCTTTATAGAACCGTTCGGCATCCTCTTCCGCGTAGTCCCGCCCTCGTTCAACAAAAGCCAATACCTCAACCGTTGCAAGCTCCACTGCCTGCTCCGCAGTTTCTGAGGCAAGCGCTTGGGTAATGGCCAGCAAGCCGGCATCTGCCTGTGTCGACATAGCTTCTGTTTCTACCTGTTGCGCTGGGATTGAAACCGACAAACCCAACAACAAAACTACAAGCGCGATCTGTTTAATCATGATTACTTTCCAATATTAGTCAAAAATTCACCGATCAGATTCTCCAGCACAAGTGCACCCTGGGTTTCTGTGATTTCATCCCCCGGACCCAGTGTTTCTTCGTCCGAACCTGGCAGCAAACCTATATAGCGCGCTCCGACAACACCATCGGTCAGAATTTTTGCGCCGGTGTCGATGGTGAGGTTGCCCGGCTCACCCATGATTTCCAGGGTGACAATGGCATCACCCCACTGCATATCCACATCAATTTCTTTCACCCGACCCACGGTCACACCCGCCATACTGACCCTTGCCCTTTGACGCAGCCCGGCTACGTCATCAAATCGGGCCTGAATCATATAGCTGTCTCGCTCACCCAACTCTCCAACACCACTAACTTGAACGGCTAAAAACACGAGCCCGATCACCCCAGCAAGCACAAAGCCACCAACACTGATTTCAATGGTTCTCATGCGCATTAGAAGTCTCCGTAAAATACCAGGGTTAAAAGAAAATCCGTCGCCAGTACCAGTACCGACGAAATCACAACCGTTTGCGTGGTGGCCATGGACATGCCTTCCGCCGTGGGCGGCGCATCATAACCCTGAAACACTGCTACCCAGGTCACCAGCAAAGCAAAAACCAGACTTTTTACCATACCTTTTCCAAGGTCCTCCCAGAGCTCAACGCCGTCCTGCATGCCAGACCAGAAGCCTCCTGGGTCGGCGCCTAACCAGTTAACTGCAACCACAACCCCACCATAAACGGCAACCATACTGAAAATGGCGGTCAGCAGCGGCAAACTTAATAATCCCGCCCATATCCGAGGCGCAACGATGCGTCGCAGCGGATCAACGCCCATCATCTCCATAATGGACAGCTGTTCAGTGGTTTTCATCAAACCGATTTCTGCGGTTAAGGCCGAGCCTGCGCGACCCGCAAAAAGTAGTGCGGTGACCACCGGACCCAGCTCACGAAGCAACACCAGAGCTAAGCCCACCCCAGTTGCATCCTGCGCCCCAAAGCGAGCGAGTTGCGTATAAAACTGCAGAGACAGAACCGCGCCGATAGAAAAGGCTGAAAGCACAATGATGATCAGCGACATGAAGCCGACATTGTAGATCTGTTTGACTACCAGGGCGACGTCGCCCCACCTCGGCAGACCCGCCATTGCGCGAAACCACAAAATACTGGCACGGCCCAACGAACTGAGAAAATCCAGAAAGCGCACACCTAAGGAACGGAGCAGATCAGTCACAGCTTAACCTTCACCTAGCAGATCAAATGCAAGATCATCAGCAGGATAGTGAAATGGAACCGGACCTTCTTTATCCCCATGCATGAACTGTTTCACCATTGGCGTCGAGCCGTCCCTCAATTCTTCGGGCGAACCCGCACCAATAACTTTACCTTCCGCGATAATGTAGATCTGGTCGGCAATACTGACTGTTTCGTGTATGTCGTGGGAAACCAGCAAACTGGTAATACCTAACGCCACGTTTAGCTGGCGAATCAAATCGACCAGCATACCCATGGCTATGGGGTCCTGACCGGTAAACGGTTCGTCGTACATCATCAGGTCCGGGTCCAGAGCGATGGCTCGCGCCAGCGCGACGCGTCTGGCCATACCACCGGACAACTCTGATGGCGCAAGATCTCGTGCACCCCGCAAACCTACGGCGTTAAGTTTCATCAACACCAGATCACGAATCAATTCTTCCGATAAGTTCGTGTGAACGCGCATGGGAAACGCCACGTTCTCAAAAACTGACAAGTCAGTGAACAACGCTGAACTCTGAAACAACATGCCGAGATTACGACGAAACGCCAACAGTTCATCACGGCTCATCTGACAGAGGTCTTTACCATTGACCAGCACCACCCCATCATCAGGTTTCAACTGGCCGCCAATGATGCGCAGCAATGTGGTTTTACCCGTGCCGCTTGGTCCCATAATCGCAGTCACTTTACCGCGGGGCACATCCAGGGACATGTTGTCGAAAATCATGCGCTCGCCACGAAAAAACGTCAGATTTTTGATTTCAATCAGATTGTCCATCATTCCTTCACACATTCCACTGTCATGACCCACACCCGCTAACAGGCGGCTACAAACAATTACCTCAATTCCCAGGTACCTCAATTCCCAGGCCCAACCCGGCGGCGCGAGATTATAACACTGCAACTGAACGAACCCTTAAGACCGTTTCTACCAAATCTACCCAATTTGGTCAGACCAAATATTGATTATTCAGCGAGATAGAAACAGAGCAGCATACGTAACAGTTGTTGGAACCAGGCCGCGATACGACTAAAGTGCGGTACCTTGATCATTTACTGTTGCAATCAGACCATCGCAAACCTATGTGGGTTCCCCTTCTACTACTGATCCTAGGCTTCATTGCCCTCGTCTGGAGCGCCGACCGTTTTCTGTCTGGTGCGGCTGCCTGCGCCCGCAACATGGGTGTATCCAAGATGCTCATAGGTTTGACCGTGGTGTCTGTCGGCACGTCGGCACCTGAAATCCTGGTTGCCATATTCGCTGCTATTGACGGCAATCCATTGCTTGCGGTGGGCAACGCCATCGGCTCTAACATCGCCAATATCGGCCTGGTCCTTGGCATTACTGCCATGATTGCACCGCTACCTTTTTCCAAGCAGGTCCGACAAACCGAATTACCATGGTTGCTGGGCGCCACCCTGCTGGCGATGGTGCTACTGTTCGATCGGGAACTGTCTTTCTTCGACGGGGTAATGTTGTTGCTGGCTCTGGCCGCCATCCTCTGGCGACTGGTTGTCAATCAAAACAATCCCAACCAGGAAATTTCTTCCTCCATTACCGAAGAGCTCGACGAGCTACCGGACATGACTAATCTGCAGGCCATCGCCTGGCTGGTGGTCGGCCTGCTGGTGCTCCTGGTGTCTGCGCAGGTGCTGGTGCATTCTGCCACCACCATCGCCAAGCTTCTGGGCGTCAGCGACATGATCATCGGTTTAACCATCGTTGCTGTGGGTACGAGTCTGCCGGAGCTCGCCGCGACCATTGGTTCAGCCGTCAAAGGTCACCCTGACATCGCTATAGGCAACGTCGTCGGCTCAAACATCCTTAATATTCTGGCGGTGCTGGCCGTCCCGGGCCTGGTCAGCGGGGCAGTAATCGAACCTGGCGCGTTGTGGCGGGACGGCGGCATGATGCTCGCACTGACCGTGATGCTGGCGCTGTTTGCTTACGGCATCAATTCGCGCCCTGTGATCACTCGATTTGAAGGCATGGTGATGCTTGCGGCGTGGGTCGGCTACAACCTTCTACTGGTACAGCAGGCCTAACGCATGGACCTCAATCCCGCTTTAACCCAACTCGCCAGCAACGTACGAGGTATTATTTTTGATGTTGATGGCGTGCTCACCAACGGCCAGATCACGTACAGTGACGATGGACATGAATACAAAACATTTCATGTCCAGGACGGCGCCAGCATCAAACTCCTGCAACAGAACAACATCACGGTGGGGATTATTACCGGACGCCGTTCGCCAACCGTTGCGCGTCGCGCCAGGGAATTAGACATTAAATATCTGGTCCAGGGTGCTGACTCCAAAGCCGAGGCTGTAGATACGCTCATCGCACAAGGCTTTCCTGGTGCGGGCAATGCCGCAGTGGGAGACGACATTCAGGATATTGGCGTGTTTGACCACCCCAGTGTCGCCTTCGCAATCAGCGTGCCGAACGGCCATCCCGTCGCCCGCAGTCAAGCGCAATGGATCACTCAACGCAGTGGTGGCAATGGCGTGGCAGTAGAGATTGCCGAGTTACTGCTTAAGGCACAGGGCGCCTGGCCTTTCTAGTATGTGGCGCAGGACTGGCATCACCCTCGGCGTTGTTCTGGTGCTGGGATTATTGTGGCAGTTATTTGGTCAAAGCGACCAGGACCGCGCAGACGGCGCAAGCCCAGCAGATACTCTGATAGAGAGTGAGCCAGATATATACGGTCACGGCGTTACCTTCACCCAGTTGCGAGACGATGGCAGCCTGCAATATCAACTCACCGCCAGCGCCATCCGTCAGTTCCAGGATAACAACCTGACCAGCATGGTCAGCCCTGCGCTGAAACTGCACAACCCGCAACAGCCACCATGGGATATTCGCTCTAACCACGGTTACATTCGAGGTGCAGAGACTGGCGGAGAAAACAAAGAAGAAGCTGTTTACCTGCGTGAAGAAGTGGTGCTGGAACAGAATGACCCCGAGCGCGGATTTATCACCATGCGCAGCGAAGCCATGTACTTCTATCCGGACCGGCAATACGCTGAAACCGACCAAGGTGTTATGATCGATACCCAGGTTGGCCGCACCCGCGCAGCAGGCATGCAGGCTTATCTGGATACAGGTTTACTGAAACTAATGTCGAATGAAACCCAGCGAGTACACACCATTGTTTTACCAGAACAATTCAAAAAATCGGCAGGTTAGACCCGCGGTGGCCAACAGGCTGTGGCAGACCGTTATGTTATGCGCGGGACTGCTCATCACACCTGTCGTCTGGGGTCTGGCATCAGACGCAGACCAGCCTATACATATTGAAGGTGATGACGCCCAGATTGATCAGGCTAATGAAACCATAACCTACATTGGCTCGGTTGAAGTGGTGCAGGGTACCTTGCGTGTGCAGGGCGACAAAATGGTGGTTAAAATCAGCGGTGATCAGGTCCAGCAAATCACCACTGTAGGCTCCCCAGCCCGCTATCGGCAACAGCTGGAAGACGACAAAGGCGAAGTGAACGCCCACGCAGACAGTATCATCTACCATACCGCGCAAGAGCGCGTATATCTCAATGGCAGCGCCACGCTCGCACAACAGGGCAACGAGCTACAGGGTGAATCGATACGTTACGACATTGTTAAAGGCAAAGTTGATGCGAGTGCCGGAGAAAACTCCGGGCGCGTGAAAATGACAGTACAACCTGCCACCCGCCCTGCTAATCAATAATTCCACTGACTGCGACGCTTAAGTTTTGAGCCAAATACCCCTTTCCGCCATTCTGCGTGCTGACGGTCTGCGTAAAGAGTACCGCACAAAAATCGCTGTGGAAGATGTTTCCATCCGTGTCGCCAGTGGAGAAATAGTGGGTCTCCTGGGGCCGAATGGTGCGGGCAAAACCACCTGTTTTTATATGGTGGTTGGGCTCATCAAAGCCGATAGTGGGGGTATATTTCTGAACGAAACCGACCTGACCCGTGCGCCCGTTCACGAACGCGCCAAAGCAGGCATCGGTTACCTGCCACAGGAAGCCAGCGTTTTTCGCACGCTCAGCACCACGGACAATATTCGCGCAATTTTAGAACTGCGCAAAGATCTGAATCGCACTGAGCGCAATACTCTGCTCGAGCAACTGCTGAATGAATTTAATCTACAGGGTGTTGCGACATCCCTGGGGCAAAGCCTGTCTGGCGGCGAGCGCCGTCGCCTGGAGATAGCCCGAGCACTGGCCAGTGAACCCCGTTTTATGCTGCTGGATGAGCCCTTTGCCGGTGTAGACCCAATCTCAGTAGGTGATATTAAAAAGGAAATCAGTGATCTTCGGCGGCGGGGTATCGGCGTGCTGATCACAGATCACAACGTCAAAGAAACCCTGGATATCTGCGACCGCGCATACATCGTCCACCAGGGACATATCATTGCAGACGGTGATGCGGCCAGCATCCTGGCCAATCAGACGGTACGCGATGTCTATCTGGGTGAAGGATTTTCCATCTAGCCCCGCCTCAACGGCCTAAATTACGATTTTCGCAGCACCAAAGAATCAAAAAAAGAGCTATCTAGATTAATGCCGTGTTAAATTGGCACGGTTTTTAACATTTGCCTTAGGCTAGACTCAAACAGCCTTGAGCGAAGATAAAACAGCCTTGAGCTGAAACAGAACAGCCTTGAGCTAAAAGACAAAAACCCTGGACGAGAATAAAGAAATTTACTCATTCCGAAGGATTGGATGAAACAGACACTTTCCCTGAAGCTGGGTCAGCAGCTCACCATGACGCCACAACTGCAACAGGCTATCCGCTTGTTGCAGCTGTCCGCGCTGGACCTGCAGCAGGAAATCCAGAATACGTTGGAAGAAAATCCAATGCTGGAGCTGTCCGAAGACGCCCAGGACGGCGGCGAAACCAACGACAATGACCAGTCCCTGGAATCAACCCTCGAGTCGGCAGAACATGAGTCTCAGATTGCATCCGACAACGCGATGGACACCACCGTTGGGGCGGAAAGAGATGTCGCCGACGTCAATCAGGAGTTTGATGCACCCATAGGCGAAGAGATGCCCGTGGACTCAAGTTGGGAGGATGTATATCCAACCGGCAGCAGCCTGCCGGCAAGCGATAGCGACTATGATCCAATGGCCAACCGCAGCGCAGATCAGACGCTTACCGACCATTTGCTCTGGCAGCTTAATCTCACGCCGATGGCGGCCTCAGATCGAACCATCGCCGCAGCAATAATCGATTCCATCGATGCCAATGGCATGTTGACCACCACTACGCAAGATCTTTGCGAGGCGTTAAACAGCCAGCGTGAAACAGACCAGGACGAGATTGAACATGATGACGTGTGCGCCGTTCTAGAGCGCATTCAGGATTTCGACCCTGTCGGTGTTGGCGCCCGAGACCTCAAGGAGTGCCTGCTGCTGCAGCTTGCCCAGCTTCCCGCGCAGACACCCTGGCTGACCGAAGCCAATCTGCTGATCACCGAATATCTCGATCTGCTGGGCAGCAAAGATTTCACAACGTTAAAACGAAAGTCCCGACTGGCCGACAGTGAGCTCGCAGCAGCGATGACCTTAATCCGTACGTTGAATCCACGTCCGGGTACTGCAATTGCAGAAGAGAGCGCGGACTATATTGTGCCGGATGTGGTCGTGAGAAAATTTGAAGGTCGCTGGCTGGTAGAGTTAAACGGCGAGGCGACGCCACAAATTCGTATCAATCCGGTCTATGAAAATCTCGCCAAGCAGGTCGCCAGCAGTAACGACAAAACCTATATCCGTGACAACCTGCAGGAGGCACGCTGGTTTTTGAAAAGCCTGCAAACCCGTCACGATACTCTGCTGCGGGTCGCCAGCAAGATTGTCGAAGTTCAGCGCGGCTTCCTCGAGTACGGTGCGGAAGCCATGAAGCCGCTTATTCTTGCAGATATCGCGGAAGCCGTTGACCTGCACGAGTCAACAATTTCAAGGGTGACCAGCCGCAAATACATGTCCACGCCACGTGGCGTATACGAGCTGAAATATTTCTTTTCCTCTCACGTAGGCACCAGCAGCGGCGGCGAAGTCTCCAGCACAGCCATCCGTGCGTTGATTGAGAAACTCACCGGCGATGAGGACCCGAAAAAACCATTGAGCGATAGTAAAATAGCGGCAATACTGAAAGACCAGAACATCAACGTTGCCAGACGCACAGTGGCAAAATATCGTGAATCGATGTCGATACCACCCTCAAATGAGCGTAAGCAACTGGTCTGAGCCTGTGCACCGGGCGCATTAGACACAATCACCGATATACAAACTCGCTTATTTTTCTTACGCTGACCATAAGCTGAGTTTTCACAAGGAGTCATCATGCAGCTGAGCATTACCGGACATCACGTCGACCTTACCGAATCTTTACACTCCTATGTGGAATCGAAATTTGAGAAGCTCAACCGACATAACGACCAGATCACTCAGGTTCATGTCGTTCTGAACGTTGAAAAACACCTGCAACAGGCGGAAGCCACCGCCCATGTTCCCGGCGCTGAGTTGTTTGCCAATGCGGACTCAGAAGACATGTATGCTGCTATTGATCAGCTGGTGGACAAGCTCGATCGCCAGGTAATCAAACACAAAGAAAAAACCACTGCCCACCATAAAGGCAGTCATGACCGCAGCTCGCACCACGAGCAACTTTAAATTAGATGTCCGATATCAGCGCGTTAATCAACGCAAGCAACGTTCACTGCCATGTTAACGCAAGCAGTCGAAAACGAGTGTTACAGCTCGCAGCGGAGTTGATCAGTGACTCAGCAGTGCCGGCGGACACTTTGTTCGACAGCCTGATGGCACGTGAAAGACTCGGCAGCACCGGACTTGGCGATGGTATCGCAATTCCACATTGCCGCAGCGATTGTGACACCATGCGCGTCGGTTTTATTTCGTTGGCTAACCCGATCGATTACGAAGCCGGCGATGGTGAGGGCGTCGATCTGCTGTTTGTACTGGTTGTGCCGGAAGACGAACAACATGCGCATTTGCACGCACTCGCTCAGTTGGCTGAAGTTTTTTCTAATGCGCAGAACCGCAGCGACCTGCGTGCCTGTACAACAGATGCTGCGTTGCTACAACAAATGCGGACTTGCCTCGCAAATCAGGTACCCGATACCAAAACAGCGTGAAACTTATCATCATCAGTGGCCGTTCAGGCTCCGGCAAATCCACTGTACTCAACGCCCTGGAAGACGCCGGGTTCAATTGCATCGACAATTTTCCGGTCATGTTGCTGCAGTCACTGGTACACAACACGCTGCGGGATAAAACCCAAAAAAATATACCTTTAGCCGTTTGTATCGACGCCCGCAGTCGAGACCTCGAACGCTTTCCTGAGATTCTGCTTTCGATTGATCGTATGGATGTAGATTGCGAGGTTATATACCTCGATGCACGCAGCCCAACGCTGGTTAAACGCTTCAGTGAAACACGACGCCGACACCCCTTAACCAACGCAAACACCGACTTGCGCCAGGCTATTGATGCAGAAGCGGAAGTCCTGGAAAGCATTGCTGACCTTGCAGATCTCAATATCGACAGCACGCAGCTGTCCAGCCAGGCATTGCGCGAACTGGTCAGCAGCCGGGTGGTTGCCCGCAGCAGTCGCGAGCTCAGCTTGTTGTTCAGATCATTCGGGTTTAAATATGGGGTGCCCGTAGATGCAGACATGGTTTTTGATCTGCGCTGTCTGCCCAACCCTCACTGGGTAGAGAACCTGCGCCCTCTGACCGGCCGGGACCCCGCGGTCGCTAACTATCTTCAGGCGGAACCCATGGTTACCGAGATGTTCGAGGACATCGCCCAATACCTTGATACCTGGATTCCCAGATTTGAAGCCAATGCCCGAGTCTACATGACAGTAGCGTTAGGCTGCACTGGCGGACAGCATCGCAGCGTGTATTTAAGCGAACGGCTTGGCAATCATTTTAAACAGAGCATCAATAACGTTTTGATTCGTCATCGCGAACTGCAAAAGTAACTTTTGCACCCTTAGCACAAAGAAATGTCAGTTGCTTCAAGCGCGGTGATCGCTACACTCCAACACCTATTTGATAGTGTGACCGGGCTATGCGCACAACACAGTTAACCCTCATTAATCCCCTGGGCTTACATGCACGTGCGGCGTCAAAATTTGTCGACACTGCAAAAGGCTATGGCAGCAAAATCACCCTGGTTAAGGAAGGCAAAGCTGTAGACGGCAAAAGCATCATGAGTCTGCTGTTGCTGGGCGCACCCGTAGGCAGCGCGCTTGAGCTGATCGTCGAAGGTGAAGATGAAGACGCTGCAACTGATGGCTTGAGTAATCTGGTGCAGGCTGGATTCCACGAGTTGGATGACCCCACTTAGTCGACCCTGATATGCCAGCAGACAACGAACCCAATGTTGAACTCAGCAGTGCGCCTCCACCCAGCACTGAATTTGGCAGCGCCGAAGAAACCCGAATCTTACTGAGCTCTCTGCGTCCGGCAGAAGTGAGTAACCTGCTCGCCTCAAAAACGCCTAAGGTTCGCCAGGTTTTATGGGAACTGTTAGACGAAGAGGTACGCAATCAGACACTGCAACATCTGTCTGAAGATATGCGCGCAGAGTTTCTCGTTGATATGGATACCGCCCAACTGGTGGCGGTGGCGGACGAACTCGATACCGATGATTTTGCAGACATCCTGCAGCAACTACCGCAGACCATCACCGATCAGGTGCTTGAATCTCTGGACGCCATCGACCGCGCCAGAGTTGAAGCCGTGTTGTCCTACGCAGAAGACAGCGCTGGCGGCCTGATGAACACCGACACTATCACGGTGCGGCCAAGACACGCGCTGGAGTTGGTGTTCCGTTATCTGCGCATGCGCAAAGATCTACCCGAAGCCACCGACGCGCTTATCGTGGTGAACTCCCGGGACGAATACGTAGGCATGTTACCGTTTGGCAAACTGTTAACTTCAGATCCAACAGTCACCGTACGCGAAGTGATGAACAGCGCAGCGACGGCGATTGACGTCGACACCCTCGACACCGAAGTTGCGAAAATATTCTCCGAACAGGACTTGATCTCAGCGCCAGTCATAGACGCAGAAGGACGCTTGCTTGGCCGAATAACGATTGACGACGTGGTTGACGTCATCATCGAAGACGCCGATGAGGCTGTGTTGGCCAGAGCCGGCCTGGATATCGATGAAGATACTTTTGCGCCCATTGGTAAATCCCTGCGGCGCCGTGCCATCTGGCTCGGCATCAATCTGATCACCGCCTTTATCGCCGCCGCAGTCATCAACTTGTTCGAGGAAACTATCGTGAAGGTGGTTGCCCTTGCCGTACTCATGCCTATCGTGGCCAGCATGGGCGGAATTGCCGGCACTCAAACCCTGACACTGGTGATTCGCGGCGAAGCCTTGGGCCACCTGAGCCGCAGCAACCTTTTATGGCTGCTGAACAGAGAATTTGTGGTGGCTGTATTGAACGGTTTGTTGTGGGCAAGCCTGGTGGCCGTCACCGCTGCTGTGGCCTTTAATGATCTCGAGCTGGGACTGGTTATTGCAGTCGCGTTGATCATTACAATGGTCGTTGCAGCCGTATCCGGCAGTCTGTTACCCGGCATCTTACGTTATTTGAAAATTGACCCCGCCATCGCTGGTGGCGTGGTGCTGACCACGATTACCGACGTCACCGGTTTTTTTGTGTTTCTGGGGCTGGCAACCTGGGTCTACGCTTAGCAGACCCCATCAAGCTGCACTTTTCAGAACAGTGTCAGGCTGAGCCAGCTATCGTCATCGATTCAATCAGGACGCTGGGAGCGCGCACATTGCCACGATAATCAACATCGTCGCCAATGCCGACGATGGCGCGATAGATATCTTTTAAGTTGCCGGCAATGGTCACCTCGGCAACCGGGTAGGTAATCTCGCCGTTTTCCACCCAGAAGCCAGCGGCGCCGCGTGAATAATCGCCCGTCACACCATTGATACCCTGACCCATAAGCTCCGTGACCAACAGCCCTGTACCCATCTGCTTGAGCAGATCAGCCAGCGGTGTCTGCGGACCATCCACATCCAGGTTATACACGCCTCCGGCGTTGCCGGTAGGTGCCAGTTTCAGTTTGCGTGCCGAGTAACAGGATAAGACGTAGCTCGATACGCAGCCGTCAGCAACAAAGCTTTTACTGCGGGTAGCCACTCCATCCCCATCAAAATTTGCACTACCAAGACTGTTGAGTAAATGCGGCCGTTCGGTAAGCGACAACCAGTCAGGCAATACCTGCTGGCCCATTGAGTCGAGCAGGAAAGATGCCCGTCGATACAAAGCACCACCGCTGATCGCGCCAATTAAATGCCCGAACAGGCCACCTGCCATATTGGGTGCAAACATCACCGGGTAGCTGCCGGTGGGCGCATTTTGTGGAGACAAGCGCGCCACGGTACGCTCACCCGCCAGACGACCTACCGTTTCAGCAGAATCAAGCTCGGTCGCGTTTCGCGCCACCGTATACCAGTAATCCCGCTGCATCCCATTCTCATCTTCACCGATCACAACACAACTCAAGCCGTGGCGGGTGCCGGCATACGCACCGATAAAGCCATGGCTGTTGCCATAAAGGCGCAGCGACTGCTGGGTATTCACCTGCGCGCCGTCAGAATTCGACAAGCGGGCATCTACTGCAAGGCCAGCCGCCTCACACGCTTTTGCCAGCTCTGCAGCCTGCTGCGGTTGTACCTCCCAGGGATGGAACAGGTCCAGATCCGGCAATGTTGTCGGCGACAGGTCTGCATCGGCCAGACCGTTACAGGGGTCGTCTTCAGTATGAGAAGCGATGTTTTTAGCTGCGGCAACAGTGTCCGCTATTGCGCGTTCGCTGCTGTCCGTTGTACTGGCTGAACCCTTGCGTTGACCGTAATAGAGGGTAATTCCGAAACCCCGGTCCTGGTTGAATTCCACATTCTCCAGTTCGCCTTTGCGCACGCTGACGGACAACCCGGAATCGACACTTACTGAGACTTCTGCCTGATCAGCGCCTTGTTGTCGTGCTTCGGTCAGAATATCCTGCACTAACGCTGTAAGCTTGTGTTCTTGTTCTCTTAAATCCACCACATATCCTAAGCTAAATTGTAACCATCGCCGTGTCTGACGAAATAAATCAAAACGACAACCCCTCGGAATCCACAGAGGAACTGCCTTCCAAAACCGCCCGCAAGCGGGAAGCGCAACGTCTGTTGGAACTGGGCCGCCGCCTTGGCCAGCTCAATGCCGAACAGTTTGCCTCGCTCAATCTGCCCCCACAACTGGCGCATGCGATTGAGGAGTACCAGCGGTTTACCAGTCATGGCGCAAAAAAACGTCAGCTCCAATTTGTCGGCAAACTGATGCGCAAAGTAGACACTAGCGCCATCGAAGCCCATCTTGCAGATCTGGACGGGAAATCTGCCGAAGCGCAATATCAGTTCAACCAACTTGAGCAGTGGCGCGAAGTCTTGCTTGCAGAACCTGCCAGCTTAACGGACTTCATCGCGACATACCCACAGGTTGATCGCCAACAACTGCGCCAGCTGGTCAAGAAAGTACACAGCGCGCGTAATGAACCCGAACAGAAGGCTGCCTCGCGCAGACTGTTCCGCTTTTTAAGGGAAACCAGCGAGTTGTCAGCGTAGTTTTACGCCTGGGTGCCGCCCACCACGATCTCATCAACTTTCAACGTCGGCTGGCCAACGCCTACCGGCACCGACTGGCCATCTTTACCGCACACGCCTACACCGGTATCGAGTTTTAAATCGTTACCCACCATAGATACTTTGTTCATCACATCGGGCCCATTGCCAATCAACGTCGCACCACGAATCGGAGCCGTTACCTTGCCGTTTTCGATCAAGTAAGCTTCGGTTGCAGAAAACACAAAACGCCCGGACGTGATATCAACTGACCCACCACCAAAATTCACTGCATAGACGCCCTTGTCTACAGAGGCAATGATTTCAGCAGGATCATGGTCTCCGGGTTGCATAAAGGTATTGGTCATACGTGGCATCGGCAGGTGGGCATAAGACTGACGCCGACCGTTGCCGGTAGAAGCTACGTTCATTAACCGGGCATTCAATTTGTCCTGCATATACCCGCGCAAAATACCGTTCTCTATCAATACAGTAGATTGCGTCGGGGTGCCTTCGTCATCCACCGTCAGCGAGCCGCGCCGGCCCGCCATGGTGCCATCATCAACCACTGTGCATAACGTGGATGCTACCTGTTGACCCACGCGGTTAGCGAAAGTCGAACTGCCTTTACGATTGAAATCACCTTCCAGACCGTGGCCCACAGCTTCATGCAGTAAAACACCGGGCCAACCCGGTCCAAGCACCACCTGCATCGGTCCCGCGGGGGCATCTCGCGCATCAAGATTAACCATTGCCATCCGCACTGCCTCAGCAGCCAGATCTTCCGCCCAGCTACCCTGCTGCAGCTCATCCAGTCCACGGCGTCCACCGCCACCAGCATTACCCCTTTCGCGTCGCCCCCCTGCCTCGGCGATCACGGAGACATCAAGCCTGACAAGAGGGCGTAAATCAGCACCCAGGGTACCGTCGCTCGCCATCACCAGCATCACGTCATGGTTGGCTGAAATCCGCACATTAACCTCTTTGATGCGCGGATCCGCCGCACGCGCCGCTCGATCGATCCGTTGTAACAGTTGCACTTTTGCAACTTCATCTAACAGGCTGATAGGATCTGCACCAGGGTACAGCGCGCTGGCCGTTGGCGATTGAAAAGCAGGGGCGGCACGTGGGGTGCCTTTGTCAGCAATAGATTTTGCAGCGCTCGCCGCGCTATTAAGGCCATCACGCAGGATGTCTTCCGCATAGGCAAAACCTGTTTTCTCGCCACTCAACGCGCGCACGCCAATGCCCGCATCAACACTGAAGCTGCCATCTTTGACAATGCCGTCTTCAAGACCCCAGGATTCAGATCGCACGCTCTGCAGATAAACTTCTGCATAATCGATGCGGTTACCCATCATATCTTCCAGCGTCCGTTCGATATCCTGTTGGCTGATATCGCTGTGGCCGAGGATATTTTGTGAAGCCTGCTCAACTACATCTTGCATGGTTAGGTTTCTCTTATTTATTCTGATTTATCAGGCTGCTGCGCCTGTTCTTTGCTCTGTGGCTGTTTCATTGAACGATCCCACAGGCTGACGAATTTCACTTCGGGATCATCAAGGGTACCCGTGACTTCAAACTTCGCAGTGCTGAATTGTTCAATGGGCTTACGTAACATGCGCTCGCCGAGTACCACCGTGGCGCCAACAATTGGGTTTGCCAGCCCCAGGTAAAGACCGTACCAGGGGATGCTTTTGCTGACTGGCAAAGTCACGATCAACTCATTGTTCAGTTGCCCGCTGGCTAAGTCAACACGGCCTCCAAGTTGAAAATCACCCGAGGAACTCTCAACCGTTAAGCGCTTGGGAAATGTCAGTTCGCCCCCCTGCAGGCCGACGGTGGCATCTATTCGATCGAAGCTCATGCCCTCGCCCACGACATCTGAAAAATCCAGACTGATACGTTTCGCCAACTGCGTAAAATTCAGCAGGCTCAGAATCCGTAATCCACCAGAACCGCCTTCCACTTCCATAAAACGACCGTCACGCGCGTCAAATTCAATCTCACCATCAGTCCCCAGCAGGCTGACGTTCAGTGGAGAGCCTGACCACGAAACATCTGCTCTGGCCGCAGCTGTAGTTGTACTCAGACTGGGCGCGTAGTCCCACTTAGGTAACGTCTGTGCCAGATCATCGAGTTTCAGCTTACCGGTGAAAACTGATCGATCCGTTTGCAGATCCCAACTGAGCGCACCATTTTCAATGTGAACCCCGTTGACCGAGGCGTCCAGATTGAGAAATTCAACGCGCTCCCCAGCCTGAGGCTGGATTTCAAATTGCCAGCGCCCAAACGGCTCGTCACCGAGCATCAATTGAGCAATGTTAATCTTGGCCTCTGGCAAAACTTCACCAACAGCGACACTTATCGGATCAACCTGAGGTGCACCGATGTGTTCAGCCGTTTGTATATTCGCCTGCGGAATCTGCAGGAACTCCAAATCCAGATTCAAAACATCCCCAGCGGGCAGATTCAGTTTGCCGCGCACCGCGGGCGCATTAAAGGCAAAAGAAACTTCATTGCCCTGCTGCTGCCCATCCAGTAAGACATCAGCAAACATCATTTCATCGATGAAAAATTCCTGCACCGTAAGCTTTGAGATAGACCAATCCAGTGGCAGCACCACGGCGGAGTCTCCTTCGGTAGACACCCAGTCACTCAACATCAAACGAGGCATAACCCCTGAAATCGCTATGGCGCGTTGATCCACCGCTGTCATTGGCGGGTCAGCATTAATACCAATTGCGCCTCGTTCAATGGCATCACCATAGTGGAACCAGCCATCCACGGTTTTGTATCGCAAACTGACACTCTGGTATTCCGCCAGGAACTGCACATCGATATCAATGGGTGCAATGTCCTGTGCTAACTTGCCAAATTCAGCGGGCAAACCAACGCCTAAACCCTGCAGATCGCTCGTCACCAGAAGCTGTGTGACACCGCCATCCATCGGCAGATTCAGTGTGCTTGAAAAAGAGAAATCACCTTCCAGAGGCAGCGTCACATCAGCTGCAAGGATGTTGTAAACATCAACAGGGGTTGCCTTGCCAGAGACATCAAAGGACAGCCATTGCGGCGTATGTCGAACGGCAAAGCTGGCAGGCTGCCTGAATAAGGAGCCGCGGAAATCTCCCGTTAGGTTGTGTGGCAGAGAAAATTCGCCTTGCCCCTGCAGCTCACGCAGCACCAGCCGATACTCAGGCATAGCCAGGTCAACCTGTCCCAATTCAAACTTAAGATCCACAGCCAGCGGCGGAGCCTGCTCAATTCTGATGGGCACCACCAGGGTCGCCGTTAAATCAACACGGCCACTGCCCTGCCAGGCAGGTGTAACAAACGCCAGATTTGTCTGCAAAGGACTGCTACGTACAAACTCCAGCATATTTGTTGCGTCACCGGTTGCATCCACTGTGCCGGAAACGTAGGTTGCATTATCGTGCAATGTTACTGCAGCCGCACGTATCCGCAGACTTTCGCTGGCGCCCTGTTGCAGATTGATATGTACATTGGTGCCGGCGACATAAACACTACCGATTGCGTCGTAAACAACAGGCCAGCTGGGTTCATACTGAACACGCAAACCACTGAAATTCGCGGTAAGCTCATTACGGCGCGCAAGCTCACCGGGCTCAACACGCAACTGCCCGTGATAAGCATACTGAGCCTCAGACAACTGCCCGGCCTGCAATCCCGTCTGCAGCCAGTCATCTAACGCTGGTGGAATGTTACCTGGCACAAACGTTCTAGCCAGTCTGACTGAGGTCTGATCAGCCGATATCTGCAAACTCAGCCGCTGTTCCGATACCGTCTGTGGCCGGGTTATCGCAAAACTCCCTGCTGCAACCGTGTCCCCCAGGCGGGTTTTTATATGCGTGCCTTGCACACCCAGGTAGCCTTGACCCAACCAGATTTTGACGATGCCCTGGGCAGACGCCAGATTCCAACCCGAAGCGTAAAGGTCAGGAAATTGCAGGTACACATCGTCACCACTGACCTGAATCGCATGACCATTGCTGTATCCCCACAATCTCGCTTGAGCATTTCGCAGTGTCGGCACACCTTTGAAACCCTGCACAGCAAGTTTATTCAACGAAGCGCCATAACCCAGACCGACGTCAGCGGTATAAAACAGATGTATATTGTTAGCTTCGCCTTGCACTGCGAGGCCGTCAATCCAGGTAACCAAGCGTTCGAAGCCAGCAAAGTGGGAGACAACAAAACTGCTGATTTCACCTAAATCCAACTGATCAATCCAAACCTGGAAAAGTGGTTGATTGTCTTTAGGCTTCAGGAGTTCTGTGGCCACTGCAAAGGCAGTATCGTCCTTCCCGGGCAATGTACTCTGACCGAAAACAGGCCTCAGCAGCAGTTCATCCGCACCCGCCCGCAGAGACAGCGGAGAACTGCTGAATCTAACCCGTTGAGCATCTCGACCTGCTGCCAGTTGAATGCTGCCGGCAAGGCTCTGCCCTTCAGCGGACATGGACAAACCCTCAAACGCCAGCGCCAGGGCACCATCGCCTTTGCCTAGCTGCTCGGACCACACGCCTTCCGTCACCTCAATAGTGACATCTGACAGGCCGGTTAGTGCAACTGGCAGCGTGAGTGAGCCGCTCATGGTCGCGGTCATGCTGCCTCGCGACAGGACCGTCTCAGTCTGCCAGAAAGCCAGTTGCAGACGCTGACCGGCAGTCGCTGCGTTCCACAAACCCAACTGCGCAAAGTGAGTTCGGTTGCGATTGATCATTTTGAGATCTGCCTGCATGCGCGCCATTTCTCCCGCCCGCGAATGCAACAAGACGTCTAAGCGCCCTGCAAGATGATCCGAATGGCGGAGCAACCCATCCAGGCTGAGTTGCAACGGCTGTGCGCCCATACCGCGCAAACGCCAGCCTTGCGCAGCCTGCTCGAGATGCACCTCAGCGCCCGCAACAACCAGCGTATGTGGCACCCAGGCACTACGAAAAATGCTCTCCAGAACATCAAGCTCAAGTTCCATGCGAGCAATCTGACCAGCCGGAAAAACAACGCTTTCGACGGATACCCGGGGATTAAGACCACGCCAATCTCCGCGTAACCCGGCCACTGATATGTTCTGTGTTTGCAGCACCGCATTCAGCTCGTCTTCAAACAGATGCAGCACAGCCATACTGAAGCGTCCGCCCGCCTGCAGGATCGCCATAAGTACCAGGGTAAATGTAAAAAACACAAACAACGGCCGCAGCACCACACGAGAAAAACGTTGGGCGAGCGAAAATTGAGGTTGGGGGGACATTTATAACGCTACGCGACTGTATTTAACGGGCGACGTTCTGCACCAGCACGATATCAAATTGTCCTTCCGGATAGCTGGGCTCAACCTGAATACGGATCTCGCGCTGAATGTTTTCTGACAGTGTTGCCAGATATTGCGCATCTTCATCCAATAATCGGTCGACAACTGCTTCTGTTGCGCGAATCAGATAATCCCCTTCCGGCGTCTTGTTACGACACCGCGCCTGATAATCCTGCGACAGCGCCCGCAACACTTCCACGCAGGTGGATTCAGGGGTTCGGACCAGACCATAACCTTCACACTGGCTGCAAGGCGCACACATGCTCTGCGCCAGAGATTCGCGGGTGCGTTTGCGACTCATCTGCACCAGCCCGAGCGAAGAAAAGCCTTCAATTCGTGTGCGTGCCGGATCAGCTTCAACGGCTTTTTCCAAAGTCCGCAGTACCTGGCGCTTATGCTCTTCATCTTCCATATCAATGAAGTCGATAACAATAATGCCGCCAAGATTACGCAGACGCAGTTGCCTCGGAATCGCTGCAGCCGCTTCGAGATTCGCTCGGAACACCGTTTCTTCGAGACTGTGCCCACCCAGGAAACCACCGGTGTTCACGTCAACACTGATCATCGCCTCGGTTTGTTCAATGACAATGCTGCCGCCGGATTTGAGGCAGTGTTTTGGTTCAAGCGCTCTGGTGAGTTCGTCCTCAATGCCATGACGTTCAAACAGCGGTCGCTTTTCAGCGTAACAGTGCAACCGCTCCGCATAACCCGGTATGAATTCATCAACATAACTTCGGATACGGGCAAAGGTATGCGCATCATCAATCAGAATGCTTTCGGTTTGCGCACTGGCGAGGTCGCGAATCATGCGTGTGTGCAGCGGCAACTCTTCGTAAGCCAGAGAAGGTACCTGTGCACCTTTGATGCGTTCGCTGATACGTTGCCAGATCCGCTGCAGCAGACGCAGATCCGAGGTGAGCTGGGCCTCATCTGCCGCGTCCGCTGCGGTGCGCGCAATGACACCACCGCCGATCGTGTAGGTGTTTTTTACACCCAGTATTATGTCTTTGAGGCGCTCGCGTTCGTTTTCATCATCGATGCGCTGGGAGATGCCGATGTGATTTTCATTTGGCATCAGCACCAGATATTTGGAAGCCAGGGCCAATTGCGTTGATAACCTGGCGCCTTTATTTGCGATTGGATCTTTTTCAACCTGCACCAGCACCGACTGGCCTTCATGCAGCAGGTCACGAATATCCGGTTTGGCAGACGGCTCCTCATTCTGCGCGGTAAAAATACGAGGGCTGTCTATGTCTCGAGCGTGCAGAAACCCTGGGCGCGCCAGCCCGACATCAACAAACGCCGCCTGCATCCCTGGGACAATACGCTCCACCTTGCCCAGATAGATGTTGCCTGTGACGCTGTAGCCCGCCGACCGGGCGATATGGATCTCCTGGAGCAAGCCATGTGCAACCAGCGCTACCCTTGTTTCAAACGGGCTGACATTAATCAGTAATTCTTCTGCCATCTTTCCGCGTACTCCAGGTATCGATGTTGAACGCTCGCAACAGATGCTCTGTGCGCTCTACGGGCAAACCCACCACTGCGGTGTAGCTGCCTTCCAAACGCTGCACAAATATACCCCCAATCCCCTGAATACCATAACCACCCGCTTTATCTGCAGGTTCTCCGGTATACCAGTAGCGCTCGGCGGTGGCGGTACTGATTTCACCAAAGTGAACTACGGCACCAACCACCTCGCACAGCGTTTTCACACCATCACTGACGGCGACACCAGTTAACACCTCATGGCGACGCCCAGCCAGACGCAGAAGCATATCTACACCTTCGGTTAGACCACAGGGTTTGCCAAGAATTTCATCATCAATGGTCACTGTTGTATCTGCACCAATGCTTATGGCGCCGGGCTCAAAGCCAGCCTGCGCCTTGGCTTGCGCTAACCGCGCGACATAAGCAGCAGGTGACTCACCTGGAAGAGGTGTTTCATCCACATTGGTGACCCGAACACTGAATACCAGCCCCATCTGTTCAAGCAGTTGCGCGCGACGCGGGGAGGCGGACGCCAGGATTAACGGCTTGGTTGATTCAGCGCTCACACCTATTCCACACGGATGCCGGTACGGATGCGCAGCAGCAGCAGGAATATAAAAGGCCACAGGCACATGGTCACAAGCGGCGAGGTCAGCACCGACCAGCCCCAGGCACGGTCGCTGGACAGCCCGATGGCAAAAACACGTAGAAATTCAGCACTCAGGGCCAGCGCAAAGACCAGCATGGCCTGCTGCAGGACTGAATACATACGCAGCCGTTCAAAAAATCGCCAGGCCACATAGGTCACCCCAGCCAGCACAAAACCATTCAGACCAAGGGGTTCTGCATACAGCACGTCAACCATCAGACCCAGCATCCAGACAGCAATGAGTCCGACTCGATGGGGTAGCTCGATCGCCCAGAAGAACAGCACCAGAAGCAACCAGTTCGGACGCAACCAACCCAGCCAGGCAGGCGCCCATTCCGGCAGGTGGAACACGCCCAGAATCATCGCAGCCAACAGGCTCAAACCAATCACCCAACCACCATTGCCGGGGTTCATGGCGAGGGCTCCTGTTCCACAACCTGTTGCGGGGATTGCTGCTTGACCTGATCCGGCCCAAACACCACCAGCACATGGTGGGAGCGATCCAGCGCTGCCGTTGGGCGCAGACGCACCTGGGCGTATGCAGAAGTTGCTTGAACCACGACAGACACTACGGTACCTACCGGGTACCCAGGCGGGAATCGGCCTCCCAGACCGGAGGTTTCCAAAAGATCCCCTTCAACAATATCCGCGGTCACAGAGACATTTTCCAACACCAATGCATCTACTTCGCCCGTACCACCTGCAATGCCGCGCACACCATTACGATTCACACGCACCGGCACGGCATGGTCAGCATCGGTGACCAGCAACACGCGACTGGTAAAGCGACCCACTTCAATCACCTGACCGAACAGTCCTTGCGCGTCCAACACTGCCAGGCCGGGTTTAACGCCAGCATTCAAGCCTTTGTCGATAATGATCTGAAAGGTGTCGGTGTCAGGCACAATCCCCACTAATTCTGCGATCAGGACTTCGTAGGGCAGACGGCCCTGGGAACCCAGCAAGCCACGCAGCCGATCATTTTCGGCCTTCAGAGCCACATATTGTTGAGATATCTGTGAGAGCTCCAGAATCTGACGTTCAAGCTGCTGATTTCGAACCAGCAGCTGATCCTGGGTGGAGACCACATCACTGACCACCCCGCTGATCATGTAGGGTGATTCCGCAAGCAGGTATACAGGACTGACCAGACTGGAAATAAAGCCGCGCACCGGGTCGAGCACGCGGGTAGAGGATTCAATCACAATGAGCAGTGCCGACACCAGGCCCAGGCCAAACAGGAGATACCCTGCGGCAGAATTACGAACAAACAGCGCCTTAATGGTACGGCCCTCTCATTGCCCACACGACTGTTGGTCGTACGACGCTGATGTGAGGATTACGCCGTAGACAGTAAGTCGGCGTTGCCTGCAGCATCCATGAGCTCCAGCGCTTTGCCACCACCACGGGCAACACAGGTCAGAGGATCTTCTGCAATGATGACCGGCAGCCCGGTTTCCTCGGCCAGCAGAATATCCAGATCGCGCAGCAGCGCGCCGCCGCCGGTCAATACCATGCCGGTTTCGGCAATGTCTGAAGCGAGCTCCGGAGGACATTGTTCCAGCGCGCTTTTAACCGCCTGCACAATCATCGACAGCGGCTCCTGCAGCGCTTCAAGAATTTCATTGCTGTTCAACGTAAAGCTGCGCGGCACACCTTCCGCAAGGTTGCGGCCACGCACATCAATTTCACGGATATCCTTCTGGGGGTAAGCTGCACCAATTTCCTGCTTGATGCGCTCAGCTGTGGCTTCGCCAATCAGGCTACCCTGAGTGCGCCGCACATAGGCAACAATTGCTTCGTCAAAGCGATCACCGCCAACTCGCACGGTATCGGACAAGACCACACCATTCAGCGAGATAATCGCAATTTCAGTGGTACCACCACCGATATCAACAACCATAGTGCCGACAGCCTCCTGAACCGGCAAACCAGCGCCGATGGCCGCAGCCATGGGTTCTTCTACCAGCCGCACATCCCGCGCACCGGCAGATAAAGCACTTTCACGGATAGCACGGCGTTCAACTTCGGTAGATTTACAAGGCACACAGACCAGCACCCGCGGACTTGGGCGGATGAAGGAATTTTCGTGGACCTTGTTGATGAAGTACTTGAGCATTTTTTCCGTCACCAGAAAATCTGCAATCACCCCGTCTTTGAGGGGCCGGATCGCGGTTATATTACCCGGCGTACGCCCCAGCATGCGTTTTGCATCGAGGCCTACCGCAGCAACACTCTTCTGGTTACCCTGGGTACGGATGGCCACCACCGACGGCTCGTTCAGTACAATGCCCTGATCGCGCACGTAAATGAGTGTGTTAGCTGTACCGAGGTCAATAGACAGGTCGCGGGAAAACAGACCGCGAATATTCTTGAACATCTATAGTTGGACTCAACCTGAAAGCGCAATTCTATGCATTCCCAACTAGAAAAGCACGGCCTCAAGCCTGGAAATATCGAGATGCGTGACATAAGGTTCGCGCCGCGAAGTTTTACACTTCCGATGATCGCCGAATCCTGAGTTTAACGAGTGAGACAAGAGCATGGATGACGAGGACAAAATCAATATTCCACACCTGGCTATGCTTGCCCGTCTGTCCCTGGACGACGCCGCCATCAGGCGTGCGGAACAGGAGCTGCACAACATCATCACCATGATCGACCAGATGCAGGCAGTGGATACCACCGGTGTCATACCCATGGCCCACCCAATGGATGCTCAGCAACGTTTACGCAGTGACCAGGTCACCGAACATGTCGATCGCGAGCGTTTTCAACGCAACGCACCGGCCACCGCCGAGGGCTACTATCTGGTGCCGAGGGTTGTGGAATGAGCCTGCATCCATTTGTCACCGTCACCGAACTCAGTCGCGGACTCGCTTCCGGCGAGTACAGTGCCGTTGAGCTGACCCAGTATTTCCTGACTGAAATTAAACGCCAGCAGCCCACCAGCAACGCTTTTATTACGGTGGATGAACAAGGCAGCCTGAACGCCGCCGCCGCGGCTGATGCACAGATTGCCAACGACCAGGGCGGCGCGCTGACCGGCATCCCCATGGCACACAAAGACGTGTTCTGTACCAACAACGTGCTGACCACCTGTGGCTCGCGCATGTTGGAGAACTTTGTCGCCCCTTACGACGCCACCGTTGTCCACAATCTTCAAACAGCCGGCATGGTTTGTTTAGGTAAGACCAACATGGACGAGTTTGCGATGGGCTCGTCCAACGAAAACAGCGCCTTTGGTCCGGTCGCCAATCCCTGGCATCCGGATCACGTACCCGGCGGCTCTTCTGGCGGATCAGCTGCTGCGGTGGGCAGTGGACAGATACCCGTTGCAACGGGCACCGATACCGGTGGTTCTATTCGTCAGCCTGCCGCTTTCTGCGGCATAACAGGGTTAAAACCAACTTATGGGCGGGTTTCCCGCTATGGCATGGTGGCCTTTGCATCAAGCCTGGATCAGGGCGGGCTGTTTGCACACACGGCACAGGATATTGCCCTGGTGTTAGGCAGCATGGCCGGATTCGATCCAAAAGACTCAACCAGCACTCCGCGTAACGACGAGTGGCTTACACAAATTGCCCAGCAGGGTATTCCGCAACTGGCGCCCAACCTCAAAATTGGTCTGCCAACTGAATATTTTCAAGCCATGACAGATACCGATCACCTGGATGAGGTGCGCAGAATTCTGCAACAACTGGGACACACATGTATCGACGTGGCACTACCTAATACGCAGATGGCTATTCCCGCCTACTACGTGGTTGCCGGTGCCGAAGCGTCGACCAACTTGTCGCGCTACGACGGCGTGCGTTTTGGCCATCGCTGTGAAAACCCGGAATCCCTTGAAGACCTGTATCAGCGCTCGCGCAGTGAAGGATTTGGCGAGGAAGTCAAACGCCGCATCCTGACCGGAACCTATGCTCTGTCAGTCGGTTACTTTGACGCCTACTATCTGCAGGCGCAGAAAATTCGTCGCCTGATATCTAACGACTTCAGCAACGTCTTCAGGCAGGTAGACCTGCTGCTGACACCAACGGCGCCGGGGCCCGCGTTTGCCGCCGGGGCGCTGAAACAAGACCCGGTTGCCATGTATCAGCAGGATAAATTCACAGTGCCGGCCAGCCTCGCAGGGCTGCCTGCGCTGTCCATGCCCTGCGGATTCAAACAGGGTCTGCCGCTCGGTGCGCAGCTCATCGGACCCGCATATCGAGAAGATCTGGTTCTGGGCCTGGCAAGAGACTTTCAGCAGGCCACCGACTGGCATGAACAAACGCCAGCTGCTGCTCAAGGAGGCCGCACAAGATGAACTGGGAAGCGGTCATCGGCCTGGAGATTCACGTCCAGCTCGCAACAAAAAGCAAAATTTTTTCTGGTGCATCCACTGAGTTTGGAGCCGAGCCCAACGCGCAAGCGTGTGCCATCGACCTCGGTTTACCTGGTGTGTTGCCTGTACTCAACGAAGCCGCCGTTGCCATGGCAGTCAAATTCGGCCTGGCCATCGGCGCGCAGATTAACCTGCACTCGGTTTTCGATCGCAAAAACTATTTTTATCCCGATCTGCCTAAGGGTTATCAGATCAGCCAGTTCGAAACACCCATTGTTGGATTTGGCGAAGTTGAACTGCTGCTTGACGATGGCCAGCAGCGTCGCGTTGGCGTCACCCGCGCGCACCTTGAAGAAGACGCCGGTAAATCCGTCCACGACCTGTTTCCAGGACAGACCGGCATCGACCTGAACCGCACCGGGACACCTCTGCTGGAGGTTGTGTCGGAACCGGACATGCGCAGTGCCGCAGAGGCTGTCGCTTACTTCAAAAAAATCCACGCGCTGGCACGCTATCTGAAAATCTGCGATGGCAATCTGGCCGAGGGCAGCATGCGCTGTGATGCAAACGTGTCCATCAGACCGGTAGGCCAGGACAGTTTTGGCGAGCGTACGGAAATCAAAAACATCAACTCCTTCCGCTTCGTCGAGCGAGCGATCAATTACGAAATCCAACGTCAGATCGAGGTGTTAGAAAACGGCGGAAAGATTGAACGCGAAACACGCCTGTATGATCCGGACAAAGACGAAACACGATCAATGCGTGGCAAAGAGCTCAGCGCTGATTACCGCTACTTCCCGGATCCAGATCTGTTGCCGCTGGTTTTCAGCGAAGCTTTTGTTGAAGACATCCGGACACAGCTTCCTGAACTACCTGAGGCGCGACAACAACGGTATTGCGAGGCGCTGGAGCTGTCTCCCTATGATGCTGCATGGCTGAGCAACGACCCCGACGTCGCCAACTTTTTCGATCAGACAGTCACCATCTGTGGCAACGCAAAACAGAGCGCCAACTGGATAATGGGGGAGCTGGCGGCTGTGTTGAACAAAGCGGATCTCGACATCACGCAGAGCCCCGTGTCACCCCAGCAGCTGGGTCAACTTATCGCGCGCCTGGACGATGGCACCTTATCTTCGAAGACCGCTAAAACACTCTTTGACGCCTTGCGTACAGCTGATACCGATGTTGATGAGCTGATAGACACGTTGAACCTGAAACAAATGAGCGACAGCGGTGAACTGGAAGCCATTGTCGAGCAGGTGATGGCAGACAATCCTGCGCAGCTTGAGCAGCTGCGCGGCGGCAAAGAAAAATTGTTAGGGTTTTTTGTCGGTCAGGTCATGAAGCTGACACAGGGCAAAGCAAACCCACAGCAGGTTAACGATATTATCCGCGGTAAACTCTGACCGACAGCGTCAACTAAGTCTTGTGCTGTAGCATATTTTCCACTGCCCGCAGCACGTCCCGACGACTGATCTGTCCTACCAGCCGGCCATTGCTGACGACAGGGTACCGTCTGCGGCCTTCCTGAATGAAGCGTTCCGCCAGGGTATAGATATCCGTATCCGGAGCAACCACTTCCGCGGGTGAATGCATGTAATCGCCGACAATGCCGGTGGCTTCATCGTAATAGCTGTCCTGCACAATGACCTGCATGATATCCACCTCAGAAAGCACACCGAGAAGGTTACCGTCATCATCAACAACCGGTGCCCCGGAAATTTTTTCCTTCAACAGCACGGCCATAGCAGCAACAACATTGGTGTCTGCTTTGAACGTAATCAGACGCGTGGACATATATTCTTTTACTTTCAGCGATCTCACTCAATCCCCTTAAACTTCAAGTGCTGTCAGCTTCACCCTGCACAACCCTGAAGACTGTGTAAATCTTTATTGGTAGAACCAAGAGCTATTAAAACGACCTCTTTCAAAACCAGATGTGCACATCCCAACACAGTAGCGTGGAACCCCACGCAATAGTAAGCTCTGTGTACCGGTAAACTGACCATTCCAATCAACTTCGATAGTTTGATTTGACAAAAGACAGATCAGCCAGCGGTTGATTCCAACCACGTATAAAGGGGGAGACCTTGAGCGAACAGCCATTACCCGCAGTGCCTTTTCTGAAAATACCAGAAGGCGGCGACCCGTATCTGGAAGGCCACAAATGTGGCAATTGCGGCGCAACGTTTTTAGGTGAACGCAGCGTATGTTCTAAATGTGGAGCACGCGACCAGATGCAGACCGTGACTTTGCCCAACAGCGGCAAACTGTATTCCTACTCGATTGTGCACCGCTCATTTCCAGGCATCGAAGTGCCCTATATCAGCGCCATTGTCGACCTGGATGACGGCACCGCCATCAAAGGCAACCTGATCGGCGTGGAGCCGGATCCAGCGAATATCGAATTCGACATGCCCGTCGACGTTATATTTGACGACGCCCTCGGACGTAAAGATCGTGACGGCAATGCCTATCTTGCATACTTCTTCCAACCCAAAGCTAGCTAACAGGAGATTCTAATGACAGACGTATATGTTGTTGGCGTAGACATGATCAAGTTCGGTCGCTTTCCGGACAAAACCGTTCCGCAAATTGGTGCTCAAGCCGCACTTATGGCACTGGATGACTGTGGACTCACCATTCAGGACATGCAGGCCCTGTATTCAGGCAACCTCGGCCAGGCCTCCGGCATGGTAGGCCAGCGTATGCTGCAGGAGATTGGCCAGACAGGTATCCCTGTCGTCAACGTTGCCAACGCCTGTGCAACCGGCGCAACCGCATTCCGTGAAGGCTGGGCGTCTATTAAAGCCGGCTTGTACGACTGTGTGTTGACAGTAGGCGTTGAACAGATGGGCAAAGGCCTGCTCGGCGGTGCTGGCGGCGCCACCGGCATTTCAAAAGAAGGTTTACTGGGTTCAGGCACCATGCCCGCAGTATTTGCAGAAGCGGGTATGGAACATGCGCGTAAATATGGCACTACCTTTGAGCAGTTTGCCAAGGTGTCGGTGAAAAACCATCACCATTCCACGTTGAACCCCAAAGCGATGTATCAGATCGAAACACCGCTGGAAACAGTGATGAATGCGGAAATGATCTCGTACCCAAACACCAAACTGATGTGCTCAGTTAACGTGGACGGCTCCGCCGCCGCTGTGTTGTGCTCGGAGAAAAAAGTTAAAGAACTTGGCCTGATGGGTCGCGCAGTGAAGATACGCGCTTCAGTCATGGCATCAGATCCCTGGCAGGAACGTGACCTGGTGATGCCGGATGTGAATTCCTGCACCCGCAAAGCGGTTGCCGAGGCCTACGAAATGGCAGGCATTGGTCCGGAAGACATCAACCTGGTTGAACTGCATGACTGTTTTGCCACCGCCGAGATTCTGCACTACGAGAACCTTGGCCTGTGTGGCGACGGTGAAGCAGGACGCATGATTGACGAAGGTGAGGTCGCACTGGGTGGTCGCATACCCGTTAATGTTTCCGGCGGCCTGCTCTCTAAAGGACATCCGCTGGGTGCAACCGGCATCGCCAACATCTACGAAGTCGCCACGCACCTGCGCGGTGAAGCGGGCGCTCGTCAGGTTGAAGGTGCACGCTTCGGCATGACCCACGTGATTGGTCTGGGCTCCGCCTGTGGTATTCACATTCTAGAAAAAGCTTAAGCAACCGCTTGAGTCAAGCAACGCCGGACGTGGCCTCCACGTCCGGCGTTTTGTTAAACACATCTAAACTACGAGAACCGCCGCATGCGTATTGGCGTGGTCAGCGATACCCACAACAATCTGAAAAACGTCGCCAGGATCGTTGAGCTGTTCAACACAGCAGACGTTGATCATGTGGTGCACACTGGTGATATCACGCAGGCCAAAACCATCAGCGTTTTTGCTCACCTGAATGCACCTATGTCCGGCGTCTTTGGCAACAATGACCAGGAACGCGACACCCTGGAGCCGGCTATTGCCGCACATGGCTTTGATTTTCACGAGCCCCCATTTACACCCGTCTGGGCTGGACGCCGAATAATTGTTGTACATGATCCATTGGAATTCGATGGGCACCTTGCGCACGAGCACGAGCTTGCTCTGCATGGCCATACCCATCTGTATCGACATGAACAGTGGGGAAAACAGACAACAATATTTAATCCCGGCGAATGTGCCGGACACATGCAGGGCTACAATGCGATTGGTATTGTTGATCTGGTTACCCTGCAGACTGAGTTGCTGCGCTTTTAACATCACGCAGATGCAGCTGACCTTCGTGCAGTTCAAAAACCCGATCTGCAGCCGAGGCAAATTCCCAGTCATGGGTAACAACAACGCGACTGCAGGTGAGCTTGCCTAACAGCGTACCTATATGTCTCACACTTGCCTGGTCAAGGTTTGCCGTACACTCATCGAGAAACAGATAATCAGGCTGGCGATACAATGCTCGTGCCAGCACCAGCCGTTGCATCTGACCGGTTGACAGGCCACTGCTGAGATCCCCTATCGGACTGAGATGTTTCAGCGGCATCAGCTCAATGACTTCACGCATACCCACCGCCTCCAGACAGGCCAACACGCGGGGCAGGTCCGGGGTTTCAAACAGCGCAATATTTTCCATGATACTGCCGCTGAAAAACGTATCACCCTGCATGACACAGGCGCTGTGATGGCGCAGGGATTGCACCATTGGACCGCGCAGCGGGCTTTGCCCTATCAGAACCTGACCCGCACACGGCGCCACAAAACCCATCAACAATTTCAACAGTGTTGTTTTACCGGTTCCTGAATCACCGACAATGGCAACCCATTCGCCCGGCGCAACCTGAAGGTTTGCGCCCCGCAACAACCAGGCGCTGCACTCATCGTGGCGGAAGTCCACCGCGTCCAGAGCCAGCGCACCTGCCTCCCGGATTCGCATAGCGGGCGCCAGGTCCACGCTGCCTTCAGAAGCTGATAACTCCGGGGCAGCAAACCAGATATCTGCAAGTCGCTCGAGATGGGAGGTCATTGCCCGCAGGTTAAGCCACTGGTCAACCAGGCTTCGCAACCGCTCAGTAAAGTGACTTCGGTAACTTAAAAACGCAAACAACATACCAACGGTTAAGCTGCCTGCAAGAACTGCATGTGCTGCCAGATAAATCACTACGATTAACTCGGCGCCACCGACAAACATGGCACCGACACCAAGGCCTAACTGGGTCTGTTGCAGTCCTAACGCCTGTTTTAACGATTTTGCATGCAGGTTCTGCCACTGGGCTAAACGAGAACTTTCCTGCTGGTAAGCTTTGACATTAAAGATAGAGCGGACACTTTCGATAAGGTGCGACTGTTCCTGCGCTTGCGCAACTACCACCCCAAGGGTCTGTTGGCGCAAGCGCCCTGTCGCCAGCATCTGTAACAGCAGAAAACAGCTGTGTGTTGCCAATACAACCAGCGCTATTGCCGGATCGTATACAAACAGCATCAACAGGCTGAGCACCACCATGACCGCATCCACAAGCATCACCGCCAAACCCTGGGTAAACAGGTCGCGTACGGGTTGCAGCGACGCAAAGCGGGAAACCACGTCACCAACATGACGGGATTCAAACCAACCGTTAGGTAGACGCAGAAGATGCTGTAGCAGGTAGCCACCCAGATAAAACGACAGCGTAAAACCCAGCCGCAGACTCACCAGGCCCCGCAGCAGATGGGCAGCCACGCGCAATAACAGCAACAGCCCAAACCCCATACACAAAACACTGATCAGTGTTTTGTCACCGCTGAGCAGCGCATCATCCACAGTCCACTGGACGTGCCAGGGCCCCAACAGAACCAGAATCTGCAACGCCAGCGTAAGCAAAACCAATAGATAGAATTGTCCACGGCCACGCTGCATTAACGTCCAGAGCTGTTTCCAGCCCAGACGGTGGGCAACCGGTTGTGAGGTCATACCGCCGACATCAGGCCATAGCTCCAACGCCACTCCGGTGAACTTCTCGCTCACTTCCTGCCAGGAACAAGTCACCCGCCCCAGATTCGGATCGTGGATCACGCAGCCTCTGGCGCGCACCGCAACAAGCACAACAAAGTGCTCCATCTGCCAATGTAATATTGCCGGACGCTTAAGTTGTTTCAGGCCATCAGGCTCACAGCGGATTCCCCTCGCCTGCAAACCCAGTTGCGCAGCCATCCGGCTGAGCGAATGCAGTGATAACGCCTGCACCGAGCCCGCAAACTGATGTCGCAAGCTGTACAGGTCGATGTCAGCATTGTAGATATGTGCCACCATGGCCAGACACGCAAGACCACATTCATTACGCGTGTCCTGCAGATATATGGGCGTCGCCTTCACAAGCGGCGCCACGCTGCCATAACCGGCTGCAGCAACCAGCGCCAGAGTGGCTGCTGCTGCAGCACAATGTCCGCTTCAACCAACATACCTGCCGGCAGCGTCCCTATCGCTTCAGGCAATGCCTGAACGTCTACCCAGACGCGATAAATCGGTTGGGCTGCATCTGCGACGCTGCTGATCTGACGCACAGTCCCGGCCCCAACTCCAAAACGCTGATAGGGGAAGCCACTGAAACGCAAACGCACAGGCATATCGACGGCTACACGGCCGGCTGCGGTGGAGGGTAATGAGAGCAACACCTGCTGAGCTTGATCACTCTGCTGAACAAGCGTGAGGGCAGGCTTGCCTGCACTGATCCGCTCACCAGGCTGCAGCAGCAAATCATCTACCTTCCCCGCAACGGGTGCTTTCACCAGCCTGAAATCATCACGCTGTACAGCAACCAGCTGCAGCTCTAATTGCTGCACGTCCATGTCATATTCAGCCTGACGCAATAACGATTTCTGCTGTTGCAGCGTAATGCGCGTATCCAGTCCCAGAGCATCAGCTGTCAGCGCCTCCACAGCCCGACGCGCCAACAGCAGCGCTTCCTCAGCGCGAAAATGCTGTTGATGACTTTGCTCAAGATCCTGCTCACTCAACCAACCATCACCCGCGAGTCGCTGTGCTTTCTGTAATTGTCTGCTGGATATATCTAGCTGCCGAGACAACAGAAACGTCTGGCCACGTGCACTGGCTTGTTGAGCCTGAGTCGCAGACAGCTGTTCTCTTAACAGTTGCTCTTCCAGAGCCTGGGTTTTGACATACTCCGCTCGGGTGGCACGTAAACTGCGCAATTGCGCTTGTATCGACTGAGCCACCCTGAAGTTGGCGGAACGCCCACTGAGATCATGTACAGCCCGGTTCAGGCTGAACAATCGCGCCCCCTTGACAACGATATCCCCATTGGCAACCAGCACATCTACGACCGTACCCGCTTCGGGAGCAGCAACAACAACAGGCTTTTGCAACGGTTGCACCTTGCCGGCCACGGCAATCTTTTCGGCATAGTTAAGCTGGGATAAAAAAACGAGCGCGAGGCACAAGCCAATACCTGTGGCAATTGAGAGAGCTGTCAGCCAGGGCTGCTGCCAGGGCAAAGTAACGCCGAAGCCAGAAGCCTGCGGCAACAGAACTTCGTTACGGAAAAGGCTTGAAGATGAAGGAGTTGGATCTGGGACCACAAGACACATACGGCAACGTTGACGCTGCCAGCATGTGTCAGGCGATCAAATCAAAATGTAGGCCCACTGGCAAAACTGGCGAGCTAGATTGCCTTTAATCCTGCCAGAATTTCACTGATACGTTCCGCGTTTTTACCCAGATCGGACTGACCCACGCGAGAAACACTGCGCACATCAACGATGCTACCGCTGCCTTCCGGACGCACGCGTACCACGACATCATCTTTGAAACCAAACCAGAAGGTGGTATCTGTTGCTTCCACGCGACCAGCGGCGGCATTTGTGTCAACAATCTCAAGTCCCATATCTTGCAGAACAGTCACCGCCCGATTAAGCACTTCGCCTGGCGCCACTTCGGTAATCAATGATTGCACCTGGGGGTAAGCTTCGCGCTGAACGGCGGCAAGCTTTTCTGCGTCATAGTCCAGAGGATTTGAGTCTGCGCCGCGCAGCGCAACAATTTTGTCAAACGCGGGCGGGTCCTGTGTGTCGGTTGAAATATTGTGAATCGCTGGCACGGACTGTGCGGTCATGAATTGAGACCCCATCAGCGCCAGAATCACTACGCTGATGGACACGCCAATCAGAACCGCACTACGCTCGGACGGCAGCTTTTTCGAAATGCTCACTGCGAAGGCAATGATGCCAAGAAAAAAAACTGCAGCCGCCAGCACGGTACCCACCGCCAGAAGCATAAAGCCACCTTGAAACCCCCAGATGCCCAATTTGGCACCCAGCGCGCCAAGGGGAAGACAGACCAGGCCGATGACAGCACCGACCAGTAATGCACTTGCCCACCACTTGCGCCCGCCAGCTGTAGATTCGTTCATGTTTTCTCCAATAAGTAATATTTGTTAGGTAATGGTCGAACCACCATCGACCACAATATTCTGGCCGGTGGTAAACGAGCCCGCTGCTGATGCCAGGTAGACTGCTGAGCCGGCAATTTCCTGAGGCTCGCCGATACGTCGCAGCGGGTCCCCTTTCGTACGTTCTTTGAGAATCTCCGGATTCTCCCATAACGCCCGTGCAAAATCGGTCCGCACCAGGCCCGGTGATATCGCGTTAACAGTAATGTTGTGTGGACCAAGCTCAACCGCAAGGTTGCGCACCAACTGCAGATCAGCAGCTTTGGATATGCAGTACGCACCCAGCACAGGACTGCCTTTCAAGCCACCCACGCTGGACACGATAATAATAGAGCCCGCGCCGCGTTCTATCATTTCGGGCGCCACCATCTGCGCAAGCCAATGGTTCGATTGAATGTTCACACTGAGAATTTTGTCGAAGGCATCATCAGGCAGATCAGCCATTGAGCCGTAGAAAGGATTCACGGCGGCATTACACACCAGTACATCGATCTTGCCCAACTGCGCACGGGTTTCGTCGACCAGTCGCTGTAACTCTTCTTTGCGGCCCACATTTGCCGGAATCACAATAGCGCCACCGGGCTGCCCTGCAAGTTCCGTGTTGATGGCATCAGCCACTTCCTGGCAAACATCCGCCTTACGACTGGAGATCACTACCTGGGCACCCTGCCGTGCCATCTCTTCCGCAATTGCGCGACCTATGCCTTTGCTGGAACCGGTGATCAAAGCCACCTTACCAGTCAGATCAAAAAGCCCTGCCATATCTTTTTTCCCCATAGCTGAATTCTTCAGCCGGCAAGGAAAACAGAAAGCTTACGCAAATGGAAGCGGGGTTAGATATGCACCTTTCGCTGCAGAGCTTCATGACTCTGTGGTCGCAGCATCGGTCGCTCATCCAGAGCGACCAATTCGAGCTTTTGCGCAGCTATAGGCCCGCCATTGGCACGTTCGTCTTCCCGAGTCTTCTGAAAATGTGCCAGCTCTGTTTTTTCTGTTATGAATCGTCTGATTTCAGCATGAGCGTCAACCTCACTCTGAAACGGTCCCTGATCGCCCTCCCGGGTCGCAAAATACCAGGATCCATTCATATGGAACACCCGGTCCGAGCTGCGGAAGTGGCATTTTTTTTCGTGGTCGTCTTGTCTCACGGTACTCTCTAATGGTGGCTTTGCTCAGGTCGTGATTCGATCGTTTGGGTGCCGAACCTGTGCCCTTTTATCTACCTGTTATTAGAGCAGTTACGCGCCCGATTGCCTGTGCCGTAGATGTGCACAGATGTAAGCTGATGCTTACAGCCAGCTTAAAAGCGAACACATTTCGGTTATAGTTCGCGCCCGAGCAATTTCGAGAAAGACCTGCTGTGACCGCAAAATCTATGGAAGAACTGGTATCGCTGGCTAAACGCCGCGGCTTTATATTTCAATCCAGCGATATCTACGGTGGATTGCAGGGTGTGTACGACTATGGACCGCTTGGCGTCGAGTTGAAAAACAACCTGAAAGCCGCATGGTGGCGCGCTATGGTCTACGAGCGCGATGACGTAGAAGGCCTTGATGCGGCAATTCTGACCAACCCGCTGACGCTCAAATACTCAGGTCACGAGGCCACGTTCACCGATCCACTGGTAGATTGCCGTAATTGCAAAAGTCGCTGGCGGGCTGATCATCTTGAAGGAAACACCTGCCCGGGTTGCGGTTCAGGCGACCTTACAGAGCCAAGGCCTTTCAATCTGATGTTTAAAACCCAACTCGGACCGGTGGACGATGGCGGTTCTTTTGCCTATTTACGACCGGAAACAGCCCAGGCGATCTTCACTAATTTCAAAAACGTCATGGATTCCACCTCGCCTAAACTGCCTTTTGGTATCGCACAGATCGGCAAAGCGTTCCGCAATGAAATCACACCGCGCAACTTCATTTTCCGGGTGCGTGAGTTTGAGCAGATGGAACTCGAATTTTTTGTTGCCCCTGGAGAAGATGAACAATGGCATGACACCTGGGTAGCCGAACGCCTCAAGTGGTGGGGGCAACAGGGCGTCAATGAAAATAATCTGGAGCTCTACCACGTGCCCGCAGATGAGCTTGCCCACTACAGCAAAGCTACCGTAGACGTTATGTACCGCTTTCCGCATGGACTTGAGGAGCTTGAGGGCATTGCCAACCGCACCGATTTTGACCTGGGATCGCACAGCAAGAACCAGGACGACCTGAACCTGCACTCAGCAGTCACGCCTAACAAAGAATCCAACGCGCGACTCGCGGTGCAGAATCTGGAAACCAAATCCTGGGTAGTGCCGTTTGTCATAGAGCCTTCCGCCGGGGTTGATCGGGGCGTACTGGCTGTAATGAATGAAGCCTATCGGGTCGAAACGTTGGAAAATGGCTCCGAACGCACCGTCATGGCGTTTAAACCACACCTTGCGCCAATCAAAGTTGCCATTCTGCCTCTGAAACGCAATCACGAGGGTATTGTGGCCAAAGCCAAAGGCCTGAAGCGGGAATTACAGGCGCTGGGTCTGGGCAGAATCCTTTATGAAGACACCGGTAACATTGGCAAAGGCTATCGCCGCCACGACGAAGTGGGCACACCGATGTGCGTGACAGTCGACTTCCAGACGATAGAAGAGGACGACACCGTTACCGTGCGAGACCGCGATACCATGGACCAGGAGCGTATCGCCTGCGCTGACCTGGCCGCTTATGTGCGCAACAAGATCAGCGAGCCAGGGTTATGAGCCGAGCAGTAATTTCCACTATCGGACATGATCGTCCAGGTCTTGTCAGTGACATCACCGCGCTGGCCAGCGCGCTCGACCTCAACGTTGAAGACAGCCGCATGACCGTATTGGGTGGCGAATTTGCGGTGCTCATGGCGTTGCAGGGTGAACCGGACAAACTGGCGCAATTCAAACAGCAGCTTGAGACACTCTGTGCTGGCAACAACCTGGCATACATTTACCGCGACACAGAATCCAGGCCGCCCAACCAGTCTGTGCGCCCCTATGTGGCTACTGTGATGGCGCTTGACCATCCAGGTATTGTTTACGCGGTTGCACAATTCTTCTCAGCGCGCCAGATCAACATCCGTGACATGCACACCGACACGCGACCTGCCGCACATACAGGCACGCCTATTTTCAGTGTGAGTCTGGTCGCTGAAGTACCGGCAGACGTTAAAGTGCACAGCCTTAAGGCGCAGTTTGAAGCATTCTGCGAAGAAGCTGACCTGGACGGCCATATGGAAGCACAGCGTTAGAGGTGGCGCTCCACGGGTAACCAGGAAAATACCAGGGCAATAAGGGTTTTAGTCCACTTTGCCCTCGGCTCACGGGCCCTGTGTTGACTGGCATGTTGCCAGAACAGATCATCCTTCAAGGTCAAACCCAAACACCAACTGTTCTGCGGAGATGCCACCTGCTGTATTTCATCAGCCAATTGAGCAGCTATATGCTGGTCATAAACGACAACGCCGATTTCTGTATTTATAAAAGCTGATCGTGGATCAAGATTATAAGACCCGACAAAGGCAACCTCTCGATCCAACGCTGCCACTTTACTGTGCAGACCCGTTGCGGTCTGCTTGCTCTCACTCAGTTCAAACTCCTGTCCTAAGTGCGCATCAACGCGCAGTTCAAACAGCTTCACGCCAGAGCGTAACAGCGCATGACGGTAACGCCGGTATCCAGCGTGAGACAAACCAGTATCGTTAGAAGCCAGAGAATTTGTCACAACTTCAACATCAACACCCCGCTCAACCTGTTGAGCGAGGCGTTCGACACCATCACCGGAGGGTATAAAATAGCCGTTTTCCACCAGGATCTGGAATTGAGCCTGGGCCGACAATGCAAACAGCTTCTGTCGCACCGGAGACGCATAATCGCCACTCGGCTCAAGCTTGGAAGGTGTATCTGCAAGCACCTCCACCGGACAGGAGCGCATGCTATCAGCAAGCACTTCGAACGCTTCGTCTATTGGCAAATCATCCGCAAGCTCAAATACGCGTTTATCCCAAGGCGACAAATCTGCTAACAGATCAGACATGATCAGCGGCTTGATACGGTGTTTATGCAACTCCTGCAGAGGCACTGACCAGCGGCTGTCCCAGAACTCATCAAAGCTGCGACTGATATCTTCAACAGCGTGGCCTTCAACCAGCAGATCTATGTCTCTGAAATTGAATTCGGGATGCGCGCCAAAATATTCATTTGAGAGGTTACGTCCACCAACAATGGCCGCATTGCCGTCGACTGCAAAAACCTTGTTATGCATTCTGTGATTCAGGCGGCTGGCCCCTGACAAGACTTCAGCGATGCTACGTAATGGTGAGTATCTGAAACGATAGCGGAAGGGATTAAACGCGCGGATTTCAACGTTGTCGTATGCGTTCAGGGCTAACACCCTGCGGTCATAGCCCATGAAATGGATATCATCAACCAGCAAACGAACGTGCACACCACGTTGTGCGGCAAGCAACAGCTGCTTTATGACGGCAATGCCAACCCCGTCACCTGCCCAGATGTAGTACTGCACATCAATACACCGCTGGGCGCGCGCGGCCATGGCAAGGCGGACAAGTAGTGCCTGGCGCTCTTCAGCCAGCAATAAAACTCGGGAATCTGTTTGGTTGGGGTCCTGCACATCAAAGCGCCGGCTACTGCCGGCGCTCGAGGTTTGCTGTCTAGTGAGTAATCACTCGAGGCAATTCTTTGGCCTGGTCTACCCAACCGCTTACAGTTTTTGCAGAAGGCAGTGAGCGGACGAGTTTTTTCTCTTCGTTCACTTCAGCCATTTTAGCCGCCAGGTTTTCAGCGTTACGCTGCGCCAATTCAGGCACGGTATCAACACCAGAGGCTTCCAACAGCTCCGCGTATTCACCACCAACGCCTTTGACCCGGCACAGGTCTGCATGGTTAACAAACTTCAGGATTAGAGTTGCACTCATCCCTGACGCTTCGATAATGGCGTTGCGGCCCGCTTTGGTCGCGCCTTTTTCCAGCAACTCTTCGCAGCTGTTAACGCCAGCTGATGCCAGCTTTTCTGCATAGGCTGGACCTATGCCTTCGATGACAGTTATGTCAGTCATTGTGATGTCTCCTCATCATGCTAAATTCAAGGGCGCACTGGTGCACCATTTCCGGGGCATTGTGCAACAAGCGGCCTATATTCATGCTATCCAACCACTCCTGCAACAATTTCCGCTAGTGTAAGACTTGAGCGCGAGGCGACTGTAAAAAGCGCGTAACAATCTGCAAGTGTCTACTTACGGAGCGAACCGAGAATACCGCGCACCAGGCGTGACCCCAATGAGCGCCCGACACTGCGCAGCGTGCTTTTAATAAACGCTTCCCCAGCACTTTGCCGGCGTGAGCCGCCAGATCGCGCACGTTGTTCACGGGCCTCTTGCCTGGCTTTCTGTTCCGCCTCTTTTTGCGCTGCTTTTTCCTGCGCCTGCTTTGCTTCTTCCGCAGCTTCCTGTGCCGCCTCGCGCTCGGCGCGCTCGACCGCGGCTTCGGTTCGCTCTGCTAACAGTTCAAACGCCGAGTCCCGATCTATCTCCGTTTCGTAGCGTCCCGACATGGGCGAGTCTGCTATGGCTTTTGCCCGCGTGGCATCTTCTATCGGGCCGATCTGAGCCTGGGGCGGCGGTACGGTACCAGCCACCACCGAGGTAGGTGCACCATCTTCATTCAGACTGGAAACCAGTGCTTCGCCCAGCCCCAGATTTGTAATAGTGCCCACCACGTCGACGCCTGTGTCATTACGAAAACCTGCTGCAACCGCGCGAATTGCACGCTGGTCTTTAGGGGTAAACGCGCGCAAGGCGTGCTGGATTTTCATGCCCATCTGGCCGAGCACATTTTCAGGCACATCCAACGGCGATTGGGTAATGAGATAAATACCCACAGCTTTGGAGCGAATCAGTCGAAAGACCTGTTCAACTTTTTCAAGCAGGCCTTTGGGCATGTCTTTGAACAACAGATGCGCTTCATCGAAAAACAGCACTATTTTGGGTTGTTCCAGATCTCCTGCTTCCGGCAGCTCTTCAAACAATTCAGACAGCAGCCACAACAGGAACGCTGCGTACAGCTTGGGCGACTCGCGTACCAACCGTTCAGCATCCAACAGACTGATGACACCGATGCCGGAGAAGTCTTTCTGCATCAGATCTTTCAGAGCAATGGCCGGCTCGCCAAACAAACGCTCTCCACCCTGAGCCTCAAGCACCAGTAGACGTCGTTGAATCGCGCCTACAGAGGCAGAAGAAATATTGCCGTATTCGCCACGTAGCGCTTTGGCATTGTCACTCATGAACGCAAGCAGGCTGCGCAGATCTTTCAGGTCCAGCAGCAACAGGCCTTCATCGTCCGCGATCGCAAAACAGGCGTACAAAATGCCGGTTTGCGTTTCGTTCAGATCCAGCAAAGCTGCCAGAATATCCGGACCCATTTCTGAAATGGTGGTGCGGACAGGGTGACCACGCTCACCAAAAATATCCCAGAACAAAGTGGGGTGCGGGCTGGCTTTATAGTCAGACAAGCCAAGAAGATTGACGCGACGATCAATTTCTTTGTGTGGGCGCCCGGGCTGCGAGATGCCCGACAGATCACCTTTTACATCTACTGCGAACACTGGCACGCCAGCGCGCGCAAACCCTTCCGCGAGGACCTGCAGTGTCACGGTTTTACCCGTACCTGTGGCCCCAGCGATCAGACCATGGCGATTACTCATATCCAGGCGCTGCTCTGCACGGGTGGTACCGTCGCCAGCAAGCAGGATGGTTTTCGACTCTGTTGTCATACCGGGCTCTTCGAAAATTCTTAAACGGGAATTATACCGTGATACGGCACACCTGGCCGCAGCTACTTAAGACTTTGATTTCTTCTGCTTCTTGCCGTTCTTTTTGTCCCCATTACCGGCTGAACCTGCATCGAACGCTTCAAGGCGCTTGTCCAGCGCTGCGGTGACCTTCTGCAACACCTGCAAACGCGCATGACGCTTGTCGTTAGCTGCGATCAGGTGCCAGGGCGCATAGGGTGTATTTGTTCGAGCCACCATATCGTCCGCGGCCAGCTGATATTGATCCCACTTTTCGCGATTACGATAGTCATCATCTGTGAGTTTATATTTCTTATAAGGTGTCAGTGCACGGGCTTCAAAGCGCTTCAGCTGCTCCTCGGCGTCTATCTGCAACCAGAACTTACACACCACCATACCGGCATCAAACAGACTTTCTTCAAATTCATTGATCTCTTCATAAGCACGGCTCCATTCAAATTCCGTGGCAAAACCTTCCACCCGCTCTACCAGCACCCGCCCATACCAGCTGCGGTCGAACACCACGTCGTGCCCAGGCTTGGGGATACGGGTCCAGAATCTCCACAGATAATGATGGGCTTTTTCTGCTTCATTAGGCGCGCTGATGGCTATCACCCGGACATACTCAACCGGCAAGGCCCGAACCAGTCTGCGGATAGCGCCACCTTTACCCGCCGCATCTACCCCCTCAAAGACAAACACGCAGGAGATACCTGCCTGTTGGGTCCGATGAGCCAATTGGTTCAAATTCGCCTGCAGCGAGGCAAGTTCAGCGCCATAGGTGTCTTCATTCGCCGTCAAAGACAAATCAATTTGACCAAGCAGAGATTGGGGACTGAAGCTGGGGGGTGATGGTGTCAGGTGCGGGACGCGCCTGGGGTGTTCCAGGCGCGCTGCAAGTGCATCAGCGATGTGCCTGCCAATGGTCAGGGTGGCGTAATACTGATCGGTGCTTTCAATGATCGACCAGGGTGTGGCCAAAGTGTGAGTGCGTCGCACAAGGGCTTCTATCTGCATAAATATGTCGTCAGACTGTTCCAGCAGCTCCCAGTCGTGCTGTGCAAAGTCCCAATGTTTCTCGGGGTTTTCATCGGCTGCTTTAAGACGTTTACGCAAGATGTCATCAGGTAGATGCAGCCAATACTTCAATACCAGAGCGCCGTCATCCACCAGCTGCTGTTCAAAGCGATTGATATGTTCCGCAGCCCTTTCAAACTGAGCTTTGGACCAGTTTTCCTGTAACCCGACGCGGAGGAAGGAGGTAGGCCAACCGCCCAGATAAACACCAATCTGGCCATCTGTGGGCAGGCGACGCCAATATCGGCCCAGCACGGGACGTTCCGCATCTTCGCTGTGGTCCGTACCAAAAGTGATGTGATTCTGCAGGTATCGGGCATCCATCCAATCGTGGAGGGTGCGAAACAGATTCACTGCACCTGGACGATCATCTCCAGCAATTAACAGGACAACAGAAAAGTTCTGACTGCGCAGATCAAACTGGTAATTCAGCAGATCGACCCGCAATGCCTCGATCTGTTTATCAAACTCGTCTTTGCTGATGGCATTGCCAATTTCAGCTGCCGCAAAAAGACCCGATGATTCGTTCACTAAAACCCGCCACCCAACAACCCTGGACAAATCCGAGTATGCGGGAAAACCGGTTAGGGCTGAAGCGCACTTTATGCTGCAGGTGTATCCAGCTGTTTTGCCAGCGTCACCAGGCGTTCATGAAAAAGACCGGCTGCAACAGCGGCAACGGCACTGATGGCAATCACGATATGGAGTTTTTCATCCACAATGGCGCCGGTGAAGTTGCCCAGCACAACCATGGTGAGCACAACAATAAACCCAGGCAGGACTATTCGGCTGACTTTATTTTTAACCAGCATAGGCGCGGCAATATACGACTGAGACATTTTCTTCCCCTATTGAAGAACAGTAGAAAAAAGGAGGCCGAAGCCTCCCAAAGTGGAACTTACTGAGAGGTTTGTGCGGGGTCATCGCTCAGCGCGTAGAAAATCGCCACACCCGCGGAGAAGATACCGCCCAGTGCCAGCGCTCCCGCAACAAGTGGTGTGGCCGCGACGCCAGCAGCAAGCGTCATACCAAGGGCTGTGCTTGTCGCTACTCCCCATTCGGTAGAAACCCCGCCATTAACCGTTTCGAGTTGATCAAGATCCAGCTCATAGAACGTTTTAGTGTTGTGCATTTTAGTTGCATCCAAGTTGAGAATCGGTACTGAATGGCAAACAGAATGCTTGAGGGTTTATGTGTAAGGCAAGGCAAACGGGCCGATCTCCAGCGAATTTCCACACTGCAATATCAGCCTGATATCAGAAAATTGAACCGACTTGTCAGCGAGCCAGTTGAATGCGCCTGTTAGCGTCAGATGGAACCGGCATCGCGACGCCGATATCACCCCAACCTGCAACGGCCGCGGTGATTCGAGATTGTCCGCCGGCCAATCTGTTAGGCAGGGCAAAAGAGCCCGTTCGATTGACCGCAACAACTTCACCGATGGCATTGCGAACCACCAGCGCCTGATGCGCCGAATTATCCCACTGATACATCGTCTGATCAGTTTGCGGCGAGACCGCTAAGGTTACCTCACCCCGCTCCGCGGCGCGTTCCAGCTGTTGGCTCACGATAACTGCACCTTCATGGCGAATTTCAAAGTGGTGGATATCGCTGACCGGCATAGGTACACGGAAACTGAAAGCATGACTGGCCTGAACATCTTCGATGGTCAAACGCGCAAATTCATGGTTAACCACTTCCACACCTTGCGCATCCCAGGCTCGGAACTGATACCTGTGCTGGTCATCACCAAGCGCCGCCATGGGATGGTAGCGTTCCACCGGCAGGGTGCTGAATCGAGACAAGCCCGTATGCGACAATCGACCGGAGATGAGCAGACCCTCGCTGACCGGGGGCCCGAAGCCAATGGATGAACCCAACCGATGTTCTAAGGCGCGGGAAAAATGATAGTCGCTGACCCAGAGATCGCGGCAATAGCTCATAAAGTCGCGTTTTGTATCCGTTGGTTCGACCAAAGCATTCTGCGTAACGTCGTAGCCCCAGGTGGTTACGGCTGCATCTGCGTAGGGGTAATTGTCATCTGCGCCGGGCGCATCACATCCCGGGGCATGACCTAGGTTCAGGTTATGGCCCATCTCATGCGCAATCACATACGCTGCGCCACCCAGATCAATACTGACGCTGACCGGATACCCCACAAACCCGACCCCCGCTGTGGTTGCGTTGCTACCACCCGGAGGCACTATGACACCGTGATAAAGTCGATCACTGCCATCCAGATCACGCAGATCCGAAATCTCCATCAGCAGATCTTCCAGATCGTACGCGCCGGTATAGACATAGGGTGTACGTATATCGATATCCACGTCGCCAATGGGCAGAACCTGCAGAGCCTCGCGCATGTAGTCCGCACTGCTCAGATCCGGTGTCTCGCCATTGAACGTCACGGGGACAAACGTCACCCGTAAAGGAGCCAGCGCTGAAATATTGAGGTCCAGGTTGCCGCTGGCCGGGTAGGTGACCGGATTCGAAAAGGGTGCAACTTCAACCCGAAAGGTCATGTCTGCGGACACAACACTTTCAGGCAGAACTACATAATGACTCGCGGAAAGAATGGATTCGTCTGCAGGTGACGCAGAGATGCCTGGCGGTGTCTGCATGACAAAACTGGCCGGCCCCTGGCCTGGTCGCTGCACGACAACGCGTGCCTCAGGCGGCACGCCGGTACCCGTGACAAAAGCACGCACCAGCAGTTCTCGACCAGCAACAATATCGATTGCGGGCGCGTCAGACACTTCAGAATCAAAGGCTCGCGCACCCTGATTCAACAATACCCGATTGAGCACAACATTCTGCGTCAACGGCGCGCAACTGGCCTCAACAGGCACGGAGACACTGGCTTCATCTGCATCGTTTGTCGTCAAAGACAAACTACCCGACAGATCTTCCGGTCCACAGGTCACGCTGATGTTGATATTGGTCGAGTCACCTGGTGCGAGGCTGCCTGATTGTGGTGTGCTGATGGCCACCCAACCCGCGGTTGTTTGCAGTTCAAAGGTCAGGGTTGCGTCTCCGGTGTTGGAGAAGCTCAGACTACCGCTGGCAGATTCATTCTCATCAAGGTCGAAGACAAGTGCCGTTGGGCTCAAGCCGCTGATCTCTGGCGCGGTTGCCACAGGGGGCGACGCCGCTACTGGTGGCGTGCTGCTCCCAGAGCTGCTACCGCTGCCGCAGGCTGAAATAAGACTGGAAACGAGGACAACTTGAGATACGCAGAAAAACAGCCGCAATGCCCGCATGATTGACGCTCTATAAAACAAGCGTCTATCAAAACAATTAACACCCCCAGCAACCGTGATGGGAAAAGCGTTTTAAAAACTCTCAGGCTCAGAGTGTGACTTAAGTCACACTCTATTTCTCAGGACAAGTGCTCTGGTCTTTAACCTGCTGTTGTCAGAGGCTTGAGCACCAGTTCAACCCGACGGTTGAGCTGACGACCACTGGGGGTGCCGTTGTCTGCAACCGGATAGTGAGGACCAACACCCAGGGTATAGACCCGTGTAGAGTCAACGCCGGTGGCCTGCAGGTAGGTCGCCACACTACGGGCACGGCGTTCGGACAGTTCCATGTTGTACTGAACCGCACCCGTGCTGTCTGTGTGGCCGGTGACGTCGATCAGCGTCTGCTTGTACTCTTTAAGTACCAGGCTGACAGAATCAAGGACCGGGATGAAATCGCCACGCAGATCACTGCGGTCGACGTCAAAGGTGATGTTACCCGGCATGTTCAGGATAACGTCGTTACCCATGCGGGTGACGCTGACGCCACTGTTCTGCAACTGCTGGCGCAGGCGGGATTCCTGGGCATCCATATAGGCGCCAACGGCTGTACCGCTCAGAGCGCCGACACCGGCACCAATCAGGGCGCGCTTGCGGCGTTCGTCGGCATCATCGCCGGTTAAAGCGCCGATAACTGCGCCAATACCCGCACCAATACCTGCGGCTTTCGCCTTGTTCGAGGCTTCGCGTTCGCCGGTGTAGGGGTTTGTGGTGCAGGCGGTGATAAATAAGGCCCCTGCGACCAGCAGAGATAATTGTTTAAACATAATTGTGGCTCCTAAAAAAACATCATGACATGAATAGGTGAATTAAAACTGAACAGGAAGTCACAGACGGCGTCTTCTGTCGGCTGAGCCTCTCTTGAAAAGCGTGAACACAATTTATTCTTTAAGTCTGACCGGACTAATTTGGCATATTACTACACTCGATTTCAAAGTCTCGTTAGAATGAGGTCTCGACTGCCACATTGCGGTCAATTTACCGAATTAGAACACGACAAGTTGAATCCAAACTCGACACGCCGGAAGCACGCTGTATGAAAATCATTATCACGGGAGGCGCGGGATTTATCGGTAGCGCGCTTATTCGGTATCTGATCGATAAGACGGATTCAGAAGTCTTGAATCTTGATGCGTTAACCTACGCGGGTAACCTGGATTCCCTCAAGCCAGCCAGCGACTCGAACAGATACCAGTTCAGCCACACAGATATCCTGGATCGGCCGAAACTCCAACAGGTTTTTGAAACGTACCAGCCGGATGTGGTTTTACATCTGGCTGCGGAGTCACATGTTGACCGCTCCATTGATGGTCCTGGGGTTTTTCTACAAACCAACATCATCGGCACCTTCGAATTATTGAGTGTGGCCACAGATTATTGGAGACATTTATCTGCGCCAGGGCAGGATAAATTTCGCTTCGTTCACGTGTCCACCGATGAAGTTTATGGTGATTTGGAAGATACCTCGTCTTTTTTCACAGAAAAGACTCCTTACGCACCCAGCTCACCTTATTCAGCTTCAAAAGCCAGCTCCGACCATCTTGCGCGGGCCTGGTATCGGACTTATGGCCTACCCACGATTATCACAAACTGTTCGAATAACTACGGGCCTTACCAGTTTCCGGAAAAGCTGATTCCACACATGATTCTGAACGCCATGAACGGTAAGCCATTACCGGTGTATGGTGATGGGCAGCAGATTCGCGATTGGCTGTATGTTGAGGACCATGCGCGAGCGCTTTGGATAGTCGCCACTACCGGAGTATGCGGAGAGACCTACAACATCGGCGGACACAACGAAAAAGCCAATATCGATGTCGTTCACGCCATCTGCAATTTACTCAACCAGCGTATTGACCCTGAACAACCGCTGCAGGATCTCATTACTTTTGTAAGTGATCGGCCGGGACACGACACGCGATATGCGATTGATGCGACCAAAATACAAATCGAACTGGGCTGGACGCCAGACGAAACATTCGAGTCAGGCATATCAAAAACCGTTGATTGGTACTTGGACAATACCCAATGGTGGACCCGCATTCTCGATGGTAGCTACCAACTGAATCGACTGGGCAAATAAGGGAGCAGTTTTGAAACGAAAAGGCATTATTCTGGCGGGGGGCAGTGGCACAAGACTCCACCCTCTGACCTTGGGTGTTTGTAAACAACTCCTGCCGGTCTACGACAAGCCGATGATCTACTATCCATTGAGCACCCTCATGCTCTCAGGCATAAGGGATATCCTGCTAATTTCTACCGAGCAGGACACGCCGCTATTTGAAAAAATGTTAGGTGACGGAAGTCAATGGGGACTGAACCTTCAATATTGTGTGCAACCGTCTCCCAATGGCCTGGCCGAAGCTTACATATTAGGTAAAGATTTCCTGGACGGACATCCGAGCGCCTTAGTTTTGGGTGACAATCTGTTTTTTGGCAGCGGTTTTACAAACCTTCTGTCGAACGCAGCCACACAAGCTGAAGGCGCCACAGTGTTCGCTTACAGAGTCAGGAACCCTTCCGACTTTGGCGTCGTGGGGTTCGATAAATCGGGGCGTGTAACCAGCATCGAGGAAAAACCGGCAGCGCCCAAAAGCCACTACGCGGTAACGGGTTTATATTTTTACGACAATAAGGCCACTGACTACGCGACATCTATCAAGCCATCAGCCCGTGGCGAACTTGAAATAACCGATATCAACCGGATCTACCTTGAAGAGGGTCAACTTCAGGTGGAGACCATGAGTCGCGGTACTGCGTGGTTAGACACAGGCACTCATGATTCGTTACTCGAAGCGGCCCACTTCATTCAGACGCTTGAGCGCAGACAAGGGTTGAGAGTTGGCTGTCCGGAGGAGATCGCTTGGACAAAACAATGGATCGATAGCGAGCAGCTGGAGCGACTCGCTAAGCCACTTTTAAAAAGTGGCTACGGGGATTATTTAATGGAACTCGCAAAACAAGAGACGCCACAGTGAACATTGAAACAACGCGACTCAGTGGCGTTCTTATTATCGAGCCAGTTGTACATGGCGACGATAGAGGGTTCTTCTTAGAGACCTATCAGGTAGATCGGTACAAAGAGGCCGGCATCACTCAAGATTTTGTTCAAGACAACCATTCCCGATCAAAATTTGGCGTACTGCGCGGACTTCATGCTCAAAAATCGAACCCGCAGGGGAAGCTCGTGCGAGTTGTTAGAGGCTCAGTCTTTGATGTCGCGGTAGACATCAACCCCGATTCCAATACCTTTCAGCAATGGGTTGGCGTTGAGCTGTCCGAGGAAAATAAGAGGCAATTCTGGGTCCCACCTGGCTATGCGCACGGTTTCGTAGTCACATCGGATTTTGCCGACTTCGAATATAAATGCACAGAACTCTATAAGCCTGAAGATGAATATGGCGTAAAGTGGGATGACCCCGCTCTCGCGATTCCGTGGCCTGTCGAGCAGCCTTTACTCAGCAATAAAGATTTGGCGTTGCCTACAACAGCAGAGCTAAGGACGCAATCATGAGATGTCTGATCCTGGGCAGCCAGGGCCAAGTCGCCCGCCACCTGGCCGAGAGAATTCCAGACGCCCAGGTTCTAGCCCGGCCAGAAATAAACTTTACCAATAGCTCCAAGCTACAGGCAAAAATTATCGCGGCTCGGCCTGAATATATCATCAACTGCGCGGCTTATACCGCGGTAGATCTCGCGGAAACCGAACGCTACACCGCTTGGCAGGTCAATGCTCAAGCACCAGCAGAAATATGCAACGCGGCAAACGAAATCGGTGCGCGCGTTGTACATATTTCTACCGACTACGTCTTCGATGGCAATGCCACCGAACCCTACCAGGTGGATTCGCCCGTCAATCCGCAGACAGTGTACGGGCAATCAAAGCTGGCAGGCGAAATTGCGGTGCAAAGTATTGCCGAGAAATATTGGATATTAAGAACCAGCTGGGTTTTCAGTGAATATGGACAGAACTTTGTGAAAACCATGCTTCGGCTCGGGCAAGAAAGAGATCGGTTGAGTGTCGTAGCTGACCAGGTTGGCGTACCTACTCACGCTGACGATGTAGCAAACACCATTGCGCACATGCTCAGGTCTGAGTCTACAGTGGGGATTGCGTCTGGAATATTTCATGCGACTGCCGGCCCCGCGATAACCTGGTTTGAGTTCACCAACAGAATCCTCGCACAGGCACTTAAGCAGAATAGTGCACTCAACCCTCCCAAGGTGGATAGACAACTCACCGCAGACTACCCTACTGCCGCCAAACGGCCATTATTTTCGGTACTGCAACCCAGCCACGAATTATTCAAATCAATAGGCTTCTCTCCAAACTGGGAAACAGGGTTAACCAAAGTCATGGATAAGCTCGCCTGATCTGACGTCGCTTTGCCCATACTGCTTTCTTAAAATTAAGGATAGAATGCGCCTAAATTGGGACCTGAATTTTCCGTGGCAGTTTTGCCCGGCTCACCTTTCCACACTTAATCCGAAACATTGTCCTTTACACCAGCAACCGTAAATTTAAGGCGAGAACACAGCTTGGTGAACAAGCCGGCACCTCGATAGCTCAATGACAAGCCAAAGAATCTGGGATCTCATAACCTTCAAGGTTTATGCCGAACTCAAAGCAGAATCTAAAAGAACCTATGCAGGGTTTTTATGGTGGGTTATCGAACCACTTATTTTCATGTCTGTGTACTACTTTGTTTTTGGCGTACTTTTTGGAAGGAACACGGAAGAACATTTTGTCCCCTTCCTACTAATCGGCGTCACTATCTGGCACTGGATTTCGTCGACGATCAGCCACAGCGCCAGCTCAATAAACCAAAATCGGCCCATCATTACTCAGGTTGTCGTCCCGAAGTACGTGTTCCCCACTGTCGCGTTCATCAATAACTCTCTGAAATTTTCGGTGATCATCCTGTTACTTATTCTGTTTCTCTATCAGTATGGTTTTGCTCCAACGAAACTATGGTTTCATATCGTTACAGTACTGTTCACAGGGTCAGTCTTCGTCCTCGGAGCATCGTACCTTGTCAGCGCGGTAATACCGCTTGTTCCAGACCTGAAAATACTGCTAGACAACGGCCTCAGGGCCTTAATGTTTCTGTCAGGAGTTTTCTACGATATCGCAAATCTCGGCAGCCAATGGCAGGAAACGCTGCGGCTCAACCCTGTCGCCGTCATACTGGAGCAAAGTCGGCGAGTTCTAATCGACCAACAGATGCCCGATTTCAATGACCTTACGTATGTCGCTGTCATCGGGCTTGCGCTCATTATTTTAGGAGCTTGCCTGCTAAAATTTTTCGATCATCTATATGCAAAAGCGCCATGGTAAAAATCAAAGAAACGAAACCTCTAATTTCGCTGCGCAACGTGGGCTTCAGCTATGGCAAGCCTGGCGCTAGCCTCTTCAAGCAACAGCTGGAACATACCGCTATCCGTGACATTTCCTTCGATATATACACCGGGGAGACCGTCGGCATTATTGGCGGTAACGGCGCCGGGAAAACCACACTGTTAAAACTGATTGCTGGCGTACTCAGACCAGTCACGGGCACAATCACCCGGTCTGAAGTGCAGATTTCAATGTTATCGCTGCAGGTTGGCTTCCTGCCCCATCTAACAGGTCGTGAGAACGCCACTCTAGGCAGCCTGCTGCTCGGGCTCACCAAACAGCAAGCCAGACACAATTTACCTCTGATTGAAGAGTTTTCTGAACTGCAAGAATTTATGGACGAACCGCTTGGCATGTATTCATCGGGCATGAAAGCTCGCCTCGGTTTTGCGGTCGCCTATTTCGCTTCCAACGAGGTTGTACTCATCGACGAAGTTCTTGGCGTCGGTGACAGAGATTTTCGGCTTAAATCAAGCGAGGCAATAAAGGAAATGATCACTACCAATAGAACTGTGGTATTGGTTTCTCATGATATCGCAACATTGCGCAAGACATCGAACCGGGTTGTTTGGATATCAAACGGGGCCACTTGCATGGAGGGGGATAGCGAAGAGGTCCTCAATGCCTACGCAGCAAACTGACACTCAAATGCTTCCGCGCTGGCCAATACGCTACCTGTATTACGCCATAGCTCTTGCACGCTGCAGCGCCGATACCTACGTTTGGAGTTTAGTTAGAGTCGCCCTCGGCACCAGGTCAACACTGGCGACCAGGCGCAGCTGTCTGACCCGCATCCGAGATCGTCTGCACTTCTCGATGAGACACACTGGATACTTCTACAGAAGCTGGTTAGCGTCACAGCCCGCCCTGGATTCGAAGAAGAGTGATGCCACGATTTTAATTCGCTTCACGAAAATTGAACAAACGCGCGCGGCGATAAAAAACTTCTTATCACTGGTCGGGCCGACCCAAAGTATCTGGGTGTTGGTCAACGACGACTCATTGGATTTAAGCCCCTTACTGTCCGACGAAAACGTTCGGATCCTCAACACAGCAAAGCCCCTGGAACTCAATCAGCTGACTCAAAAATATCTCTACGTTACAGGTGATGATTTTCACACACACTCAGATTCGATCACCCGATTGGCGGCATGTGCTGAACAAATCGCTGCGGATTTAGCGTACGGTGACGAAGACCAGCTGCTGGACGGTCAACGGTGCAAACCACTGTTCAAACCGGATTTTGACCCGATACTCCTTGAGGCCCACGATTACATCGGCCCCAATTTCCTGGCTCGATTAGATTTGATACAACGCTATCCTGGTTTGCTGATAAATAAAGATATTTTAAAAAATCACCAAGACATCACAGTGGGACATTTAACGTTCCCCATAGTCAGCCAGATTACTCCTACCTCACGACAGTTGAATAACGGTCGCACGAAGACCGAGAGCAATAGACGCTTTTCTTTGATCATACCTACTAAAGATCAACCCCTACTCCTGAATCGCCTCACAAAGCAACTTCTGGATCTCGGTCGCGGAAGCCGATTGCAACTAACTGTCCTGGACAATTCTGACAGGCATTCAGAAACGCAAACTCTACTGGCCGAGCTCAAGAATAGGTATCCACATCTGTCCGTCATCAACATTGACGAGCCCTTCAACTGGTCTCGATTCAACAACAAAGCCGCATCCCAGAGCGACGGCGATATCCTGGTGTTTCTGAACGACGACATGACTCTGCTCGATCCAAACCTGCTGACGCGCCTGGATACTAATTTCGACAATCCGCAAGTCGGTATCGTCGGCGCACTGCTAACGTTCCCGGCTGGGCAAATACAGCACGCGGGAATTGTCTTAGGTATGGGTGGGTTTGCAGATCACATCTATCGAGACTGTCCAAACAACATCGGGGATTTCCACCCCTTTATATCACCCCACATGCGCAGGACCGTCAGCGCAGTAACGGGCGCTTTTTTGGCCATCAGACGAGACTTATTTGAATGTCTGGGCGGCTTTAACGAAGACCTGAGACACAGTGGCGATGTAGAATTATGCGTTCGAGCTACTAAGAAGGGTTATCGAACAGTGTTCGATCCGTCCATCAGATTCACACACCACGAATCCCAAACCAGGGGTTCAGACAACCTTGACGGTAGCGAAAAAAAGAACCTGACGGAACTCGTTCCAGTGAATGAAAGAGACATCTTCTACAACCCTAATCTCAGCCTACGCAGCCGTTACCCCACACTGCGTCTGTAGAAGCATGCAAACACAAGAGGAAGAATTCCAGGCCCGAGAACTCGCCTTGGTTAAGAAAGAGCTAGAACAGATAAAGCTGAGCCATGCATATATTATTGGCAAACGCATGGAGGCTTACTACGCCAAGTATAGCCTCCTCCGATTATTATGGCGCGTGGCTCTAAAGTCGGTGAACCGGCTGAGACAGTTACGCAACATCCTGCAAGGTGGTTCGAAGCAGGCTGTAACTGAAGATCTTCGTCTAACGTTTCAAGCTTCTCCATTATTCGACGAAAAATTTTACACACAGCAGTATGCAGCTGGAATAAAGAACCCGACAGATCTTATCAGCGATTACCTGGATAGCTACCCTGCTGAACTCAGGGACCCATGCGCACTATTTAGCAGCAGATTTTATCTCACCCAGCACCCCGATGTTCAACGCGCCGGGGTACATCCTTTCGTGCATTTCATGCTTAACGGTCAGAATGAAGGCCGAGCTGCTTTTGCACCCCACAGAATCAGCAAATTCTTTGAAGACATTGACTCAGGCACCCTGACATTTTCCGAACTTTTCCCCGCAGGCCGGAAGCTGAACATTCACTGCTATGAAAAAGGAAACTTTTTTTTTACAGACATAGCGGCCTACCTCGGCGCTTACTTGACGCACCTCGGCTACGATATCGTTGAAGGCGATAACACAGCGATAGATATTGTTGTCGCACCACACGAATTCATGGTCTACGGAGAAGGGAAGCAATGGAACGACCAGCGGATAGAAGAATCAATGTTCCTTAATACTGAACAGTGGCAAACGAGTTGGTTCTCTCTTTCCCTGAAATACATGCTGAAATCCAGATTGGGCTGTCTTGATATCAATCCCACATCAGCGGCGGGCCTTGCTCAGCTCGGCATTCGCTGCGCGTTCCTGCCGATTCTGTCGCTTCCGGGCTCATGTTTCGAACAAATCAGGCGGCCTGCGACTGAAAACCTTACCGCACGCCGTTTTGTTCACACGCTCGAATATCCGGACGTCTTTGGAAAAAGAGTCTATGACGTTCTGTTGATTGCAGTATCGAACCCCCGACGCGAGCACATCATTGCCAGCCTTGCGCCAGTCCTCAACAAATTCAGCTCGTTTATTCACTGTCCAAAATTTAGTGGTCCGATTGAACCTGACGATCCAGATGCTATCAGCTCAAGAGATCTGACTCAGCTGGCCATGAACAGCAAGATTTTACTTAATATTCATCGAGACGAAATGCCTTATTTTGAATGGCATCGCATCTTTCTGTATGGCGTCATGAATGGCTGTGTTGTTGTAACTGAACCCTGCTATCAAACCCCACATTTAAAAGCCGGAGAGCATTACATAGAGGCGAGTACCGAAACTCTGTCAGCGGTACTTTCACGCCTACTCGGCACACAAGATGGGCAATCTGAACTTGCACGCGTGCATGCAAACAGCAATGCACTCGCCCAAAACATTCAGGCAAGGGGTTACTTATGGGAATAGAAGCTTCTCAACATGAGGTCATTTACATAGAGCACTCTAGCAACCAGATACCTCTCGTGTCCGTTGTGGTGCCGCTGTTCAATTACGAAAAACATATACGGACGACCCTCAACTCAATCTACGAACAGGATATCCAGCCAATAGAACTTCTGGTAATCAATGATGGAAGTACTGATAGCTCTGAAGAGGTTGCCTTGAATTGGCTAGAGCATCACAAAGGGCGATTCGTTAACAGCCGATTGATCCGCCATACACCCAATGCGGGACTTTCGTGCGCGAGGAATACCGGTACTTCACTCGCAGAAGGCGACCTAATATTCTTCATTGACGCGGATAATCAGATATACCCAAGATGCATCGGCACACACGTTGCTGCTTTGGAGCAATCTGATGCCGCCTTTGCATATTCCATCCTGGAGATGTTCGAAAACGAAACAGGCCTCATGGGCACCGAAACCTTCAGTCGCAATCGATTAAAGAAAGGGAACTATATCGACGCGATGGCTTTAATAAAGCGTACGCATTTGGAAGCCATGGGGGGTTATCGGGTTATAAGAGAAGGCTGGGAAGACTACGATCTGTGGCTAAGGTTCGAAGAAGCGGGATTTTATGGCATACAAATACCCGAGATTCTGGGCCGATATCGGGTTCACGGAACATCCATGTTAAGAACAAACACAAACACAAACGAAGGGCAGTACAAGTTGATCAAGCAATTCCAAAATAATTTCCCATGGCTAGAGCTTCCCACAGTATGAAATTAGCTATCGTAGGCAACCCGGGATTTATCGACCGTTCGTACCAGATTCCAACAGAAACATTGTACGCCCGTTGTGGCAACAACACCGGCAATCTCGTTTTCTGGTATGCATTCAATACGCATATTACGGAATCATCTCGGACGTATTTAGGTTTTCACTTCAACCCGGACGTTGTCAACGCCCAGGATGCGATGGTGTTGATTCTAGCCAACCATCTGAATCCGAATATGGATTTAGGACCTATCGCCGATCGCCTTGAGAAAGTAAATGTACCCGTACTTGCCCTGGGCTTAGGCTTACAGATACCGTTGGGAATGGATCTTCCGGCGCTGCCAGAGGGCTCGCAGAGATTCTTCAACCTGCTATCCGAGAAAGCAGATGTAATCGGCCTCCGTGGAGAAGCAACACAAAGCGCTCTGGCTGACATGGGCATTCATAACACCGAAGTCCTTGGTTGCATTTCGAGTTTTATAACACCGGATCTTGAAGACCTTTTTGGCCGAAGCTATCCAGCAAGGAAACACCATCGCGTGCTCGTGAATAATGACTTCACCAGCGCCGCGCTACCAATCCATAACTGGTTAGCCCCCCAATCATCGTCCACTCATTCAGAATTTATCGTTCAAGCACCCCTAGAACTGTTACATCTTGCGCGCAACGAGTTAGATGCCGTTGATGAAGAATTCAGAACCAAGAACCGCAAAGTGATGGCGCCTTTCATATCCAATGGGCAATCGATCGAAGACATCTACGCAAACACAAACGCTTTTTACGACACCAGGGTTTGGCTCGAACATGCAAAGCGCTTCGATATATCCATTGGCACACGAATGCATGGCAATATGATTAGCCTTCAAGCTGGGGTGCCAACTTTTTTTTATGTTCACGATGCAAGAACGGCGGAATTATGCGACACAATGCAGCTTCCAAAAATTACTGAAAAGACCATTATGGATTACGCCGATATAAACAAGCTCGCCGAAACATTTGACCCAACATATTATTTCAGTCTTAGATCAAGCCTGGCGAACCGGTACAGACAGATACTAATAGATTTTGGCTTACAGCCAACCAAGCTGCTCGAAAAAATTTAGGTCTGAATGGAAACGCTCACTACACGGACCCACAAAGTAAAGCGGTTACGTTGACTGGCGTAATCGCTCAGCAGTGTGCACAACCTGCGCTGATCTTTTTACCCATATTGGACTGCGGTGGTATTTTTAGGTTAACTTCCGTACCCAAATCCACTTCATTTTTTTAAAAGTCGCTTTTAATCCGGCATCTCATCAATTCAAGGGGAATAGCCATTTTGTTTCCGCCAAGCTTCGAATACGAACTTTACGTCAAAGACAAACCATTCTTGTCCTCTGCCAGTGAAGCAAAGGCGCACTTCGAGAACGAAGGGCTTGTGAAAGGTTTGCAGGGCTCATCAGGCTGCGACCAGGGTTACTTTATTCGACTCATACAACACCTCAGACCGACATCCATACTGGAAATAGGCCCTGGAAGTAATCCAAAGCTTCGAGGAGATAACGTCTACTATTTTGATGTGAAATCAGAAGAACAATTGCGCAGCCGTTATGCCGGAGAGCCGGGCAAAGACACCATTCCGGAAAAAATTCACTACGTAGACGGTAGCGGCAATCTGCGCAACATAGGGCGCACTTTTGATATCGTGTTTTCCTGTCACATGATTGAACACTCGTTCGACCTTATCGAACACCTTAACAGTGTAGATGCCCTCTTGAACCCTGGCGGCTATTACTTTGTGATCGCACCCAACAAAAATTATACCTTCGACTACTTCAAGCCTCTATCTACGCCGGAGGAAATCATAGGGAAGCATGTCGACAGTCATGGCGTGCCGACGCTCGATCCGAAAACCATTTTGCTCGAAAAATGTCGCAGAACACACAATGATTTCGCTCGTCATTGGGCCGGAGATCATGGCGAGCCGAACTTTGACAAAGTTGCAATACAACAAGCGATAAAGCAATTTGACGTGATACGGGATAACCCTGTGGCGCGTTCAGGCTTCCATACCTGGATTTTTACAGATAAATCATTCATCGAGATAATCGACCGTCTCCAACTCCTGGAGATGACTGGAATGAAACTCGAAGCCTGTTACAACACAGTCTTTGGCAGTTGTTCCTTTAACGCGATCCTGGGGAAGGACTAGCGCCTGTTACATTGGCTCTATTAAACTCCATTTAAATAGAACCCCTCACTTTCGACAACAAGACCAAACAATCTTTCAAAAACATGCGCGTTATCCTTATGCGAACCCGTTGCACTGTTCTCCACACCGAACTCAAAAGCACCTAAACGATCGAGTTTGAAGCGTTCAAACAAGTACGATCTCGCCATGAACATTGTTCCACCGATATAGTGATTACTTTGTTCAATATCCAACATAGCCCGCCAGTGTTTCAGCTTGTAGGTTTGCTCCTCATGGTTGTCTAGTGTGGAAAATAGATAGCGTGCGGCGCCGACGGCGCCGACGGAATCATTTTGTTCCAGCAGTTCAAGATTTCGAGTAAATATCTCTTTCGAACCGAGCAGCGCATTCACCAACTCATCTCGCCAGGCGTGCTCCGGGACATGTATCCCGTATACGGTATCTCGGCTCGGAGGTCGTGCGTTTTTTGTATGCAGTTTCAGAACATAATCATAAGTAGAGAGATTGTTGCGCTGAAGCACCTGCAGAAAGGGATATACATCATACCCACTATTCGGCACTTGCATGAATTGGGAGCTAGGCAACCGTGCAGAAACAAGTCTTTCGACATCGTCAAATTGTTCTGAAGCAGTGACGTAAATGTCTACGTCACAAGAGTTTATGTTCGATAAAGCATTCACCATGAAGTCAATCTGATCGATATAAAACACGTGCAGATGCACAAGCAGACGCGGACGTCTGATCTCGCGCCACCCCAATTTGAGTCTTTCAATCTCTCCAGCAACAACTTTTTCGTCAGCACCTGAAACTATTTCGCTATAAAAAGGGGAGTTTTGCGCATACTTCCAAAAATATTCAGAAAGTTTCCAACCAGGCGTATTAGTGGGTTTGTCCTTGCTTGCAAAATGTACGATTTTCGGTTCAACCCGGGATCTCGCATAATCAAAATAGAGGCGATCGCTTACGGTTCCCCGCAAATATGAATAGTTCTGTAGGTACCAGACATGGTTCCAACCACAGGAAATAAAATGAACGTCTCCGTAAAAAACGCTATTAAAGATGCACTGATCGTAGAATATCGGCTCCTTAATTGAACGTAATTTCGCAATGCAAAGATCAAGAAGATGACGGACCCGGTCCGCTTGCATATCCAGTACTACTATTCCGGCCTGAAAATAATGATTATAATCACTTATTCCAAGCTCACTCGAAAGATAATTTTTGAAGTTCCTGCCCTTAATTTCCTTTTCGATATGTGCGGCGTGAATATTTGCAATATTCGGACTTGCCCCGAGACTCTTACCCCACAATTCGATGTTACAAAGCTCCGCAATATCTGTGTTGACCACTATGTCAGTGTCGATATATGCAATCCGTTCGTAGCCACGGGTAATCTCATGTAAGAATATTTTGTTATACGTTTCCAATGGCACGTATCCATCTACGTGCATATCGAGATCGCCGAGCAGAGTTAAAACAGAATTCATGTTGTAAAAGCGGATGCTGACGTGCTTGTGTTCAGAAAACGAAAGAACAATCGACTCTTTCGTCTCAGAAATAATGTCGCTTTCCAGAATAATGATGTCGTAAGTAAGTAGAGGATTTGAATTTTCGACAATCGATTCCAATACAACGCTTAAATAACTCACGAAGTTTTGGTTACAGGACATCACGATTCCCGACCTGTTCACAGGGAATGCCGGTTCTATTTTCTGGTCCAAGTTGACTCGATGAATGTCTGGCTGCTCACCTTTATGTTTGACAATCCAAAAGTTCCTATAATCGATTCGGCAATTAGGAATTTGGATGTCTTTGATATTGATATTGTTTTTCCACAACACGTATGAAAGCGAGGCCTGGTCGCGCGATGAGTAGTCGCAGAGAAGCCGCCACCACTGATGCATCATCCGGATAACACTTTCCTTGTGGTGTCTTCGATAAATCAGATTGTTTTCAGACAGCCCGAAATTCCTTGGGAAATGACTGTTTTCGTACAAAGCCAGCTGTTCCTCTAACAGCCCTTTGTTCTTGGGACTCGTACGCTGGCTGTGTAACAACGCCTCAATCTCATCGTAGATACAATTGCGAGCGAAATGCTGAGGAAAGAGCATCGACGTGCTGACGGATCGAACTTTACGATAGATGTAATTCGAAACGATATTGATGTTTCCGTCGATGTAGATGCTCTCTTCATAGCTTGGGAACAGAATGTGCGGATGAAGTTTGTGCCACCGATTCTGACGGGAAGGGTCCTCATCAGCGACTTGCATTTTCCGGATCTCCCAAACTCCTTCGTACCCCTCGGCTAACAGGGCTGCACTGTCGGTAAAGCAGATGTAATCCCAGTCATCATCTATGACATACGGTTGCATGAGCTGGTTATAGTCGTTGGCTATACAAGTGTAAACGACAGACTTCGCCTTCCGCCCGTTCTTCTGACTCAGATAACTCGACACGCTTGATTCTTCGGGCAACCATACATTTTCATCAAAATGATGCCCTTCAAACCTGAGTTGATTCAAAAAGTATGAAACTGGATTACATTCCAGAGGCCCATGTATGGTCAATTTGAACTTTTCCGACGGGAAATGACCTCGACGCCAGCCTTCTTCAACATAGAATTCAAGGGGACTGTAGAATTGACCTTTCAGGCGCCTTGCGTCGCTGAATTCTGAGAAATAGTTCTCCAAGTAGTATTGCTCATCCCAGAAACCTGAGTTTAGGAGTTCGCAACATGCAGGTAACAGGTGAGATTCAGACTTCCAGCTCTGCGTCTCCAGAGCCGCCATCACAGCACTACTTTCCTGCCAGGCGTCATCACCTACTCCCGCATCTTGAACGGCCGCCGCGCCATTTTTATCAAATCTGACAGGGTTGGGGTCTTCGACTAGCCTAGGCTTTCGACCTTCATCTCGCCCGTGCCTGATAAAGTGAATCAGTGCGTCCATTCCGGCCCTGGCTACATCCGGATTCGCGCTCAGATAGTATTCAGTATCAAACAAGCTCGAAGGGTTGCGATTGAGCCTAGATCCGATCTCAAGATAGTGCCGGACGGGATCAATGGCCGTCATTTTCACATCAGGATACTCGTCTGCATACCAATCCGCGTCGAAAAACTCAGATTCCTTTAACTCCTGAATAAGACGGTCTGGTATTTCTGACATAACATGATCCTTAGAAAATGGAGATGCTGACCATACTTTAACTGGCCACTGAACGCCCTTGCTTATGAAATCGCACTCGAGTCTTAAGCCTCCGCGTCTTGCAAACTCAAACCTTCAAAATTACACGGTGCCCTGCCTTCACCGGCTCCATGTAACAGGTAATGTAACCCCGGCTCGATCCCGGCCTCTGCGACGTCTGGGTTCTGCTCTAGATACCATTCTGGATCCAGCAACTGACTACTGATCAGCAACTTGGAAACGGCATCCAACTTTTTCTTTTTAAGAGGACTTCTGGCCAAACTATCCACCGTCAGAGCGACAAGGTCTCCCATCACTTTCACTTGCGTACGCAGCTTTTCAACCTCAGCTTCAGAATCTCTTATCATCTCAGTCATCATCAAAAGCTCTTTTGCACGGCTTTCTAATTTGGAAGACCCCTCGCTAACCAGAGTGTCGCACTCAGCTTTAATACGTTTCAAGCGTTCCGCCTGCTCTGCCAGTTTTTCCGCACTTGCCTGGGTTGCATTTTCCATCGACGTTTGTGCATTGGCCAGAAGCGCTTCCGCTTTTTCACGTGCAGACTTTTCCGTCTGCACGGTCTGCTTCAGAGCCTCACGTTCAGCCTCAATACGTTTCAAGCGATCCGCCTGCTCTGCCAGTTTTTCCGCACTTGCTTGGGTTGCATTTTCCATCGACGTTTGTGCATTGGCCAGAAGCGCTTCCGCTTTTTCACGTGCAGACCTTTCTGCATCAACACTTTCTCTGACTGTCGCCAGTGCCTGACCACTAGACTCGATCTCGAATTCTGAATCTGCAAGGACTTCAGCGTACATGCTATCGATAGCATTAAGTTGTGCTGTCAGTTCGGCAATGCGCGGCGTTGGATCAGGCCGATTGCCTGATGAAGCTGCCAAAAGCGAATCAAATACCGCCTTTACTACAGATGAAACATGAGGATGAGTCTGCAATTCGTCCGCGCTGCTTGAATGGTGTTGGTATCGATGGGATACCATTCGTTCAACTTGGGCCGCGGCACGTGGGTTGAAATTAGCCCATTCCAAACCCAACTCATTTCCAAGCCGCGTAAGAGAATTACGCCAGTCGCCCAACAGATCATCATAAGAAATGAAGGCTCTCTTCAAACCGCGAGTGTGCCTCTCGCAGTCAGTCAGGTATCGAAACCAGAGCAGCTGCGAGCGAGGCAGGGAAAAGTCATTGCGTCTTTTCAGGGATGATGCGACATCAAGTGGATTCCTGATTGAAACAATAATGTACGGGTCGATGTCCAGTCTTGAGAGGGCTTGAAGCCACAAAGGGAGCAGCCGCGAGAGGCGCGGGTCTTTTATGCAGATCTGCTCCTCTGAACCATACTCATGCTCAATCGCAGCGCATATGTCATCAACATAACGATCCGCCTGTTGTGAATTAAAGACAGTGCTTTCAATCGGCAAAACGTCGTGCCAACTACTTCCAATTTCTGAAAGGATCCGGTCATTCAGTCGATAGATGAGATCAGATTCCCAGTATCCCGCCTCGTTGAACTCATTTGCTGCCATCAGCGATGCCGGTGCGGCAGCACCAATTTGGCAGATAATCCCGGATAACAGCGAAGTGCCTGACCGGTGCATTCCGGCAATTAAAATACCTTTTCGTAATTGCTTAGCCATAAGTCTCCGCGTTTATTAGTAAATTTCGAAAATACATAGGGCGTCGTTTAAACCGAAGAGTTTTTTCAGAAATACAGTTTTTGGTTTACCCACCCTTCAGTCTTCCATCCGCACCTGAAACCCATGTTCGAACAAGAGCAGAAGGGGAAAGGGGCAAACAAACATTATGACGCTAAATGAAAGAACTCGGGAAAAGCATAGCAGGCCATATTAAGATTCTAACCTATTGCGAGCGAGTTGAGCCAATAAGCGGCCTGATCCCGCCATATTTTTGACCTTCACCCTAATGGGTAGCAGATTGCATTCGGACATTTCGATTATGCTGAGGGTCCCCCGAATATCACGCCAATTCTGCTGTGAATTTCCGACGTTGTGCTGCCCATTGATCCGCAAAATCAAAGGGCGACAGGTTGTTGAGAGACCTGTGAGGTCGACTCTCGTTATATTCGTGCTGCCAAGCCTGCAGCTTTTCTTTGGCATCCGTCAAGTCTGCAAACCAATGAACGTTTAAGCACTCGTCTCGAAGACTGCCATTGAACGATTCAATGTAGGCGTTATCGGTTGGTGTACCTGGCCTGGAGAACTCCAGTACAACTTGATTAGCATAAGCCCATAGATCCATTGTGTGGCCGGCGAACTCACTACCATTGTCACAATGAATTCGTTTGGGCTTGCCCCTCTTGCTGACAATTACACTGAGTACCCGAGCCACGCCTTAGCCGCGTAAGCTTTTGCCAGGCTCGATCGCCAAACACTCCCGTGTAAAAATATCGACAATTGTCAGCGCCCTGAAACGCGTACCAGAGCTAGTTTGGTCACTAACGAAGTCCATACTCCAAGCAATATTGGGTGCTTTAGGAAGCAGCTTGGAAGGTTGCCGATGCGCTGCACTCACACTGCGTCTTGGTCGTTTGGCCCGTAATTGCAGGCCTTCTAGGCAATACAAACGATGTACACGCTTTTTGTTGATGTGAATGCCTTCTCGCTTCAACAACACATGAATACGTTTGTATCCGTATCGAATGCGCGCATGGGCCAGTTCCACAATACGTTTTCGAAGGGCCTCTTGTGGTGGTCTTTTGGGCACGTAGTTCAACGTCTTTCGAGGCAACTTCGCCAGCAGGCACACGCGCCGTTCGCTGGCTTGATAGTGGCTGAGTAGATAGCGCGCCATCGCTTTGCGCTGTGGCACGCTCACCACTTTTTTGCAGCAACCTCCTGGAGCATGGCTTTGTCTAAGCTCAGATCAGCGACCAGCCGTTTGAGTTTGCTATTTTCCTCACGCAGCTGTTTCAGATCACGCGCTTCACTGGGTTCAAGCCCCGCATATTGGTCTCGCCAGCGATAGAATGTCGCCGGTGCAATACCTAGCTGGCGGCAAATACCAGCGGCTGGTGTGCCCGCTTCATGCTGCTTTACCGCTGACACAATCTGTTCTACTGAGTATCTTTTGCGCTTCATTTTCAGACCCTCCACTGAGGTTTAAGTCTGTCAGATTCTCACACTCTTTGGCTTCATTTATTGGGGGACCCTCATTTTCATATCGTAGACTTTCTAAACACCGGTCGATTGATATGTTGAGAGCTTTAAGTCTGCCCTGATATCGACAGTCGTTCCTGAACGATTAACCCGCAGGGTACGTGTAGTATTTGAGTATCCACTTTTGTCCCGCTGTCGAAGGTAATTTGATAGGAGTCAGCCATCTCTCTGCGTGACTATCGGAGGATGGACGCCTAGTTACTGGCCGCCCATCTAAGATAAACTGCCTACCTTTACCAGAGGGTTTTCCTTTGCGTGTGTTACATGTTTACCGCACATACTTCCCAGACACTCAAGGTGGCCTTGAGGAGGTTATTCGGCAGATCTGTCTGAACACAAAAGCGCGCGGAGTCGAAAGCCGAGTTCTTTCTCTGAGTGCCGAACCTGAACCTGAAGTAATCAGTTTTCCCGAAGCTGATGTTTATCGCGCCAAAATGACCGTTGAAATTGCATCCTGCGGTATGTCCATTGCAGCACTTCCACTTTTCAAATCGCTCGTCGAATGGGCTGACTTGATTCACTACCATTTCCCCTGGCCATTCGCTGACGTTCTGCATTTTTACGCTCAGGTGCAAAAGCCCTCGATCATCACCTACCATTCGGACATCGTTAGACAGCGCTCGTTAAATATCCTGTACGCGCCATTGATGAAGCGCTTTTTAGGTTCAGTCGACAGAATAGTTTGTACTTCCCCAAATTACTTTGTGACCAGCGAAATACTCCCGAAGTTTGAGAACAAGATCGAAGTTATTCCAATCGGCATAACCGAGCCGTCCTATATTACGCCAGACGAGCACACCATGGATCGCACCAGGCAACAATATGGTGAAAATTACTTTCTCTTTGTCGGCGTGTTGCGTTACTACAAAGGCCTGCACATCCTCTTGGACGCGATCAAGGACGCGCCTTTTCGAGTGGTCATCGTCGGCTCCGGACCCACCGAAGCAGAACTTAAAGTTCAGGCTGAAAGCCTGGGCCTCGATAACCTGACCTTCACAGGCTATCTGCCGAATGAAGAAAAAATCGCACTGCTGAAACTTTCTAAAGCCATAGTCTTTCCTTCCTACATGCGATCGGAAGCATTCGGCGTCACATTGCTTGAAGGCGCCATGTACAGCAAACCACTGATCTCCACAGAGGTTGGCTCAGGTACAAGCCACGTAAATATAGACGGCGAAACAGGTTTTATCGTCCCCCCTGCGTCACCTAAAGCTTTGCGAAAAGCCATGGATCAACTGTGGCACAGACCCGACATGGCCAAACTGATGGGCAGAAAGGCTCGCCAGAGATATGAACGGCTATTTACAGGCGAGCTAATGGGTCAACGGTACGCTCAGTTGTATGGCGAACTTACTGACGATTCCGCCCAATCGGAGTCTGGTGAGCAAAAGAGCAATGAGGCTTAATACTTGAAGCTCGGTATAGACGCCCGCCCTCTCGAGCACCCTCGAACAGGCATTGGCAGGTACACAAAAGAAATTATTGATCACATCGTCAGCTTGCGCGATTGGTCGATTGTTCTTTTCTCCAGCGGCAAGCTCCCAGCGCTGTGGGATAGCGCCACAAACATCGAATACAGAATTCCGGGGCTACCAACCATTGGGGCATTCCAGACAAAGGTTGGAAATCTCACCAAAGAGTATGACATCGATGTTTTTTTTGGCCCAAGACATCAACTCCCCCTTTGCTTATCTTGCCCCAGCGTCCTTACCATTCACGATATGGCCTGGCTGAAAGCACGCAAAACCATGAGGCTCTCTGGCGCTCTTGTCGACGCCTTTTTTATGCCACAGGCAATAAGACGAGCAACCAGGATAATCACTGTCTCAAACCACACTCTATCCGCTGTCTGCAGCTTCATGCCTGATGCTACAGAAAAGACACGTGCGATCTACGAGGCGCCATTCACCTACGCAGGGCGGTCAGAGTTGGTCGATAACGTGACTCAACCATTCATTCTTGCCGTAGGCACCCAGGAACCTAGAAAAAATTATGATCGGCTGTTAGCTGCGTTTAAAAAGGCGTCCCTGGCGCACCCCAATCACCAACTGGTGATAGTTGGAGGGCAAGGTTGGAAGACAAATCTAACTCATACAATCACTCGCCTAGGGCTTGTCAGCCAGGTAAAAATCCTGAATAGCGCTCACGATGATCAGTTGAGCTTCCTATACCAACACTGCGAATTCTTGGCTATGCCCTCGCTTTACGAGGGTTTTGGATTACCCTTGGTCGAGGCTATGAATTTCGATAAAGCGATATTAACAAGTAACAATTCGGCAATGCGTGAGATCGCATCCGACGCAGCCGTTTTTGTTGATCCACTCAGCGTAAAGTCAATCGCCGAAGGGCTCTCTTCATTAATGAGCAATGCCCAACTGCGTGAAAAACTAGCTGGCAAGGCAAGAGTCCGCAAAACACTATTTTCCTGGAGTGAGGCGGCTGAGCAAACGGCTCAAACTATTGAGGACGCATTTCGAGCTGTCAGCTGAACCGCGCCCCTCTTCTGGACCGGCTACAATGAGCACACCCAACAGACAATGCGTGATCTAAGCGAACTTAGAAACGGTCATCCTCCCACGCCCTTGATCTTGACGGCGCCCGCCACCCAAACCCAAGCGCGATACCCACAGGAAACCAGAACAACAACCAGCTATCCCCCACTTTATCGACCAGCTCATGCCCATCCAAAAGATAGGCAGACAACGCCAGCGCCAATACACCCAACATAAGCTTGGCTTCAGAGCTATCGTAGTTACGCAGCAACTGAACCAGTGTCAGAACAATCACAGCCCCAAATAGAACCAAAGCAACAATCCCACCCTGATGCAGAAGCGCCAGATACATATTGTGAGGATGAAAGAAAGTCAGGCTCCCGATCACCAGGTCATCAGACGTTAAAATACCACGACCAATCACTATCGAATCAGATGCGATATTGCTGAAGGTTGCGGACCAGATATCAAGCCGAAAGCTATCCCCCCTTGGCAACAATAACTCTCGCGTCGTCTCGCTGGTAATCAGGATAAGTAATACCACGCCACCAAGCACACCCACCGAAATAACCGCAGTCAGAAACTGGCGCACGTCTTTACACCATTGGGCGACACCAAATACAGCCAGACCTATCACCAGGCTCACCCAGGCATTGCGCGAGTCGGAAAGAAAGACAGCCCATATCATCAATAGAGCAACCGCGAGCGCTGCCAACCGCAATAATGTATTCGACGTTGATTGCGCAGCCCGCCAGACAAACAGCACCATGGTGCCGTATACAAGAGCGGCAATCACGTGCGTGTCCAGCTGACCAAGGCCATTAAGGCGACCATCAGCGGGGTCTGTAACAAAGAAATTGATCAAACTGGCCAGAACCGCAAGACATCCAACCCAGGTTAACGCGGTGGACATCCAGCGCTGTAGCTGTCCACGAAGTTGACACTCCGCTGCAGCCACCACAAATGCAAGAATCAGAATAGAGCGTGTCCAGACCGATATGGCTTCTCGCAGCACAAAGGGTTCAGACCAGAACACGCTCAAGCAGAGCCAGACCAGCAGCGCGACAATCCAGCGTACAAGAGGCAACTGAAAAACATCACGCCAGGACGCAAAGCTAACGAGCATGACAATGGCGAGAATGTACGTCGGGTAACTTGCGCGACTCTGACTGGGCAGCAGCAGCACAGCAACAAAACAACAGACGATAAGGATCGCCAACCAGGTTATCCGGTCGCGAAAGAAGGCGTTTCCTTTGATTGACTGAGCATGCATGCGCGAAGTCTAAAGCAAAACTCGCACACTCTCACTGAATTGGTGGGCCCACCAGGACTCGAACCTGGGACCGATGGATTATGAGTCCAGCGCTCTAACCAACTGAGCTATAGGCCCTGTATACACAAATGTAACGCGCGGAATTCTACCACCAACACCGAAAACAAAAACCCCGGGATTTCGTCCCGGGGTTTTATTTTTTGTCTGGAAAATCGGCTAGCTACGACCGAGGCTTTCCATCCACTCATCCAGGAAGCTGCGCAGGTGTTCTGAACGGCTTGGATGACGAAGCTTACGTAACGCTTTGGCTTCAATCTGACGAATACGCTCTCGTGTTACATCAAACTGTTTGCCGACTTCTTCCAGCGTGTGATCGGTATTCATGTCGATACCAAAACGCATCCGCAAAACCTTCGCCTCACGCGCGGTCAAACCGCCCAGCACGTCTTTGGTTGCTTCTCGAAGACCTTCACCTGTCGCAAGCTCTACGGGTGAGCCGATGGTGGTGTCTTCAATAAAGTCACCCAGATGAGAATCCTCATCATCACCAATAGGCGTTTCCATGGAGATCGGTTCTTTGGCAATTTTCAGAACCCGCCGTACTTTGTCTTCCGGCATTTCCATACGTTCGCCAAGCTCTTCCGGCGTGGGTTCGCGCCCCATCTCCTGCAGCATCTGACGCGATACGCGGTTCAGCTTATTGATAGTTTCAATCATATGCACTGGAATACGAATGGTGCGAGCCTGGTCAGCAATGGATCGGGTAATCGCCTGACGAATCCACCACGTGGCATAAGTTGAAAACTTATATCCGCGTCGATACTCAAACTTATCGACTGCTTTCATCAAGCCGATATTGCCTTCCTGAATCAGATCCAGGAACTGCAGACCTCGGTTGGTGTACTTCTTCGCAATAGAAATCACCAGACGCAGGTTCGCTTCAACCATGTCTTTCTTGGCGCGACGCGCTTTGGCCTCACCTAAAGACATACGACGGTTGATATCTTTGATCTCAACCACACTCAGATCGGTAAACTTGGTCAGCACTTTCAGCTTCTTCTGCGCCCGCAGAATATCGTCACGCTGCGCTTCTAGAGACTGCGAATACTCTTTATCCGCTTTCACCAGTTTGTTGATCCAGGTCACGCTGGTTTCGTTGCCCACATACTCTTTGCGGAAAACATCGCGCGGCACCTTACCCTGTCGAACAGCAAGCGTCAGGATCGTGCGTTCGTGTCGTCGCACAATATCCAGGCCGCCGCGGGCCATGCTGACAATCTCGTCAAAGTGTTTGGGTACCAGTTTGAAACAACAGAACGCTTCTCCCAGCTTAACCTGCTGAGCGCGCGCTTCGTCACTGTCACGGCCTTTTTCAGCAATAACCTTAAGTGTTTTGTTGTACTGGCGTTTTAAAGTTCCAAAGCGTTTTTTCGCTTCTTCTGGATCAGGCCCGGTTGGCCCCTCTTCATCGTCATCATCAGTAGTGGTTTTCTTAACGCCATCCGCGCCGACCTGTGTTGCCGCCGGCACGTGGTCTGTGGGATCAAGATAACCAACAAGGAGGTCAGAAAGTTTGTCTTCTTTGGTTACTTCAGCATAAGTTTCAAGGATGTAATCTACCGGCCCCGGGTAGTAAGACAGCGCGGTCAAAACATCGCGAATACCTTCTTCGATGCGCTTGGCGATGGCAATTTCGCCTTCGCGGGTCAGCAACTCAACGGTACCCATTTCACGCATATACATGCGCACCGGATCGGTTGTGCGGCCTGCTTCGGTCTCAACTGCCGCGAGCGCAGCGGCGGCCTCTTCAGCAGCCAGTTCATCCGCGGTGTTCTCTTCGCTGGACAGTAATTCATCAGCATCAGGTGCGTTTTCATACACGGTGATGCCCATGTCGTTGATCATGCGAATGATGTCTTCGATCTGCTCCGGATCAGAAATGTCGTCCGGCAGGTGATCGTTCACCTCACCATAGGTGAGAAAACCCTGCTCTTTGCCTTTAGCGATTAGCTCTTTCAGGCGAGACTGTTGCTGTGCGGTCGAGATTTGATTGCTCATGTGACCTCAAAAATCAGATGTTAATAAGTATATGAACGCTGCCGGGAGGCATTAGTTCATTGGCTCCAGAAATCCGCGGCGCCGAAAACAATCGGATACCGGGGTTATTCCTGGGTACAAGTGCCATATTTTTTGACGCACCGTTGTTATTTGTGGTGCTGGGGTATGCCTCTTCATTTATTGCTCGTTGTGACCTTGCGATTCACTTTACTGAGCACCCCCGAGAGGCTAACGGATAATTATAGACCCCTAGATGGGGTTGAGCGACTTTTTTTCAATGTTTTCACTGAAAATCTTGCCAGAAAAGTGCCGGGTAAAGTAGTTGGAGATTACTTTTCTCCCTTGCTGCGATGCTGCCAGTATTGTTGCAGGCGCTCCGCGTCCGGCATTTTTTGCAACTCATCGATTGCACTTTTGCGCTGGGCCAGCGTCAGTTTGCTGCACAAATGCAGCATACCGTCGACAAATTCTCCTTTGATGGCCTCAGCGGGCAGCTCGAGTTTCGTTTGCGCCAGGGCAAGCAGGCGCTCGGATCGCTCATCGTCAGACCAGCGGATAAGGAGCTCTTCGGTATCTGCGTCGGCGCGGTTATTCACATAGGTGACGATCTCTCCAAGCAAACCCAGATCACCCGCGGCTTCAACCAGCATATTGCGATTCTCAAGCGGTACATCCGACCAGTACCCTGGGTGCTTGATGAGCAACGTAAGTAAGCGTTCACTTAACTTCACAAGGCCTTTAGACCTTGTTCGCGCAGGCTGCCTGGACAAGGGACGCGACGCCGTTGCTGTACCAAACCCGGTCTGCGCTTCAACTTTCTGCTGCAACAGAGCTTTCAGCTCGGCGCTTGAAACTTTATCAATGTACGGACGGATAAGACCGCCGAACTTCGCCTTGCCATCCACGGTTTCGAGATCAAGGCCTTGTGCCAGACGGGAAAACAGGTACTCAAGACCCGGCACGGCGTTATTCACAAATTTTTCAAAACCAGCTTTGCCCTGCGCGCGGATCAGACTATCCGGATCTTCTCCATCGGGCAGAAAGACCAGTTTCACCTGGCGCATCTCTGTCAGCGTCGGCAGAGCATTTTCTAACGCTTTCCACGCCGCCTGGCGCCCGGCGTTATCTCCATCAAAACAACAGATCACTTCATCCGTATATCGATAGAGTTTGTGGAAATGCGCTTCTCCCGAGGCTGTGCCAAGGGTAGCCACCGCGTTGGCCACACCATGCTGTGCAAGCGCAACCACATCCATATAGCCTTCAACCACAATCAGCTTGTCGATGCGCCGCAACGCACGCCGCGCCTCATACAAACCGTAGAGTTCCTGGCCTTTCTGAAAAAGAGCGGTTTCAGGTGAATTCAGATACTTGGGGCCCTCATCCGCGGTCATGGTGCGGCCGCCAAAGCCGATCACTCTGCCGCGCGTATCACGTATGGGGAAAACAATGCGGTCACGGAAGCGATCGTAGATTCGTCCTTTATCACTTTTTGTCGCCAGACCCGCCGCCAGCAGACTTTTTTCACTCACACCCTCAAGGTTATCCATCAGGTTCTGCCAGCCAGGCGGCGCATATCCCATGCCAAAATCCCGCGCCACTTCGCCAGTCAAACCACGCTTTTTCAGGTAGGCAATGGCCTCCGGCGCCTGGCGTAATGATTGGCGATAATAACGTTCCGCCTTGAGCATGACGTCGTAGAGGTCAGGGTCAACCGGCGCCCTTGCGCCACCGGACTGCTCCCGGGGCACTTCAAGACCGAGCTGTTGCGCGAGGTTTTCCACCGCTTCAACAAATTCCAGCCGATCAAAATTCATGATAAACGTCAGCGCAGTACCACTCTCCTGACAACCAAAACAATGGAAAAACTGTTTGTCCGGGCTGACCGAGAAAGAAGGGGTCTTTTCGTCATGAAAGGGGCACAGGCCGGAATAGTTTTTGCCGGTCTTTTTTAACGTCATGCGCGATTCAATGACATCGACAATATCGACACGTGTCAGTAGATCGTTAATAAAAGACTGTGGGATGCGACCGGCCAAAGTGACTATGCCTGTAATGACAGATGAAAACGGTCACAACAGCCTACCATAAGCGAACCCGAAGACAGGGTGGTTAAACGGTAGATTGTTGCCGCTGGGTTTCAGCGCCCATAAACATCTTCAAAGCGCTCAATATCATCTTCGCCGAGATAAGGACCCACCTGAACTTCGATTAATTCAAGCGGCAGGCGCCCCGGATTTTCCAGACGATGTTTTGCGCCGCGAGGAATATAGGTGCTTTCATTTTCGCCCAGCGTGAACACTTCATCTTCTCGGGTTACACGAGCCGTGCCCTGCACCACGATCCAATGTTCAGAACGATGATGATGCATCTGCAGGCTCAGCGTTGCCCCTGGCTCCACCCTGATGCACTTCACCTGATAACGATCACCTTCAGCGATACCTTCATAGCTGCCCCAGGGTCGAAATACTTCCCGGTGGTAAAGGTGTTCACTTCGCTTGGTCTCAGATAGACGCTGCACAATCTGTTTTACATCCTGCACCTGATCCCTGTCAGCCACCAGAACCGCGTCCGTGGTTTCCACAACCACCAGGTTATCAACGCCGATGATGCCTACCAGACGCTCGCCTGCGCGCACATAAGAGTTGTGGGTATTCACAGCAACCACATCTCCTTCCAGATGATTACCGTCACCATCGCGGTCAGACTCATCCCAGATGGCGGACCAGGAACCAATATCATTCCAGGTGAAATGCACCGGCAATACCTGTGCACGGCTGGTTTTCTCCATCACCGCATAGTCGATGGAATCAGCAGGAGACTTAAGGAAACTGGGCCCAGGACGCAGAAAATCCATATCAGACTGAGCATCGGCCATTGCCTGTTGAGTGCAATCGGTCATCTCCGGTTGAAACTCTGCCAGTTCATCCAGATAAGTTTGAGCACCAAGCACAAACATGCCGCTGTTCCAGAGAAAGTTTCCTGCGTCTAGATATTCCTGGGCCAGCTCTGCGGAAGGTTTTTCTACAAACGACGTGACCGCCTGCAAGCCTGCTTCAGGATCCGCGATCTGAATGTAACCGTAGCCGGTTTCTGCGCGTTGAGGTGTGACACCAAATGTCACCAGGCCGCCCTTCTGGGCGCCCTTGGCCGCCTGCTGTACCGCTTCTGCAAACAGCTCCAGGTTACCAACAAGGTGATCCGAAGGCAGTACCAGCAGAACCGCGTCGGGGTCCTGGGCTACCGCAGCCCAGGCCGCTAATGCAATGGCCGGTGCGCTACTTCGACCTTCGGGTTCAAGAATAAGCTGGCCCCACTGCTGATCGATTTCGCGACACTGCTGGGCCACCAGAAAACGGTGCTCTTCGTTACAGACCAGAATAGGTGCGCTGTTTGTGATGGCTGCTGCACGCAGGAGTGTCGCCTGCAGAAAGGATTGTTCACCGAGTAGTTTCTGGAACTGTTTAGGGAAAAACGAGCGCGAGACTGGCCACAAACGACTACCAACACCGCCAGCCAGAACCACAGGGATAATATTAGGTTCTGAGTCCTGAGCCATCTGTATTCCTTAAACTATTGACTGAGCCTTGCTTTAACGAGGCCGCTTGCGCGCCCCATATCTGCCTGGCCTGCGGCTGCAGTTTTGACCGCTGCCATGACCTTACCCATATCCTGCATGCCACTGGCACCAGATTCTGTTACCACTTTGTCAACCAGAGCAGCCAGGTCCTGATCTGAAAGTTGCGCAGGCAGGAAAACCTGCACTACCCCAATTTCAAACGCTTCCTGCTCCGCCAGATCGTCACGACCGGCATCGGTAAACTGTTTGAGGGAATCCTGCCGCTGTTTCAACATCTTATTCAGGATGTTAAGCACGTCGGCGTCTGTGAGCTCGCGCCGCTCATCCACTTCAACGCGTTTGAGCTCAGAGTTCACCATGCGCAAAACCGCCAGGCGCTCTTTGTCCCGGGCTTTCATCGCTTCTTTAGTGGCATCACCGATGACACCTTTGAGTTCACTCATGGCAGCGTCTCACAAGGGCAATAAGGAGAGTATCAGATCATCGAAGGTGGAAGTCAGCACTGCCACCTGGATAGAGTACCGCCTGGAAGCGGCAGGTCTATCGCCTAAAACGCGCGTTCGTACTTGCGCGCTTCGCGCTGCAGCTTCTTGGCGTGTCTTTTCACTGCAGCAGCCGCTTTGCGCTTACGCACGGCAGTAGGCTTTTCGTAGAACTCACGACGGCGAACTTCCGATAAGACACCGGCTTTTTCACAAGAGCGTTTGAAACGGCGCAGCGCGACGTCAAAGGGTTCGTTTTCGCGGACTTTTACGTGAGGCATTTTGGCCCTGAGTTCTGTAAGGGGCGCGAATTCTACACGCTGGAATATTATCCGTCCAGAGTCTGAATTCTGCTTTATTTGCGCCACAACCCGCTTTTGGGGCATTCTCAAAAACGAGGGAGCGTTGTTAAATTTAGGGGGATCAATGAACGTCATTATAACTGCAGGAATTATTCTACTGTCCATCCTCGCCTTGCCGGCGAGCGCCGGCACGCTCACTGGCAAAGTGGTCAACCATGAAGGCAAGTCCCTGGAGGGGGTGCTGATCAGAGTGACAGACGATGCCCGTGGCGTATCTGAATCGGTGTACACAAACCCGCAGGGCCAATTCACCCTGGCAACGCAGTTACACGGCACTTTGAAGCTGCGCGCACGTACACCGTATTTCAAAGACACCAAAACGACGCTGGAACTGGCGCCGAATGGCACCAGTCAGGAAAACCTGGTGATGACACCAATGACAGACCCGGCCGAGATCTCTGACAGCCTGCCCGCTGCGTACCACTTCGGGAGCCTGCCTTTCGAGTCTGGTGACGACAAAGACTTCAACCGCTATCAGTTTCAACGTGACTGCCTGTCCTGCCATCAAATGGGCAATCCTTTCACCCGTCAGGTGCGCACCGCTGAATCCTGGTCAGGCACCATCGAACGCATGCACCAGATGGTAGGCAATTTTGACGCTGTTCTGCGCGATCGACGCTCGGTGATACTGGCAAAAGGCTTCGATGGCAAACCTGTTTCGGTACGACCTGAATTTCCACTCGACAAAACGCTGGCGCAGACCAAAATTTACGAATACATGCTCGATCGTGCGTTTGTGCCTCATGACGCCATCATTCATCCCAACGGTTTGATCTACACCGTCGATCAGGGCCTTGATCACATCGTTGTGACCGATCCCGCAACCGGCCAGTCGGAGTACTTCCCCCAGGCGGATGGGCGGGCAATGGAATATAGAGAAGGTTATACCTCAGCCGAACAGGAAGTGATCGGCGAATTCAACCCTGGCTCCCGCCACGGTCCGCATTCTCTTGATCTTGCCATCGATGGTAAGTACTACGTCACAAACGCCGGCAGCCGCAGCATCGGCGTGTTTGATCCCATAAAAAAGGCCTGGGAGCCTTCCCACGCCATTGCCGCTGAAACCGGCGCCGTCTATCCACACACGATCCGGGCAGATAAAAAAGGCTACGTCTGGTTCACGCTGGCCGGTTCCGAACATGTTGCGCGACTGGACATCAAATCCGGCAACTTTGATGTGATCGACCTGCCCCATGCCGTGTCTGGCGGCATCGCCGGCGGCACCCAGCCTTATGGCATCGACATTAATCCGGTTGACGACACCATGTGGTACAGCCGTCTGTTCGGCGACAAAATTGGCCACGTGAATCCCGACACGCTGGAGATCACAGAGTACGATTCACCGGTTCGCGGCCCCCGGCGCATGCGTTTCGATGAGAATGGCATCCTCTGGGTCACCGGCTATTCTGAGGGTGAACTTGCACGGGTAGATGTGACCAAGGGCTTCGACAGCAAAGTTTATGAGATGCCCGAGTTTGCGGAAGGTTTTCGCCCTGCGCCTTACGCCCTGGGTGTACACCCGGATACTCAGGACATCTGGATCAACGAGAACATGACGGACAGGATCTTCCGGTTTATTCCCGCTGAGGAACGATTTGTCGTTTATCCGCTACCACTATCAGGCTCGTATTCACGAGATATGACATTCAGTGCGGAGGGACGAGTGTGTCTGTCAAACAACCCGATTCCGCCGCCCGCGTTAGAAGGTGCCATGCTGGAAATACTCTGTATTGACCCGACATACGATCCAACAACCCCGGCGATGATCAGTTCTACACAGAACTGATTGTCTGCAAGCCCGTTTTTGCACTAGAGTCCGCGCCATTATGTTAATCCTTGGTATCGAAACCTCCTGCGACGAAACGGGCCTTGCTGTTTATGACACCGAACAGGGCCTGCTCAGCGAAGCGTTGTACAGCCAGATTGACCTGCACGCGGACTACGGCGGGGTTGTACCTGAACTCGCGTCCCGGGATCACATCCGCAAAATAACCCCGATGACCCACCAGGTATTAGACGCAGCAGGTAAAACTCTTGCTGATCTGGATGGCATCGCATACACCGCAGGGCCAGGGCTTATGGGTGCACTACTGGTCGGCGCCACGTTCGGCCGCAGCCTCGCCTGGGCCCTGGGTATCGAAGCGATTGGTGTCCACCATATGGAAGCGCACCTGCTTGCGCCGCTGCTTGCACCCTCTCAGGGTCAGGATGCAGCGCCACAACTACCTTTTCTGGCGCTGCTTGTGTCTGGCGGACATACGCAGCTGGTCAGGGTCGCTGGCCTTGGCAATTACGAAATTCTGGGCGAATCTGTCGATGACGCTGCCGGAGAAGCTTTCGATAAAGCCGCCAAAATGATGGACCTGGGTTACCCCGGCGGCCCTGCAATTGCGGCAGCAGCGACCAGAGGTGACACAAAACGCTTCACGTTCCCGCGTCCAATGACCGATCGTCCGGGACTGGACTTCAGCTTCAGCGGCCTGAAAACATTCACGTTGAATACCGTTGCTGCAACCCAGCCCCTGTCTGACCAGGACATCGCCGATATTGCAGCTGCTTTCGAAGAAGCGGTGGTAGATACGTTATTCATCAAGTGCAAACGGGCCGTTAAACAGACGGGTATTAAAGATCTGGTGATGGCCGGCGGGGTCAGCGCAAACAAAGCGCTGCGCCACAAACTGGCTCACGAACTCGATGCCAACGTGCACTATGCACCGGACGCCTTGTGTACCGATAACGGGGCGATGATCGCTTTTGCAGGTGCGTTGCGGCTGCTGGGCAAACAGAGCAACGACCTTGCCATCAACACAAAACCGCGCTGGCCAATAATTGAACTGGCTTCGATCGACAACGGCGTTGAGCTGCTCGCTCAAACGGCCCGCTCCGCTTAGATAAACTTACTGACGGTAAACTGATGGATCAAACAAATACGGACACTGTCTATGTGCGCAATCTTGTTTTCAAGACCATCATCGGCGTGCTCCCGCACGAACGTGACACACCGCAGCCGGTTTGCATTTCTCTCGAGTTGACCGTCGATACGGCACCCGCAGCCGAATCAAAAGATTTAGGCGACACCCTCGACTATGCATTTCTCGCGGAAGCGGTTGAGGCGTTGGCCATCGAACAGCAGTGCCTACTGGTGGAGACGCTGGCGCAACAGATTGCTGACCTTGCGCTTGCACAACCCCTGGTACAGGCCGTACGGGTTAATGTCGGCAAACCAGACGCGCTGCAAAAGGCTGAGCAGGTGGGCGTTGAGATCTATCGCCGACGCGCCTGATCCAGCCACTCGCAACGCGCCTTAAACAGTGCGTTACCATAAGCCTTACCGCTGAGCCCCTCTGCCTCAACCTGCACCGCACGCCAGCCTTCTCCCAACTGCTGCAGCGTGTCTTTCTGCAGCTGGTCAAACTGCAGCCAGTCCAGCAGCCTGAGCAGACGGACATTGTCGTGGTTAACCTGCAGGGCCTGCATCGCCGTCGCAAGATGCGTCACCTCAACAGTGTGCCATTGCGCAATGATATCTGCATAACTGAGTCGATCTGCGGCTATCTGCTGATAACGACCGGGTACTTTCAAACGAACACCAAGCGTTTCGAATTCAGCCTCAGCAAGCGGCAGCTCAGCGTAGCGATACACGGCATCGTCACGCTCAAATCGGACCGATCGGCCGAGCAGTTCAGGCATCCAGAATTCCAACGCGGCAACCTGGCCAAGCAGATTAAAAAAATGTTCAGGCGCCACCGCATAAAGCGCTTTTTCCGTTTCCTGCCAGACCCTTTCTGCCGAGAGCGAAGTCAGCTCTCCCGCCTCACACATCTGCTGCATCAGCTGCAGGGTCTCGGGGGCAACTGAGAAATCAGGCAGTTGTGCGGCAAATCGAGCCACACGGAAAACCCGCAGTGGATCCTCCGCAAAAGCAGGCGACACATGCCGAAGTATTCGCGCGGCAAGATCTGCTGCCCCGCCAAAAGGATCAATCAATTCACCCTGCGCATCTTGGGCAATTGCATTGATGGTCAGATCTCGCCGTTGCAGATCTTCTTCCAGCGTCACGTCGGGACTGGCGTTGACCACAAATCCGCGATGACCATGGCCTTGCTTCCGCTCGGTACGAGCCAAGGCATATTCTTCGTGGGTATCCGGGTGCAGGAATACCGGAAAGTCTCGTCCCACCTGAGTAAAACCCAGCGCCAGCATCTGGGCTACCGAACTGTTCACCACAACCCAATCGTTGTCGCCGACGGCACGCCCAAGCAATCCATCCCTTACGGCACCGCCGACAAGATAGGTTTCCAGCTCACCCGTCATGTTGTCTTTCTGCGCCATCTCAGCTGACCGCTTGCACCGTTGTTAACTCGGCGGTTTCCAGACAGTACGCGGTTAAATGGCGTCCCCAGACGCACCCTGTATCCAGTGCAATCATGTCATCTCGCTCGGTCACACCTTCCAGTGCCGCCCAGTGACCAAACAACAGTCTCATGGCGCCCTCATCATCCGCTGCGCGGGGGAACAGTTTAAACCAGGGCACCCAACCCGCTGGGGCTTCAGCTATTACACCCTTGTGACTGAAATCTAAACACCCTTCAGGGTTTACCAGGCGCATGCGGGTGAAATAGTTGGCCAGCAATCGATAACGCGGCAACCCGCTTAATTCGGATTGCCAGCAGTTGGGTTCATTGCCGTATAAACCCGTGAAAAATTTTTTCGCACTCACCTGCGCATTTTCATCGCGCAGAACTTTCTCAACTTCATCAGCAAAACCCCTGGCACGCTCTAAGCTCCAGATATGCGGAATACCGGCATGGGTCATGGTGCAGTTCAACAACGGGTCGTGATGCAGCATCTTCTGCTGGCATAACCAGCTTGCCAGATGCTCTACATCAGCCGCCGCAAGCAAGCTCTCGAAGGTGTCAGAGCGACTGCTCTTATGCCCACCAAAGTAGATGGCAAGAAAATGTAATTCGTGATTGCCCAGCACTATCTCAACTTGAGCGGACATCGATTCTACCAACCGAAGTACTTCCAGCGAATGAGGACCACGATTAATCAGATCGCCCACTAACCAGAGCCGGTCTTTGGAACCAAAGTTTATGCGCTCTAACAGGCGCTCAAACTCGCGCAGACACCCCTGCACATCTCCCACGGCATAAGTGGCCAAGGTTCAGTGCACCAGATTAGGTATGGACAGGGAGAACGCAGCAATAGGCACATTGAAAGAAGCCTGGTTGGTGTCGCGAAAAGTATATGCCCCCTGCATGGCACCCACCGGTGTCTTGAGAATTGCACCGCTGGTGTATTCAAAAGATTCACCCGGTGCCAGCAAAGGTTGTTTGCCAACCACACCCTCACCGCGCACTTCTTCCACCTCACCACTGGCATCTGTGATGATCCAATGTCTGCTCATGAGTTGTGCTGATTGCGTGCCGTTGTTAGTGATGGTGATGGTATAAGCAAAAACAAATCGCTCTTCCGTCGGATCAGACTGGGCCTCTACATAATGGGTGACCACGGACACTTCAACCTGATTCATAAACGCCTACTACTCACTGAATTTTTATTCGGATAACAAATTTTTATCGTTTGCCTGGGTGGCCACCTGCCTTGCCAGCATGACGTATTCGTCGCGGGCCACGTTATCAGCGCGCAGACCCGGATCCAGGTCGATGGTCGACCAATCGAGCTCCAGCACTTTCAACGAGTTGGACAGCCGTTTACGCCGCCCGGAAAACGCCAGTCTTAACACTCTGTCGAGAACCGCCAGGTCCACGCCGGCATCCACATTCTTTCTCGGAATCAGACGTATGATACTGGACCAGACCTTAGGCGGTGGACTGAACGCCTCAGGCCCCACGTCGAAAACGTGCCCAACGTCAAACCGCAGTTGCACCATGACACTGAGTCTGCCCCAGGCTTTGGTGCCGGGCAAGGCGCTCAGACGTTCAGCCATCTCCCGCTGCAACATGAAATGCATATCCGCTATCTGCCCTGGCTGGGCTTCTACAAACTGGGTCAGGGTAGCAAGCAGCGGAGACGAAATGTTGTACGGCAGATTACCGAGCAATCGCCAGGGCACATCGCCATCCAGAATTTCTTTAAGATTCACACGCAAGACGTCATCAACAATGACCTGCAGATTCGGATGCCTTGCACGCAGCATTGGCGCCAGATCCCGATCAATCTCGACAGCGCGATACAACGCTGGGGTGTCTGCCAACAGGTCGGTTAGCGCGCCATGACCAGGACCAATCTCAAACAGATGGTCCTTGGCTGTCACTCCTACGGCACGCACAATATTCTGCAACACACCCTGGTCGGTTAGAAAGTGTTGCCCAAATCGTTTACGCGCGCGCATGGAATCTTACTGACGCTGACATCAGGCAATCATTGTTTCGGTAAGCACGCCGGCCAACTTAAGCGCAGCCGCCATACTGCCGGTATCAACAGCGTCAGTGCCGGCCAGATCCAAAGCAGTACCGTGGTCTACCGACGTACGCACAAAGGGCAGACCCAGAGTAACGTTAACCGCCTCGCCGAACCCCGCGTACTTCAGCACCGGCAAACCCTGATCGTGAAACATGGCCATCACAGCATCAGCGTCTTTGAGATGTCGAGGGGTAAACAACGTATCCGCCGGCAGGGGACCGCTTAACCTGAGCCCCTGTCCGCGCAGACTTTCCAGTACAGGGGTAATCGTCTCTATTTCTTCGCGACCCAGATGCCCGCTCTCTCCCGCATGCGGGTTCAACCCGGCAACCAGAATATGCGGATCCTGTATGCCAAAAAACTTCTGTAACCCTGCGTTGAGGATTGTTAAGCGGCGCGCAAGCAGCGCCTTTGTCAGTGAGGTTGGCACCTGGCTCAAGGGGACATGAGTGGTCGCCAGCGCAACTCGCAGCTCACCAGCTACCAGCAACATGACAACATCATCAGCACCCGCGGCATCAGCGAGGTATTCTGTATGCCCGCTGAAGGCGATGCCTGCCTCATTAACAATAGACTTCTGCATCGGTCCGGTGACCAGGCCTGTGTACATCCCCTCCAGGCACCCTTGAATGGCCGCATCCAGAGCGGCGAGCACGCCTGCAACATTGCCACAGTCCAACTGACCAGGTATCGCAGGATTAGCCAGGGGTATATGACGCACCGTGAGGTGGCTCGCAGCACAACTGGGCTGGGCGTGGTTGTCATCAATGGTCAGGGGTAAAGCGAGCTGCTGAGCCCTGGCAGCCAGCATCTGCGCATCAGCCAGTACTACCCAGCCCTGCGCGCGTTTGTGCTGAGCCAGCCGAATGACCAGGTCCGGGCCAATGCCGGCAGGCTCTCCAGGCGTTATCGCTAACATATCCTCACACGCAAAGCCTAGAGACGAACTTCAACAAAGGCTTCATCGCGGATTTCTTTCAACCATTCCTGCTGCTCTTCTTCAAAGCGGCGTTTGTGCAGGATTTCGACGGCCATATTCTCGCGAGCCTCATCGCTCATATCTTCTTCGCGGCGATCCAGTACCTGCAGGATGTGCCAGCCAAACTGCGTAAGGAACGGCTCGCTCATACCGCCTTTGGCCGTGCGTTCCATAATTTCCCCAAACTGACCCACAAACTGATCAGGTGATGCCCATCCCAGATCGCCACCATTCAAAGCACTGGCGGGATCCTGCGAGTGTTCTTTTGCCAGCTCCGCAAAGTCGGCCCCTTCGTCTAACTGACGTTTGATGTCCTGTATCAGGGCCACGGTTTCTTCCGGGGAGCGGATCTCTGAAGGTTGCACCAGAATATGACGCACATTGGTTTCAACAACTTTCTGCACACCCGCGCCACGTCTTTCCAACAGCTTGATAATATGGATTGCACCTGAGGTTTTGATAGGGTCGGCAATGCCATCCACGTCAAGCTCAAGCACCTGCTCAGCAAACAGGCTGGGGAGCTCACCTGCTTTACGCCAACCCAGATCACCACCTTCTAAAGCCCGGCTGCTGGACGACTTGGCAATCGCCATCTGTGCAAAGTCGGCACCTTCACGCAGCTGTTTAACAATATCGCTCGCTTCAGCCAACGCCGCGTCTACCACCTCTTCCGAAGCACGCTCTTCTAACGACAGTAATATATGGCCGACGCGATACTCATCTGAAAACATTTCTTTATAAAACGGCGAATTGAGCAGGCCCTCAACTTCCTGATCGGTAATCGAAATTCTGCGATTGATCAGATTTCGCTGCAGCCGGGTAATAGCCATCTCGGTGCGTATCTCTTCGCGAAACTCTCGATAGCTGACACCATCTGCCGCAAGCGCCTGCTGAAACTGCTCAAGGGACATGTTGTTGCCCTGTGCAAAGGACATGACCGCTCTGGTCAGAGTTTCATCATCTATGCGGATACCGCGACGCTCGGCCTCCTGCTTCTGAATGCTTTCCAGAATCAGTCGCTCCATGATCTGGCTGATCAGGATGTCGTTGGGTGGCATCGCGGCATTCTGTGACTGCATCTGCCGAATCACCTGGTCGTATCGACTCTTTAACTCAGAGGCGAGCACCACATCATCGTCTACCACCGCCACAATGCCTTCAATTTCTCTGTACACGGCATGGCTGTTGGCCGGCACGTAAAGTAGGGCCGCGCCAATGACGCACACCAGTATTGTTGTCAGGACCTTATGCATTTTCGCAGATACCTCCAGGGGCAAATCCATCATGGGTGAATCCATGTATCACGTTTGCCGTACGCAAATTTTTATTTAGTGAAATAGTCGCTGGCTTCAGGGGTGCGATAACCGCGAATACCCCGCTCAAGCACAGATTCTACCTGAGTACCGAAGCCAGCAAGGCCTTTAAATACAATTTGTAGAAACACGCCATTGTCTGCTTCGACGTTTTCAAAATTCTGTGCGGTTGGGCTGTCGAGGAAACGACGCGCCATCAGGCGAACCTTCAGACAGCAATCAGCGTATTCCACGCCACCAAACGCTTCTATGGTACGACCACTTTCCAGATCATAGTTCCATCGTGCCAGAATGGAATAGTGCTGCGACACTGGCCAGTAAAAGGACAGATCGGTTTGCTCTATGTTCTGATCGAACCGGTTACGGTAACCCAGGTTGAAAATATGGCGGGAATCACGTTGATACGAAAGCCCAGCACCGCCTTCTTCCACTTTATTTTCATGCGGATCCCAGACCATGTTACCCGTGATTTTCCAGTTGCCATAAATCGAAGCGGCGGTTTCCGCGGCAATAGCCGATGAGCTGTCCAGATCAGCTTCCGTGGGCGCGCCGGAGAGGGTCACCTCGCGATCATCAAAATAGAAGATCTCACCCACGCTGAAGCGGAAATACTCGCGCCCGGTACTGGTGGCAAGAAAGCGCGTAGTGACCCCAGCAGAAATCTGATCTGCATCGCCGATGCGATCAAGGCCGGAGAAGCGGTTGTCGCGAAACAGCTGCGAATAGCCAAAGGTCAGGCGTGACGCGTCAAATAAAGGTAGCGCTGCCTGCTCATCAAATTCCTGCCACAGATAAAACAGACGTGGCTCAAGGGTTTGGATCAGATCATGGCCGAACCAGTTCAGTGGCCGCTCAAAAAACAGACCGCCATCTACCGACGCCACACCAATATTACGATCAGGGCTGTCATCCAGCAGGACACCACCGACAACCAGGTCGGACTGCTCAAGATCGTAACGTGTATAGCGATAGCCGCCTGTGAGATTGAGAAACCCGTAGGGCTGCTGCAGTGACATGCGTAATCTCGGCTCGAGATGTGTGCGCTGGCCGGTAAACGCCTGGATGCCCACCAAACCGTCGGTGTCACGGTCAAAATCTGACCACTTCGCGCCAAGACTGAATTCCAGCGGTCCGGCAATGGGCGTTGTATATACCGCTTCAAGCTCAGGTAAGCGCTGGTAATCGTCGATGACCGACTCATCAAGGCGCTGAAATCGCTGCGCCCATAAGCGCATGAATAAACCGCCCTGGTTGTACTGTATTTCACCTTTACGTTCGAGCTCCCGGCGACTGGAAACGCCCAGATCGGAGCCAAGATCGCGGAAATAATCCCGGTCACTGACACTGGTGTAATCAATCAGGGTGCGGAATGCGCCGATCTGGCCCTGGTGATCTATCGCCCCCAGCCATCTGTCAGCTGAATCAAAAGGACCAAGCACCGCGGTGCCGCCAGCCTCGTCAAAATCATCACGGTTAACTTCGCCGTTATAGAGGTTGTCACTGGGCAGAAATCCCCCGCTGAGCGTTGTGTACTGCCATGCAGACATCTGTCGCAATTCCAGTTCCGCTCCGGCACCGCGTTCGCTGATATAACGTGGAATCAGCGTAGCGTCGTAGTTTGGGGCCAGGTTGAAATAATAGGGCACGGCAACATCAACGCCGTCTTCATCTGAATAACCCAAATTCGGAAACAGAAACCCGGACAGGCGCTGATCGGAAACCGGAAACTGCAGGCGCGGTGTATAGAAAACGGGTACTGACTTTAATTTCAATACAGCATGTTTCGCCGTCCCGAACACGGCATCCTTTTCGATTACCAGCTCTTTGGTTTGCAGTACCCAGCCGTTATTGCCCGGCTCACAGCGAGTGAACTGATTACCCTGCAAGGTCAGATCGCCGGCATCGTTCTGCAACAGATTTGACGCCTGACCCCGCAAATTAGCATCGGTAAGAATAAACTGGGTCCCACTGAGATCTGCCTGCTTGGTGTTCAGATGCACAGTGGCCTGGGCGCCCTGCATGATCAAGCCGGGTTGGTCCAGTTTCAGCCCCTGGGGAAATTCCACAATCTGCGAGGGGTAGTCTAGCTGAGCAACTGGCGAACGAATCAGCCGATTGCCCTGCTCGATAGTCACATTCCCTACCATGCTGGCGCTTTGACCAACAATACTGGAGAGGCCATCGGCAAGGATGACAACAGGCTGTGTTTCATCATCCGCATCCAGCGGCAGTGTAAAAGCGCGCTCCTGATAGCTGCCAGGGCAAATACCACCGCCATCGCTGACCACATACAGTGATTCGGCAAGATCCTCAGACAGACGATGTTCCGGATCTGTCGGCCGCGGCACGCTGGGGGTGTACCAGTCTTCGGGGCGATTGCTCAAACCGGTCACAGGGTCCGTATTCGCCTCGATAGGCTCAGCGTTGCGCGCCGGGACAGCTGGATCTTCGGGGACTGAGTTCACCTTGGGTGGCGGCGGCACCTGTATAACCGGCGCTGCGATGGGGGCGACCTGGTTCCAGGTAAAAGGCGGTACTTCGTCGCTGTAAGGATCACAATCCCAGCCATCACCGCTGGCATTGGGTACACACAGGTGATCTGCACCCGATGCAGCCCAGATCGGTGCGGTAAAACACAGAGCCAACAGCTTGAGCAGATTCGTAGCGCGATGACAGCGACGGGTAAATTCCATGCGCGCATCATAATGAATTGCTCGCCGGGTTATAATGCGCAGGTGGAAGAAAACCTGATATCAAAAAGCGCCATTAAATGGTGTCGAACTGCCCTGAATCTGACCGCTGAGCAATCTATGCAGCTTACCGCGCTGCGCGTGGAGGCCAGTCATCGCAGCTTTTACCGGGTTGAGTCGCCAACCCGCAGCGATACCCTGGTGCTGATGTTGAGCCCGCCGGCGCTGGAGAACAACGATCAGTTTCTACGCCTGGCGACGGTGTTCGGCAACCACCATCTGCCGGTGCCCCAGGTCTTCAGCACCAACCTCACCAGCGGTTTTTTCCTGATGCAGGATCTTGGCTCACAACACCTGCAGGAATTGTATGGCACCGCCACAGAAACGCCCGCGCTGACGGCGGCGATAGAAACCCTGGTGCAACTCTCGACAGTAGACGATCCGGCGATACCACCCTATACCGCTGAACGACTGACAACCGAGCTTGGCCTGTTCGACGAATGGTTTGTGCAGAAATTTTTACAGCAGCAACTTGATGAAGCCACTTTCCGCAGCATCTGCTCACAGCTGGTGGACAGTGCCGAGCAACAACCTAAAAGTTGCGTGCATCGTGATTACCATTGTCGCAACCTGCTGTATCAGAACGGCCGCCTGGGCATTGTCGATTTCCAGGACGCATTACACGGCCCCGTTCTATATGACATCGCCTCATTATTAAGAGATTGTTACCACACCTTCGATGAAGCGAAAATTGAGCAATGGCTGCATCAATTCCTCGACTTAACCCCTGCGCTTAACACGCTGCCGTACACACAGGTGAAGCAGTGGTTTGACTACATGGCGATTCAAAGACAACTGAAGGCGATTGGTATTTTTGCACGCCTGCATCTACGTGACCATAAATCCAGCCATCTGTCGGAGATAGGCCCACTGCTTCAGCGCCTGCTTGATCTCACTGCACAATACAGCGAACTTGAGGATCTCAACGCGCAATTAAAACAGGTGCACACATGGGCGCAGGCTCACTCGGAGCTGTTTTGAAAATCCTCGCCCGGAATGCAACGCGCGTATGAAAGCTATGATCCTCGCCGCGGGTAAAGGGACACGCCTGGCGCCGCTGACAGATACCACACCTAAACCCCTGCTGGAACTCGCTGGCAAACCGCTTATTGTCTGGCAGATAGAAGCCCTCGCCGCGGCGGGTGTACAACAGGTTGTTATTAATCTGCATCACCTGGGCCAGCAAATCAGCAACACGCTGGGAGACGGCAGCGGCTATGGTGTAGACATCTGTTACAGCCAGGAGCCGGAGTTGCTGGAAACAGGCGGTGGCATCATTAACGCGCTGCCCCTGCTTGGCGATGAACCGTTCTGGTTACTCAATGGTGATATCTGGACAGATTTTGATTTCAGTCAGCTGCCACAGAACCTGCCGGAAAATCGACCCGTTCACATTGTGCTCACCGACAAACCCGCGAATCGTACAAGTGGTGATTTCACATACCAGGATGGCCAGGTTACCGGCCGCGGCGGCGAGTACGTGTACTGCGGCATTGCCGTTATCAACCCACAGCTGTTCAAGGGCCAGGCGACCCGGCATTTCTCTTTTCGCGACACGCTGTTTGCCCTGATCAGGTCCGGCAAACTCGGTGCTCAGATACATGCAGGGCGCTGGCATGACATCGGCACGCTGGACGAATATCACCACCTCAAAGCCAGGCTCACCGCCACATAAAGCGCATTTCAAGCAGGTCCCGCGGGATGACCTATGCTTAACAGGTTATGCAATCACATCTGTTATTTAATCAGTGGTTTGGCAAGGCTGTAGGCGCAACCTGCGCTGTCATCTGGGCACCTGCCGACCCGCTCTGGCTGTCTGTTGCCATAATTTGCGGCATCGGCCTGGGTCATCTTTACGACCATTGGGCACACCTGCATCATGACGATGATCAGGCGACACTGAGCCGAATTGGCCAACGTCACCAGACACACAGATCACCTCACCTGGAGTATCTGTTTGCAGGCCTCGGCCGCATTGCCAAAGCTGCCGGCCAGGTACAACCAGAACACATCGCCTATACCGAAAAGGTGATGACGCAGATGGGCCTGACAGTGCCGGTGCGACAACAGGCCAAAGCCTGGTTCCGAGATGGTAAAAACAGCAACTTTCCAATCCAGGCACTCTCCCGCGAGTGTCTGCAACCCACTGAACAGGGCTCGGCATCACGGCAGAGCATGTTGCGCTGCTTTTGCACACTGGTCGCCATAGAACCCTCTGATGCCGCTCTGTCGCAACTGAAACTGTTAGGCGGCTATCTCGGCTTTGCGCCGAATCGAGTAGCACGTGAGTATGGCGATATCGCCAGCCGCTACCAGAGACAGACCTCAAAACAGGACAAACCATCGGCAAAGACGGATCAGAACGCTGCACCCGATCCCGCGTTAAAGGCGGCGTATGCCCTGCTGCAGGTTGATACAAAGGCCACCTTTGATAGGGTCAAACACGCTTATCGTCAGCAGGTGAGTCGCAGTCATCCCGATAAATTAGCGGCCAACGCCACCCCGGCAGACAAGCAGGCGGCGCAGGATAAAATGGTGGCCCTGCGCAATGCACTGGAGCTGATCAAAGCCCACTCTATCTAAGTGCCACCTATCTGACGCTTGAACCAGCCGCGGATTCTTCGTTCCACAGTTGCATCAAACCTTGGCGCCGTCGAGGCCGGCAGAAGATGCAACTCATATCCACCCAACAAGGGTAATTCGTCAGGCCAGCCCTGCGGAAACTCCTGAAGTATCAGCGTGGGCAGTCCTGCCGCCTGCCAGCTGTTTCGATACTCAACAGTGACCCGGCTGGTTTCAGATACAGGAAGATTTAAATAGATCCAGGCGCCTGCTGCGTCTACCTGCAGGTTACGCAGCGCTTCACAGGTCAGGCCTTCGCAAACCAGGACAAGTGGCGCTTGCTGAGACAACTCCGCCAGCGCCGCAAGCGCTTGCTCAGCCGGATCAGCAAGGCCATCAAGGTTGAAGAAAAAAGTCTGCCAGCCATGCCGGGGCAGAACGGTGCGCAGATGCGCCAGGTGATGCAGACCGTTTAATCCAGCCTGTTCAGACGCTAACAGCACTACGCTACCCTTCACAGGACCGCTGGGCGGTCGCTTTGCTATCCAGCGTTGCTGGCCTGCAAAATCAAACCAGAGCAACTCTTCAACACCGCGAAACGTCTCTCCGCGTTGCATCAGGGTTGTAAGCGAACTGCTGCGCTGAGTCACCTCCGGGTCAGGTGGCGCCTCCTCCGCCAGAACAGATACTGTCCAACCCGTCAGAAACAGTGCCAGAGCGGATAAATTCAATTTCTTCATAGGCTAAGTATAGGAAGCCGTTTAGAATATGCCGCTTATGGAACCAATAATTGCCCCTTCTATCTTAGCCGCCGACTTCTCCCGCCTGGGCGAAGAAGTCAGTAACGTCCTGCACGCTGGTGCGGACATGATCCACTTTGATGTGATGGATAACCATTACGTCCCGAACCTGAGTGTCGGGCCACTTGTCCTTCAATCATTACGTAAAGCGGGCATTAATGACCCGGTTGATGTCCACCTGATGGTTAAACCCGTGGATCGTCTTGTTGAAGAATTTCTGGACTCTCAACCCGCCTATATCTCTGTACATCCGGAGTCTACCGAGCACCTGCACCGCACCCTGGCAATGATACGCGCAGGCAAAGCCAAAGCAGGTCTTGTTCTGAACCCGGCTACTCCACTGGAAGTGTTAGACGAAGTTCTCGACTGTATAGACCTGGTACTGATCATGTCGGTGAATCCGGGTTTTGGCGGGCAGAGCTTCATCCCATCTTCTCTAACCAAGCTTGCACGAGTGAAAAGTATCATCGACAAGGCAGATCACGAGATTCGACTGCAGATTGACGGCGGCATCAAACCCAGCAACATCGGCGCGGCGGCAGCCGCCGGCGCAGACACGTTTGTTGCGGGTACGGCTATCTTTGCAAGCCCGGATTACGCGGCAACGATCGCAGAAATGCGCCAACAGATCGCGCTGGCGACCAGGGTTTAAGAGCAGACATTTTGGACGTCTGGTCAGGCTATGAAGGTTATCTGTTCGATCTGGACGGCACTCTGGTTGACACTGCTCCGGACATCAATGCAGCGCTTAACGTCAGCCTGCACAACGCCGGCCTTGATAGTGTGGATATCAGCCTTACAAGACACTGGGTAGGCCACGGCTCCCGCACGCTGATTAGTCAGGCACTGGCTTATCTGGCGCAACCCGAGCACGACATAGAACCATTGTTGGAAGATTTTCTACACCACTACCGCCACAACCTGGCAACCCATAGCCAGATTTACCCCGGTGTTGAGCAAACCCTTAAACAACTGAAAACCAGCGGTACCAAGCTTGCTGTAGTGACTAATAAACTGGCCGAACTGAGCGAGCCTCTGTTGGCGGATATTGGCCTGGCCACGTATTTTGATCTGATTGTCAGTGGTGACACAGCCAATGCGCCCAAGCCCGACCCGGCGCCAGTGCGACTTTGTTTACAGGCGTTTGGCTTAACCGCCAGACAAACTCTGTTTGTGGGAGATTCTGATACCGACGTCAACGCTGCGCTCGCGGCCGGCGTAGACGTCGTCTGCGTGCGAGATGGCTACAACCACGGTGTGGACGTTACTACCCTGGGTGCAACAGGTGTTATCGACAGCTTTTTGGAATTGTTAGACTGAAAGGTCGCTGGCGCTGCCACCAAACAGATTGGCAAACATCAGTTGTAGCGACGCCCGCAGATTGCTGCGCAGGGCGCGCACTGACTGCCCGGGACGGGTGACATGACCACTATCACCTTTGTCCATGTCGTTTATCAGTAAGGAGGCCATGCCATGCACTCCCGACCAGACAACACCACCTAACAGCACCACATCCTGGGCGAGGTTTTTGTCGTCGATCAACTCCTGCAACAACTCCTGCACCGGCTGATAAGAGCCTTCAGCAGCCACCCGCAGCATTTCATACTCCGAGAAATCACCCAGCACCGAGCCAAACATCAGTCGATAGGCTGTCGGATTTTCCAGCGCGAAGCCAATATACGTTTCACCCAGCTGGATAAAACGCTCATCCGTTGAGCCACCGGAGTGCAGCGCTTTCAGCGTGCGCTCCTGCAGTTGTTCAAAACCCTGAGTCGCCAGCGCCGCAAGCAGACATTGTTTAGTTGGAAAATGACGATAGGGGGCGGTGGGAGATACGCCAGCTTCACGCGCCAGAGCCCGCAGGCTGAGCTTTTCCGTGCCACCCGCTTCTATATGCTGCACGGCCAGCGCCATCAAGGTAGCGGGCAATTCACCGTGGTGATAGCCAGCCTTGGATTCAATCTGAGTGTCACCACTCATGACAGCTTACTGGCCTGTTTTTTAGGTACATCTCGCTCACCACCTTTGTCTACTGCGATTATTAGCCGAACGGTGCAGTTCTGCACGCGCTATTACCGCTGTTTTCACGCATGATTCACTAAAGCTATGTTGACATCGCTTACATAAAAGTTAGCATTGCAAACAATGTTAGCGATGTAAACATCGGATTTGGAGTACAACCGTGCACGCACGAACGTTTCGACGGAATTTCTCAGACAACTGGCGCCGTATCAGCCTCATCGCCGCACTGGCCATCCTCTTTCAAGTGGGCCTGTTGATATTCGCCAGCTCAGCCCATGCCGAGATCAACGTCAGCGTTTTTAATGTGGTTGCCGAGCAAAGCTACCAGTCCAATCGCGTTTACGCAGGCCGCACAGCGGCCACACGGGCAGCGGAACTGGGATTCAAGCGTGGTGGCGAGATTACCGAGATGCAGGTGGATCAGGGGGATGTTGTGGCTAAGGGTGACACCCTGGCCAAACTCGACACAGCGTCCATTAATGCACAGCTGACACAAGCTGCCGCCGAGGTATCTCTTGCGCGCGCAAATCTCGAGGCGCTGGTCGCTGAAGCAGAACTGGCAACCAACACGGAACAGCGTTTCCGCACCCTGCGTGAGCAAGGCCACGCTTCGGTTCAGGTTTATGACGAGACGCGACTGACGTTGCGCGCCAAACAAGCACAGCTCAACGTCGCCCGCGCCAATCTGGAACGCGCTCTGGCAGAACAACAAAGCGTGGAAGTTGAACTGCGCGAAGCTGTGATCCGAGCACCCTTCCCAGGCACGATTCAGGCGCGCTACGTAGATGAAGGCACACAGATTCGTTCCGGCGAGGCGGCTCTGCGCCTGGTGGAAGATGCACACCGGGAAGCCCACGTCGGCATCCCCGCAGACATCGCCAAACGCATGATGCCGGGACAAACCTATCAGGTGAGCTGGCAGAACCAGACCTACGCAGCCAGCCTCGATGCGGTGCTACCGGAAGTAGATCCCGCCACGCGAACTTTAACCGCAGTATTTACGCTCGCCGGTATCGATATACCGTTGGGTTCCACCGTGGAGGTAGCAATCAACGAGGCTGTCGACGCTCCCGGTTTCTGGCTGCCTTTGAGCGCGCTAACAGAAGCTGACAGGGGCCTGTGGGGGGTGTACGTCGTTAACGCAGAACAGATTGTTGAGCGTCGCCTGATTGAAATTGTACACAGCGAAGCAGATCGCGTGTTTGTTCGAGGCACACTAAAGACAGACGACCGGGTTGTTGCCACCGGAGTCCAGCGTATCGTCCCAGGTCAGGTTGTTAACCCAGTGGCAATCACGCAGGTGAGCTATGCGGGCTAACGCGTTTTACGCCAATCCGCGTCTCGCGGCACTGCTTGTACTGTTCATTATCGTGATGGGCGGCATGGCTTACAACAGCCTGGCACGACAGGAAGACCCGACCATGACCGAGCGTTGGTCCAGGGTGAATACATTTCTGGCAGGCGCAACTGCTCAGCGGATGGAATCTCTGGTCAGTGAACCGATTGAAACCGCGCTGCGCGAAGTGCCGGAGATCAAGGAAATCTCTTCCACGTCAAAAGCCGGCTTATCAGTGGTCAGCGTGGAGCTTTATGACAGCATCGAAGCCCATCAGGTGGACGCCATCTGGTCCGAGGTCCGCGACAAGTTAGGCGAAGTGAGCGCCACCTTACCCACCGGCAGCAGCGAGCCGGAACTGATCATTAATAAACCGCTGGCATCGACCATGATCATCGCCCTGCGCTGGCTGCAGGACTCACCGATGCAGCAGGGCATTTTGTCACGCCTGGCTGAATCCCTGCGTCTTAAGCTGGCCAACATGCCAGGCACCGAAATTGCGGAATCCTGGGGAGATGCCGAAGAAGAACTACTGATCTCTATCGACCCTTACAAACTGGCCAGCGCCAATATATCCGCCGCGCAGGTGGCTGCCAGTATCCGTTCGGCAGATACCAAATTACCCTCCGGGCGACTGCGATCCAACACCACCGATATGCTGGTTGAAGTAGAGGCTGAACTCTCCTCGCCGGAGCGTATCGCTCGCATTCCGTTAGCGATTACACCCAGTGGCAACGTCCTGCGGGTATCTGATGTCGCGCAGGTACAGAAGTCACAGGTAAACCCACCTGACTCCCTGGCGTTCAACGGCGACGAACAGGTGGTGCTGGTGAACGCCAAGATGCAGGGTGGGCTGCAGGTTGAAAGCTGGACTGAAAACGCGCTTGAAGTGGTCAGCAGATTCAAGGCATCCCTGCCCGGCGAAATTGGTTTAGATATCGTTTACAACCAGAATCAGTACACCGGCGAGCGCATGCAGTCTTTAGGTACAAACCTGATGTTTGCACTGGTCATCGTGATGCTGGTTCTGGTCTGGTTCATGGGCGTGCGCTCGGCGTTTACCGTGGGCATTGCGTTGCCACTATCCGGTGGCATGGTGCTCCTCGGCATGCAGCTGATGGATATCCCTTTGCATCAGATGTCGGTTACCGGCCTGATCATTTCCCTGGGACTACTGATTGATAACGCCATTGTTGTGGTTGAAGACTACAAATTGCGCCGCAGACACGGCGAAGACATTCCAGAAGCCATCAGCAAAGCCATTAAACACCTGCTGATCCCGCTGGGCGCGTCCACTGCAACCACCGTGTTTGCGTTTATGCCTATCGCCCTGGCACCGGGCGGCGTCGGCGACTTTACCGGCACCATCGGTGTCACCGTGGCACTGTCTGTCACCAGTTCATTTATCCTGGCAATGACCATCGTGCCAACGGTTGCCGGGTTCCTGGAAAATAAATGGCCTATGCATGAAGGTCATCGTTGGTGGCAATCGGGCTTCAGTAACAAAACCCTGACCGCACGTTATCGCGCGACGATCGTCGCAACTCTGAAGAAACCCTGGCTGGGTATTGGCGTTGCCTGCATTTTACCCGTCATCGGTTTTGCGTTGGCGCCCACGCTCACCAATCAGTTTTTCCCACCCGTTGACCGCAATCAATTTCAGGTACAACTGTCGCTACCCGCACAGGCATCCATCTGGGAGACCCGCGAAGCCGTTGCCATCGCCGATGACATCCTGCGCGCTGATCCCGAGGTCACCGACAGCTTCTGGAGCATTGGACAGGGGGCACCAAGGGTTTTTTACAATGTGGTTTCATTGAATGAACGGGTTGTCAGTTACGCATCCGCCTGGGTGAACACAACATCCGCACAGGCGACCCACGACATTTTACCGGATATTCAACAAGCTCTTTCTGAGGCTCTGCCGCAGGCAGAAGTACTGGCCATTCCGTTTGAACAGGGTCCACCCAGCGATGCCCCGATTGAAGTGCGTATTGTTGGTCCGGAGCTCAACGTCCTGCGTGAAAACGCGGAGCATTTGCGACGCATTCTCGCGGAAGTTGGTCAAGTCACGTATACCCGGGCAACGCTGTCCACCTCGGAACCCAAGCTTTCGTTTATACCCAACGAAAATGCCACTGCCATCGCCGGCATGTCGACGGGGGAACTTTCCCGCCGACTCAACTCTGCCTTGATGGGGGATCTGGCGGGTACCGTTCAGGAAGGTACTGCAGAACTGCCCGTTCGCGTGCGCGTGGCGGATCAATATCGAAACGAAATTGTCGACCTGGCCACCCTGCCCATGCTTACAAACGGCGGGCGCGGTGTGCCACTGGATGAGCTGGGACATTGGGAAATGATACCCACCGCATCGGCGATTGACCGCCGACAGGGTGAACGTATCTCCACCGTGCAGGGGTATCTGGTGCCGTTCACCTTACCCGCGGGTGTGCTGGCCGAGTTCCGCAAAAAAATCGAGACACAAGGCTTTGAGCTGCCCGCAGGTTACCGCCTGCAGATTGGCGGCGAAGCAGAAAACAGTTCGGAATCCATCGGCAATATCATGTCGGTATTTCTGTTTTTTGCCATGGCCATGGCTGCCGTGGTCATTCTGTCCCTCAACTCGTTCCGCTATGCCGCACTGATTGGCACTGTGGCCATTTTGAGCTTCGGCCTGGCCTTGTTTGGTGTGCGGTTGTTCAGTTACCCGTTTGGTTATATGGCACTGATTGGTGCCCTGGGTATGATGGGCCTGGCAATTAACGGCGCCATTATTGTTCTGTCAGCCTTGAAAGCCAGTCCTGTGGCTCTGGCGGGAGACATCGAAGGCACCGCGGATGTTGTGGTCGACGCCACCCGCCATATTGTCTCCACCACCGTCACCACCATCGGCGGCTTTGTGCCGCTGATTCTGGATGGCGGCACTTTCTGGCCGCCACTGGCAACAGCCATTGCCGGCGGCGTAGGTGGCTCAGCCATCATTGCGCTGTACATGGTACCCGCGGTTTTCATGGCTTTGAAACGACGCCAGATCAGCAAACTGCCCGCCAACGATGAAATTATTGAAAGCTGGCCCGAGGTAGATTTGCCGTCGTCGAGCAGCATAAAAACCGTTGGATAAACCTGCATGCAGCTTTGCCTTGGCCACTTTTACCGTGCTAGGCTTCGCCGCGATGAACAGTCAAGTAGACAGAGATAGAATCAATTGTTTCGATGAGGGATGGCGATAGCCGCATCCTGCGTGCGCCAGCACGCCACATGTGCATCAGCACATCGCTCCGTTTTCCTGATTCTTTCTTAAGGCACACCCATGACTGACGCAACTCCCACTTACCACCGTACGCCGGTTGTAGTTGAAACTCTGGCCGACCTGGACACGCCGCTGTCTGTTTATCTTAAACTGGCGGACGGGCCTTACTCCTATCTGCTGGAATCTTCGCAAGGTGGCGAAAAATGGGGGCGCTATTCCATCATCGGCCTGCCTGCCAGAACATTCCTCACGGTTCGCGGCGACGACATCACGGTAACCCACAATGGCAAGGTCATAGAGCAGATCTCCACGGATGATCCGCTGACCTTCATCGAACAGTTCCAGGCACGCTATATAGTCGAGGAACGACCTGATCTGCCGCGCTTCTACGGTGGCCTGGTCGGATATTTTGGTTATGACACCGTGCGTTATGTGGAAAAAAGACTTAAACACACCACGCCCCCGGACCCACTGAAAACCCCTGATATTCTGCTGATGGTCAGCGAAGAAGTGGTTATTTTTGACAACGTGAAAGGCCGCATGCAACTGGTGAGCCTGGTCGATCCAAACGTGGACGGTCTGATAGAACAAACCAGAGAAAAACTTCAGGCTCGGGTACGCACGCTGGCCCAGGCAACGCCGAAAATTCCAGTTAGCCAGGCCAATCAGAATATCGAAGAATCGGATTTTATTTCTGAAACTGGCGAAGCCGCTTTTAAAGAATCGGTGGAACAGATTAAGGAATACACCCGGGCGGGCGATGTCATGCAGGTGGTTCTGGCCCAGCGCATGTCGATTCCTTTTGCCTCGCCCGCGATAAATCTGTACCGCGCGCTGCGCAGCTTAAATCCTTCACCGTACATGTACTTCATGAACCTTGGTGATTTTCAGATTGTCAGTTCCTCGCCAGAAATTCTGGCGCGCCTGGAAAATGGTCGCATCACCAACCGCCCACTGGCCGGTACCCGCCGCCGTGGCCACACAGATGCTGAAGACCTGGCACTGGAAGAAGAACTGCTGGCTGACCCAAAAGAAATTGCGGAGCACCTGATGCTCATCGACCTGGGTCGCAACGACGTGGGGCGCGTTGCCGAATCCGGCTCAGTGGAAGTCACCGAGCAGTTTGTAATCGAACGCTACTCCCATGTCATGCATATTTCGTCCAATGTTGAAGGCACGCTGAAGCCGGGTAAAACCGCCATGGATCTGCTGCGCGCAACATTACCCGTCGGCACCCTGTCCGGCGCGCCAAAAGTTCGCGCGATGGAGATCATCGACGAGTTGGAGCCGGTAAAAAGAGGCATCTACGGCGGTGCGGTTGGCTATCTTGCCTGGAACGGCAACATGGACACTGCCATTGCCATTCGCACCGCTGTGGTCAAAGACGGCAAGCTGTACATAGAAGCCGGCGGCGGCATTGTTGCCGACTCGGTACCACGCCTTGAATGGAAAGAAAGCCTCAACAAAGGCCGTGCTATTTTTCGCGCCGCCGCGATGGCAGAAAATCAGTTCCGCGATCTGATCGACTGAAAATTTTCGCTGATGCACACTAGCCGACGGGATTTCCCTTCAACTGAGTTACAGGAATACGTGTGATCTGGGCACGCCACATTGTCGCAAGCAACTGGTTTACCAACTCCATTACTGTGGTGATTGTGCTCAATGCCATTGTCATTGGCCTGGACACCTCTAAAACGCTTTACGACAGTTATCACTGGTTATTTGTGATTGCCAACCAGGTTTTCCTGGCCATCTATATCATTGAAGCGCTCATTAAAATGGCGGCCGAATACCCCAAAATCACCCGCTACTTCAAAGACGGCTGGAATATTTTTGACTTCACCATCATCGTCATCAGCCTGATTCCAGCAACCGGCCAACTGGCAACACTTGCACGGCTGGCACGCTTGTTACGTGTACTGAGACTGATATCCACCCTGCCGGAACTGCGCCTGATTGTCGCCACGCTGGTCCGCTCAATTCCAAGCATGGGCCATGTGTTGATGCTTATGTCGATCATTTTCTACGTGTACGGCGTTGCGGGCTATCACCTCTTCCACGACGTTGATCCTACGCATTGGGATACCCTGGGCATTGCGCTGTTATCGCTGTTCAGAATTGTCACTTTAGAGGACTGGACTGACATCATGTATGCAGCCATGGCGGTCAAACCCTGGGCTTGGATGTACTTTGTGAGTTTTGTTGTACTGGGCACGTTTGTTGTGGTGAACCTGTTCATTGCGGTTGTCATCAATAACCTGGACGAAGCCAAAGCCGAACGTTTAAAGGAACTCAGCACACCACCTACCTCAGATGAAATTCTGCGCGAACTGCGAGATACCCAGACCGCATTGGCCCGGGTCCAAGCCCGACTGGAAAACTTCTCTTCCGATGACCCTCCAACCAGGGAGAAAACCTGATGATCCTCATGATCGATAATTACGATTCGTTCACCTATAACATCGTCCAGTATTTAAGTGAGCTTGGCGCGGAGGTTGAAGTATTCCGTAATGATGAAATCAGCATCGCGGACATTGAAAAAATGGCGCCAGAGAAAATTGTGATTTCTCCCGGGCCGTGCACGCCTGACGAGGCAGGCATCTCGCTGGAGGTGGTCAGCACCTTTGCCGGCAAAATACCCCTGCTGGGTGTTTGCCTGGGGCATCAGAGTATTGGCCAGGCTTTTGGTGGCGAAGTGGTGCGTGCTGAAGACGTGATGCACGGCAAAATCTCTATGATTCATCACAACGGCATCGGGGTTTTCAAAGGTCTACCCAATCCTTTTGAAGCCACGCGCTATCATTCGCTGATTGTGAAAAAAGACTCTCTTCCGGATTGTCTTGAAATGACCGCCTGGACGGAAAAAGAAGGTGAAGTTCATGAGATCATGGGCTTTCGGCACAAGACGCTCGCGGTAGAAGGCGTTCAGTTTCACCCCGAGTCGATCATGACCCAGAGTGGCCATGATCTGCTCAACAACTTTCTGCAATCAGACGGACCCGTGTTATGAACCTGAACCAGGCTCTAGAAGATATTGTTAGTGGCAAAGATCTCAATCAGGAGGCCACCGCGGAAGTATTTCATACCATCATGACAGGCGAGGCCACACCCGCTCAGATAGGTGCCTTCCTGGTAGGCATGCGCCTCAAAGGTGAAACTGCTGAAGAACTTGCTGGTGCCGCTATGACAATGCGCAACCTGTCTACCAAGGTGAACGTCAGCCATCCAAACCTGGTGGACACCTGCGGTACTGGAGGCAGCGGCAGCAAGCTGTTCAACATTTCCACCGCCGCTGCATTTGTTGCTGCAGCAGCGGGCGCCAAGGTCGCGAAACATGGCAATCGAAAAATGACAAGCTTCTGCGGCAGCGCGGACGTTCTCGAAGCAGCCGGCGTTGCGCTGACGTTAACACCAGAGCAGATCGCCACATGCATTATGGATGTGGGTGTCGGCTTCATGTTCGCCCAAGCTCACCATAGCGCCATGCGTTTCGCAGGCCCGGTCAGACAGGAAATTGGCGTGCGCACCATGATGAATGTGTTAGGGCCGATGACAAATCCCGCCGGCGCCAAGCGTCAGGTCATCGGCGTTTTTGACAGCCAATGGCAGACGCGGATGGCCCAGGTACTGCACCTGCTGGGTACCGAACACGCCATGATTGTCCACAGTAATGGTCTTGACGAAATACGCTTAGACGCCCCTACCTCTGTTGTCGAGTTGCGCAATGGCGCCATTGAACAGTATGACATTGCGCCTGAAGACTTTGGCCTGGAGCGCATTTCCACGTCTGCCGTCAATGATCTGTGCGCAGACTCCACAGAAAGCAGCCTGAAGCTGGTAAAACAATCATTAACATCAGCAGACTCAGCGGCCGCCGACATTGTCAGCCTGAATGCAGGCGCCGCAATTTACGTATCCGGTGTTGCCACCTCCCTGAAGAACGGCGTGCTGATGGCTCAGGATGCCATCGCCGCAGGCCTTGCTAAGGAACGTTTTGACGAACTTGTCAGAATAACCCGGATGATGACTGAACAATGAGCACCATTCTCGACACCATCATCGCCACCAAACACGAGGAAGTTGAAGCACGTAAACTGCAACTTTCATTAACAGACCTGCAGCAACAAAGCGAAACTGTTCAACCCGCACGCGGATTCTGCGCAGCTCTGCAACGGGCTGCTGAACAGAAAAAACCCGGGGTCATTGCCGAGATTAAAAAGGCTTCACCCTCTAAAGGGGTTATCCGCGAAGACTTTGACCCAGTTGCCATCGCAGAGAGTTACACCCGCCATGGCGCCACCTGCCTGTCCGTATTAACCGACGAATCCTACTTCCAGGGCAGCGACCAGTATCTGCGAGACGTTCGGGAAGTGACCAACCTGCCGATCATTCGCAAAGACTTCACCATTGACGAATACCAGGTGTATGAAGCCAAAGCCCTGGGCGCTGACTGTATTCTGTTGATCGCGTCTGCTTTAAATATCATGCAGCTGACGGTGCTCAATCAAACGGCAAAAGGCATCGGCCTGGACGTATTGATCGAAGTACACAACCTCAGCGAATTGCAGGCGGCGCTGAGCCTGCAGCCCACACTGATCGGTATCAACAACAGGAACCTGAAAACTTTCGAAACCTCGCTGACTAACACCACTGACCTGCTGCCACACATACCCGGCAATATTACTGTCGTGACAGAAAGCGGCATACGGTCAGCAGAAGACATCAGCTTGATGAACAGCCATGGCGTTTATTGCTTTCTTGTTGGGGAAACATTTATGCGCGCAGATGACCCAGGGCAGGCGCTGCGCGATCTGTTTTACTAAACGAACAAAAAGCAGGCAAAGAAAAAGGGCTCAATTGAGCCCTTTTCTACGTAAATAGCCATCCCTTTCGAGTTTGACTTTTACTCCAGTGGACCGCCTTAGCGGTCCGCACTTTACACATCCGTGTGTAACTTTTCTGGTTTCTAGATACTAACGAGTACCCGTTTCTCAACGAGTACCCGTTTCTCAACGAGTACCGTACACCACCATGGTCTTACCTTTCACAGAGACCAATCCTTGATCCACCAGTGTCTTCAACACTCTGCCCACCATTTCACGAGAACACCCGACAATGCGGCCGATCTCCTGACGGGTAATTTTGATTTGCATACCATCCGGGTGCGTCATGGCATCAGGCTGTTTGGTCAGCTCTAACAAAGTCCGTGCAACGCGACCGGTGACATCCAGAAACGCAAGGTCACTGACTTTCTGGGTGGTTTTGTTCAGCCGTTCCGCCATCTGCTTGCCAACCGCATAAAGCAGATCTGTGTGGCGTTCCGCCAACTCTTTAAACTTGTTGTATGACAGCTCAGCCACTTCACATTCGCTTTTGGCTTTAACCCAGGCTGATCGTGGTGTGTCGTCTACAAAAAGTGGCATCTCACCGAAAAAATCGCCTTTGTTCAGGTAGGCGACAATAATCTCTCTACCAGACTCGTCCTCTACAAGAACGGTAACGGAACCCTTAAGGATGAAATAGATCGAGTCGCTTTTGTCCCCTGCGTAAATCAGAGTACTTTTAGCGGGATATTTACGGCGGTGGGCCGCAGCGAGAAACGCATCAAGATGCGTATTGCTGGCCTCGGCATTCAAATTCATTTGAAATCCCTTAGCGGTTAGCGGACGGCCCATTTGATTGTTCTTCGTTGCTAGCATCGGTTGCGCTCCTTCGTAACTCTGTGCGTGAATTAAATACTAGGTGAGAAATGTGATGTGTTACGAGACACGGTCGACAAACGGCACTTTTTCACACTCCAAACGGTCGCAGTTCACTGGTTTTTCCTCGAAAATGTCTCGTCTTTACAAAACTAAACACGTAAAACCATTACATGCACACAAAAATACAATGGCAGAACAATGTCCATTTCACCGCGATTGCGGACTCCGGACACGAAGTATCAATCGACGGCCCACCTGATTCAGGGGGTGAAAATCTTGGCGCTCGCCCGATGGAACTCATGCTGATGGGTGTAGGGGGATGCACATCTTTTGATGTGGTGAATATTCTGCGCAAATCTCGTCAGAAAGTGACCAATTGTGTGACCGAAATCACAGCAAAACGAGCAGATGAAGTCCCACAGGTTTTTGAAACCATCCACATTCACTTTGCCATCGAAGGGGACAACCTGGATGCAGCCCGGGTGGAGCGGGCCATTGCGCTCACTGCAGAGAAATACTGCTCAGCCTCCATCATGCTGCAACGTGCGGGCGTAGAAATCACCCACACCTTTGATATACAGCAGGTAGAAGCGTAGCGGCTAAATTCGATACGTGGTACGTGTCATGATATTCGATATCAGAGACATCACCTGCTTAACCGGTGCTGGAAAGACTTCACCGCCCTGTTCGAGTGCCTGTTCGCCGTGGATGGCTTCGTCTTCGCGCATCTGATCGAGAATGGCGCGACTTTTATGGTCAGCAGCAGGCAGTTCTTCAAGGTGTCGATCCAGATGCGCCACCACCTGATCCTCAGTGGCTTCAACAAAGCCCAGACTGACCTTATCACCAGCAAGTCCGGTCAGCGCGCCCATCGCATAAGAAGCACCATAAAACAGTGGTGCTAACAGACTCGGCTGCGCGTCCAGTTCATCCAGGCGACTTCGGCACCAGGCCAGATGATCACGCTCTTCCGACGCCGCGTCTAACAGCGTTTTGCGTGCCTGGTCCGATTTAGCTGTCAGCGCCTGGCCTTCATAGAGCGCCTGGGCACAGATTTCGCCGGTGTGATTCACGCGCATCAGACCTGCGGCATGTTTACGCTGCGCCTCATCAAGTTCCAGTTGCGCGGCATCTGCGCCGGGATTGGGACGTTGTGCACTGTACGCACCAGACAGAGTGCGCAGCGCCCGATCAAGGCCAAGAACTAGGTTGTCGACAGGATTCGACATGGTCTCTCTTCATTAGATTTGAACCTGTAGTTTAACAGGGGTTTTGCGACACATCTCCCCGCCAGAACCCATCCCATTACCTATAATCCGGTCATGGCCGATACAAAAGATCTCGCTGTTTTACTGGATGCCAAGATTCCCATCATTGGCATCGAATCCCCTGACGAACGCCGGGTGCTGGCGCTGTTGCTGCAAAGTGCTATCCAGCGCGGCCTCAGCTTCTATGAATGGAGCGTAACGCGCGGGCTGCAGTTGGGCGGCTTTGGTGCACGTCCAGATGATAAAAACCAAGATTTTACCGAACCGGAAGCGCTGCTGAAGCACATAGCAGAACAACCCGGTCCCGCGCTCTACGTCGTGTGTGATTTCCATCCGTATCTGAACGGTGAACCAAAAAACATTCGCTACCTAAAAGACATTGGCCTTAACTACGACACCAACCAGAACACCGTTGTACTGGTCAGCCACAAACTGGATATCCCTGCAGAAATATCGCGCATGTCCGCAAATCTGACCCTCAGACTGCCCAGCGATGAAGAACTGATGGCTATGGTACGTAGCCAGGCCCAGGAATGGGCTGAGCAGAACCGCGGCCAGAAGGTGCGTACCGACAGCCGCACGCTGAAAAAACTGATCGCCAACCTGCGTGGTGTCTCGCACGCTGACGCTCAGGTACTGATCCGACATGCAGTATTTGGAGACGGCGCAATCACGGATTCCGACATTCCAGGCATCAACAAACTCAAATTCGACCTGATGGATGGTGAAGGCGTCCTGCACTTCGAATATGACACAGAACGTTTTTCCAATGTGGCGGGCCTGACCAACCTGAAACAGTGGCTCAAGCTGCGCAGAGATGCGCTCCTTGAGAATCAGGTCGATCGGCCCAAAGGGGTCATGCTGCTTGGCGTCCAGGGCGGCGGCAAAAGCCTGGCAGCAAAAGCCGTGGCCGGCTTCTGGTCTATCCCATTGTTGCGCCTTGATTTTGGCAGCCTCTACAACAAATATTTCGGTGAGACTGAACGCAACCTGCGCAACTCACTGAAACAGGCTGAACTCATGGCCCCATGTGTTTTGTGGATGGACGAAATCGAAAAAGGTCTGGCAACCGGACAAAGTGACAACGCCACTTCGCAGCGTATTCTGGGCACCCTGCTTACCTGGATGGCCGAGAACGACAAGGCCGTATTCATCGTTGCGACATCTAACGATATTACTGGACTGCCGCCAGAACTGTTGCGTAAAGGGCGGCTCGACGAAGTGTTTTTTGTGGATCTGCCCGATGCAGAAATACGCCAGGAGATATTCCGCATTCACCTGGCTAAACGCGACCTCGACCCAGCCGAATTCGACCTGCCGGCCCTGGCGCAGACAGCACAGGATTTCACCGGCGCTGAAATCGAAGAAGCCATTGTATCCGCCCGGTATCTGGCCGCTGCGCGAGATGGCAAAATCACCCAGAGTGATATCAAGTCCGCACTGGATCGTACCTACCCTATATCGGTACTGCGCGGGGAAAGCATACAGTCACTGCGCACCTGGGCAAAAGATCGCACCATTCCCGCATAGCTGGTGTTGTGGAAATGTCCTACCCGTCGCGCGCGAGCGGAAAAGCTGTATAACCCTGCTGTATAAGCAACAAGGCTGCTAATGCGCGCTGAGCCCGAGTACCCCCTCCAACATAATATCTGGTTTTGCCATCCAGCCTCTGAATATGATCCCGCAGATCGACCAGAGCCACACCCCCGGCAGATTTACAGCCGTCAGCTAAGCGTAAAAGCTGACCACCATTTTGCGCATTAACAAATTCAATCACCTGCTCGAGTAACAGGTGAATGAACACACGTTTATCAATGCACTGCACAATCGCTGGCTGCAGGGTGGTAACTGAGGCATTGCGGCAGGCACCGGTTACCAGAGCATCTTCGCCAAAAAAATCACCCGGACCAAGATGACATAAGGTATGCGCACCATCGTGCACCACAACATGCCCTTGCTGAATAACAAAACAGACATCGCCCCTGGCACCTTTCTCGATAACGCTTTCACCGGCACGGTAATGTCGGGGACAGAAGGATTGCACCAGCCGCTGCCAGTAACCTGGACGCAGGCGTTGCATCATCTTTGAGTTCAGAAAATTTTCCAGCCATTGTGTATCTGTGGGGGCATCAATTGATGCCATCGCTTGCGCACGTCGGCTGAGAAACTCATGCTGCGCAGCATCCACCCACAACACCCGAGCCGGAGTTCGGGTGCGGATATTGGTGCCACCGGGATAAAAGTGCCGCAGTGGCCCCTCGGCACGGGCTACCCGATACTCACGTCCTACAGCAATTGAACCCTCCAGCAGATACAGAAAGGCATCCAGCTTGCGACCATCCCGCAGCAACCACCGTTGCGCGGGCAGGCACAACACCCTTGCGCATTGCACCAACGCCTGAATTTCAGCTTTGGGAGTCTGTTCGAATTCGGGGATTCGTAAAAATTGCTGCACTAACATAGCCACAGCTTGCAGCAACAGCAGCTGCCTGCTCAGCAGCCATTAACGGATTGTGCTGAGGGATCTAGTCTCGATCGACTGCGCGATAGCCAATATCTTTGCGGAAATAGCGACCACGCCAGCCGATATTCTCAATGCGCTCGTAGGCCCGCGCCTGGGCGTTGGCCACCGTTTGCCCCATGCCGACAACACAGAGCACGCGGCCGCCGTTGGTTACAACATGGCCGTCCTCAAGTCGGGTGCCGGCATGAAATACCTTGGTATCCAGGAGTTCTTTCTGCAGCCCGCTGATTTGATCGCCGGTTGTATAACTTCCCGGGTAACCGCCGGCTGCCATAACCACTCCTAAGGCCACCCGAGGATCAAAACTCAGATTGAAGTGCGCCAGCTCTCCAGCCAGGCCGGCCTGGCAGGCAGCCAGCAGATCCGACTGCAAACGCATCATCACAGGCTGAGCTTCCGGATCGCCAAAGCGGCAGTTAAATTCAATCACTCTCGGATCACCGTCTGAAGAGATCATCAGCCCCGCGTAGAGGAATCCCACATAGGGGATACCGTCTGCAGCCATGCCAGCGAGGGTGGGCTCTATAATTTCAGCCATGATCCGCTCGTGCAGCGCATCGTCTATCACCGGAGCAGGTGAGTAAGCACCCATGCCACCTGTGTTGGGACCTTTGTCACCGTCGAAAATCGCTTTATGATCCTGGGAGGAGGCAAACGGCACCGCGGTTTTACCATCACATAAACAGATAAAACTGGCTTCTTCACCACTTAAAAATTCTTCTATCACAACTGTGGCGCCTGCTTCGCCAAACGCATTACCGCTCAGCATATCTTCCACTGCCGCCAAAGCCTGTTCTTCGCTGGTTGCCACCACCACACCTTTGCCTGCGGCCAGGCCATCAGCTTTGACAACAATAGGTGCGCCTTGCGCATGGATGTAAGCTTTGGCTTTGTTCAGGTCACTGAACGTTTCATACGCGGCAGTTGGAATATCATTACGCACCAGGAACTCTTTGCTGAAATCTTTGCTGCCTTCAAGCTGCGCAGCTGCCGCACTGGGACCAAAACAAGGCATCGCACTGGCGTTAAAAACGTCGCACACGCCCGCAACCAGCGGCGCTTCCGGACCCACAACAGTGAAGCCTACGCCTTCAGCCTTCGCCATCGCTAACAATGCGTCAATATCATCACTGGGCACGTCAACGTTGCGCACGCCGGGCTCCAGGGCTGTGCCTGCATTGCCTGGCGCCACCAGCACCTCTTCCACACCTTCACTTTGTTTGAGCTTCCAGGCCAGGGCATGTTCCCGCCCGCCTGAACCTATGACCAGAACTTTCATAGACCTTTATCCTCGGTGGATTGTGCTTACATTCATCTTAGTGGCGAAAATGACGTACGCCGGTGAACACCATCGCCAGGCCGTGTTCATCCGCAGCCGCAATGACTTCGTCATCACGCATTGATCCTCCCGGTTGAATCACAGCTTTGATACCCGCTTCCGCTGCAGCATCAATCCCGTCGCGAAACGGGAAAAACGCATCCGATGCCATGACCGCACCGTTAACCTGCAAACCTTCTTCAGCCGCCTTTAAACCTGCAATTTTTGCACTGATTACACGACTCATCTGACCGGCCCCGACACCAATGGTCTGACCGTCCCGGGCATACACGATGGCATTGGATTTCACAAACCAGGCCACCTTCCAGGCAAACAGTAAATCCTGCATCTGTTGTTCGGTAGGCTGCTGCTTTGTGACAACCGCCAGAGCACCCTCGTCCAGACACAAATTGTCTGGCGACTGCACCAGCAATCCACCACCCACACGTTTAAAGTCGAGTCGGGTGCCTGCGTCCCGCAAAGCGCCACAACTGAGCAGGCGCACATTCTTTTTGGCTTTGGCGACGTCGACCGCTTCATGACTGACTTCTGGTGCGATAACAACTTCAACAAACTGCCGCTCAAGTATCTGCGCAAGAGTTGCGCCGTCCAGTGCTCGGTTAAAAGCGACAATACCGCCAAATGCAGAGGTGGGATCTGTTGCAAACGCTTTGTTGTAGGCTTCTTCCATACTTTCGGCCACACCTACGCCACAGGGATTGGCATGTTTCACAATGACACACGCCGGCTCGGTGAACACTTTGACGCACTCCAGCGCGGCATCTGTGTCGGCAATATTGTTATAGGACAACGCCTTACCCTGGTGCTGCACATAACTGGCAATCTGACCACTCGCAGGGGTGAGCGCCTCAGCATAGAACGCCGCCTGTTGATGTGGGTTCTCGCCGTAACGCATATCGCTCAACTTGTTGAAGCTTAAACTGAGAGAAGCCGGCAGAAGCTCATCTGCACCGAGATAGGCCGCCACCGTCGCATCATACTGCGCCGTGTGACGATACGCTTTCACCGCATATGCACGCCGCCGTTCAAGCGCGATACCGCCGTCCAGCTCAGCTGTCAGTTCAGCATAGTCGGCTGGATCAACAACAACGGTGACATGCTGAAAATTCTTCGCTGCTGAACGCAACATTGCCGGGCCACCAATATCAATGTTTTCAATAGCATCTGCCTCGCTGCAGTCAGGCTTAGCAATGGTTTGTGCAAACGGATACAGATTCACTACCACCAGGTCGATCGGGTCGATCTCATGTTCCTGCATCACCGCCTGATCAAGATCGCGCCTGCCTAAAATACCGCCGTGTACCTTCGGATGCAGAGTTTTCACACGGCCTTCCATCATCTCCGGAAAACCCGTGTATGCAGACACTTCGGTTACCGGGATACCGGCATCAGCAATAATTTTATGTGTGCCGCCAGTCGACAGCAGGCTTACACCCGCTGCGCTCAAGGCAGCTGCCAGCTCTACAACGCCGGTTTTATCAGAAACGCTGAGCAGCGCGCGCTTTATGTTTACGTTCGTCAATTCGATTTCCAAAGTGTGCCGTTCGGGCAGCAATCCCCGCCTTCAAAGTTACGCCGCATCTCGGGCCTGCTGATCCCATCGGCTCATACTCAACAGCCAATCCAGCTGTTCATGTGCATCACTAACCTGCAGAAACGCTTTGCCGTGCTCGGCTAATCCCAGATGCTGCAGGTACGCCAGGACATGTTTTCTGGCAATCCGCAGGCCTGCCAGTTCGCCATAAAAACTGTGCATCAACTCTACATGGGTACAGATGATCTGCCACTTACCCGGCCTATCAGGCACCGGTTTACCCGCCAGTTCAGCAAACAACCAGGGCTGGCCCAGTGCACCACGACCGATCATCACGCCATCCGCACTGGAATCCGCCAGCGCCTGATGCGCAGCAGCAACGCTGTTGATATCCCCATTAACCATCACGGGTACATCAACCTTCGACTTCAGCGCACGGACAGCAGCATAGTCAGCTTGTCCGTTGAACTTACAGGCGCGGCTGCGACCATGCATCACCACCATCTGCGCGCCGTTCTGCACAGCGATGCAACCTGCCTGCACACCTAAATCGTCCTGGGTTGTCAGACCTGTACGGGTTTTCACGGTTATTGGCACCGGCACTGCCCGGGCCACCGCGTCAACAATGCGGCCAAGCAGATCCAGGTCCTGCAGCAGAGCTGAACCGGCAAACTTGCGACACACTTTTTTCGCCGGACAACCAAAATTGATATCAATGATTTCCACGCCTTCATCGACATGGCGTTGCGCAGCTTCGGCCATAACCTGTGGGTCAGTACCAGCAATCTGGACCGCCACCGGGGTCGCACCCGGCACGGGCACCCGACGCAGACGACTTTTGCCCGTTTCCCAGAGTTCAACTTTGCTGGATACCATTTCGCTGACCAGATAGGGACGGCCCAATTGCCAGGCAATGGTGCGGAAGGGTACATCGCTTAGCCCCGCCATAGGCGCTAAGGCAAACGTATTAGGAAGTTCAACGGCCCCAATTTTCATGACAATCTGATAGCAGAAGGAAAGAGGTCAGGCGGGCGGCGTGTTCACACGCTACCCGCCATAGTGATGTTCTACATTTTCATTTCGTAGAAGCAGAGTTTATTACCATCTGGATCACGGCAGTAGGCGCCATAAAAAATCGGCAGCCGCTCTCCTGGTTCGCCTTCATCGCTGGCGCCTAACTCAATCGCTTTTGCGTAGAGCTTATCGACACCTTCGCGGGAACCGCCGGGAATCGCAATCATGTTGCCATTACCGCAATTAGGCGCTTGCTCATCGTAAGGAATACAAATCGCCAGCATCGCGCTGTCCATGCCTGTGCCATAAAACTTGATGCGATCCTGCCCAAACAGTTGTTTTGCGCCGATCTGCTCCAGCAGCGGCCCGTAAAAAGCCTCCGCACGATCCATATCGGAGACACCAATGGTTACATATCCCAACATGACTCACCCTCTCAAGGTTAAAAAAGAGCGCTAGTAAACCCGCCTGCGCCCCCGCTTGGCAACCGCTTTTTCACCCAAAGCAAACTTTGAAAGCTAACGAAATTTAACTTCGAAGTTCAGTGCATCTTCTCCCGGGTCCTGGATCTCCAGGGACACGTGGATGGGCGTACGCGATGGCATCAACGAGCCATCGCCTGCCTCGCCGGCCAGATATTCTTCCGGTTTGAAGCGCCGCCCGGCAATCAGCTGCCCACGCATATTTGTGGCCAGTAATTCGATCAACGGATACGGCTGCGCAAACTCGGCGTTGTTAACCATCAACACATCAACAATACGGGCATCCGGTTGCTCCGGATGCACGCGAATGACTGATTTTTGCGCGTCAATTAAGGAGACGTTGCGCAGCGGCGGCAATTCACACCCCGCCACCCGGCAAACGGTTTCGTAAATCGGTCGATATTGCGGATTCATGCTCCAGGCATCGTACTGAAACCAAAGCACCTGAGCGGGTAGCGCCACCAAACCCAACAGCACCAGGATCAGGGTAATCCAGGTACGTCTGTCCGGCGTATCGGGCTCGAGTTCCAGTTCCACATCGGAAAAGTCAGGCAGATGACCTGACACCTGCTCACTCTGAGTCATTTCAGGTGCGGACCCAGGCAACGCCTGAAGTTCAATCTCCTGATCGACCTCAGGCTCAGGCGTCTGTTTATCGGCTGCAGCGGCATCCGCTTGAGTGTCATCTGTTTGCCAGATGTCTTCCGCAACAGATTCGTCCCAGTCAGAATCTGTATCTACCCCAGATCCTTCTGTCGCAGACTCGTCCACCGTGGCCGGCAACTGCTGCGCTTCGCCCACAGAAATACCAAAGGCTTCTGCTACCGGGGCGTCCAGATCTTCATCTGGTTTTTCATCTGGGTTTTCATGCAGATTATCTGCCTGGCTGCGCGGCGCATCCTCGGAGCTTTGCATGTCGGCCAGAAACTGGGCTTCCAATGCCAGCAATTCCGGCGGCAGGCTGGCTTCATCATCCGCTGAATCCTGTGCGTCTTCAGGATGCCCTCTGGCCATCTGCGCTGCAGAGACTGGAATGAAATCTGCTTCTGACAGACTCGGCATCGAAGGTGCCTGAGCAGGTTCGCGTGCAGAGATTTCATTCAGCTCATCCAGCAGCGCATCAACATCTTCAGATTCATCACCGGTAACGAAGTCTTCACCGTCAAGGCTTAAATGAGCGGTACCATCAAACACCACCAGACACGCTCCACAGCGCACTCGACCACCCGCAATCTGCAGCTGAGACTCGGTAACGCGAAAACGTGTGTCACAGTTCGGACATTCGGTAATAAGAGGATCGAGGTTTTCTTCTGACATTTTTAATGAGCCGCGCGATCAGGCCCGAACCCCGGCCAGACATACCCAACCCGCTTCAATTCGTGGTTCAGCATAGGTTGTCTGTTCATAGCTGCCGGCAACCTCTGCGGCCTGAGCTTCCAGAATCCCCGACAGAACAATCGCACCACCGGGCAAGGTAACTGATTCAAACTCTGCAGCCAGGTCCTGCAGGGGTTTAGCGAGAATATTAGCGACCACCACATCAAAGTGTTGGGGATATAGGTGTGCTTGCCACTGTTCAGCCAAAACAACGTCTACCTGACGAGTATCTAGGCCATTGTAATCCGCGTTTTCCTGTGTCGCCAGAATTGCCTGGGGGTCGTGGTCTACCGCGACCACCTCAGCACCCAGCAGCGCTGCCGCTATTGCCAGCACACCAGAGCCGCAACCAAAATCCAGGACTTTCTGCCCGGCCTGAATATTTTCAGCCAGCCACTGCAGACATAGCCGGGTCGTCGGGTGACTGCCGGAACCGAACGCCAGGCCCGGCTCCAGGCGTAACAGGGTGTAGCGTTGCGCAAGCGTCTCATCAACCTGCTGATGCTTCGGCAACAGCCACAGACGCTGCGCAAAAACCTGATCCACCGCATGGTTATTCACCTGAGCCTGCCAGTTCTGGTCAGCTATAAACTGCACATCCAGCACCGGTGGTATTTGCGGCAGGTTTTGTAGCTGCACCTGTAAATCGGCCATGTTGGTGTCTACAGGCAGCAAGGCAAGCACGCGCACACTGGACCAGAGGGGCGTTTCTCCTGGTGCCGGCTCTAAAACCGGTTCATCGTCATCACTGAGTAATGTGATCGCAACGGCACCCGCTGCGAACAAAACAGCTTCGCTGGCAGTCAGGGATAGCGGGGCAACACGAAGTTCGAGTTGTAACCAGCTCACAACAGCTTAAACAGGACATCTCCGGTGCTGATGGGCTCACCGTTTGCCACGCAGATCTGCTGGATACAGGCATCCTTTGCAGCACGGATTTCGTGCATCATTTTCATACTCTCAATGATGCACAGGACATCGCCAGCGTGTACCTGCTGACCTGTTTCAACAAACACAGGCGCTTCCGGATGCGATTGCCGATAGAACGTGCCGGCCATTGGCGCGACAAAGTTTTCAAGCGCAGCGCCGGACGCTGGCGTATCGTTTGGCGCTTGCACAGTGACCACTGCGGGGGCAACAGACCCGGTGCCAGCTGCCGGCAGCCGGTGCATGACAATGCGCACAGATTCATCACCACTGCTGACTTCCAGTTCGGAAATTGCAGATTCTTCCACTAACTCAATCAGTTTTTTGACTTTACGTAGATCCACTGCCACCCGGGCCCCCTGTGATTTTTACGGATTAAGCATCCATTTTTGCCAACGCGGCCTGCAACGCATAAACATAACCGCCGGCACCCAAGCCAGTGATCACGCCAACGGCGATATCACTCAGATAGGATTGTTGACGAAAATCTTCACGCGCGTGCACGTTAGAAAGGTGCACTTCTATAAACGGTATCGTTACGCCCAGAAAGGCATCCCGCAGCGCGATGCTGGTATGTGTAAATGCGCCTGGATTAATAATGATGAAATCCACACCCTGGGCCTTTGCCTCGTGCACGGCATCAATTAACACATGTTCGGCGTTGCTCTGCAGAGTTTTGACGTCTACGCCAGCGGGCGCAGCCGCAACGATCTTCTGATTCACATCTGCCAGTGTGTCATAGCCATACACTTCGGGTTCACGAGAACCGAGCAGATTTAAGTTAGGACCGTGTAGCACCAGAATCGAAGGCATTTTAAGCTCACCCGAAACAAAATGAGGCATTTTGGAGGATCACTTAGGAGAATCAAGCGCTTATTCGCTCTCAACCAACACGACCAGACCTGATTAACGCAATTTTAGCCGGAAATGGCTGCTATTTCGCCGACGTTACCAAGTCTTCCTGCATTTAGAGAAGCTAAAACCGCACCGAGATGAGCAGCCAGCGTTTCCGCATTGACCTCACCCTGGATACGAACATCTGTTAACTCACCGCCTTCTCCTTCGAAAAAGACCAGACTGGGCGGGCCAAAGAGGCCGTAGTAATTCAGCAACTCACGATCTATCGCGTCGTTGTCAGTCACATCCGCACGCAGCAGAGTGAACTGGTTGAGTCGAGCAGCCACTGCGGCTTCAGGAAAGACATTGCGCTCCATAACTTTGCAGGAAATACACCAGTCAGCGTAAAGGTCGAGGATCACCGGCTTGTTGCTCACGGCAATCTGCGCCTTTACATCCGCAAGACTTTTAACCGCTTGCCACTGAGGCTCTGCATGGACCGCAACACCGCCCACACTGACACCCCCGCCAGATAATTTGGCCAACGGTTTCAGCGGGTCGTGTGCACCGCTGGCTGCGCCAATCAGCAGCAAAACGCCCCACATGAATCCTAACGAGCCTGCCGCTTTGCCCAGCTGGGCAAAACCTTGTCGAGGAGAGAAATCGAGCACGCCCAGATAAACCCCGCTACCGATCAGCAACGCCGCCCACAACACAAGGGTGACAGCCGGTGGCACAACCCGTTCCAGCAACCAGACGGCAACGGCCAGCAGGCCAACACCAAATACAGCTTTGACGCCATTCATCCAGGCGCCTGCACGCGGCAGCCAGTGTCCGCCGCTGCCGCCAACAATCATCAGCGGCACACCCATACCCAGACCGAGGGCAAGCAGTGCGGTACCGCCTAAAACTGCGTCATTGGACGTAGAGATATAAATCAGCGCCCCCGCCAGCGGTGCAGAAACGCAAGGGGATACTACCAGTGAAGACAGCGACCCCATGACCATCACCGAGACATGTTTGCCGCCTTGTTGCTTCTGCCCCATGGCGTTTAGTCGATTCTGCAGACCCTGGGGCAACTGCAGCTCATAAAAACCAAACATAGACAGCGACAGCAGAACAAAAACCAGGGCAAAAAAGATCAGCACACCGGGGGATTGCAGCGCTGCCTGCAGATTAAGCTCCGCCCCGAACAGACCAACCAAAGTGCCTACCAGAGCGTAAGTCGACGCCATGCCCAGCACATACGCAAAGGACAGGGTAAACGCCTTGCGCTTCGAAATGTCGTCACCTTCACCAACAATGATGCTGGAGAGAATAGGCACCATCGGCAGTACACAAGGGGTAAACGCAAGACCGATACCCGCAATGAAAAACAGCGCCAGGGCGTACCAGAGACTTTCACTGGCAAGAATGCCTGCTAACAGTTGTTCTTCTGTGTCGGCCACACCAGAGGTGGAGGTTGTCACTTCAGCTGTCTGCGCATCGACAATGTTGTCTGCACTTGCCGCTATCGCGCCTGCAGTCGTCGACAATGACGCAGAAATAAGGCGCATGCCGTCATAGGCAAACCATTTTGTTTCCGGCGGATAACACAGCCCCGCATCTGCACACCCCTGATAGTTAACGCCAATCTGTGTATTTACGCCGGGCTGGGCTTCCAGGGGCAGGACTATTTCGGCATTGTGGTAATAGACTTCCACTTCGCCAAAAAAATCATCAACTTTACGTTTTCCGTCTGGGATCGCGGGCTCACCAAGCGTCAGGCGGCTGTTGTCTTTCGCTTCAAACGAAAACTGATGGCGATACAGATAATACCCATCAGGCATCTCCCAGCGCGCAACAAAGGCACCGTTGCTGTCCAGTTCTGCGGTCAGCGCAAACGCTTCGTCAACCTTCAGAAAGGTATCTTCTTCCTCGAGCCAACTGTCGCCACTTTCAAATTCAAATTCCGCTGCAGCAGCAGACAATGCAAATAATGCGGTGACCAACAGAAGTGAACGACGCAGGAGCGTCTTTATATCAGCCAGTGGCTTGAGATCGTGCACGTTGAACTTCACCGGAACCTCTAAAACTGTAAATGTATTGTGCACTCGCTAGACCCTGCTGAAAATCAGGAACTCTACAAAGGTGCGAATATTCGTGCGCATATGACCCCGCCAACAGCGGGAAGTTCGCTACAATGCGCTGCCCAAGTCTATACGTAACACCATTGCGCCATCTTCACTGTGAATTCTGACACCAACCGAAAACCAGACCTCAAATTTCCCTCAATAAAAGCAGTTTTACTGCCTTTATTGCTTGGCCTCGTCTGCGCAACGGGTTGTCAGGCGCCCTCGGCACCCACGCCACCACCTGAGCCTGTCGTTGCACCGGTTACGCCACCACCGCCACCGGTCATCGAGCGCCAGTTATTGTTCAAACTCCTGGATGATGCTGATGCGGCCATTGCGGACAATCGATTGACCTTTCCGGCGGGTCACAACGCACTGGACTATTACCACGACATTCTAGCGATTCAGCCTGACCAGGAGGACGCTCTGCGAGGCTTGGAGCAACTGGTCGAAATCTACGTCAAACTGGCCCAGGATGCATTGGAATATAATCGTTTTGCCACGGCTCGCTCGATGCTGGTGAGGGCCGATTTAATTGTCCCTAATCACCCTTCAATAGAACCAACCCAGGCGCAGATACGACTATTAGAAGAAGCACAGAGAACCGCGCTGACATTGGATCAACACACTTTGAACAATCCGACCCGAGCCCTCAAAGATCAGTTAATCGCCCTGGGTAGCCACCCGGCAAAGACGCCATGCCGCTTTATTATTTATGCCCGCAGCGACGCCCAGGGACGCTGGATCTATCAGCAGCTTGCGGCAGCCGAGGTTGCCGGCCGAATCAGAGCCGAAATCAAAATACGTACACCCGCAAAAGTGGAGCGCCTATGTTTCCCCACCTGAAGACCTGCACGCAACTGTTTATGGCACTCATGGTCGTTGTATGGATCAGCGGATGCAGCACACCACCTGCCGCAATCGAGGTCTCTTCAGCCCAGGTACGAGATCTGGTACCTGGGCGAGATACGACGGCGGGTTATTTTGTGCTGACCAATAACACCGCTGATGAGCTGACCCTCACAGGTGCCACCTCAGAGCTCGCACGCGCGATAGAAATGCACCGAACGGTGCAGCGTGAAAATTCAGTGGGCATGCAACGGGTTAACAGCCTGTCCATCAAACCCGCCTCAGAAGTACGTTTTGAACGGGGTGGGCTGCACCTGATGATTTTTGGTGTCCCGGAAGTACCTGATGCCTTCCCTATCACCCTCCAGTTCAGCAGTGGCGAGCAACTGACTGTAACCTTTAGTAAGCTGCCGCTGTGATTGGATCAACATCCGCCACCTGATGATTACCGGGGTCAATCGACATGAGTTTGAAATTCTGGCAACGCACCGAACCTGTATATATGGATGACAATATGAGTAGTACGCCTTCCACAGTTGGCAAAGTCGCCGGCGGCTTGATCGGCCTGTACCTGGCCATTACCGTGATTCTGAGCTGGTGGTGGGACTACGAGCCCGATCAGTTTGACGTGCGCGAAAATGCCATGCAGATGGCCCAGAGCGCCAATGATTCGCTGGTCACCGGCTATCTGACCACTGCAACCGTCATCACTCTGGCGGACACGCTGCTGCAAAAGCGTGGTGGCTACCTGTCCAACGACGTTTTTCCACCTGGGGTCTGGATGGATAACGTGCCTGAGTGGGAATTTGGTGTGCTGACGCTGCTGCGGGATGCGGCGCGGGTGTACAGAAACGATTTGTCCCGTTCACAGAGCCAGTCTGCAGAAGACCCTGACCTGTCCGAGGCTGAGGGTAAGTTTTTCTTCGACAACAGTTCCTGGATGCTGCCGCAGACAGAAGATGAATATCGCGATGGGGCAAAGCTGTTCCGCAATTATATGGGGCGACTGGCAGACAGCGGCCAGACCAATGCGCAGTTTTATGCCCGTGCAGACAACCTGCAGCAGTGGTTGGCAGCGATTGAAACGCGTTTAGGCAGCATGTCCCAGCGACTTGCCGCCAGCGTGGGTAAGCGTCAGCTGAACATCGACCTGGCCGGTGACAGCGCTGCACAACAGGCCACCGCATCCCCACAGGATCAGATGGTTAAAACCGCGTGGCTTGATATCGACAATATATTCTTTGAAACCCGCGGTTATACCTGGGCACTGCTGCATGTGCTGCGTGCTATGGAACAGGATTTCGGCGATGTGCTCGACAACAAAAATGCCCGGGTATCCCTGCAGCAGATTATCCGCGAACTGGAACCCAGCCAGGATACCGTGTGGAGTCCGATGGTGTTGAATGGCGATGGCCTGGGCCTGCTGGCCAACCATTCACTGGTGATGGCGTCCTACATTGCCCGCGCCAACGCGGCCATTATCGACCTGCGTACCCTGCTCACTCAGGGCTAAAACCCACGGGTGGCGCGGCGCGCCAACGCTGTTATTATTAGCGGCGTTCGAAACAGGGGAGGAAGGCAACTGGCATCTATGCCGGCGTGCGCTCGCCCCGTAAAACAAAAAACTAAACACTAGTTGGGGACCCAAATGATTGAACAAGAACTGATCCCACCTGCGCTGGGCGTAGTGGGGCTCATTGTTGCATTTGTGATCTACGGTATCGTCAAAGCTTATGATGAAGGTTCTGACGCACTTAAAAAGATTGCGGATCAGATCCACATTGGCGCCATGGTTTTCATGCGCCGCGAGTACACACTATTAGCGCTGTTCAGTGCTGTTCTGTTGTTACTGATATCTATCACAGACCTTGGTTTATACACCGCAGCTGCGTTTCTGGCCGGCGGATTGTCATCCGCAGCAGCTGGTTGGATCGGTATGTATGCCGCCACCAAGGCCAATATCCGCACCACCAATGCAGCACATACCAAAGGTCAGGCAGACGCTTTGTCCGTCGCGTTTTTCGGCGGCTCTATTATGGGCCTGGCGGTCGCATCACTGGGCCTGCTTGGACTAGGCCTGGTCTATTACTTCTACGGCAGCGACCCACACATGGTTCACCATATCCATGGCTTTGGTATGGGTGCCTCGGTTGTCGCGCTTTTCTCCAGGGTCGGTGGCGGCATCTTCACCAAAAGTGCGGATGTTGGCGCAGACCTTGTGGGCAAACTCGAGCAGGGTATTCCAGAAGATGACCCTCGTAACCCCGGTGTTATTGCTGACAACGTTGGTGACAACGTAGGTGACGTGGCCGGCATGGGTTCGGACATTTTTGAATCCTACTGCGGCTCGATGATCGCCACCATCGCAATCGCCTCGACACTGGCCGCCCTTGGCGTGAGCCAGTTAGCGCCAGGTCTATCTGAAGCAGAAGGCCGTGCAGCGCTGATGTTTGTGCCTCTGGCACTGGCTTCAACCGGCCTTATCGCCTCAATCATCGGCATTGGCATTGTTCGTTCTTTTTCCAACGCTAACCCGGCGGTTGCCCTGCGTATCGGCATGATCGGCACGCCAATCATATTCATGGCGGCCGCTTACCTGGTGCTGTCTACTCTAGGGGTGTCTAACAACATCTGGTGGGCGGTACTCTTTGGTGCTGCAGGTGGCGTTGTGATTGGCCTGATCACTGAGTACTACACCTCCTCAACGCCGGTTGTGAAAATTGCTGAGTCCGGTAACACCGGCCCAGCCACAGTCATTATCACTGGTCTGGCAGTCGGCATGCAGTCGGTTGTTGTGCCTATTCTGACTATCTGCGCCATCATCTACGTATCCACCAGCCTGGCTGGACTTTACGGTGTTGGCGTCGCGGCTGTTGGCTTGTTAGCGACAGTTGGCATGACCATGGCCGTTGACGCTTACGGCCCGGTTGCAGACAACGCCGGGGGCATCGCGGAAATGGGTGGCCTTGGCCCTGAAACCCGCGCCATTACCGATTCGCTGGACGAACTGGGTAATACCACCGCAGCAATGGGTAAAGGTTTTGCCATCGGCGCAGCTGCACTCGCTGCGCTGGCCATCATCGCAGCCTTTGTCGAGACCGTCACCCTCGCCCGCGGTGGCGAGTTTATTCTGCATATCGGCAACCCGATGGTGTTGATCGGCCTGTTTATCGGTGGTCTTGTACCTTTCCTCATTGCCTCCATTACCATGACCTCGGTTGGTGAAGCGGCGATGGAAATGATTGAAGAGATCCGTCGTCAGTTCCGCGAAATTCCAGGCCTGATGGAAGGTACTGCAGATCCAGACAACGCTAAATGTGTTGAGATTGCTACTAATGCAGCATTGAAGAAAATGATGCTGCCCGGCGTGATCGCTGTAGCTGTTCCCCCTATGGTTGGATTTGGTCTTGGTGCTGAAGCTCTGGGTGGCACCCTTGGCGGCGCGCTGCTCGGCTGTGTTCTGCTTGCGCTGACCATGGCTAACGCCGGCGGCGCCTGGGACAACGCGAAAAAATATGTTGAGAAAGGTAACCTCGGCGGTAAAGGCAGCGAGGTGCACTCTGCAGCTGTTGTTGGTGACACGGTTGGTGACCCCTTCAAAGATACTTCAGGTCCCAGCATGAACATCCTGATCAACGTGATGGCGATTGTCAGCCTGGTGATTGCACCACTTCTGACCTGATCCTGCTTTCAGGATAAAAGAAACGGGACATGAGAGTGTCCCGTTTTTTTATGCTTGCGTTAACGCAGAACCTGACCGTTAACATTGCCTTGCCAAACATCGCGCCGGCACCTTGCCTAACCATCCGGCGAAGTCAGGAGAAATGCAGGCCGTTGATCTTTAACCATGGAAAGTTCTGCCCACCATAATTGATTTTCTCGGCAGATACACCGCTGATATCCTTGAGCATCTGCGCCATGTTACCTGCGACCATCGTCTCAGCGAGGGCAGCGCCGATCTCCCCATCTTCGATCAGAAAGCTGTTTTTGATCACGCCGGAAAAGTCGCCGCTTGAAGTTGGACGTCCCATCGAGATGCGCGTGACTAATGCGCCTCGTTGGACTGACGAGATCAGATCCGTTTTTCTGTCTTTACCTGGATCAATAGACCATCCCGAGGTACTGGGGCGGTGAGATAGACCGGTTTTCAGGCTGCCATAGAGGTCGGGTAACAAGGTGGCCAGTCTGCCGTTTTCCAGGACAACAAGAGGCTCAGCTCTGAAACCATCTGCGGTGTACGGCGCGTGCCCTGGCGCATCGAAGTCGCTGCGCAGGGTCAGGTTAGAAGCAGCAATCTGCTCGCCAACACTGTGTTGATAAACCGACGACTGCGCTATCAGAGCCTGGGTACCAAGTTGCTCGAGCAGCCAGCTGAACACGCTGGAAACCGCGCTGGGCGCAAGAATCACCTCTCCGACAAAGGGTGATCCAATCAGCTGAGTATGAATCTGATGTTCAGCGCTGCGCATCAGCTCATCAAGGGCAAAAAACTCGACTGCGCTTTTGTCGCTCAGATCATTAGCAATACCACCGCTGTAGCTGAACGAGCTGGTCTTGCCATCCTCTGTTGCATTACACGTGACGCCCAGGCGGAAACTGCCCACCGTGCTGGACAGGGCTGTGCCCCGACTTGTGACCGTATGTGTACGCGACACGCCGTGTGCGGCAGCAGCAGATCGAAGCTCCACTTTTGGTGTCTGCTCAGCGCGGAAATCGAGTATCTCCGATGCCTTTCTGCACAGAAGATCAAGATCGGAATGCAAAGGTCCCTGCTCAAAGGAATCGACCTGATTGCTGCTTACCGCATTGGCATCATCCTGGGGTGCACTTCGGGCACGCGCAACAAGAGTTTTTACAGTCTCCGCGACGACTGCGTCGTTGAGGTCGGTGATCGCGACGTTTGCCTTTCTGCCATCGACAATACCCGTTAGAGAGATATCATAGTTTTCAACGCTGCGCAGCAGAGAGGCTTCGTTCTGTTCAATATTGAGCTCATCCTGGGTTGTGATCGAAACACTGACGTGGCCATCATCGAACCCTGCAGCCTGGAGTTGTTCGAGTGCTGCTTCAGCAATAGGTTTAGGGTCGATTGTCATTGCGATTATTCTCCACCCAGGTGCGCTTGTGCGCGGATAGCGGGCCCACCCATTGATACAACCATCGGTTGCTTCTTGCCGCAGTAGCCACCGCACTCCCAGTGCATATCATCGGATACCGCATCCACCGTTTTCAGCATATCGATTGCCCGACCTGAAACCGTTGTATCTGTGATCGCATGTCCAAGTTTGCCGTTTCTGATTTCATACGCGAGGTTGATGCCAAACATGAATTCTGTGGTGGCGTCGGCCTGGCCGTTACCGGTTTTCATCAGGAAATAGCCTTCTTCAACCTCGCTGATCATGTCCTCGAGCTTGCTTTTACCTGGCAGAATCGCGGTGTTGCGCATTCTGATCAGGGGTTCATCGTTGAAGGTGTAAGCGCGAGCATTGCCGGTTGCGGCCATGCCCAGCTTTGCCGCGGTTTCGCGGCTGTTCATAAAGTTTTTCATGATGCCGTTTTCGATCAGGACGGCATCAATGGCCTCGGTACCCTCGTCGTCAGCGTAAACCGGGATCATCAACTCGGAGCCATTATAAGTGTTGGCGTAATCAATCATGGTGATCAGCTCGCTGGCAACGGGTTTGCCAACAAGACCAGCCAGGGCGGATCCGCCGAGAACAGAATCCGCCTCGCAGGGATGGCCCATCGCTTCGTGGGCCAGCATGCCGGCCAGGTCCGGTGACAGGACAATGACATGTTGACCGCCGCGGACAGGCACCGCATTGCACTTGGCTTTTAAATGTTGGTACGTCTCATCGAGAGCAGGTCCTATGGTTTGCATGGTCATATTCAGGTCGGCCAGGTTGCCTTTACCGGAGAGTGACTCTCTGAGCTCTACCGGGCGACCGTTTTTATCCTCTGCTGTCATCACGACAACCCAGGTTGCCCGATTGATGACGCTGACGCCCTCGCCGCCCATGGTGGTCTGATAAGCCTTGTTATGAGCCTCTTCGTGAAGAAGGATGGAGGTAGACTTGAGATCGGGATAGCGGCGGCGGCAGTGATCATTGATCGCAGCCATGATGTCGATGCTGTCCTGCTGCGAAAGTTCGGCAGTATCGGTACCACGCTGTTCGTAAGAGTGCGCATTACCCGCGAGTGTCAGGGCCGATTTTTTGCCAAAGCGACTCATCACTAACGCGTTATCGACGGCCTTCCTGACAACCTTATCTCTACTGACGGTGTCCGCCTTAGGCACCGAAGCAAATCCCCAGTAACCCTGGTTATACACTCTGGAACTTACTCCGCCCTCAGTGGTTTCAGAATTGGCAGTGAGGTTGCCATCGACCATCAGTTTTCGCACTTTGCGAACCTGGTGCTCCCGGACTTCAGCATATTCCACACCGGCGGGCACTGATAATTGACTCATAATTCATTCAACCTCAAATCGAAGAGCATCCATTATAACAGTTCACGGGGCGGCAACAGGTGGTGATCTGCGGTGTGTGCCTCCTGGTAATCGCATTTGACCGTCGTCTTACCTGAACTATGGTTACAACATAAAATCAGGATGTTTACGATGAGACCCGTATTTTTGTTACCAACGCAGGCAGTCAATTGTGCACCAGCGGGGTTCTGCGCATGATTGTTTCCCTCACAGAAGCAGCCCAGCTTACAGGCAAATCCCGCCAGACTATTTACCGTAAAGCCAGTAAAGGCGAGCTCTCGATTACCACGCGTAAAGATAACAGCAAAGGCGTAGATACTTCGGAGCTGGAGCGTGTGTTTGGCACCATCACAGTACAAGAAGCCAGCGCGTCTGACGTGGGCGTTAGTGAAGCAGAGATCAGACAATACAAAATTAATTCTGAAGAAACCAAGCTTGAAGCAGTTGATGTGGCAAATCTGGAAAGAGAACTAGCCACTGCCAGAGCCAGCCTGCAACTGCATCAGCAGACGATCGATGAGCTCAAAACAGATAAGTTGAAACTGTGGAATCAGTTAGCATCTCAACAGCAATTGTTGGAACGCAACGAACAAATGGTCGCATCGTTGCAGTCACATCGAATTCAAAAACTGACCAAAATTGCAAATGAAGGTGTACTGTTTGGTTTGGCCGGTTTCAGCATTGGCGCGATTTTTTTTATTCTGTCCAGCGCTTTGTAATTCTGACGTATCCCCAGCTTTCGGTTGGAATGATGACTGGCTCAACCCTGTAGCGTAGTATCCACCAGCGAGCGCTTATAGGGTTAACCAGATACGGTAATTCTCCATCAATGTCATCAGCCAAGGCGTTCCCCACTGATCTACAGGCATCTAACACATACTTAAAGTGGTGACAGCGATTGTCAGCCTGGTGATTGAGGATCTCATTGGTACCCGTCTCGGACCGATTGGTTTCGCCCCTTTCATGTACGCAGAACACTTCGCTCAACCCGTGTTGCGTAACCCACTGGAGATCCCAGCCATGGTGACACGCAGTGCCCGTGCAATAGCAGAGTCTGGTTGTTCATCCGCCCGATAGCGTGCAAGCAGCTCAGCCTGCAGGACATGCAACGGGTCGAGATAGGTATTACGAACGCTTAAAGATTCGGCCAATGCCGGTTCGTTGGTGAGCAACTTATCTGCGCCGCGCAGTTTGAGCACCGTCGATTGCAGCGCTGCAAGTCGATCGCAGAGCGCGTCAACTGAATCTGCAGGTAGATCGCCCAGTAACTTTGTCGCGTAGAGTCTGGTGAGGCTGGGTTCACACTTGGCGAGTACCATCTCCAGCATATCAATCTGCATTCGAAAGAACGGCCAGTCGAGCATGGCGCGCAGTTCCGCCAGTTCTTCCTGGCTCGTGCCCAGGGCGCGCTCAGTGCCTAACCACGCAGGCAGCATCAGACGAATCTGAGTCCAGGCAAATACCCAGGGAATAGCTCGCAGGCTGGCCACATCGTCAGTGGCAGCCCGGCGAGCCGGACGACTGCCGAGAGCAAGAATCCCGAGTTCGCGTTCCGGCGTGAGTGCGCGGAATAAAGCGACAAAACTCGGGTCGTCACGCACCGTTGCGCGATAGGCTGACAATGATCTGGCGGCCATGCGTTGCATCGCCTCGCGCCACTCCGGGCGTGGCAGGTCTGGCGGGTTGAGCGACGATTCAAGTGTTGCGCTGATGTAGCCCGTCAGGCTGTTGCGGGCAAGTTCGGGCGTGCCAAGCTTCCAGCGAATCATTTCACCCTGCTCGGTAACGCGCAGTCTGCCATTCACAGAATGAGGTGGTTGGGAGCGGATCGCGGTTTGCGCCGGACCACCCCCGCGACCTACAGCGCCGCCGCGGCCGTGGAAGAGTGTGAGTTTCACCTGGTGTTTGTCAGCAACCGCGACAAGCTGCTCCTGCGCTTCGTACTGTGCCCAGGCCGCAGCAAACTGGCCGGCGTCTTTTGCTGAATCGGAGTAACCGATCATCACCTGCTGCTCCTGACCGCAGTAGTTGGCGTACCAGGTGTTGCTGAGCAGAGCGTTGAGTGTGTCAGGTGCGCGTTCAAGGTCATCGAGTGTCTCGAACAGCGGCACGATAGGCAGGTTTTGTTTCAGCCCGGCGTCACGCAACAGCAGAATGACCGCCAGCACATCGCTTGGGTGCCGGGCCATAGATATCACGTATTGCGCAATACCAGCGGCTTCAAGGCGAGCAATCAAAGCGCAGGTGTCGAGTACTTCAGACACCTCAGCGCTGGCTGGCCAGGTGGTCGGAAACAGCGGGCGCCTGCTGTCGAGCTCGCGCAGCAGGAACTCGCAGCGCCGTGCTTCACTCCAGTCGTTGTAGCCACTGTTGTCATCCGCAACGTTCAAATAGCGGGTGAGCTCATCAAACGCATCAGCGTGGCGATCTGAACTCTGACGAATGTCGAGGCGTGTGAGTGTCGGGCCGAAGGCGGCAGCTCGCCGGATGCTGTCCTGCAATGGACCCGCGGCAATGGTGGCCATGCCACACTCAACCAGCGAGTCATGCAGCTCCTGCAGCGGCTGCAGCAGTTCGTCCGTGCGCCAGAATATGCTCGACTGGCTGACAGGGTCACTTGCCCGCACACCGCCATCGGGTTTGGCTGCGCGTGCTTCAGCCCAATCACGAGTCAGCAACATTTTGTCGCGCAACGTTTTCACCACGGCCCGATAAGGCTCACTCGCATCACCCACCCGGCTGCGCAGCTGATCGTTGCAGCGCGTCATCGACAGCGCGCCCTGCAGGTTCTCGAGGTCGCGCAGAAACAGGTCTGCCGCCATCCAGCGCCCAAGCATCAGCACTTCTTCGGTAATCAAGGCCGTCACATTGGGATTGCCGTCCCGGTCTCCGCCCATCCATGTAGCAATGCGCAACGGTGTGGCGTCCAGTGGTATCGGTGGCAGGTCACTCCTGGCCAACGCAGCGTCCAGGTGTCGCAAGGCATCAGGTAGTGCGTACCACAGCGAACTTTCGATAACGGCAAAGCCCCATTTGGCTTCGTCCTGGGGGGTGGGCCGGGTCTTGCGAATCTCGTCGCTGTGCCAGGCCTCTGTAATCAGCCGCTGCAGTTCTGCGTGTTTCTGTTCCGCGTCCTTGCCCAGGGCTGTTTCAATGGCGTCGTACTTCTGAATCATGGTGCGGCGAAGCACTTCGGTCGGATGTGCGGTGAGCACCAGCTCAATGGCGAGTTCTGATACGGCGGATGCCACTGACTCATTTGCAGGCAGCGTCAGCCCAATGTCAGGTTGGCGCGCAACATGCGCCTGTTCGGCGATGTTGGCGAGGTTGAGAAACTGATTAAAGGCGCGGGCGATGGTTACGAGCGTCTGATCGTTTTGCTTAGCCAGCCAGGCGCTGAGCTCTGACCAGTTGGTAACCTCAGCAGCCCTGGCATCCTTTGCCAGAGCCCGTACCGTTTCAATATCCGCCAGTGCATCTGCACCCTGATCCTCAGCAATGATGGACCCGAGTAGATTGCCCAGCGCGCGGACGTCGTCACGCAGTTGTTCGTCGATGTGATCGAGGTCTGGGTTGGCCATGGAAACTCTGTGTTGGTTTCGATGCGTGCTAGGCTACCGCAAAATTGACGTTGGCGGGGCAATGCCATTGAGACAACCGCTCACCGATCCCGTCGTCATCGATAAGATCCTCATCCAAATCTGTCAATCACGCGCGCCACCGGTGCAAGCAAAAAAGCGCTTCGTTTACAGATTCAGATCAATACACCCAGGCCAGGACCTAACCCGGGGAAAGTACATGCGTTTTTTAGCTTGTCAGCACCTCTGGCAGGCCAGCAATATCATTGATAATCGGGCAGTCGGGGCGACCATCGCCGTGGCAGTGGTCGGCGAGTTGTTTCAGCGTTGAGCGCAGCGATTTAAGCTCTTTGACCTTGCGGTCGATCTCTTTGATTTTTTCCGTAGCCAGCGCTTTGACGTCTGAACTTGCCCGCGCTTTGTCATCATAAAGCGAAAGCAACAGGCGGCATTCTTCGATGGTAAAACCAAGGCTGCGCGAGCGCTGCACAAAGGCCAGCCGATGAATATCTGCGTCCCGATAGTCGCGATAGCCATTGGCCGCGCGGTCCGGCTTCACCAGCTTGATATCTTCATAATAGCGGATGGTTTTCGCCGGCAGACCCGTTGCATCAGATGCCTGACCAATATTCATAGCTTGGCTCCTTTAGGTTTTTGTGTTTGCCGATCACGCATCAAGGTCAATCCGGCGCAACCGCAGCGCGTTAGTGATGACCGAGACCGAAGACAGGCTCATCGCTGCGGCAGCAATCATCGGCGAGAGCAATGTGCCAGTGAGCGGATATAATATGCCTGCCGCGATGGGTATGCCCGCCGCATTATAAGCGAAAGCGAAAACCAGGTTTTGCTTGATGTTGCGCAGTGTCGCGACGGACAATTTGCGCGCACGCACAATGCCCGTTAGATCGCCGCGCAGCAACGTGACACCCGCACTTTCCACCGCCACATCTGCGCCGGTGCCCATGGCAATACCGACTTCGGCCGCAGCCAATGCCGGCGCATCATTGACGCCATCGCCGGCCATCGCCACCTTATGCCCCTGCGCATGCCATTCATCGACCAGCGCTTTTTTATCTTCGGGCAAAACACCAGCGCGCACTTCATCAATACCCAGCTGATCGGCAACCGCGCGCGCTGTCTTTTCATTGTCACCTGTCGCCATAACAATCTTGATCCCAGCCTCGCGCAGCTTTGCGATTGCATCGCGTGTTGTGGCTTTGATCGGGTCTGCCACGGCGATAAGCCCAGCCAGCTTTCCATCAATGGCAACAAACATCGCCGTCTTCCCTTCGAGGCGCAACATGTCCGCTTGTTCATCGGCAGCCGTGTGGTCTACGCTCGCATGCTTCATCATCGCCGCGTTGCCAAGCGCAATTTTGGTTTTACCTGACATGCCCTGCACACCCTTGCCGGTGATCGCTTCAAAGTCAGTGATTTGACAGGAAACTATATTCTTAGCGGCAATCGCTTCCGCGATTGCTTCAGCCAACGGATGCTCGGAACCAGCTTCAAGCCCACGCACCATCGCCAACATATCGCTTTCTTTGGTCGCGCCGAATGAAACAATATCGGTCAGCGTTGGCTTGCCTTCGGTCAGCGTGCCTGTCTTGTCCACAATTAGCACATCCACTTTTGCCATGCGTTCCAGCGCTTCAGCGTCCTTGATTAAAACGCCAGACTGCGCACCGCGTCCTGTTGCCGTCATGATCGACATGGGTGTCGCCAGCCCAAGTGCACAAGGACAAGCGATAATCAGCACAGACACGGCAGAGATCACCGCAAACACAAAAGAGGGCTCCGGGCCGACGAAAAGCCACATCACAAAAGCCAGCGCTGCGATGATGACCACTGTTGGCACGAAGTAAGATGCGACGCGGTCGGCCAGGCCTTGTATGGGCGCGCGTGAACGCTGGGCAGACGATACCATAGCAACAATGCGGGCCAGCGTGGTTTCATCGCCAACTTTTGCGGCCTCAATAACGACGGTGCCGTTCCTGTTGATGGTGCCGCCAGTGACCGTATCGCCTTGGGCTTTTTCAATGGGAAGCGGCTCACCTGTCAGCATGCTTTCGTCGATCGATGTCCGGCCTTCCAGCACAATCGAATCGACCGGCACGGCTTCACCGGGACGAACGCGCATGCGGTCCCCTTCGATGATATTTTCCAGCGGCGCGTCATATTCATCGCCATCGGGTGTGATGCGGCGCGCCATCTTCGGTGCAAGGTCAAGCAATGCTCGTATTGCGTCGCCGGTACGTTCACGGGCGCGCAGTTCTAACACCTGCCCTACGAAAACAAGCGCAATAATGACAACCGCCGCTTCAAAATAAACAGGCAAATGACCGCTTGGCATTTGCAGTCCGGCAGGGAAAAGGCTCGGCAGAAAAGTCGCAACCGTAGAATATCCATAGGCTGCACCAACGCCGATCATAATCAACGTCCACATATTGAGGTGCCACGTTTTGATGGACGTCCAGCCACGATGGAAAAACGGTGCCGCCGCCCAGAGCACGACGGGCGTTGCGAGCGCAAACTCCAGATAAAGGCTCACGCGCTCGCCGAGCCATTCTCTTACAGGCAGACCAACCATCGGTCCCATTGTCAGGATTAGTAGGGGTAAAGCCGCAGCGATACTCACCCAGAGCTTGCGTGTAAAATCTATCAGCTCATGGTTTGGCCCGTCTGAAACTCCGCCCATAGGCTCTAAGGCCATCCCACAGATCGGACAGGTTCCCGGCCCCTCTTGAATGATCTCAGGGTCCATCGGACAGGTGAAAGTCGTGTCTGCCGGCGCCGCCTGCCGTTTCCTGGCCTTATTGCCAGACAGATAAAAATACGGATCGCCACCAAATTTTGTGTGGCAGCCCGAGCTACAGAAATGAAAGTCATCGCCCTTATAATTTAGCGTTGGCTTACCTGCATCCAGCTTAACGGTCATGCCGCAGACAGGGTCTTTTACAGTGCCCTCTATCGCGACGGTCGCGCCTTTAAAAATATCGCGCGCTTCATCATGACTGGCATGGTCGTGGCCTTCGTGCTTACCACCGCAACAATCACTTTCTTCTGCCGCTTCCATTTTCAATCTCCTATTGTTGGAGATATGTTAAGGCTTCCAGTCGATGGAAGGTCAAGGCGCGATTATTCATGTTTAAAATATGAAAGTTATTCAATAGGATCACGAACACGCCGGACAATAAAAGCAGGTTCGCTGGAAATGATATCCGGCGGGAATCGGTGGCGTTTTTACGTACTTATCCACCGATTCGCGCGAGTTAAGTTGTCAGTACCAAAAAACGGGACATGGAAGTGTCCCGTTTTTTATGCTCGCATTAGAGCAGGATCTGCTCGCGGCTGATCACCACTTTGCAGACAGCTTCTTCTTCACCAGCTCGTTTTTCAACGTCACATATTGCGGCATACCGTTTTTGTACGTCGGATAATCTTCACCACTGATCAGTGGCGCCAGATAGCGTTTACCAGCTGCCGTCACACCAAAACCATCACTGCTGATGTAGTTCTTCGGCATCTTGCGCTCAACGTTGGCTACCCGTGAAAGTTTGGCTTCGCCAATTTTCCATCGATAGGGTTTATCGCTGGTACGCACGATGGTGGGCATCACCGCGTTTTTACCGGCTACAGCAAATTCCACCGCCGCCTTGCCTAACGCATACGCTTGCTCAACATCTGTGGCAGAGGCGATATGTCTTGCCGCGCGCTGAAGATAGTCCGCCACCGCCCAGTGATATTTGTAACCCAGCTTGGCTTTGATCATCTCTGCCAGCATCGGCGCAACGCCGCCCAGCTGTGTATGACCAAAGGCGTCTTTACCACCCGCATCAGCCAGGAATGAACCGTCTTTGTACTGCGCGCCTTCCGAGGCAACAATCACGCAGTAGCCTTTGTCTTTGACCGTCTGTTTTACTTTCTGCAGGAATTTGGTCTGCACAAATGGCACTTCCGGCAGCAGGATGATATGTGGTGCGTCACCATTGGTTTCCTGAGCCAGCGAGGCTGCCGCTGCGATCCAGCCCGCATGCCGCCCCATAACTTCCAGCACAAAGATTTTTGTTGAAGTCTCACACATGGACGCTACGTCCAGTGCGGCTTCACGGGTCGAGACAGCCACATATTTGGCCACCGAGCCAAAACCCGGGCAGCAGTCTGTGAAAGGCAGGTCGTTATCCACGGTTTTAGGCACACCGATACACGTCAAATCGTAGCCGCTCTGATGCCCGAACTGAGCGACCTTATTGGCGGTGTCCTGGGAATCCCCGCCGCCGTTGTAAAAGAAATAGCGGATGTTGTGGGCTTCAAACACGTCCAGCAGTCGCTGGTACTCACGTGCGTTCTCCTGCAGAGATTTCAGTTTGTAGCGGCAGGAGCCAAAGGCGCCGCTGGGTGTCTGACGCAAGCCGGCTATATTTTTTGCCGATTCTTTAGACGTATCAATCAGCTCTTCATTCAGCGCGCCCAGAATGCCGTTGCGACCGGCATAAACCTTACCAATTACATCTTTGTGCTGGCGCGCCGTCTCAATGACGCCACAGGCTGAGGCATTGATCACTGAGGTCACACCACCGGATTGCGCATAAAAAGCATTGGCTTTAGCCATAACAATACTTGTCTCCATTGGGTTTAATTTGATTTACGTTGCAAAAAAACGCGCTCTATTGTCCGTGAAGGCCGCTATTTGTGCGACAATTTATTTATTCCGATTGATTGACGTGCATGAAATCTATTTTCCAGCTGTTCTGGCGCATCTGTCTGTTTCGCGACGGCCCGGAGACCATTCCCGCCAACAACGTGTTGCTGTTGCTGACACTGTTCGCCAACGCGGCACTGAATATTGTGGTGCAACTGGCCTGGGGCGGCGAGAACGTCACTGTTCTGCGAGCAATCACCATCGCCATTGTCAGCCTGGCGGGTACCGGCGCGCTGGTCTGGTTTGTGATGATGCTCATGTCATTGACCAATCGCCTGCCGCAGACGCTCACCGCTATTTTTGGTGCTGAGGTTATTCTCACAAGCCTCAGTGCCCTGCTGTTACTGTCCAGTGATGCGCTCGGCACAAGCGTGACTCGCTTTGTCATCACCATGCTGACGCTCTGGAGCCTTGCGGTTTACGGCTTTATCTTTCATCGCGCCCTCAATATTCACATTGGCCTGGGTATTGGCATGGCGCTTTTTGTGGTTATTTTTTCAATGGCCATCACTCAAACGGCGCTTGCCACATGACCAAACATATTTACTTCCTGGGCATCGGCGGCACGTTAATGGGCAGCCTTGCACAACTGGCTCAGCAGATGGGTTTCGCCGTCAGTGGCAGCGATACCAGCGTCTATCCGCCAATGAGTGATCAGCTGGCTGCCGCCGGCATTACCGCCCACGAGGGCTTTGACCCGGCCCATCTGGATCCTGAACCCGACATGATCGTGATCGGCAACGCCGGCCTGCCACGCGGGCACGAAGCTGTGGAGTACATCCTGGAGAAAGGTCTGCCATATACCTCCGGGGCGCAATGGCTGGGCGAAACCGTTTTGCGTAATCGCTGGGTATTGGCGGTTGCAGGCACCCACGGCAAGACCACTACCGCATCCATGCTGGCGTGGATTCTTGAGCAGGCGGGCCTGGCGCCAGGCTACCTGATTGGTGGCGCGCCGATGAATTTTGAGCAGTCTGCACGGCTGGGCGAGCGCCCGTTTTTTGTCGTCGAAGCGGACGAGTACGACACCAGCTACTTCGACCGCCGTTCAAAATTTGTTCACTACCGGCCACGCACGCTGGTCCTTAACAATCTCGAATATGATCACGCGGATATTTTTCCAGACATCCAGTCGATTCAAACTCAATTTCACAACCTGCTGCGCACGGTGCCAAAAACCGGCCTGATACTGGTACCCAGCAATGATGACCATATCAACGAAGTTCTTGCCATGGGCTGCTGGTCTGACGTTGCGCGGGTAGGTGAGCGTGCACCTAAGAAAGTCATCAACAACGACATCGGCGAACACTGGCAGGTTGGAACCACCAGCTCAGACGGATGTGAATTCGAGGTCATGCTCAATGACAAAAGCCAGGGTCGTGTCAGCTGGAATCTGATTGGTAAACATAATCAGACCAACGCATTGAACGCGATTGCCGCAGCACGACATGCCGGCGTGCCCGTCAGCGAGGCGATAACGGCGCTGGGCGAGTTCAGCGGCGTTAAACGGCGTCTGGAAATTCTGTTCGACAATGACCAGTTTGCTTTATACGACGACTTCGCCCATCACCCCACTGCTATCCGCACAACGCTGGAAGGCTTACGCAAACAAGCTGGCAGTGACGATATTATCGCGCTGATTGAACCGCGCACCCATACCATGTCGTTAGGCACTCTGCGCCACGAGCTGACCACCTGCGTTGCCGCTGCGGATCAGGTTATCTGGTACCGTGGCGAGAACATCAAATGGGACCTTGGCGAAGTTGCTCAGCATTGTGTGGTACCCGCGCAAATGCTCGACAACCATGAGGCTGTGATTAACAAAGTAATTGAACTGGCAACCACCGAACGCCGCAGGAAGTGTCACGTTGTGATCATGAGTAACGGCGCGTTCGGTGGTATCTATAAAACTCTGACCAATCGACTTAACGCACTCTAGGGAGAGAAGTATGCAACCATTCAAACTGTTTAAACACCTGATACTGGCCGGGATCGGTATATTTGCCGTTTCAGGCACAGCAGAAGAAGCCTGGCATCCGTCTAAATACGGCGCTCAGGATACCCTCGGCGCCATAAATAATTTGTCAGCTGACAAAGTAAAACAGGCCGCCCTGCTGGTAAAAACAGGTAAAACCTACGCGCTAGGCGTTGAAACCGGTCCGGAATCTCCCGCTTATCCGCCACGTTCCTACTCCATGACGGTGCTGCAGCTCGACGATGGCATGGGTACACCGCTGGGCTCAAATAAAGCCACGGGCAACGATGATCTGATGAACCTGTGGATGGGTATTGGCAGTCAGATTGATGGTCTCGGCCACATGGGTGTCAATCACGTTTACTACAATGGCAACAAAGCCAGCGACTTTGTCACGCCGAAGGGTTTGACCAAGCTGTCTATCGATAAGCTGCCCCCCATAGTGACCCGGGGCGTGCTGCTGGATATGGCCAAACATATGGACCAGGCGATTCTGCCCGAAGGTACTGCGTTCAACAGCACGCAGATCAAGTCCGCGGCTCGTGAAGCTGGCATTACCATTGAGAAAGGTGACGTGGTGCTGTTTCACACCGGCTGGCTGAACATCATGGACAGTGACCCCGAGCGATTTATGGCGGGCCAACCCGGTTTAGGGGTGGACGGTGCACAATATCTGGCCGGACTGGGCGTGGTGGCCGTAGGCGCGGACAACTGGGCACTTGAAGTTCTGCCGTCCGAAGATCCTCAACAGGCTTTTCCGGTTCATCCCGAGTTGTTGGCTAAAAATGGCGTCTACATACTTGAAAACATGGATACCCGCGCGCTGGCTGCCGACGGCGTCACCGAATTTCTGTTTGTATTAGGCCAACCTCGTTTTGTGGGAGCCGTACAGGCTGTCATTAACCCGGTAGCTATTCACTGACATGTTGAACAATAAAAATATCATCATCACGGGCGCGGGCAGCGGCATCGGCCGCGCCACCAGCTTACTGGCAAGCCAATATGGTGCCAATCTGGTCTGCGTTGATCTCAGTGACGCTGTTCATGAGACAGTGGCTGAAGTCCACAAACAAGGCGGCAAAGCCATTGCAGTTCAGGCAGACGTCAGCAAAGAAGCGGACGTCGCAGCCTACGTACAGGCGTGTATCGACGAGTACAGCCACCTGGATGGCATCTACGCCAACGCCGGCGTTGTGGGGGGCGGCAAACCCATGCTGGAACTCACCGTTGAAGACTGGCAGCGCACCTTGAACATCAACACCGTTGGTGTATTCCTGGCAGTCAAACACACTGTGCCGCTGTTCACAGCCCAGGGTTCAGGCGCCATTGTCTGCACAGCTTCGGTAGCGGGTTTGCGCGCTAACGCTGGCGGCGTTGATTACAGCGCCAGCAAAGCGGGTGTCATCAGCATTGCACAAACGGTTGCTTATCAGCTTTACGGCACCGGTGTACGCATCAACGCCATCTGTCCTGGTCTGATAGAAACGGGTATGACTAAACCCGCGTTCGATCGCGCCAAAGAGCGTGGTACCGAAGAGCGTATTGGCCAGATCAACCCTGCCAGGCGCCACGGGCAACCTTCTGAAATCGGTGAGATGGCATGCTTTTTATTGAGCGATCGCGCCTCTTACGTAAACGGTCAGGCGATCCCCGTCGATGGTGGGCTTTCCGCATCGCATCCGTGGGTCTTCCCGAAAAGCTGAAAAGCACAGTGAAAAAGGAGCTGAACATGGTACGTGTTGTCTTGTGCCTGCTGATCCTGACCGGTTGCGCAACCACCAGCACACCGGTGCAGGCGGAAAAAAGTGAGCGGTTGAACGTCGAAATACCTATGGGGTGGACTGCGGTAGTCTCACGAACTGTAGGCGACATCCAGGTTGCCGAATACTATCCGCCGGACAGCACGGAAGCATGGCAGCAGAAAATATCAGTCGAAGCGCTTTCAGGCAGCGATCTTCCGGACCCGCTGGTATTTACCGAAGGCATGGCAGAACAACAAAGCCGCTTATGTAATCGCTTCAGCGTTAATCCCATATTTGCCGGTTTCGAAAATGGTTATGCAAGTGCTGTACAGATGATGCAGTGCGGCGACAACAAACAAACCGGCAAAGACGTGGTGACCGTCATCAAAGCTATTCGTGGCAACGATTCTTTTTATACGGTAACACGAATCTGGCGTTTGGATCAGGCACCCCCACCACTGGCGCCTGAAACAATCAATCTGGATCAGAACGAACTGGCATCCTGGTCACAAGCCTTACGCAGCGTCCAGGTCTGCGACCCTGCACTGGCGGAACATCCCTGCCCTGAGGCCAGCCCCTCACCCTGATCAGAATTGTTCAGGGGTCAAACCCATTACGGCATCAGAGGCAGACAGAATACTCTGCTCCAGTCCTATGCTGGCCGGTAGAATACGATTGAAGAAAAACTGCGCAGTAACCCGTTTACCGTCACCAAAATCATCCGCAGGTGCAACATGCGCCATACGTGCCCACAACCAGGCATAAATGGTTAAGCCAAACAGCTCGAGAAAATCTGTACTGACGGCACCGGGTAGATTGGGGTCTTCTGCACTTCGCTCGATGACCGAACCGGTAACCCGCACCAGTCGATCCAGAGCTTCCTGCAGATCCGCCTGATGGACATCAGCAACTTCAGACTGGCCCATGTCATCAATGAATTTACGTAAGGTTACACCGCCATCTCGCAGCACTTTGCGGCCAATAAGATCCAACGCCTGCACGCCATTTGTGCCTTCATAAATCTGCGCAATGCGCGCATCGCGCACCACCTGTTCAACCCCCCACTCCTGCACATAGCCGTGGCCCCCAAACACCTGCTGCGCCATTACCGCACCATCAAAGCCGCGATCACTGAAATAGGCTTTTGCCACCGGGGTCAACAATTCTGAACGCGCATGGGCCTGCGCATCTTCGCCATATTTACCTTGATCCAGTAACAAACCAACATACAAAGCAAACGCGCGGCCTGCCTCATTGTAGGCGCGCTGGGTCATGAGCATGCGACGCACGTCAGGGTGCACCAGCAGCGAGTCTGCCGGACCCTCCGGATTCTGCGCACCCGTTGGCGCACGACCCTGCAGGCGGTCTTTTGCGTAGGCTGCGGATAATTGATAAGCCAGCTCTCCGGCGCCCAGACCCTGTAAACCGATGGACAAACGTTCGTAGTTCATCATCGTGAACATAGCCGCAAGGCCTTTGTTCTCCTCACCCAGGAGGTAACCCGTGGCGCCGTCGTAATTGATCACCGACGTGGCGCTGCCACGAATACCCATTTTGTGTTCAATAGAGCCACTTGCCCAGGCATTGCGCTCACCCAGGCTACCGTCTTCATTAACCAGAAACTTGGGCACTATAAACAGCGATATGCCTTTTGTACCGGCGGGCGCACCAGGCAGCTTGGCCAGCACCAGGTGAACAATGTTCTCAACCAGATCATGCTCGCCACCGGTGATAAATATTTTAGTCCCCGTGATGGCATAACTGCCATCCGCATTGGGCTGCGCTTTGCTGCGCATGATACCCAGGTCCGTGCCGGCATGGCTTTCCGTTAGGGCCATGGCACCTGTCCATTGGCCGGCATACATTTTCGGCAGGTACATCTGCTTCTGTTCCGGGGTACCGTGTGCATCAATCGACAGACAGGCACCCACCGTAAGCGTGCCGTAGAGGTAGAGGCTGGCGTTGCCAGACCAGAGCATCTCTTCCACCAGACAGGCCAGCATTTTTGGCATGCCCTGACCGCCGTATTCCGGGTTACCGGCCAGACCCAGCCAGCCACCTTCACTTAACTCACGATAGGCGGCTTTAAACACCGCAGGCGTCGTGACTTCACCGTCCTGCCAGGTGCAGCCTTCTTCATCGCCCGGGCCGTTGGTTGGCAGCATGACCTCCGCCGCGATACGACCACCCTCTGCTACCACAGCATTGATCAGATCTTCACTGAAGTCGCTAAATGCAGGTATCTGGGGCCAGATATCCTGGACTTTGAACAATTCGAACATGAGAAACGCGGCGTCGCGTTCTGGCGCTTGGTAATGCAAAAGTGAACCTTAGGACGTGCTTCAAAGGGGCCATATGTTAATGCATGAGCAAACCGTGGCCCAGCTGCAAAAAAAAGTGTCTGACCGGAAGGGAATGTAATGTATCAGGCGTGAACGTCGATGAGAAAGCCGAGCAGCTCATCAGCTGTCTGAACCACCTGAGTAGCGGCCTGCACCTGTCGCTCATAAAGCTTCAGATCGACCACCGCTGCGCTGATCTCATCAATCGCTACACTGCTGTGGGGTTCGCCGTCACCGGCGCTTTCGCTGGGCTGGTCTCCCAGGCGCTGCTGCGCAATTTCCTGCGCTACGCTGTCCATAGATTTGACACCGTTGCTGATTGCGTTGGCGCCTGCACTAAGCATCGGATTTACTGCCATTTCGCCGACCTTTCACTGCTAAGCCCGCAGCCTAGCCCTTTCACCCGCCAATTGCGTCTCAAACGAGTCATTTCTCACCGTTTTTGAGCACCAGTTCTCATATTTGCTGAGCCAGGGAACAGCTAAACCATCACCATGCAACTCATTAAGCATCTGCTCGAGGCAGTCTTACCCGATACGTGCGTGCTGTGCGAAAGTACCGTAACGACAAGTCAGCCGCATCGTACCTGCCCACACTGCTGGGCCGCCTTGCCGCGCATCATTCGCGCCTGCCAGCACTGCGCCCTGCCACTGCAACAGGGTGATGTCTGCGGTGCCTGCCTGACCAACCCCCTGTTTGCAGGCACCTGTGTGGCGGCGCTATTACATCAGGGCAGCGGCCGGGCTCTCATTCATCGACTCAAATACAGCCACGGCCTGCGCGAAGGGCGCACCCTCGCATGTGCTCTGCAGCAGGCAGTGGCGTTGAACTATGCGCAAAAACCGCTGGTGGAAGCCATCATCCCGGTACCTCTGGCTTACTGGCGTCAGGTGAACCGCGGCTTCAACCAGGCCGCCTGGCTTGCACACCTGCTGGCCAAAGCCATGCACCTTCCCATCATAACAACACCAGTGAGACGCAAAAGTGGCGCTACGCAAAAGGGCAAAAACCGGCGCAGCCGGCTGCAACTGGCTCCAGCCAGCTTTTCCATCCGGCAGCCGATGCCGACAGATCACGTTGCCATTATCGATGACGTGCTCACCACCGGCGCCACCGCAAAAACCCTGGCGCTACAGCTACACAATGCGGGAGTAAAAAAAATAGATGTCTGGTGTGCCACCCGCACACCCCGCCCAACCTGAACCATTCTTCACGCCGGATAGTGTTACAGTGCGCGCCATGACAACCCCAGCCACGCCTGTACCCAATCAGACGCCCTACGCCACGCTCAGCCCCGAGCTGATACTGGATGCAATGGAATCCGTTGGCTTCGAGCCCAACGGCGGAATTATGGCGCTTAACAGCTACGAAAACCGCGTCTACCAGGTAGAGCTGGAAGATGGCTCGTTTGTGGTGACCAAGTTTTATCGACCGGGACGCTGGACGACACCCGCTATTGTCGAAGAACACGCTTTCAGTTTCGAATTGGTGGAAGCGGAAATTTCTGTGGTGGCACCGCTGGTCATCGAAGGTACCAGTCTCTTCGAATACGAGAACTTTCAATTTGCCGTTTATCCCCGGCAGGGTGGCCATCCACCGAACCTGGAAGACGAAGACAATCTGGCCGTACTTGCGCGCACCATTGGTCGTATGCATGCCATAGGCGCACAAAAACCGTTCGAATATCGTGCGGCTTTAACGACCAAGCGTCTCGGACACGATAGCCGCCAGTACCTGCTGGAGCAGCAGTTTGTCCCTCTGGACGTTGAGCGTGCTTATGAAACGGTCACCGCAGACCTGCTTGCCCGCATAGAACCGATCATGGCCACACTGCCAGCAATCAGGATTCACGGCGACTGCCACATGGGTAATGTGCTGTGGCGGGTAGATACCCCTCACTTCGTCGACTTCGATGATTGTGTGATGGGACCACCGATACAGGATTTATGGATGCTGCTGTCTGGCGAGCGACCAGACCAGACGTTACAACTTAACCTGATTCTCGATGCGTACACGACGTTTTACGACTTCAACCCCGCCACCCTGAGCGCTATTGAAGCCCTACGCACGCTTCGCCTGATGCACCATGCAGCCTGGATTGCACGCCGTTGGCAGGACCCCGCATTCCCGGCGGCTTTTCCCTGGTTCGAGTCACCACGCTTCTGGTCAGACCACCTGCTGGAACTGCGAGAACAGATGGCGCTACTGGACGAACCCGCTCTCATGTACATGGCCTAACAATTCGGCTCGATTGCGCAATAGATTTGCGTACTGCAGCAGAAAAAACGGTCGTTCACGTTCAGGGCAGGCAGACTTGGCTTGCTCAAACAGGTCCATGATCTCTGCTATCGGTTCATCTTCCGCGACAATTGCTGAACTATCGCCCAGCGCGGCCGCTGCGGCGATATGAGTTGGATAAATACGCATACCGGAAACAATCGTTCTGTCCATGTAGGCAGCAAGATCATCAATGTTGTGCAGTGCTTGCACAGCAGTACTGCCTGGCACCAGCGGCTCGCTAAAATGCAGGTGCACGCGGCCTTTCTGCCCCACCATGCCGGCAATGATGCTGTCGAGATCTTCTTCAAATGCTTTGTCGTAACTGCCATGCTCAGCCAGCATCGCAAGTTCGTGGGCTTTTCGATCCGCGCAGGGATCAATTTCATAAGAAATCGACACCGGCACCAGCGTCACGGACTGAATAAACCCCTCAAAAGGGTCGTCCACTTCTTTGTGAGCAAGCGTTAACATTTTTAACAGGGCAGTATCAGTGCGATCCCAGCCATCTTTTGCACGCCCCGGGCGTTGCGCAATCCATATGGACACACCTTCCGCCAATGAGTCTCTGATATAGCTGCTGGTCCGGGTATAGGCACTTAATGCAGCCCGCGCGCCAATGACACTGCGCTCAACCACAAAGCTTTTATTTATGCGCATCAGATCCGCCGCCAGCTCGTTTTCCAACAAGTTGTCACCTACCGCCATGCGACAGGTTTCGTGGCCTGCATTGTGAATGACAAAGTTAAGCAGACCTGAATCCATCACGATATCGCGATGATTCGACATGAAAAGGTAGGTGCCTTGCGGATCGAGAGATTCCAGGCCGGAGACTGATAAATCAATGATCGTGTCATCGACCAGGCGTTCGAAGTAGTCGGCGATGATCAGCTGACAATCTTCAACACTCTTTAACCCGCGGGTGCGCAAACGCAGAAACAGTCGGGTAGCCCAGTCGCCTACTGCCGTGTTCTGCAGAAGCGGCGGCATCACCACTTTAGAAGCAGCTTTGCCAAATTCGGGGTTATTCACCACGCGCTGCACAACCCCGGGAACTTCCTGGTCGTTATAAGGGCGAATACTGTCGTAATCCTGCATGAGGGGCACAGTAGCGCCTTCCCGCCAGAAAACAAGCAAACAATCAGTTGATGATTTGCCCATCCGGCTAAACTGATGCACTCTCCAGCAAACACCAACAGAATCGTTCAACAGGCCAGCAAGGAGCACACCATGGGTTTAGGTATCCGACCCTATACGCGGGGTTTACACGATCTCGGCAATAACAGTTATGCCTGGCTGCAGCCCGATGGCGGCTGGGGTTGGAGTAACGCCGGTCTGATTGTTGATGGTGACGTGTGCATGCTGGTGGATACGCTGTTTGATAAACCGCTGACCCGGACCATGCTGGATGCCATGCGCGACGCAGAACCCCAGGCAACCGCCGACTTCGAGTTTCTGGTGAACACACATTCAAACGGCGACCACTGCAATGGCAATGAGCTGGTGGGTGCAGGGCAGATCATTGCTTCCCAGGCGTGTCTGGAGGAGTTGGCCAACGAGAGCCCGGCGGGCATGCTGAAGTTACTGGAAGCGGCACCCAACATGGGTGATGTCGGAGCATTTTTCACACAATGTTTTGGCAAGTTTGACTTCCGCGATATTGAGCGAACCCTGCCCAACCATACCTTTGAGGGATCACTGGATCTGACCGTGGGCGACAAGGCGGTTGAATTGCGACAGGTAGGGCCTGCACATACTCATGGTGACGTACTGGTTCATGTGCCCGCAGATCGCACCGTATTCACCGGCGACATCCTGTTTATCGAAGGCCATCCCATTCTCTGGGCAGGGCCGGTACAGAACTGGATAGACGCCTGCGACTACATGTGCGGCCTGGATATCGACACCGTGGTACCAGGGCACGGGCCCATCACTGACAAACAGGGCATCCAGGCGGTTCGAGGCTACCTGTCTTACATCCACGATGAAGCTAAGCAACGCTACGATCAGGGCATGGGCGTGTTGGAAGCCTGCCGGGACATCAACTTCAGTGACTACGACAGTTGGGGAGATGGCGAACGCATCGCCGTTAACGTTTCCGTGTTGTACAAAGAATTTGCAGGTGACAGCAGTGCCAATGACGTCACTGCCCTGTTTGGTTTGATGGCTCAGCTAAACAAAGAAAAGCGCAGCTGAGCGCAGCAATATCCAGACCCCCATAATCAGCAACAGTCCGTAGGCAAACTTTTTTATCGTCTGCTCAGACACCGGCGGCACAAACATACGGCCCAGCACTGTGCCCAGCACAACAACGGGCAGAGCCGCTAACGCATAGGTCAGCACTGTAGGCGTTAAACCCCCGGTCACACCCACCAGCACCGTGCGGGTACTGGTGGTCAGTACAAAACAGGCCAGCAAAGTTGCCCGTATCGCCGCAAGGGGCAGCGGCTGACTGTAGCCAAACCAACCCAACACGGGACCACTGGCGGAAAACATGCCGCCAACCAGACCTGCTGAAACGCCGGCAAACCAACTGGTAAACGGCGCAGAAACCTGGGGCCAGGGGTGGGGTTTAAGCAGCATCGACAGCCCCCCTGCGGTGATAAAAACCCCCAGCGCTAATTCCAACACCCAGCGGGTATGGCCATCCATCCAGGTCATCAGCATCAAACCCAGGAAGACCGCTGGTACCTGACCCAGGGCCAGCCATTTGAACAAAGGCATGTGGACATGATGTACGTGGCCCCGCAACGACAGCACCACATTGAGAATGGTTAACAAGCTGACCACCGCCGCGAGGCTGGGCACGTCCAGCAGAGCAAACCCACCTACAACGGCAACAATAATCATGCCCATGGCAAAACCTGCCACCGCCTGAATATAGCTTCCAATAAATACCGCCAGCAGAATACCGGCCCAGCTCAACCACTCCATGGCGGCAGTATGGGAACCTGTGAGGTTGATAGCCAGCAGCCTGGTGAAAAAGTTTGATAGCATGATCAGCAGTACGCGTTAACACTTGAAAGGAGTCCTGGCTTGGACCTACAACTCTCCCACCGCACTGCCCTCGTCACCGGCAGCCATCGAGGCACTGGCGCGATCATCGCCCAGGCACTGCTGGCAGAAGGGGCAACGGTCCTGGTCCATGGGCTGGAACCTGGTCAGGCTGAAGCCGCTGTCACCGAACTGGGTGGCGGCATTGCCGTGACCGGTGACATCACCACCGACGCGGGCACAGCAGCGTTGATTGCAGCCATCGCCGACTATCCCGTAGACATACTTGTGAACAACTATGGCACTGCTGAGCCGGGTACGTGGCTGAAAAGCGACAGTGACGACTGGATCAGTGCTTATCAGAAAAACGTGCTGTCAGCTCAGCGCCTGATCCGCCACTTTCTGCCCGCCATGTCTGCCCGGGACTGGGGACGCATCATCAACCTGGGCACTGTTGGCTCTTCCAGGCCGAATAGCCGCATGCCGGGCTACTATGCCGCCAAAGGGGCATTGGCCAACATGACCGTTGGCCTTGCAAAAGAAGTGGCGGGCACCGGCATCCGTGTGAATATTGTCTCTCCAGGATTGATCCTCACACCTGAAGTGGAAGCCGCGTATCTTGCCAAAGGTCGACGCGAAGGCTGGGGTGACACCTGGCAGGAAGTGGAACCCCATGTTGCCAAAGACATACCGATTCGCAGAATTGCACGCAGAGAAGAAATCGCAGGCCTGGTGGCCTATTTATGCAGCCCGCTTGCTGATGCGATTCATGGCCAGAATATCCGCATCGACGGCGGTGCCGTGGATATCGTGACGTGAACGAGCTGACCCACCCATGGCTACGCATCGGTGGTGTCGCTCTGGCAGCCGCCATTGTGTTCCTCCTCAACATAGATGACCCACGGCCTCTGCATCAGCTCTGGTTGCCACTGTGTCTCGCCGGCGCCGCTTATCTGATTACACAATCTGCAATGGCGGTGGCTATTGCTGCATTTGCGTTAGCGGCGGCGCATAGCGACCCCAACGCGGCCTCCTGGATTCCATCCAGAGCTTACCCGGCAGTTGCGCTGATCAGCCTGATCATCATGTTCGGTATCGCCTGGAATCGTTTTCGACTGCATATTGCGGCGACCCACGAAGCGCGCTGGGCTGCCCGTCGCCAGGCTCAGGCAGACCTTGAGCAAGCAACAGAGGCTGACCAGCACAGCCAGGACAAACCGTGAACGCCGCAAACATCAGCGGCATATTGTTCGATTTTGATGGCACCCTGGCACCCAACCTGGACCTGGCCAGACTGCGCGGCGAGGTGGTGAGTTTTACCGCAGATACGTCTGTACCTGCCGAGGTTTATGACGGTCGATATATCGTCGAGATTATTGATGCAGCCCACGGCTGGCTGAAGGTAAATGAACCCGATGCTGCAGAGCGTTATCAACAGGCTGCACACCAGCTGATTACAGATTTCGAAGTGCACGCCGCGCGATCCACGACACCTTTTCCAGGCGCACCTGAGTTGTTGGCACACCTGCGCAGCAATAACCTGAAACTGGGCGTTGTCACGCGTAACTGCCGCGCTGCGGTGCTCGAAGTCTTCCCTGATCTATTGAACTATATTGATGCTTTGCATGCCCGCGAAGATGTACCTTACCTGAAGCCCGATACGCGCCATCTGGACAGCTGCCTTGCACAGATCGGCGCAACGTCTAACGACAGTATTATGGTAGGAGACGGTGCTTTGGACATGCGCGCCGGGCGCGCTCTGGACATGATATGTATCGGCGTACTCAGTGGCAGCAATGACGCGGCCGCCCTGCAGGCGGCAGGCGCAGACCATGTTTTACCTGATGCGCTACACCTGCCTGCCTATCTGGCTCAGTCGGCCTGAAACCACCCCGTCGGTGATTCAGGACTGGTGTTCGTTACAATAGGTGATGTCTGCGGCTGATACACCCAGCCCGCAGCATTACACAACACCTGTCTGATGTTCGGGTCAGCAAACACCGGATAGGTTTCGTGTCCAGGGCTGAAATAAAACACGCGGCCTTTGCCGCGAAAAAAACAGCAGCCGCTGCGGAACACCTCACCACCCGTGTAAGAACTGATAAATACCAGTTCATCGGGGGCAGGAATATCGAAATATTCGCCGTACATTTCATGGGTGGGCAGTTCGATCGGCTGCGCAACACCCGCCGCAATTGGATGTCCAGGGTTCACCGTCCAGACCAGTTCACGGTCGTCCGCTTCACGCCAGCGCAGATTACAGGTGGTGCCCATGAGCTTGCAGAATATCTTAGACAGATGGGCGGAATGCATCACCACCAGCCCCATCCCCTGCATAACACGTTGATGCACGCGATCAACAACATCGTCTGCTACTTTGTGGTGCGCAAGATGCCCCCACCAGAACAGCACGTCGGTATTGTCCAGCACCTCTTCAGACAAGCCGTGCTGCGGGTCTTTTAAGGTCGCGGTACGGACTTCCGCATCAGTGACGCCCTCACGCAACAGGCTGGCCACAGCGCCATGAATACCGTCCGGGTATATCTCTGCCACTGCAGGGTTATGCCGTTCATGTACATACTCATTCCAAACCGTAATACGCATAGTGGGCTCATCTCAGTCAACCAGTAAGGCTCACAGCATATTCGCTCTGGCGCTTGGCTTCACTTACTTGTACAGGCAGAATGAAACCCGGTTTTGCGAAAGGGTCGTTGAAGATGCACAGAGCCACTACCGCACGCAACAGCATCACACCTCTGCTGGATGAGTTAATCGTGCAGCTGGATGAGGAAGGGTCTGCAACCGCAAAGGCCCATTTCAAACGCATCCGCGGCAGTCTGAACGGTGCCAGCGATGCCTGGGAGCTGACCCAGCCCATCATTGAGCTGTCGACCTGCGTCGCGATAGGGCTGCAATTCTCGCAAACCGCTGATGCGCTGGTGGCCCGCATTCTGCAGAAAACCGCTGACGTTGTCCGCGAACTGGAAGGCAGCGAACCACCTGTACACTGACCTGTTCCGCTCGCCCTTGTGTCGGTGCCATGCAGATAGACACATCAGCAAACCAACGCATCCGCCAACCAATAAGATAGACCACCGACAACAGTTGATAAGCAAATGGATTTCACAAACCTGGGTTACCTGAAAGTTGCAGCTGCATCGCCCGTCGTCAGCATTGGCAACCCCGTTGCCAACACAGACGAAATTGTGCGGCAGAGTCAATTACTCGCCGAGCAGGGTGTCAGCCTGGCCGTGTTTCCAGAGCTGTGTTTGTCCGGCTACTCCGCCGAAGATCTGTTTTTCAGCGATTCGCTGCTGCACAGCGTGGAGCAGGCCCTGATCGACCTCTGTGCGAAAAACCCGCTGCCGATGCTTGTGGTGGGCTTGCCCTGGCGGCTCAATGATGGACGCTTGCTGAATTGCGCTGCCGTCATCAGCAATGGTCAGGTGCTGGGGCTCGTGCCCAAATCAACACATCCGAACTACGCTGAGTTCTACGACTTACGCTGGTTTACCCCTGGTGCTGCTGTCAACGAAACGCTGATCCATAACAAGCTTGGCACAATTCCGATACGCATCGATCAGCTGTTCAGCCTGGGTGGCCACCTTATCGGCATCGAAATCTGTGAGGATCTGTGGACTGCCGAACCACCCGGCGCCAAAGCCAGCCTTGCCGGCGCCTCTATTATACTGAACCTGTCTGCCAGCAACGAACTGATAGCCAAAGCGGACTACCGCCGCGAACTGGTACGCATGGCCAGTGCAGCCCAGCTGTGCGCCTACGTTTACGCCAGTGCCGGCGCCTGGGAGTCGAGTAAAGACATTGTTTTCGGCGGACATTGTCTGATCACCGAGAATGGTCAGTTGCTGGCCCAAAGTGATCGCTTTCGCATGGACAGCCACGCCACGGTGGCTGAAATCGACACCGCGGTGCTGCTTCATGACCGCGCAAAAAACATCAGTTTTGTACACGCCGACAGACCCAGGGCTTACCGCATCAATACCAGCCCGGCTGCATGTTTACCGATGCCGGAACTGTCCCGGCACTACCCCAGGCACCCTTTTGTGCCCACAGATGAAGCCGAGTTTGATGCACGCGCCCAGGAAATTATGGCGATCCAGAGCACCGGGCTTGCCCGGCGCATGCGCGCCGCCCACTGTGATCACCTGGTGCTGGGTTTATCAGGCGGTCTGGATTCAACGCTGGCTTTCCTGGTGTGCCTGGATGCGCTTAAGAAGCTGGACCTGCCGTTTACCCACCTGCACGCGCTGACCTTACCCGGGCCCGGCACAGGCAGCCAGACCCTGAAAAATGCCCGCGAGCTGGCCAGCGAAGCCGGGGTCGACCTGCAGGAAATTTCTATTGAAGCCGCCGTTGCACAACATCTGAAGGACCTTGACCACGGCGGCGAGCACGACATTGTCTTCGAAAACGCCCAGGCACGGGAACGCACGCAGATTCTGTTCAACTACGCCAACAAAGTCAGCGGCCTGGTGGTCGGCACCGGTGATCTGAGCGAACTGGCATTGGGCTGGTGTACCTTTAACGCTGACCATATGGCCAGTTACAACGTCAACGCCAGCGTACCTAAGACGATGATGGCTTATCTGGTTCGCTGGTATGCGGCACACCGCAGCGAGAAAGGTTTATCAACAGTGCTGCAGGAGGTTCTGCAAACACCCATTTCACCGGAGCTGATTCCCTCAGATGACGAGGACATCGGCCAGCAGACCGAAGAAATTGTTGGTCCTTACGAACTGCACGACTTTTTCCTGTTTCATTACCTGCGCAACGGCGCCACACCGACAAAAATCTTTCATCTTGCCACGCTCAGTTTTGCGGACAGCTATGCTCCCGCGACCATCGTGAAGTGGCTGCGTCAGTTCTTCTCTCGATTCTTCAGCCAGCAGTTCAAGCGCACCACTTTGCCCCCGGGCCCCAAAGTCGGCAGCGTGAGTCTTTCGCCAAGAGGCGACTGGCGCATGCCCGATGAAGCGTCAGCGGAACAAATGCTGGCTGAAATAGACCAACTGTTAAACACCTGACCCGATCCCGTACACTTGGGTGAGACACTTTGCCCCGCACCGACCCTGGAGCCTCAGATGAAATTTGTTGTTGTCACGTTAAGCCTCGTTCTTGCCCTGTTCAGCAATGCCAGCCGTGCAGACCAGGTCTGCGGTGATACCGGTGTCTGGATACAGATTCTCGGCGCCGGTGGTCCGGAGATTGACGACGGCGCAGCCGGGCCGAGCTACGTCATCTGGAATGACAACAAAGCACGCATCATTATCGATACCGGGCCAGGGTCGTCCGTTGGCTTTGACCAGTCCGGCGCCAAGTTCGAGGACCTTTACGCCATTGCATTCACACACCTGCATGCAGATCACAGCGTCGACTTTCCCGCCTTCATCAAAGGTTCCTATTTTCTTGACCGCACCGAGCCGCTGATCATTCTCGGACCCGACAGCAACAATGTTAACTATCCGGACACCGAAACTTTTGTAAATCGAATGATCGGCCCGGATGGTGCTTATCCTTACCTGCAGGATTTTCTCACCCATCAATCCAGCGGCGGCTATCGCGTACGTGTGCGCAACGTGCCTTCCCTGGGCAAAAAAAGGTGGTCGGGGTTTGGCAATGATGAGCTTCGCATGAGTGCTATTCCCGTCAACCATGCGGACGTTCCGGCAATCGCCTGGCGGGTGGATATCGGCGAGATGTCTATTGTTGTCACCGGCGATTTCAACAATCTGAAAAACGTCATGCCCGAGTTTGCCAAAGGTGCAGATGCCCTGATCGCCACCCATGCCATCGCTGAAAACGCACGTGGTAATCAGCGCGAGCTGCACGCTTTGCCATCACAACTTGGCCGCATCGCAGACCAGGCTGAAGCACGCATGCTGATCCTCAGTCATCGCATGAACCGCACCCGCGGCCGGGAAAGTCAGTCACGCGCGGAAATCGAAAAATCCTACGACGGATACATTCTGTTTGCTGACGATGGAGAATGCTGGGGCCTGTAAGCTTGGTAGATTTTAAACCCCTGCTGGATTTCTGGTTTGGGCCGCTTGAAAACGGGCTGGCCGCAGCTGAACAGCGAAAAACCTGGTTCACCCCGGACAAAGCGTTTGATGCGCGTTGCAGAGATGAATTTCTGCCGCTTTTGTATCAGGCGAACAGCGGCGATCTGAACCACTGGCTGGACAGTGCCCGCGGTCAACTCGCCTTTATTCTCCTCACCGACCAGCTGCCACGGAACATTTTTCGCGGCACCCGTGAAGCGTTTGATTTTGATCACTTAGCTCTGGCAGCAGCTCGTAAAGGCATCGCTGAAGGATCTGATCGACAACTTGAGCTGGATGAACGATCTTTTTTCTACATGCCTTTTGAACACGCCGAAGACCTTGTCGACCAGCATATGGCGGTGGGCCTGTTTTCTTACCTGCGCGACAGCTCGCCAAAAGGTACCAGAGACATCACCGGCAATGCCTTACGATATGCCCAGCAGCATCGGGATATAATTATCCGGTTCGGGCGTTTCCCACATCGAAATGGGGTGCTAGGGCGTGATTCAACACCTGCGGAACAGGCGTTTATTGAAGCAGGCGACGGCTTTGGCCAGCTTGCAGACAAGTCTTAACAACGACTGCTGCCAGCGAAGCTATTCCAACCGCACCACGTAACGCAGTTCAAACTCAGCATTGCTGCCGCCACTGGGTTGATTCATCGGTCCGGTGGGTCTGACACGCACATAGCGTACGTTGCTGTCAAAACCCTCGCCGTCAGGCATCGGCGTATAGCCGAAGTTCACGCCATCGGTGGAGTATTCAACCTGGGTGGTGTAGTCGAAGGTCAAACCTGTACTGATCGCCGAGCCGCTTTCATCAAAGTGCACAGGGTCCACCTGGCTGCAGCTTGGCCCCACACAGGTACAGGCCGGTGTGACACACAAAGACACTTCGACTGGAATTTCATCAACAATATTAATGGTATTGGCATTAATACCGTCAGGCCCCTGATTTTCCACCCGCACCTGATAGCGAATCCAGGCACCGGGGATCGATTTCGGCCGGGTGGCACTGATCATGTCCTGCAGTGTCAGCAGAGATTTATCAATGGCCACTTCCGCGCCGCGCAGGAGGAACACCTGGTCATCCACATTGTAAAAGTTCGTCTGATTCTGCGGCGTATTGGCTGCGCCTGGAATCATTAACAAACCGTCCAACGTACCGCCCGCCGAAACAGAATTATCTAACGCGTATACACTGACCCGCCAGCCTGAACCAAATGGTCCGGTGGTGAAGCTGTACGTGGGGTCCGCAGGCACGCTGCCATCATTACTCCACACACGATCACCAGCAACCAGGTCGCCATGAGTGCCATCGTCAAACAGTTCAATGGCGCTGGCCACCAGGGTATCAGCTGCATCATAAACGTCTGAGCGCACTGCGCTGACATCCACGTCCACCTGAGCTGTGATGGCCAACACATCGTTGAGGACATATTCAGACTCAGCAGCAGTCGCTGTATCGTTGGGTAGAAAAACATTAACACCAAAGGCTTCCGCAGTACCCAGCGTCGCCGTCTGCAAACTCCAGGTGAAGTCATCCAGCTTCACCCAGGTACGATAAGAGTTGTCTGATGCACTGTGCCGGGTTTGCGCGCGGAAGGTAATAGTTGTACCTGCATAGGGTGACAGATCCAGTTCAGCGCGCCGCCAGCCGTAATCGCGCAGACTACCCGCGTAACCTGGACGTCCAATACGGTCAGTATCAATACGTAACGGCGGTGAGCCGGAATTATCTATGTCGAGATCGCGGTGGTTGACCGTTGCACCGTTAACGCGAAACTCGATCCAGTCAAAATTACTGTTGTTCGTAATGCCGTCAAACGCCTGGAGCTGAAAATAGAACTCCAGCACACCGGCGGCACCACCGGCAGGCACTGTAATTGTCCGGTCGAGACGAATCTGTTCATTGCCGCTGCCGTCTTCGCATTGATCACGATAGCCCAGCAGATGCCAGCGTTGGCCGGTTGCAGAACCGCCTGAAAGGTTAGGACTGACATCGAGTGACGCCACGCCACTGGTTCCACAACCACTGCCAAGACTTAACGTCTGCCCCTGACTGGTGGTCTGCACCTCGTTGTTCTGGTTACCGCCGGCGTTAGCCGCCGAGGTAGTCCAGCGCGTGGGTGTGCCACCGGCAGAAAGTTCAAAGTGACCATTAAGCACCAGGGCCGGGTTGGCTGGCTTTGCACCGTTAGCGGTGATGTCAAAGTACAGAAAGTATTCTGCGCCCGCGGCGGCATCAGCCAACAGAAAGCGGATCTGCCCTCGGTTGTTTGCCGGCGCGTCGAGCACATTGTTGAAGATACGGTCGACAAACTCCTGTTCAGGCACCAGCACGCCGCCATTACCCACCACACGGGGTGAATTCAGATCAAGGGTGACCGAACCCACATCAACGTTCATCGCGCCCAAAAGCGAGACAAAGTCAACATCGAAGCTTACCGTTGAGCCTGGCGCTGCGGCAGCGGGGATATTGATGGGCACACGATAGTGCCAATCGGCCACGCCAGGACCTTCGTCGTACCAGCCAGGCGCACGCAAATCAGCCGATACCGATGCGCACAGCAATAACGCACAACAGAAAACCCAGAAGGCTGCGAAGCGGGTTAGATAGAGTTTGTCGGAAAATAAGGTCACGTGGTGTCCTGTTCACGCAGACCGGCATATTCTAGGCAGCCAGGGCAAACCTAATTGTGATGCACTTCACACCTGGGGGTGCTACGCGACAGAATAGTTACCCGATTACACCCAGCAGGCGTCAATTAGCGGTCGTCTGCTGCTGATACAGGTAATCAATGGCGAGCTGACTCATCACCCGCACGCCAGGCACCAGGGCGGATTCATCAGCGGTAAAAAACGGCGAATGATTGGGTATCGCCTTTTCCGGCAGCACGTCGACAGGTCTGCCGCCGATATAGAAAAAGAATCCCGGCACCTGCTCCTGGAAGAACGAAAAATCTTCTGCGCCGGTCACACGAGCACTGATATAAACCTGATCACGGCCAAATACCTTACGCAGCGTGGGCGCCATCGCAGCGGTCAACTCTGGATCGTTGTACGTCACCGGCACCCCTGGATCTATTTCAACCGCAACGCTGGCACCTTGCGCCTCACCGATCATGGTCGCAATGCGGGTAATTTTTTCATGTATCTGGGCACGCACATCGGCATCAAAGGTGCGGATGGTGCCGGACAGTGATGCCGTTGCAGGCACAATGTTGTTACGGATACCGGCCTCAAAAGTTGCCACTGTGACCACAGCTGGCGCCTGGGTGATATCGATCTGGCGGCTGACAATCGTCTGCAGAGCGTTAACAATCTGCGCACCGATCACCACTGGATCAACGCCCAGCCAGGGTCGCGCGCCATGGGTCTGCCGACCATTGATGGTGATATCAAAACGTTGTGCACTGGCCATCATACCGCGGGCCCGGAAGCTTGCTGACCCTGCCGGCCCCTGCTGACCAATGTGCAAGCCAAAGATTGCATCCACATCAGGATTGGTGAGCACACCCTCAGCGATCATCATCTTGGCGCCACCGTCTTCACCTTTTGGCGGACCTTCCTCAGCGGGCTGAAAAATGAATTTAACCGTACCGGGCAACTCGTCTCGCATCTGCGAAAGCACCACCGCCGCGCCCATAAGAATTGCAACATGGTTGTCGTGCCCGCAGGCATGCATAACACCCACCGCTTTACCTTCATATTCACCTGTGGCGACTGATGCAAAGGGTAGGCCGGTTTTTTCCACCACGGGTAGCGCATCCATGTCTGCGCGCAGAGCAACAACCGCACCGGGTTTACCCCCTTTCAGGACACCAACGACGCCTGTGTGGGCAATACCCGTCTGTACTTCAAGACCCAGGCTGCGCAGATGTTCAGCAACCAGGGCGCTGGTGCGAAACTCACGATTCGACAGTTCCGGATTCTGATGGATGTCTCTGCGCCAGGCGACAACCTGGGCTTCAGTCTGTAGCGCGCGAGAAGCAACTTCATCTTCCAGCGCCGCAGATGCCGGCTGCACGAACAACCCCAACAACGCAAGCAAACCAACAATTTTTGTCATCAGGACCGTCCACAGAGGCAAAGAAACCCAAGCTTAATCGTCTGCTTTGATAGAGTACACTTGGGACGAAATTAATACCGGGGAGAAGATTAATGGATTTTGACATTGCAATGACCGATGAACTGCTGGCCACCACACGCGCGGTACGTAAGCGCCTGGATTTAACCCGGAAAGTACCACGTGAGGTCATCGATGAGTGTCTGGAACTGGCTATCCAGGCGCCCACAGGTTCAAACTCTCAAACCTGGCGCTGGCTGGTTGTTGATGACGCTGATACCCGCGCCAAACTCGCCGCTTTATATCGCAAAGGCGCCGAAGGCTATCTTACCAGCGCTGGGGAACAAGCCAGCGAACAGGGTGACAAGCAGATGGAACGCGTCTTTTCATCGGCTTCGTACCTGATGGAACATCTGCATGAAGTACCCGTCCACCTGATTCCTTGTGTACAGGGCAAACCTGCAGACCCAATCCCGTTGACCATGGCATCTGGTATGTATGGCTCTATCTATCCTGCCGTGTGGAGCTTTCAGCTTGCAGCCAGGGCGAGAGGCCTCGGTTCAGCATTAACCACATTGCACCTGATGCACCAGGAAGAGGCTGCCGAAATCCTCGGCCTGCCAGATGATGTGTTACAGGTTGCCTTGTTACCGGTTGCCTACACCATCGGCACGGACTTCAAGCGCGCCAAGCGTGCTCCGGTTGCTGAAATCACTCATTGGAATCGTTGGTAGCTTCAGCGATCCAGGCGCGAGATCAGCTCGGCTTCAAACTCCGGAAAATATTTATTGATGTCCTGCACATCAAATTCCGGGAGAATAGCTGTGCCTGGCTCGCGCTCTAACAAAAATCTGAACGCTAGAACCAGAACAAATTCATGAGTAACCGTTGCACCACACAGCTTTCGATAATATTCCTGAGACATATGCACGCGGTGGATTGTCTCATTGGCGCCTTCAATGACTACTTCATAGACATTAGCCGCTACCATGTTAACGCTGATCACAACGCTTGCTCTCCTATTCCGCCAGCTAAGAAATTCATAAGATGACTGACCCCACCGCACTATGCCAACACTTACAACAACTCTGGCAATCGGATTTTCCTTTGTCTAATGCCATGCAGATGCGGGCTGAGACTTTCGAAGATCACATTCTAACCACTGCAGCAGCGCTGGCACCTAATACCAACACACACGGTTCAGCCTTCGGTGGCAGCCTGTATGCGATCCAGGCACTCACCGCCTGGAGCACAATTTATCTGGCCCTGACCAGGGAGAACCTGCAGGGCTCAATTATCCACGCATCCGGGCAGATAGAATTCGATCAACCGATCCGCGAAACCATCTTGACTCGCTGCAGCATTGCAGAACATCTCAATGATTTTGAGCAACTGCGCAATACCGGCAAACTCAGACTCAACCTGAGTACCCAGGTGTTTGTCGAGGATACACCTTACAGCAGCTTCACCGGCGACTTCACGATTCGGCTGAACCCACAGGGATAGGGCGGCTTTCAATCTGCCGCAACAGCCATTGTCCACCTTGGTCCCTGCGATTTCGATATCAGTCATGGTTCTTTCCTGAGGCCGCTGAAAATTATTCGGCCTCATCAGGAATCTTGAAATTCCCATTACGGATCTGCCAGCACGTATAAGGGGAATCCCAAAGTGATATCGCGCTGAATTTGCGCAAGCATTACCCTTGGCAGTTCGCAGACAAAAAAATGATCACCGTCAATCCAGCCGACGATTGGGCCATACAGGTAATGTCATGAAAGCCATGCTGCTTAGACAACTCAGCAGAATCACAGCAAACAGTGAGCCCCTGAGTCTTGTAGAGATGCCCATCCCGGAACCGCAAGCCCACGAAATCTTACTCCGGGTGCATTACTGTGGCGTATGCCACACCGAGCTGGACGAGATTGAAGGTCGGCTGCCACCGCCTGAATTGCCTGTTATCCCCGGCCACCAGGTTATCGCGGAAGTAGCAGAATGTGGTGCACAGGCAACCAACTATGCTCTGGGAGATCGCGTTGGTGTCGGCTGGATTCATCAGTCCGACGGCACTGAGTTCGAAAATCTTGCTGATACATTTGTTGCAACCGGCTGCGACACTAACGGCGGATATGCACAGTTCATGACGGTACCAGAGCGTTATGCGGTGCCGATTCCCGAAGTGTATGGTGACGCTGAAGCCGCGCCGCTGTTATGTGCCGGTGCTATCGGTTATCGCGCGCTCAAGCTGACAGGCGTGCAGAACGGCCAGCCACTTGGGCTGTGCGGCTTTGGCGCATCCGCACATATTGTCCTGCAGCTCGCCCAGCACTGCCTGCCCGATTCGCCGATATTCGTTTTCGCCCGCACAGATGCAACGCGGGGTTTTGCCAGGGATATGGGTGCCAGTTGGACAGGTGCACATAACGAGACGCCACCTGTGCCGATGCAGGCAATCATTGATACAACACCGGCGTGGCTACCGATTGTGCAGGCGCTGCAGAATCTGGCTCCGGGCGGACGCCTGGTCATCAATGCCATTCGCAAGGAGAGTCGCGATCAGACCGCGCTGCAACTGTTGTCTTATGCCAGACACCTGTGGATGGAGCGTGAAATCAAATCCGTTGCAAATATTACACGTGCCGACATTGCTGAATTTCTGCCCCTGGCCGCGGCAGCCGATATACGCCCGGAAGTGGTCTGTTACCCGCTGGAACAGGCAAATGAAGCGCTCCGCGCGTTGAAATTCCACCCTACTCTGGGCGCTAAGGTACTACGCTGCGACTGACCAAAATACGTAGAAGACACAGTGTACCCGCTCGCGGTCTAGTGAGAGGTTGGTATTCTGATTGGAGCGGCAGTCTATGTACGTTTTGTTACTGGGGAGCTTGCTGGGCATTGGTTTGTGGTTGATTACCACTGCCCATAAAAGAAAGTTGCGCGTCTGGTTCGGTTCTGTGTTGATCGCAGGCGCGGTCCTGCTGGTTGCACTGATGACCATTTGGGCAGAATACCTCTGGTACGACGCGCTGGGATATGTGCATCGTTTCTGGACGTTTACGCTGACACCTGTTTTTGTAGTGGCCGCTGGTGCAATCCTTGCCGCTATCGCACCGTTCATTCTGTTACGACGTTCTGGTCCGCACTTGCGGCGTTTGGCCATCACACTGGCCGCCGCCGGAGGAATCGTGTGGGGCCTGGCATCCTGGCGACTGGTGCTTCTGTATCTCAATAGTGAACCTGCCGGTGTGGTTGAACCCATGCTGGGTTTCGACGTCAGCTTCTATCTCTTCACATTGCCGTTGCTGGACAGCCTGTTTGGTCTTGGCCTGTTTGTCGCCCTCATTTTACTCGGCGTGGTGCTGTTTCTGCGCGAGGACAGTTTTGGATTAATCAATTTCAAGGCGCCCTATACAGCCCCGGCAACACCTCTACTGATTCCACTGGCGAGCTTGTTACTTGCTGTTGTGTTTGCCTTTGGTGCTGCTCTAAGTGTGTTCCACCTGTTGTATTCACAAATGGGTGTCGTCCTGGGACCTGGCTGGACCGACGTTTATGTACGCTTACCCGGACTGTTGTTGTTAGGTGTGATATTTCTTATCGCCGGCACGCTGCCGTTAAGTCCGCGTTTTCGCAGATTCATGACCCATCTTGTCGAACGACGATTGCCTATAGGGCCGCCAACGCTCATGGCGGTTTTAGGTGCATGGACGGTCATTGGCGGTTTATGGCTGGTTCTGGTTGTGGCAGCGCCACAGCTTGTGCAGTGGCTGGTTGTTAAACCCAATGAAATCACGTTCGAAGTGCCGTATATCAAGCGCAACATTGAGTTCACGCGCAAGGCTTTCAAACTGGATGAGATCGAAGAACGACAGTTTGCAGCGGAAGCCAGGCTGACGGAGGCTTCAGCCGCGGACAACCAGCACCTGCTGTCCGAGGTGCGTTTGTGGGATTGGCGAGCGCTGGATGCCGTGTATAAACAGTTTCAGGAAATCCGGCTGTATTACGAGTTTGTTGACGTGGATATCGACCGTTACCAGATTGGCGATCGTTACCGACAGGTCATGGTTGCCGCTAGAGAACTCGCGCAACGTAACCTTCCCGAGCGCAGCCAGACGTTCGTGAACCAACGCTTCAAGTACACCCATGGCTACGGTTATACGCTCGCTCCAGTGAGCGACTTCACACCCGAAGGGTTACCAAATCTGTTAGTCAAAGACATACCACCTGTCACCAGCGACGAGGCACTGCGCGTTAAGCGCCCGGGTATCTACTATGGTGAGCTCACGTCGGAGCCTGCGGTGGTCAACACGTCTGAACCGGAGTTCGACTATCCGAGTGGCGAAACAAACGTATACACGCACTATTCCGGCACAGGCGGCGTAGTCCTCGACAGTTTCTGGCGAAGGTTCCTGTTTGGCTGGAAATTCGACGGTACTGTACTTTTGCTGTCCAGCTACCCACACGAGCAAAGTCGGATTTTGTATAACCGTCAGATCCAGCAACGTGTGCGCAAGATCGCGCCGTTCCTGGTCTTTGATCAGGATCCGTATATTGCCGCGGTCGATGGTCGGCTGGTATGGATTGTCGACGCTTTTACCAGCTCCAGTTATTTTCCCTACAGCCAGCCCTTTGAATCCCATGAACAGATTGAATTCCGTGGTCCGGAAATCGGTGAACGCACAGTGCGGCGTCTGCACGGTGAAAACTATGTCAGAAATTCGGTCAAAGCTGTCGTCGATGCTTATGACGGTAGTGTTGATCTATATGTTTTTGAACCGGATGATCCAATAATTAACGCCTGGCAACGTGCCCTTCCCGGGCTTTTCAAACCCAGGCAGGCAATGCCAGAGAGCGTGCGCGCACATGTGCGTTATCCCCAGGACCTGCTGCTGGTTCAAGGTCTCATTTTCGCCCGCTATCACATGACCGATCCAGAGGTGTTCTACAACCAGGAGGATGTCTGGGTTCGTGCAACCGAAAAGCATTATCAGGATGTCAAACCCGTGGAACCCTACTATGTCATGTGGGAGCAGCCGGGATCGGATCAGGCCGAATTTGTATTGATCCTGCCGTTCACACCAAAGAACAGACAGGTGCTGATCGGATGGATTGCGGCCCTATCGGACGGCGACAATTACGGCCGTTTTATCGCATACAAGTTCCCCAAGGAGAAAAGGGTGCTTGGACCGCAACAGGTGGAAACCAAGATCGATCAGGATGCCTTTCTTTCTGGACAGTTGACGCTTTGGAACCAGCAGGGCTCAGAAGTGATCCGCGGCAATGTATTGGCCATTCCTGTTGACGACTCGCTGTTGTACGTCGAGCCCATCTATTTGCGTGCCGATACGGCTGCCTACCCGGAGTTGCGTCTCGTTGCAGTCATGCAGGGCGATACCCTGAGTTATGCGGAGACCTTTGAAGAAGCACTGCTCGGCTTGTTTGCTGATGAGCCGATTGCCATGCAAGCCAAACCTTCAAACGATGGGTCTATGGCAGAACTTGCAAGCGCGGCCAGGGGCGCTTTTGATGCCTACCTGGCTGCACTTGGCGAGCAGCGCTTTCTGGATGCGGCTAAGCAGCTGCAGGTTTTGAGCGAAGTACTGTCGCAAATGAATACGCCACAGGTCGAGCAGCCGACAACCGAAAGGCCCTGATCAGGTCGGTGACAGGCTCGAAACTGAAGAGGAATAACCCATGGCCCGTATAACCGGTTCGGATTCATCGCCCCGCGTTGCTGCTGAATTGTGTGATCCGTTGATCAATAGAGGCACTGGTTTTTCGGCGGATGATCGTCGTACCCGGCAACTTGAAGGATTGCTGCCACCGCGTGTGGAGTCGCTTGTTGAACAGGCAGCACGCGTGCTCAGCAACCTCCGCGATCAGCACAACCCCCTCGATAAGTATAGTTATCTCAGCGCGCTGCGGGATGAAAACGAGACGCTCTTCTATCACGTTGTGCTCGACAACCTGGAGGAGATGCTGCCGATCATCTATACACCTACAGTGGGCGAGGCCTGCACTCAGTGGAGTCGTATCTATGAACGGCCACGGGGACTCTACATCTCGGCATTTGCGCACCGCGGGCGCGTAGCTGAGGTGCTCGAAAATTGGCCTCGCCCGCAGGCGAGCGTCATTGTAGTCACCGATGGGGGGCGCATCCTCGGTCTCGGTGATCTTGGGGCAAACGGTATGGGTATACCGATCGGCAAACTGTCGCTGTATACGGCGTGTGCCGGCATTGCGCCGGAAATCTGCCTGCCGATTGCTCTTGATGTTGGTACCGACAATGCTTCGCTGCGAAATGATCCGCTGTATCTGGGTGAACGCCAGGCGCGCCTGACAGGCGCACCCTACGATGAATTCATCGAGGAATTTGTGTCTGCTGTGCAGACTGTATTCCCAGAGACTATCCTGCAATTTGAGGATTTCAACAACGCAAGCGCGTTCCGACTGCTGGATCGTTACAGCAACACGCTGTGCTGTTTTAACGACGATGTGCAAGGCACCGGCGCGATGGGACTTGCTGGCTTATACTCTGCGGGACGCATTACAGGGCAGGGCCTGGCTGAACAACGAATACTGTTTGTTGGCGCCGGCGAGGCCAACCTTGGCTTTGCAAGGACCGTTGTAGCAGCCATGCAGCATGAAGGCCTTTCGGCAGCGCAGAGCAAGGCACGATGTTTATTCATGGACTCGCGTGGCCTCGTCGTAACAAGCCGTACTGATCTGCCGGCGTGGAAGTCTGTTTTTGCACAGGACCGCGCACACACGACTGACACCAGAACCGTCATCGAAGATTTTGCCCCCACGGCCATCATCGGTGCTAGCGGGGTGGGCGCAAGGTTCGATGAGGACATGCTGTCTGCGATGGCGCGCATCAACCATCGACCTATTGTCTTTGCGCTGTCGAACCCGACCTCTAAGGCCGAGTGCACCGCCGAGCAGGCGTTTGCCTGGACCCAGGGGCGAGTGGTGTTTGCCAGCGGCAGTCCGTTTCCTCCGGTCACCTATGAGACGCAAACCTATTCGCCCGGGCAGGGTAATAACTTTTATGTATTTCCAGGCGTCGGCCTTGGCCTGCTGCTCGCCGGTGCAACACAGGTCAGCGACGAGATGTTTCTGGCCGCTGCCCACGCACTGGCAGATTGTGTATCTGCAGCTGATCTGGAACAGGGCAGATTGTTCCCTCCCGCTGCTGGTATGCGTGACGTCGCCGTTGCTGTTGCGGCGGCAGTTGCAGACGTGGCACACGCGCAAGGGTACGCCACACGCCAGCCAGAACAGGACCTTTGCGCTGCGGCTGCGAGTTACATGTATGTGCCGCATTACAGCTGAGTGGGAACTGAGTTTCGATCAACTCACGACGTGGGAGATAGCGCTGTAAGAAAAGGTGGGTTAATTTTGCTGGAGACCGCTGATCTGCGTCCCCGCCTTACCTTCGAACGCGGCAATTATGTCCTCAACTGCACAGATACAGGCGCGTTTTGCTGTTGCTTCTACAAATTCGAGCGCGCTTGCAAGCTTTGGCGCAATAGATCCCGCATCCAGCGACCCCGACGCAAGCAGCTTCCTGCAAGCCGGACTGTCGAGTTCAGGCAGGGCTTTGGCTTGTACCGCGCCATAGTCTGCGTAGACGTAATCAACATCAGTGGCAAACACCAGAAGTTCCGCCTGCAGGGCGATAGCTAACTGCGCCGCCACCCAATCTTTGTCTATGACGGCATTGAGGGGCTCACCCGCGATAGTAACAGGCACGCCGCCACCGCCCGCTGCAACAACGTGGTGGCTGCGCAACAGACGCCTGATGGCATCCAACTCGACAACTTCTTGCGGCTTTGGTGACGGCACTAACAAGCGCCATCCTCCTGCAACCTGCACACAGTGCTGATCAGCCGGGTAGAACGGCAAAATGGCGCCAATGGGTTTGATGGGGGGGCCTGGTTCATTCGCAACCGTCACACGTGTCACGATGGCAACAGTGGGTTTCGGCATTGCCTGGGCAAGGAGATAACCCAGCTCGCCTTGAGTCTGTGCTGTGTGAATATCCAGATCGGCAATATCGCCGTCGTCCCGCAGCAGACGACCTACCTGCGGGCCATTGCCATGTACAACAAGCAATCGCACGCCCTGAAATGCCTGCGCGTGCAGCGTCTGCTTAAGTTGATTGATACGCCCACGCTCGACACCGTAACCGGCCTCACCGGGATGGCTCAACCCATGTCCACCGATGGCCAGAACAATGAGCGGTGCCTGGTCAGCTGCAGGCGGCAAGATAGGTCTCCACGAAGTCCATCAGGGCGGGTTTGCCCGTATCCTGATATTCGTAGTGGACGCGAACAACCGGGACCTCAAGCGCCAGCGCATGGGCCAGATCGATGGGTGAGCCGGACACTACCGCATCTACCTTAGACCGCTTTATGGTTTCCGCCATCGCCTCGCGTTGCGCACGACTGTAGCCCATTGCCGGTAACACCGGACCGATATGAGGATACTGCGCAAAAACCGCGGCGATTTCCGGGGTAGCAAATTCTCGCGGATCAACAATCTGGCCGATGTTGAGATTACGCACTGCTTGAAAACCAGCCCCGTGGGGCATACCCCCATGTGTAATCGTCGGGCCATCTTCGATGATCATAATTCGCGCGCCAACCAGACGTTCCGGCGTATCGATGCGCACCGGCGAAGCCGCGAAAATCCTGTCTGCACGAGGCACAATCCTGTCCAGTTCGCGTTGCAGCGTGGCCACTTGTTGTTGCGATGCGGCATCCACTTTATTGACAACGATAAGGTCTGCACGTAACAGCACTGAATCACCCGGATAGTGGGTGGTCAGCTGCGTCGGCCGGAGCGCATCCACGACAACAATGTTGTAGCCAGGCTCAATAAACGGATGGTCATTATTGCCCCCATCCCACAAAACAACGTCTGCTTCTACCTCCGCCGCGTGCAGAATTTTTTTGTAATCCACGCCGGCAAAAACGACACCGCCGCTGGCGATGTGAGGCTCGTATTCTTCCCGTTCTTCGACCGTACAATTGGCCTCGTCAAGGTCCGCAAAGCTCTGAAACCGTTGCACGGTTTGTTTGGCAAGCTCACCGTAGGGCATTGGGTGACGAAGGACCGCGACGTTTTTACCTGCATCAGTCAATTGCCGGGCTATGTAGCGGGCAATCTGCGACTTACCACAACCGGTGCGGACGGCGCACACTGCAATCGTCGGCTTGTGTGTTTCGAGCATAGTGGCTTTCGGGCCAAGCAACGCAAAGTTTGCGCCCGCAGCAAACGCTGCTGCTGCAATGTCCATGACATGGTCGCGTGTCACGTCACTGTAAGCGAATACCACCTCATCCACCTGATGTTGCAGACACAGCTGTTGTAACTGCGCTTCCGGCCATATGGGAATACCAGCCGGATACTGCGGCCCGGCGATACTTGCTGGAAATTGTCGTTCCGCAATCCCCGGGATCTGCGCTGCCGTAAAGGCGACAACTTCAACCGTGGCATCGTCTCGATAGACCACATTAAAATTGTGGAAGTCCCTGCCGGCTGCGCCACAAATGACTATCTTTCTACGTTGCATTGTCACAAGACGAGGTTCGCCTACCTGCTGAGGTACGCGAGCGCACGATTAATGGTAACAATCTGTTCCACATCGCTTTCCGGAATGTCGATGTTAAGACGGGCATGCAGGCCGGCAACAATGTTGAGTAAATCCATGGAATCCAGGTCCATTTGCTCGCGAATATCCTCGTCATCGTCGATCACGTCAGGCAGGCAACCCGGGGCAACCTCATCCATGACGTCCAGCAACACCTTGCGCAGATCTTCTTTCGACATCTGAACCTCCATTAAAGTTGTTGGGGATTGTTGAGCAGCTCAGCAATTGTGTTCAGCAACAGCGCCCCCCGACGCCCGTCGCTGACCCGATGATCTGCTGACAGGCTGATACCGACAGTGTGCCGGGAGACAATTGAACGGTCAGACATCGACCAGGGCCGGTCAACCACTTTGCCAAATCCAATACAGGCCACCTGGGGTGGATAGATGATGCCAAACACCGACTCAACACCACGGTCGCCGAGACTGGTGACGGTCACCGTGGGGTCGCGAAATTCTGACGCCCGGTAGCGTCCGGCGCGCACCCGTTGTGTCAGGTCGCGCAGTCCCGCCATCACCTGTTCAAGGGAAAGTTCATTTGTATCGTGGATAGCAGGTGCAACCAGCCCGCCACCGCGGATAGCAATGGCAACACCCACGTTGATGCGCGGGCTTGCAGTGTAGGTGTCATCCACATAAGCGCCGTTGAATTCCTGATACCTGGACAGCGCAACTGCAGTGGCCTTAATAAACAGCGCAGGCGCCAGTATGCGCTCCGCGGGCGGTTTCTCTTCGTTGGTCTGAGCCAGCCACTGCATGGCCACCTCCACATCCACTGTTGTACTCAGGTAATAATGGGGTATTTCGCGTTTGCCACGGGCCATGGCGGCGGCGATGGCGCGGCGCATCTTGGCAGCCGGGTCGTCTTCAGCTGCTGCCTCTTTTGCGGTGGCAGTCTGCCCCGGTTCAACCGCTGCCTGCACGTCTGCATAGACCACGGCACCTGCAGGCCCTGATCCATGCAGCGTGCTGATGTCGACACCCTGTTCCGCAGCCAGGCGTCGCGCGGCGGGAGAAACGCGCTGCCCGCCTTGTGGTGGTGGCGGTGCGGGTACCGCCGGAGCCGGGACATCGCCAGATTCGTGTACGGGGGTTTCTGTGGCAACTTCCGTCTGCGCGACGTCGTCCATTTCCATCGCGCCGGTGCGAATTTCTGCCAGCGGCTCACCCACCGCAACCTCACTGTCGAGCTCTACCAGGTAGCGCTCTAACACACCATCCTCAAACACTTCGATTTCGATGGCACCTTTGTCGGTTTCCACCACGGCAATAAGATCACCTCGCTTGACCTGATCACCTGGGGCCGCAAGCCATTCAATCAAGGTTGCCGATTCCATGTCAGATCCGAGACTCGGCATGCGAAACAGGCTCATGCGGACATACACATCGCACGAGCTTTTGCGACGATGGTCTCAACCTGGGGAATGCTGGCCGCTTCCATATGTTTGGCGTAAGGAATAGGCACCTCTGCACTGCACACACGCTCTACCGGCGCGTCCAGAGACCAGAATGCCTGCTCCATGATGCGCGCCGAAACTTCCGCAGCCAGACTGCCCGAACGCCAGCCTTCATCAACAATCAGGGCACGCCGGGTTTTACTCACCGACGCCATGATGGTTGCATCATCCAGCGGGCGCAGACAGCGCAGATCGATCACTTCCACATCCAGTCCCTGCCCGGACAGTTGCTCCGCTGCAGCCAGAGCCTTGAACAGCGAGCCGCCGTAGGTCAGCAAGCTGAGGTCGGCGCCAGGACGACGAACTGCCGCTCCTTCCAGCTGTACAGCCGACGGATCACCTACCTCACCTTTTGTGTTGTACAACATGACATTTTCAAAAATCAGCACCGGATCGGGATCATCCAGGGCTGCCTGCAGCATACCCTGCGCATCTTCAACGGTGGCAGGCGCAACCACTTTCAGACCCGGGATGTGTGCATACCAACCTTCCAGGCTATGGGAATGTTGAGCCGCCAGTTGTTTACCCGCACCGGTGGCCATGCGAATAACGATGGGCACACCAAACTGCCCGCCGGACATGTGCCGCACGGTCGCCGCCGTGTTCATGATCTGATCCAGAGCTAACAGACTGAAGTTAACCGTCATCAGCTCAACAATGGGGCGCATGCCGCCCATGGCGGCACCGATGCCGGCACCGGTGAAACCAGACTCCGCCAGCGGGGTATCGCGTACCCGCTCATCTCCAAACTCCTCCAACATGCCTGCGCTGACGCCATAACATCCGCCGTAGCGGCCGACGTCTTCACCCATGAGAAACACGCGCTCATCAGCCCGCATAGCAGCACACATACCTTCTCGTACGGCTTCCCGATAAGTGAGCTCAGACGACATCACTGCCAACCCCGTAAACGTGTTCATACAATTGATCAACCGACTCGAACGGGGCCTCTTCCGCAGCGGCTGTTGCGCTGTCAATCTCTGCCATCACGCGCGCCTCAATCTCATCGATGTCGCTTTGATGGATAACATGTGAATCCATCAGCCAGTTCTGAAAACGCACTATCGGGCCCCGCTGGCGCCACTCTTCCACCTCGGCTTTGTCACGATACTTTTGTGCATCAAACATGGAATGGGCGCGGAAACGGTAGGTTTTGCACTCTAAAAACACCGGCCCCTGACCTGCTCGTACTTGAGCCACAGCGGCACGTGCAGCCAACGTCACGGCAATGACATCCATGCCATCCACACTCTGGGCAGACACGTCGTAACTCTCGGCCTTCTTCACCAGGTCAATCTCAGATTCAGACCGTGATAACGCCGTGCCCATGGCGTAACCATTGTTTTCGCAGACAAACAACACCGGCAGCTGCCACAGTTGTGCCAGGTTGAGGCTTTCGTGAAACTCTCCTTCTGCAACCGCACCTTCGCCGAAGAAACACACCACCACCTCGTCACGCCCGGCCATCTTTGCGGCCAGCGCGAGACCCACGGCCATGGGCAGGCCACCGCCTACAATGGCATTGCCACCATAGAACCGCGTGGCGCGATCAAACAAATGCATTGAGCCGCCGCGACCGCGGCTGCAGCCGGTTTGTTTGCCGAGCATTTCAGCCAGAATCGAAGTCATCGACACACCGCGTACCAGGGCATGTCCGTGTTCGCGATAGGTTGCGACAACCGCGTCGCGTGCTTCGAGATTCGGGATGATGCCAACCGCCACCGCTTCCTCACCATCGTATAAATGGAGAAAGCCGCGAATCTTTTCCTGGCTATAGAGTTCTGCGCACTTATCTTCAAACCTGCGGATGCGCACCATTTGAGCTAACAGCTCAAGTGATAGTTCGCGACCGATGCGTAATGCGTCCGGGTTAGTCATTTTCAACAGTTTCCAAAGTCGAGGTATCGCCTTCTTCCAAACCCAGGACCCGCGCTTTCACCAGACGGCGCATGATCTTGCCGCTACGGGTGCGCGGCAGCTCGGGTAAACACTCGATGCTGCGCGGTGCCACTGATGGACCCAGGCGTTTACGCGCGTGGGCCATGACTTCTCGCTGCAGGGTTTCATCCCACTGGTAACCGGGATTGACCGCCACGAATGCCGCCACCGCCTCACCCATGGTTTCGTCCGGCAATCCGATCACCGCAGCTTCCGCTATCGCAGCATGGGCCAGCAATGTGCTTTCCACTTCAAACGGGCTGATCAAATGACCGGCGGACTGAATGACGTCGTCAGCGCGACTGATGAACCAGAAATACCCGTCCACGTCACGTTTAACCAGATCCCCGGTTTGATACCAATCACCCGAGAAACAGCGTTCGTAACGCTGCATCTCATTTATGTAACCGCGCATCATTGACGGCCAGCCTTTGCGCAGCACAAGTTCTCCAACTTGATCGGTGCCCAGCTGTTCGCTCGGAGCGTTTTGCGCGACAACCGCAGCTTCCACACCCGGCAGCACCTTACCCATTGCGCCCGGTTTTACTTCTTCCCCCGGGCAGTTAGCAATCATGATGCAGCCGGTTTCCGTCTGCCACCAGTTGTCGTGAAACGGCTGGCCGAACGCTTCCTGCCCCCAGAGTACTGCGGAAGGATTAAGCGGCTCACCGACACTGGCCATAAAACGGAGATCCGGAAATTGGTGTTCACGGGTCAGCTCCAGACCTGCTTTCATCAGCATGCGGATCGCGGTGGGTGCTGTGTACCAGACATTCACCCGCTCCTCAGCGAGTATCTGATACCAGCGCCGTGGATCAAATTCCGCTTCATCAACAAGCAGATGCACGCCATGGGTCAGTGGCGCAATGATGCCGTAGGACGTACCTGTTACCCAACCCGGATCTGCCGTACACCAGTACCTGTCACCCTGATGCATATCTAAGGCCGCAGCCGCTGAGACATGGTGCCCGACAACCGCTTCATGCACATGCATAACACCTTTGGGTCTGCCTGTGGTGCCGCTGGTGAAATGAATCAGAGCCAGGTCATCTGGCGCAGTGGCCACTGCCGGATAGTCCAGCACGCCGGCATCCATGAAGGTGCTGTAATGCAGGGTACCAGCGGGGGCATCATCAGGTTCGCCATCAATAATGATGACGTGTTTCAAGCTGTCGAGCTGCTTAAACCACGACGCGACTTTGCGGCGAAACAATGATGCGGTGGTCACCAGCACGTCAGCGCTGCCAATTTCCATTCGGGTGCGAATCGGCTCCGGACCAAACGCGGAAAACAAAGGGGTAAACACAGCACCGCGGCGCAGCGTGCCGAGTGCGGTCACATACAGTTCCGGAACTCGCCCCAGCAAGCTGAACACCCGACCACCACGCGCAACGTCATGCGCATCCAGCGCACTGGCGAAGCACGCCGTCGCGGCTGTCAATTCAGCATAAGAGATAGATTCGGCGCTGCCATTTTTACGCAGAAATTTGATCGCCACATCGTTGCCATGTCCTGCAGCGATTTGCCGGTCTAACGCCACCTCAGCGATGTTGAGCGAGCCGTCCCGGGTGAACGTCGCCGACACTGCCTGCCACGCATTGTCTACCAATATGTATACCCGCTTGCAAACCTGCACTTGACGTTAACACTACCGACCAAGCGGGCAATACGTGAATCCCACAGCCAGTCAGGCTCGCCGCATCAGCCACCGCCGCAGGCCTTTTTCCAACTCGACAATTAAAAACAGCGCCACCCCGGCAAGCCCGATAAGGGCCCAGGTCTGCACATCCAGCGTTCTGGATTCAAACAGGAGTTGAAAGGGTGCCGTGAAGGTAAACAACAACTGCAGAAATATCACCACGCCAATGACGCCAAACAATACCGGGTTGCCCAGCAAGCCGGACATACTCATCGACGAGTACTGCAGGTGCCTTACATTCAGAAGGTAGACGATCTCAAACAGTACCAGGGTGTTCACGCTAACCGTGCGCGCGTATTCCACAGAGTGGTCAGTAGATACCAGGGTGAACACAAGCATGATGCCTGAAAACATCAACAGGCTGACAAACGCAGTACGCCACAACACCATCGGACTCATCAGCGATTCACGCGAGGGAACCGGCGGGCGCTGCATGACAGATCCCTCACCAGGCTCGAAAGCCAGCGCAACACCCAACGTGACCGCAGTGATCATGTTAATCCATAAGATCTGCGCCGGGGTCATGGGCAGCTGCAAACCAAATATCAGCGCGATAGCAATGACCAGCGCTTCGGCAACGCTGGTCGGCAACAGGAACACCACACTTTTGCGTATGTTGTCGTAAATAATGCGGCCGGCCTCAACGGCACCGACAATGGAGGCAAAATTGTCATCCGCCAGCACCATATGTGCCGCATCGCGCGCGGCCTGGGTACCTTTACGCCCCATCGCCACACCCACATTGGCACGTTTAAGCGCCGGAGCATCGTTTACCCCATCACCCGTCATGGCCACGATGTGCCCTTGTTTCTGCAGGCTCTGTACCAGCAACAGCTTGTGCATCGGACTGGTGCGCGCAAAGATGTGGTTGTCCACCGCCGCCTGATCCAGAGCGGACGGACTCATGCCATCAAGCGCATCGCCACTGATCACCGTCAGGTTCTCCGCCAGTTGCAAATCGCCGCCGATGGCCAAGGCGGTTTCTACATGATCACCAGTAATCATCTTGACTTCGATACCAGCACCCCGGCAGCGGATTAAAGCCTCAGCAACCTCCGCACGTGGCGGGTCAACGACGCCGATCACACCCAGCAGCTGCAACTTACCCTGCCAGCCCAGATCTTCAATACTGGTGGATGCTTGGGCCAACTCGTACCGCGCCAGCGCAAGCACCCGATGGCCACTGCAGGCCAGATCAGAAACACCCGTGTGCCAACGCTCCATCGAGATGGGCTGGGACCCATCAACAGTTAACTCGGACACACAGAATGTAAGCACCGTTTCCGGTGCGCCTTTGACATACAGCACACCGCCATCATCAGCAGTGCGGTGCAGGGTCGCCATGAAGCGCTGTTCAGATTCAAACGGTATCAAGTCGATGCGGGGCAGAGCATCCTGGGTTGCTTCGCTGTCGATCCCTGCTTTACGCGCCAACACAATCAGTGCCGCTTCCATGGGATCACCCACTACGCTGTCGTCGTGGGCATCAACATCCACGCGAGCGTCATTGCAGCAGACCCCGGCGGTTGCTAATTCCGCAATCAGGGCAGACGCGCGCTCACCATTGTCCGCGCTGATCTCTCCTGGCTCGCTATAGCCGACTCCGCTGACGATATGTTTCCCTGCTGCCGTGAGTACCACACGTACGGTCATTTCGTTGGCTGTCAGCGTACCGGTCTTGTCAGTACAGATGACATCGACCTCCCCCAGGGTTTCCACCGCTGGCAGGCGGCGCACGATGGCATTACACCGCGCCATCTTACGCACACCGATGGCAAGCGTGATGGTAATGACTGCCGGCAGCCCCTCAGGAATTGCAGCAACCGCAATGCTTACCGCTGCGATGAGCATCTCCGCCAGGGCATAGCCGTGCATGTACGCGCCGAACAACGCAACGCCACCAGAGATAACCAGAATTAACAGCGACATCCGCCGCGAAAACAGCGAAATTTTATCGAGCAATGGCGTCGAGAGAGACTCGATGGTTTGTAACGCTCCGGAAATAAGGCCCATTTCAGTTTCGGCCCCGGTGGCAAGCACCAGAGCGTTTGTCGAACCACGCGTCATCAATGTGCCGGCATAAACCATGTTGCTACGGTCCTGCATGTCCACCTGCGTCGCCAGATCGGCGTCATGTTTGTCCACGGCTACCGATTCACCCGTCAGCACTGACTGGTCAACCTCCACATTTCGGCTATCGAAAATCCGCGCATCAGCCGGCACACGGTCGCCCGCCTGCAGGGTAATGACATCTCCGGGAACCAGCTTTTGAGCATCGATTTCGACAAAACTGCCAGCCCGTTTAACGGAAACCTTTGTGCTCAGCATCTGGCGAATGGCACGAATGGCTTGCTCCGCCCTGCCCTCCTGTACAAAACCGACGATGGCATTGACGAACACCGCCGCGACAATCACCGCGGTATCGAGCCAATGATCCAGCAGGGCTGTGAGCAGCGCAGCCACGATCAGCACATAAAGCAGAACATTGTTGAACTGTCGGAAAAAGCGTCTAACCGGACTGGGCTGGCGCTCTGCCTGTACAAGGTTTGGTCCATGCGCTTCTAGACGCGCTGCAGCTTCCAATACCGTCAGCCCTTCAGTGGATGCACCAATCTCGGCAAAACAGCCGTCCAACGGCAGACTGTGCCAAGGTCTACGGTTCTGTTTAGCCTTTTCGGTCATATCAGCAGAATATTAGAAAATCGCACCGATAGGCGACTAGGGGAAGTCCCTAAGTCGCAAATGCGCAGTGGCGTGTTCCAATCAGCCCAGAAACTGAACAGCGAGCACTTACATGTTAATTGGCGTACCCAGGGAGATTAAAGCAGACGAGTATCGGGTTGGCCTCACACCAGCCAGCGTTAGAGAGCTTGTCACTCATGGTCATAAAGTACTGGTCGAACATCTCGCCGGTGACGTGATTGGCTTACACGACGAGGACTATACCCGCGCCGGTGGGCAGATCTGCGCAACCGCTGAGGAAATTTTTGCCCAGGCCGAACTCATTGTAAAAGTCAAAGAACCACAGCCAGCCGAAGTGGCCATGCTGCGTGAAGGACAGGTGTTGTTCACTTACCTGCACCTGGCAGCCGACGCAGAGCTGACCCGCAATTTGGCGGCGACAGGCTGCACCGCCATCGCTTATGAAACGGTTACCGACCGGTTTGGCGCACTACCCCTGCTGGCACCCATGAGCGAAGTTGCCGGACGCATGTCAGTACAAGCGGGCGCCCACTGCCTGGAAATAGAGCAAGGCGGGCGCGGCATATTGATGGGCGGCGTGTCTGGCACCCCAGCGGCCAAAGTGACCATTTTAGGTGGTGGCGTGGTTGGCGCCAATGCAGCCCGAGTGGCTCTGGGTATGGAAGCTGATGTCAACATCCTGGATATTTCCCTGCATACCCTGACCCAGCTGGATACCCATTTTGGCGGTGGTCTTAACACGGTGTTCTCAACTGTGGACGCTTTACAACAGTGCGTTGCAGAGGCGGATCTGGTGATTGGCGCGGTTCTGGTACCTGGCGCGTCTACGCCTAAACTGGTAACCGAAGATATGGTGCGGGACATGAAAAAGAGCGCGGTGCTGGTGGATGTTGCCGTGGACCAGGGCGGTTGTGCAGCCACCTCGAAACCAACCACCCACTCCAATCCCACCTACAGAGTCCACGATGTGGTGCACTATTGCGTCGCCAACATGCCGGGTGCTGTGGCACGCACTTCTGCCTTTGCTCTGAATAATGCAACGTTGCCATTCGTGCTGGCATTGGCCAACCAGGGTGCGCACCAGGCGATGGCTGCAGATATCCACCTGCGCCATGGGTTGAATCTGCACGCCGGACATGTGACCTACGCGTCGGTGGCCGCCGCCACCGGTCTGATGCATAAACCTGCCGAGGAGGCATTAGGGCTGTAACGATTGTGGTGATCTATCAAAGAGCCCCTGCGCCAAATTCAAACCGCAACAGACAGCGTGACAAGGCCCGCCACGTAAAGGACCAATATAACCAGACTCTCAATCCCAATATTTGCCGGCCCATGGCGTTCCCGGTAGATAAGCCCGAGTAACAGCACACCTGCCATCAACAGCGAATTGGCGAGCCAGAACATCTCGTCTTGAGAGAACGCACTGTATATGGAGCCCTCTCTGTAGGCGGCGTCTGAAGCAGCAATGAACAGAGTATCAAACGCATTACCGCCAACGATGTCGCCCAACGCCAGATTTAAAGCGCCCAACCTTACCGCCGACACAGCAACCACCAATTCCGGAATCGATGTAGCAACTGCGGTGAATACACCGCCAACAACCCCCTGGGACAGACCGGTGTGTTCTGCTAAAGGCACAGCCAACTGCGCAAGCGACCAACCCGCTGCAGCTACAACTAGAGCGCAGGCGGCAAACTTAAGCCACATCAATGGCAGACTTTTCTGCAAGTTGCCTGATTGGGATTGCTGCTCCGTATTCGTATCACTGGTGCGTCTAGGTAGCCACATCGGCGTTTCGTGAGTTTGCGCAAGCAAACGGAGACCAAATATGTAAACCACCAGCAGCAATAGTGAAGCCGGATGTATCCAGAACACCTCCAGCTCCGGAACCGCAACCCCTAACAGATGAACGCTAAGTAAAGTGATCAGCAATCCCGTCATAAACAGATTTTCAGCGGACGCGGCGGCATGTTCCAGATTGGCACGACGATAAACAATGTCGGCTATGGCTAAAAAAGTAGTTTGTGCAGCGATGCCACCCAAAGCGTTGCTGATGGCCAGTTCAGGGAATCCTTCGCTTGCGGCCACAACCGATGTTGTAATGCCTGAAAGTGAGGTCGCCGCTCCTATGAACAGCGCCCCCATAACTGCCTCACCAATACCGCTGGCGTGGGCCAGATCACGAGCCACTTCTGTCATCTGCACGCCAAACCAACCGATCACAACGGCGGTGCAGATGAACAAACCAACTATCAGCCATAAAGGCCAAAGAGAGATAATCGTGTGCATACAGGGATAACTTTCGGACAACCCGAACTTTCACTGTAAACGATGCAGCCCGCTGTATCATCCAGCGCGTGCAACTCGGAGGGTTAGCTTTGGATCAGGTCAGCAAAAAGATTCGTCGCTGGTATCGCAAGCGTCTAGTCGCGAGGCACGCCATCGACCCGACAATGTGGACCTGTGTCATCGACAAACTCGACTTGTTGGCAGGTCTTGCGCCTGCTGAGCTTGAGCGCCTGCGCGAGATTTCCACCCTGTTTATGCAAAGAAAACAGTTCTTTGGTATCTACGAGATGGAAATTAGCAATGAGGTCCGTGTCGCAATTGCTGCTCAAGCCTGCCTGCTGATCCTGAATCGAACAGCGTCGCATGAGACACATCCCTATCCAGGCTGGTCATCCATCATTCTTTACCCGGGACCTTTTGTTACCCGGCATAACTTTCGAGACGCCATAGGCGTGGTGCATGAACAGATTGCTGCACTGGAAGGGGAAACGAGTCGCAGCGGCCCCATTGTGCTCTCCTGGGAAGATGCCCGTCGGAGCGCCACCGCGCCTGGAGAGGGAAGAAACGTGGTACTTCACGAATTTGCCCACAAACTCGACTTCATGAATGGCGTGAGCAACGGATTCCCGCCTCTGCCCGCCGGCATGTCGGTTGAAGACTGGTCGCGGTCGTTCACTCACGCCTTCGAGCACTTACGCCATCGCGTTGATCACCATCATCCGACGCCGTTCAATTCCTATGCCGCAACCAATCCAGCTGAGTTTTTTGCGGTCATGACCGAAGCGTTCTTCCAGATCCCTCATCATTTAAGGGAGATCTATCCGCACGTCTACGAGCAGCTTCAGCGATACTACAAGCAGGATCCGATTCAACGACGGCCGCCAGTTGCGCATTTGCACAAACGTTTCCGAACCTGAATTGAGCAAACATCTTGCGTGGCAGACCTCCTGAGGTGGCGTGATACTCGAGTTCTGACCGGTAATAGGTGGTGATATTTGATGGAGCATTTTTTATGAGTCATGACGAAAAGCATCGCGCACATCGTGTGGGTTGGCTGCGTGCCGCGGTACTGGGCGCCAACGATGGCATTGTGTCTACAGCGAGTCTGATTATTGGCGTAGCTGCAGCGGGCACCACACAGGAAAACATTCTGCTCGCGGGGGTTGCCGGGTTGGTTGCGGGCGCCATGTCCATGGCTGCTGGAGAATACGTGTCGGTGAGTTCTCAGTCAGATACTGAAAATGCAGATCTGGCGCTGGAAAGAAAATCACTAGAGCAGAACCCCATGTTCGAAAAGAAGGAGCTGGCAAAGATATATGAAGAAAGAGGGGTTGAGCCTGAGCTGGCAATACAGGTTGCACATCAACTGATGAGGCATGACGCTCTCGGGGCTCACGCGCGTGATGAAATTGGTATTTCGCCGAATGGCGCCGCTCAACCCGTTCAAGCCGCGTTCTCTTCAGCCGGGACGTTTACCGTTGGGGCGGCGTTGCCGCTGTGTGTAGCATGGGTAATGCCCGCCGCTTCGCAGATACTTGCGATTGCAATATCGTCACTTTTCTTCCTGGCACTGCTTGGTGTTATTGCCGCGCGTGCGGGTGGCGCACCGATGATAACCGGCGCGGTCAGGGTTACTTTCTGGGGTGCCCTGGCGATGGCTTTGACCGCAGGTGTAGGGCAATTATTCGGCGTGGTGAGTTGAAAAATTCATTGTTCGCCATCCAACCTGTGGATCAGCTGCTTTTTTAGTGATCATTGTGCCGCTGTTGGCGGCCACCTTGGTGCGCAGTGTATGCGGTGCCAGCAATTCCACGAACGTGGTTTAGATGTTTGAGCGCTGTTTAAACTCATCTATCAGCCTGACGCGAAGCGTCATCTGCGAGCCAGGGCATCAAGCTGAAAGCTCTTGATGTTGCCATCAGGAGCTTTGCTTTGGAGAGAGGCTATTCCCCTGGGGCAGGTGTTATAACTTGTTGGGATGTCCACATGGCCAGATTGCAGTCTCCCATCATATTGAAATGTCGACCCAGCCTTTGCCCCTCAGGGTCTGCCCCGATAGCACCCATAAAGTTGCCATAACTGGTGAGGCTTTCGTTCACGGTAAAAAGCACAAAGTCAGGCGTATTCTGTCCGCCTGTCATGGATGCCATGGCATATACAGCACTGGGCGTATTGTCTCCCATAGCACTCAGCACACCATTGATGTGTGATGCCAGGTCGCGAATCTCAGCAGCACCAACACCGGGCATCAGTTGACAGGCATTGGTAGAAATGACATTAGCTTCAGCACCGCCATCTGCAGCACCTTCACGTTGAAACATGGGCATGATTGTACTCAGTCTCGGTTTACATTTAATGACCGCGTCAAAACGCGCCTGGACATCGGCAATCTCAGTTGCCGCCGCTTCAGCATCTGCGGAGGCCGCAAACGCCATGAAGTTTTCATGAGGGGCAAGCCATAAAAGGTCGAAATCGACATCACCTTTCAATAGTGTCCACATATAGGCCGGCCCGAGTGTTAAGCCTGCTTTATCGGCTTGTTTGAGGTAGTAATCTCGCGCGGTCATCACGTCTTTAGCACTTTTTCCAGGCTCATAGGAACAAGCCCAGGTTTCAACAACGGCGGGTGGCGCAGCTTCCTGAGCAAAGGTATTGGCACTCAGGGCTCCGAAAAGGGGCAACAACAGCAGTGCAAATATTCTGGTGGGTAAGTAGGTTATTTTCATAACGCATCTCCTTTCTGTATGAATGAAATCATCACGAAGGAGGTTGAAAGGAAGGTAATACAGGTGCGCATTCTGGTCTCAAGAGCGGCCATCGGCGCTCCTTGATCTCAGCCTCTACAGCGCAGATTGCCCGACAAATCGGCCTAAAAAACCAGGCTTTATATTTGATGCCCGTATAGCAGCTGACCTATGCTGTTAGATCAGCTTGCTGATATGCCTCGTTAAATCTGCCTTGCGCACTCATGCAAAGTTCAGCAGTTCTTCAGGTTTACCCCCTTCATTGCCCAGCACGTGTTTCAGATAGTCAGCATAAGACCCCATCCACATGCCGGCGGAGCGCTCACGCCCTGCAGCAGCATCACTCTTGGTGGACTTCATGTACCAGTTGTTACATCGCAGCCACACCTTGCCGTCTGAACTTGCCTCGCAAAGTGACGTCCAGCGTTCTACGGCATCCTGGCTGGGCTCCACCGTAGTGGTTCCGTCAGCAGTCATGCGTGCAACCAGCTGACTGATATACTTTGACTGCTCTTCACAAAGCAGCGTGACATTGGTCACGGGGTTCAGACTTTGTGGCCCGATCATCATGTAAAAGTTGGGCATGTCGTCAACGTGCAGTCCCCACAGAGAATGCGGGCGCGTCATTTGAAATTTATTGGCCTCGTTAGCACCAAACTTGTCCGCCAGCGTGACGCCGTCACGACCTATAATCGGAAACGGAATGAAGTTGCTGTCAAACCCGGTGGCATAGATGATCACATCAACATCATAGGTTTCCCCGCGAGCGATCTGCACGCCGCTTTCGGTAACGCGCACAACACCACCGGGGTCGTCCACCAGAGTGACATTGGGTTTGTTGTAGGTGGTGTAGTAATCATCGATGAACAACGCACGCTTACAGAAAAAGGGATAGTCCGGGGTCAGCTTTTCAGCGAGTTCGGGATCATCCACCTCCTGTTTGATCCGTTCAGCGATGCCCGCACAAATCGCAGCGTTGCGCTGTTCATCGTGCAGGTCATCAAAAGAGAAAGCGACCTCTGCTGGCGGCAGTTCTCCCTTCCAATCAACATAGCGCAACTCTTCACTGTAACCACCCGCTTTGAATCTTTCGATCATTTCCGGGGGGGTGGGCTCATCATCCCGTGGCAGACACCAGGTGGGGGTGCGCTGAAATACGGTGAGGTGTTCAACATCATCACAGATGGCGGTAATCACCTGGGCTGCAGAGGCGCCAGTGCCAATCACACCCACACGTTTGCCTTTCAGGTCAGCACTGGCATCCCACTGAGCGGTATGAAAACTCTCGCCACAAAAATCTGCCATGCCAGCAACTTCCGGCAGGCGCGGACTGGACAGCGGGCCATTGGCGGTAACTACGTGCTGGCAGGTAACAATCTCAGCGGGCGCACCGGTGATTGCATCTTCAGTGGTCACCTGCCAGACGCGCTCGCCGTCGTTGATGCAGCGCAGCTCAATGACCTTACGATTAAAATGCACCTTGTCGCGAATGCCGCAATGGTCGGTCAACAGTTCTGCATAGCTGGCAATCTCCTGCTGGCTGACATATTTCTTGGACGGAATGAAACCAGTTCGATCAAGGAACGGCAGGTAAGTGTAGGCTGGTACATCGCAAGCTGCGCCGGGATAAGCGCCCACACCGCCGTAACTCCAGACCCCACCTACAGACGTGTTCTTTTCAAAAAGGCAAACGTCCTCGATCCCCGCCTCTTTCAGGTAGCTGGTGCAGAGCAGGCCAGAGAAACCCGCTCCGATGACAACCACTTTGTGGTGGGGATATTGATCTGCAGCGGACATTGGCGCTCCTTGTTAGCAAGAAAGTCGGAAATTGTACTCGAAAAATCAGCCAGGCCGCTGCATCTAAGTAGCTCCCCCAATAGAACAATCATTGAAATACAGGACAATCGGAGGAACTTGAACAAAGGAATGTGGTGGCATGTCCGAAGTTGCAGCCCAACCTTCGGCAGGGCAAATCACACTGCAGGCACGGGACCTGGTCAAAGTTTACCAGGCCGGAGCAACAGAAATTCGCGCCCTCGATGGTGTGGACCTGGACCTTTTTACCGGCGAGTTAGTTGTGCTGGTGGGCGCTTCGGGAAGCGGCAAATCAACATTGCTCAACATTCTGGGTGGATTAGATACACCGACATCTGGAACGCTGCAATTCAGAAACGATCGGCTGGATACAGGCAACGACCTGATCATGACCCAATATCGGCGCCGTCACGTTGGTTTCGTTTTTCAATTCTACAACCTCATCGCCAGCCTGACTGCCGAGGAAAACGTCGCTCTTGTGACGGAAATCGCCGATGCACCACTGACACCGGCTGACGCTTTAGCACTGGTAGGCCTGGGTGATCGTCTGCGCGCATTTCCGGCAGAGCTGTCAGGCGGTGAACAGCAACGTGTGGCCATTGCGCGTGCCATTGCCAAGCAGCCGGACCTGCTTTTGTGTGATGAGCCGACCGGCGCACTGGACAGTAAAACCGGCGTGCTGGTACTGGCCGCGATTGAACAGGTGAACCGCGAACTGGGCACCACAACCGCACTCATCACGCACAACCGTTCAATCTCCGGCATGGCTGATCGCGTCTTGCGCTTTGCCGATGGCCGTATCGTGGAAACGTCCACTAACCACACACGTACGCCAGTCGCTGAGCTGGAGTGGTAGCCCGTGCACCCGCTGAATCGAAAAATACAGCGAGATCTGCTGCGTTTGCGCGGGCAGAGCCTGGCCATAGCGCTGATTGTCGCGAGCGGCGTTGGTGTACTTGTCATGTCGCTGGCGGCAATGCAGGCGCTCACCGATACTGCAGCTGCCTATTATGAACGGTATCAGTTTGCCGATGTCTTTGCCGATGCCACGCGGGCACCGCGAAAGGTCCTGCGCGAGATAGAAGCGTTACCTGGCGTCAGAATTGCCGAAGGTCGTATCGTTAAGTACGCCACCATAGATGTTGAGTCCTTTGCCGAACCCATTGCAGGGGTTTTCACCTCGCTACCAGAACATTCTCTGCCAAGGCTCAACCAGCTTGCCCTTAGAGCCGGGCGCATGCCGGTGGCGATCCAGAGCAACGAGGTGTTAGTCAGCGAACCATTTGCGCAGGCGCACAGCCTGCAACCCGGAGATAGGTTCAAGGCATTGTTGAATGGCCGCAAACGCAGCCTGAAAATTGTTGGCATCGCCTTGTCACCTGAGTTTGTTTACGCCATCGGACCCGGCACACTTATGCCGGATGCAGCACGCTACGGCGTGGTATGGATGGGTGAAGAGGCGCTCGCTGCCGCGTTTGATCTTGAGCATGCATTTAATAATGTGGCTGTGAGTCTTTGGCCTGATGCCTCACTGTCGCAAACGCTGAGCAGCATCGACTTATTGTTAGAAAACTACGGTGGTACCGGCGCTATTGCACGGGATGACCAGGTTTCCAACTGGTTTGTAATGAACGAAATTGCACAGCTGCGCAGCATTGCAGGCGTTTTACCTCCCATTTTCCTGGCAGTGGCCGCATTTCTGACAAACATGGTGCTGGCACGCCTGGTCTATATTGAGCGCGCCGAAATTGGCCTGCTTAAAGCCTTTGGGTACAGCAACGCCACGATGGCCTGGCACTATACAAAATTTGTCATTGTCATCAGTGGCCTGGGCGTGCTGCTTGGCTGGCTGCTGGGTTTCTGGTTGGGCCACCTGATGACCAGCATGTATGCAGACTTCTTTCGCTTTCCTCTGCTGGTTTATGCGCCGAACGTGAACATTTATCTTCTTTCCGGCTTTATCAGCATCACGACAGCTTTGTTTGGCGCCGTCGGCGCCGCCCGGTACGCTGCTCTGTTACCGCCTGCAGAAGCTATGCGGCCCTCATCGCCACCACCTTTCCGTCATCACACGCTTGGATTGTCTCAGCTGCTGAAACTTATTGACCAACCCACTCGGATTATTTTCCGGCAGGTGCTACGTCGGCCGTTGCGTACCCTACTGACCAGCCTTGGCGTAGCCGCCTCTGTGGCGGTTCTGGTCACCAGCCTGCAATGGCTGGATGCCATCGAATACATCGTTGCAGATTACTTCAATACGCAGCAACGTCAGGACCTGACCGTTGCCCTGGTTGAATCCAAAAAGTTCGAGGTAGGCAACAATTTGATGCGGCTACCCGGTGTACAAGCTGTTGAAGCCCATCGCGCGATAGCGACACGGCTGCACTTTGGTGCGCGTCAGCGCCGCGAAGCGCTGCTGGGATTACCGCTAAACAGCGAGCTAGAAGTGCTGCACGACGTCGATGGCAGTCGTGTTGCATTACCGCCAGCGGGTTTGCTGATGTCTACCGCGATGGCCGACCTCCTGGGTGTGCAGGTGGGAGACACGGTGATTGTCGAAGTCCTGCAGGGGCGACGTCCAACGCTCAGCATTCCTGTAGCTGCAGTATTTGAGACCCTGGTAGGCACCCCGGTTTATATGAACATAGAGCCCTTAAACCGAGCGCTGCACGAACCTGAACAAACCAATCTTCTGCTGGCTCTTTTTGACCAGAGTCAGCAACCCCTGCTGCTGAACAAATTAAAAGATATTCCGGCTGTTGCCGGTGTCGTACTTAAACGCGCGGCGATTAAATTATTTAATCAGACCATTGGCGAAACCATGCTGATCATGATCTTTTTCTATGTCGCGTTTGCTGCCACGCTGGCATTCGGCGTGCTCTACAACAACATGCGCATCTCTTTGTCTGAGAGAGGTCGGGAGCTGGCGACCCTGCGTGTGCTGGGATTCACCAAAGCGGAAATTGCTTACATGTTGTTTGGTGAAGCGGCTGTGTTGACGCTGTTAGGGCTTCCCATCGGCTGTCTGCTGGGTTGGCTGCTGGCAGAGTATATGGCGCAGGGTTTCAACAATGAACTGTTTCGCTTGCCGGTGGTTATCGCACCAGCAACCTACGGTTACAGCATGCTGGTTGTGATCGGATCAGCAATCGCATCAGCGTTTTTTATCGAGCGTCGCCTTGCGCGGCTCAACCTGATTAGCGTATTAAAGACCAGGGAATAACAAATGTCAGAACTGAACAAGAAAGCAAACACCACCACGGTCAACACGAAACGTGTGTTGATCTGGTTAGTACCCGGCCTTGTGCTGGTGCTGTCGATGTTCATGCTGTTCCGCCCTCGCGCCGAGCTGGTTGACATCGTTGAAGTCAAACTACGGCCGATGAGAGTCACCATTGATGAAGAGGGCAAAACGCGAGCCAGAGAGATTTTCACCATCTCTGCGCCGGTGCAGGGCCGCCTGCTGCGCACCAGATTAAAAGAAGGGGATCAGGTTGTTGCTAACCAGACCGTGGTTGCAGAAATCGAGCCCAGCGATGCTGAATTCCTGGACCCTCGTGCTCAGGCAGAAAGCGAAGCGTTGCGGGATGCGGCAGCTGCCGCTCGCGAGGTTGCCCTGGCTGAGCTGAAACAGGCAAAAGCAGAACGGGACTTCGCCTCTGCTGAAGTTAAACGCGCCCATGACCTCTTTGCAAAAGGTACCATCGCCCGGCAGAAAGTAGATGATGCTGAGCGAGGCGCCCAGGCAACCCAGGCAGCGGTTGAAGCAGCTATGGGTAACCTCAAGGTACGGGACTATGAACTCAATCGTGCCCGCGCGCGGCTCGTGCCGCCCACGGGCTCGGCCTCCAGTCAATCACCCTGCGCATGTGTCACCCTGCGCTCACCCATAGATGGGCGGGTTTTACGCATCCTGCAGAAAAGCGAAACCATCGTTACCCCTGGTGCGCCGCTGATGGAAGTCGGTGATCCTCGAGATCTGGAGATTGTTGCCGACATGCTGTCCTACGATGCCGTGAAAATCCGACCTGGTCAGCAGGTGATTATCGACGGCTGGGGAGGCAATGAAGTGCTACTTGCGCTGGTGAGAATGGTTGAACCATTTGCCTTTACCAAGACGTCAGCACTGGGCATCGAAGAGCAGCGCGTCAATGTAGTCATGGACCTTCTCGACGCGCCGTCAGATGATGTGTCGCTGGGACATGCCTTTCGTGTGAATGTCCGGGTCGTGATGTGGCAATCTGAGGCTGTCAAAACAATTCCGTTGACCGCTTTATTCAGACATGACAACGGCTGGGCTGTATATCTCGACAACGACGGCGTCGCGAGCACAACCCCAGTAACCATAGGGCACAGTTCAAATCTTGACGTCGAAGTCATCAGCGGTTTGCAGGTCGGTGATCGGATAGTTCAACATCCCAACGACCGTTTAAGTGATGGCACACGAATCTCTCGCCGTTGAAGCAACCTGGGGCAAGATGACCTTTTACACGCGCAACTTCGGGGATATTAGTCGGTGTAGTTTTGCTCAAGGCCGCTTTAGTTCATGGATTCACTTCAAGCGCATTTCCTGCACCGCACAGTACAGAACCGGTACCAGCAGCGTGGTGATGATGGCAACCAGCATGCCGCCAAAAGACGGAATAGCCATCGGCACCATAATATCCGAACCGCGGCCGTCTGAGGTTAAAACCGGTATCAGCGCAATCAGCGTTGTTGCGGTTGTCATCAATGCCGGGCGTATACGACGCGTTGCGCCTTTCACCACCAGCGACCTGATGTCGTCGATTTTATTAGCCTCCGCTTTAGCGAGCGTTTGATCCAGATAGGTTGCTGTCACCACACCGTTATCCGTGGCAATACCAAACAGGGCCAGGAACCCAACCCAGATTGCGACGCTCATGTTTATCGGAGTGACCTGAAAGAGCTCACTCATATTTGCGCCAAGCACTGAGAAATGCAGAAAGCCGCTGGTGCCGTATAACCAGATCACCAGAAAACCCCCTGACCAGGCCACGGCTATACCGCTGAACACAATCAGGGTGGTGGTCACCGAAGAGAACTGCAGGTAAAGAATCAGAAAAATCACTAACAGGGCTACCGGCAATACAACAGATAAAGTCTGCTGTGCGCGCAGCTGATTTTCGTAATTACCTGCAAACGTGTAACTTACCCCCGCCGGCAGAATGAACTCTCCGCTGTCGATTTTTGTCTTGAGATACGCCTGGGCGTCTTCGACCACATCCACTTCTGCAGCTTCAGCGCGTTTATCGAACACAACGTAACCCACCAGAAACGTGTCTTCACTCTTGATGGCCTGTGGGCCACGCACGTAACGAATTTCTGCCAGCTGTCCAAGGGGTATCTGGGCGCCGGTAGAGGTGGGTACCAGAATTTCTTCCAGGCCTTCGGGTGTATCGCGCAATTCACGGAAGTACCGCACCCGCACCGGGTAACGTTCGCGCCCCTCAATTGTACTGGTGATGCGCTTACCCCCCACAGCGACCTCAATAACCTGCTGCGCTTCTTCGATGTGCAGTCCGTAGCGCGCCAGCGCATTGCGATCTAAATCGATCTCCAGATACGGCTTACCCACCAGCCGGTCAGCCGTCACGGTATCGGATTCAATACTGGACACTTCTTTCAGCAGAGACTCAAGCTGCAGGGCGACACGTTCGATTGTCTCAAGATCCGGTCCTTTGACTTTGATACCCATCGGCGCGCGCATTCCGCTTTGCAGCATCACAATACGTGCTGCAATGGGCTGCAGTTTCGGCGCGGAAGTTGTTCCGGGCAGATCCGTGGCCTGGATGATTTCCTGCCAGATATCGTCCGTGGAGTGGATGTGTTCGCGCCAGTTGCGGAACGGCTGGCCACTATCGTCAACAATCAGGCCGCCGGCTGCATCGCGTTCAAAGGCGTTTGCCTGCTTGTCGTATGCAAATCGCAGAATGCGGCCGTTGTCGTCTGTGCGGAATTCCGGATGATAGTTAATGATGGTTTCGAACATGGAGATAGGTGCGGGATCCAGGGGTGTATCAGCCCGGCCGAGCTTGCCCACCACAGATTTGATCTCGGGGATGGAGGCAATCGCCTCGTCGAGAATCTGCAGCGTATCCTGGGCTTCACCAATTGAAGCATGGGGCATGATTGTAGGCATGTAGAGAAAGGATCCTTCATCCAGGTCAGGCATGAACTCTTTGCCAAACCCTGGAAAGGTGTTGTCAATCCCTTGCCACAATGCTGTCTGGCGCAGCCCATCCGGTGCAAACCGGAACATATTGTCGAAGCCTGACCAGGCCATGACCCCAATCAGCGTGACAAGCACCGGCACACTGAGAAAGCCCAATTTGCGTTTCAAACAGAAAGCCAGCACGCGAGGGTAGACCCGTTGATAAGCCAGGAAGCACAACAGCAGTCCACCGATCAACAGCACAACAAAGATCAGATTCACAATCAGCCCGCGCCCTGGTCCTAGAGGCAGCCACTCCTCGGCCAGAAGAATGGCTACCAGCCCCGCCACAACCAGACTCGCAGCAGCCGGGCCGGAGCGCCTCAGCCATACGGGCAGGTGCTTGGCCAGTAACTGCAGCAACCCAAAGGCGCTGAGCAGGAGCCCGGCCAGGGGGCTGAAGAAAAATGCGATTAGCAAACCGGCAAGGACAAGGCTTGCATGAAAAGCCGCTTTCAATTTGGAGGAGTCGATTTTCGCGGAAAACAGTATCTGCGCCGCAGGCGGAATAACCGTAAGCGCCACGATCACGGCGGCGACAAGTGCAAACGTTTTGGTGAAAGCCAGGGGGGTGAAGAGTTTGCCTTCAGCCCCGGTCATGGTGAAGACCGGCAGGAAGCTGACAACGGTTGTTGCAACAGATGTCAGCACCGCACTGGCAACCTCACGGGTAGCCCGGAACACAACTTCCAGCGGCGGTTCACTATCGTCTGCTTCATCCATATGCCTGAGAATGTTCTCGCAGACAATCACGCCCATATCGACCATGGTGCCAATGGCGATGGCGATACCCGACAACGCAACAATGTTTGCTGACACGCCGAACTGCTTCATGGCGATGAAGGTCATGAGAACGGCAACGGGTAACAGCGCACTGATCAATATCGAGCTGCGCAGATGCAGCACCATGATCAGGATGACAATCATCGTGATAAAAATCTCTTCGGTCAGCGCATCGTTCAACGTACCTAAAGTTTCGTGGATCAGGTCTGTACGGTCGTAGAATGGAACAATGGCGACCTGCGATAGCGTGACGCCAACAGGCCAGGTCGCTTGCGAATTGGCGCGAAGCCAGGCGACCCAGGCGTCCTGGTTGAGCTGGTTGTCAATAAACCCGGCGATGCCGGCCGTGGCTGCAAACTGGCCGAGTTGTGCTTTGCTTGTTTTCCTGTAATCGACAATCGCCTTTGCCGGCAGGCCAGGAGAAATCTCGGCAATTTTATCTTTGGTATTGCTGATGGCGGCCAGCGGATTAAAGCCGTAGCGCACAACCACCACGCCGCCCACTGCCTCGGCACCACCTTTATCCAGCGCGCCGCGTCGCAGCGCCGGCCCTTTGGCCACATTAGCCACGTCCCGAATGTGGATCGGCACGTTGTCGCGGACGCCAACGGCAATTTCTTCCACATCCTCAATGCTCTCGATAAAACCCAGGCCTCGAATGACATATTCCGCGCCATTGACCTCAATTGTTCGGGCACCTACATCCAGATTGGAAGCACGGGTGGCTTTGATGACCTGTTCAAGTGTGACCCCATAGGCGCGCATGGCGTCCGGGTCCACATCGATCTGATATTCCTCGACATAGCCACCAATGGAACCCACCTCGCTGATCCCCTCGGCGCCCAACAGGGCATAGCGCACGTACCAGTCCTGAATTGAGCGCAGCTCTTCCAGGCCCCAGCCGCCTGTTGGATTCCCCTCCGGATCCAGGCCTTCCAGGGTGTACCAGTAGACCTGGCCCAACGCAGTTGCGTCCGGACCAAGTGCCGGCTGAACATCATCCGGTACCGTGCCCTGCGGTAACGAGTTGAGTTTCTCCAGGACACGGCTACGTGACCAGTAGAACTCTACGTCTTCTTTGAAGATGATATAGATGGTTGAAAATCCGAAAAATGAATAGCTGCGAACGGTTTTCACGCCGGGAACACCCAGTAGTGCCACTGTCAACGGATAGGTGATCTGGTCTTCCACGTCTTGGGGCGAGCGCCCCATCCATTCGGTAAAGACAATCTGCTGGTTTTCACCAATGTCCGGGATGGCATCAACTGGAACAGGGCTGCGCGGCAGATTGCCGGTATCCCAGGAGAAAGGGGCAACGGCGATACCCCAGCCAATGACACCAATCAGCAGCAGACCGATGATCAGTTTCCTCTCCAGGCAGAATCGCAACAGCCTGTCGAGCAACGAATATGACTCACTCATGGCGATCACCCGCCCCCGTGGTTGTGGCTGCCGCCACCACCGCCGCCTGCAGGATTCATCATGCTGGGTTTGGCCTGGATCTGAAGCGCGCTATCAATCTTGAAGTTGCCGGAGACCACAACCAGATCACCTTCAGCAAGCCCGCTTTCCACAACATAATCAGGGCCCGCACGTGGCCCCAGCACCACTTCGCGACCAACGTAGGTTGGTCGATCTGTGTCAGGCACTTCGACGTACACCACTGCACGCTTGCCGGTCAGCAACGCGGCCGTTGCGGGAATCACAAGTGGGGCGACGGCATCGGAGGGTGCTGCATTTGCGTAGCCGAGAGATTCCGCCGGGACCAGGTCCATGCCGCAGATCGGACATTTGCCGGGTGCGTCTTTGATGACCTCGGGATGCATCGGCGACACCCATTTACCGATCATATCTTTGTCCAGCATGCGGCCGCTGCCGGCAAACTGCGCAGACACATTAGCACGCACAAACATTTCAGGCTTAAGGCGCCCATCTCTGTTATCCACGTTAACGCGGACTTTCACGGTACGGGTTGTGGGGTTCAAAACCGGATCGATGAACGATACAACACCGTTGAATGTTTCTCCGGGGTAGGCCTCGGTGGTGAAGTCGACGTGCTGACCGTAGCGTAACCAACGCAGGTCTGATTCATATGCGTCCAGCTGAACCCAGACTGCATCGAGGTCCGCAATGGTGAAGATCCGGGTACCGGTTTCGACGTACATGCCTTCCTGAGCGTTGCGATGGATGACCACACCACTGGCCGGGGAGTTAATGGTGACGTGCTCCGAAGCCTTGCCGCTGTCTTCAATCTCCTTGATCTGATCAGCGCCGAGCCCCCATAGACGCAACCTGTCCCGCGCTGCGTCCACGGTGCCGCTGGCCGAGTTCCGCAAAGAACTCATGCTGCTTTTCGACAGATCTGCCAGCCCTTGGAGAGCCTGCAGCAGTTCTTCCTGCGCAGACAGCAGTTCAGGGCTGTAGAGCTGCACCATATGGTCACCCTCCCGCACGGTAACGCCGGTGTAATCCACCAGCAGATCATCTATCCGTCCGGGTACCCACGCCGTTATATAAGCCAGGCGGGTTTCGTCATAAGCCACCTTGCCAACCAGGCGTAATTCGGCAACCGGAAACCGGCGTTCAACCGGGACTGTCTCGATTCTCATCAGCGCGCGCTGGGCTGAAGATACCGTTAACTGGCGAGGCTCTTCGTCTGTTGCTGAATGGTTCTGACGAACGGGGATCAGGTCCATGCCGCAGATCGGACATTTTCCTGGCGCGTCGCGCATGATGTGGGGATGCATGGAACAGCTCCAGGTTTCCACTTGCGGCGCTAACGGATCCCGATGACCGGCATGCAGGTCCGGGCTTTGCATCGTGGCGTGCCCTTCGTGTCCAGCCATGGTCTCGACCCCAGGGGTAGTTGTGGGTTCGGGCCACAAGGCCAGGGTCAGGACAACGACGACGGATACAGCGATTGTGACAATGACGCTGCGGTTGCGGAATAATTCGGCTACGCGTGCCCTAAAGTCCATCATGTTGCTCCCTTTTGGTGTCGGCGGCGTCGAAGGGTGCGCCCATCAGCTGTTCCAACGTTGTCCGGGCCAGGTTGTGGTCGGTAATCGCGCGCACTTCGGCCAGCTCAAACACCAGCAACACCCGCTGTGCGTCGATCAGATCCGAAAAGGTAGAGCCGCCCGAGCTATAGGCGCGTTGCGTGGCAACTAACGATTCATTGGCTTTGGGCAGGAGTGTGTTTTGATACAGATCTATCTGGCGCTCGGCGTCCCGCAGCCTGAAAAGGGCGTTGACCGTCGATGCTTCCAGACTGTTCAGGTGTTGATCCCGCCGGGCTTGTTCGCCAACGATACGCGCTTGTGCCGCTTGAACCCCGGCGCGGTACTTGCCGCGTTGAATGGGCAGCGTCATCGTAAATGCGGCTGAAACAGGATCATCACCACTTCCCGCGACGTTCGGAGCGCGCGCGTTGCCTGTCGCGATGTAATCTATGCCGAAGGAAAAGTCAGGCAGAAAATCTTTGTTTGCCCGTTCTTTTGCTGCCGTTGCGCTTGCGATATCGAAGGCGAGCGCGTGCAGCTCAGGATTGTTGTTGGCAACACCAGCGATAATCTGAGTATCCTGGCGTGGCATCCGCACCACGGGTGCATCTTTTGGCATTTCAATGGAGCTGTGGCTAGGACGGTTAAGCGCCGCATTCAGACGGGCTAACAGCGGTCTTTTACGATCAGACAGACTGGCCAGGTCATTCTCAATTTTCCCCAGCTCGACCTGGGCACGAATAACATCCGGATGACCAGCCGCGCCGGTGCTGTAGCGCGTACGCGCCACACGTTCCAGATGCACTACCAGGTCTCGGTTGCCTTGCATGATTTGCAGGGCGCGATTGAAGTAATACAGTTCATACCAGGCGCTGGCAACTTCGGCGATGACTTCGTTCTGGATAGTTGATATGCGCGCGGCGGCGGCGTGTGCCTGCTGTGAGGCAACCTCACCCTGCAGACGCAGCTTTCCCAGCCAGGGTAGTGATTGTGAGATGCCAATCGCGTATTGCTGCGGCCCCACCCGGGTTTCTACTTCTTCCAGGAAATGTCGATAGCTCAACTTTGGATCCGGCAGGGCGGTGACTTGCGTTACCTGGGTTTTGGCCGCTTCATATTGCGCAATGGCTGAAGTAATGCGGGGATTATTCTGCAGCGCATAGGTGACCAAACCCGGCAGATCATTGCCGCTTATCTCTGCGACGGAAGAATCTTCGGTTCGGGGCACCACAACCCGTTCACTGAGGGTTGCATAGGGTGGAGGAACCGTGGGGTCGTAGGTTCGAGCCGACATCACCCCAGCACAGCCCGGTAACCCGAAGCCGGCAAGCAGCAAAAAGACGATGCCCAAGCGGTTGCAAATAACCGCGGAAACAAGATGAGTAACCGATATATCCGGGAGCTGAGGTGTCATTGGCCTATCCTTTCCGTTTGGCTGTTTGTTACAGGTGTGTTGTGAACACACGGCAGGCTTTACCTGCCTAACGAAAAGGGGCTATTCGGTGAGTTGATCCTTGCGCTGGATCGGCGTATCGGCGACACGGGGGTTAATTGTTAACGGTGACGTCCAACTGATTTGCCCAGGCAACGATCGCCATGCCGGGCCCGTATCTAAGAAAGCTATATCCAGGTCGGGGCCGCCTGGATCGGGCTCGTCCGGATCGGGTTTCTGCGGCGGCAGTATGCGGGCGTCTCGATCAACAGTGGTAAGACTGTCATCGGCCGTTGTACAGCTTTCGCGCAGATCACCGCACCCTTCACAGTCCTGGTGTGGGCATGGCGTGTTTTCGACATCACTTTGACTGGTGATGTGATGGTGGGCAGTAGTGATCTCTGCGCTCATGTCGCCAGGTGCACAGGCACACGCCATGTTGCTGAACATGAGCGTGGTGGCAATCACAACTGAAAGAAGCTTTGAGCGTCCCATCACATCTGGCGAGTAGAAATAATTTTCAGTATAGGCCAATGTTAGGGATGAAATCAGTGAAAGATTTCACTATCAGACAGTTTGGCGACAGGTTCCAGCAACGGAATTTCAGGCGGCGAACCGGGCTATACTCCGCGATCAAATCTACTCCAACTGAGGGATACTCATGGCCAAATTATCCTGGGGCCACATCAATGTGAATGTGACCAGGCTGGAGGATTCAATCGCTTTTTATGAGTTATTGGGCTTCAGCGTCCTGATGCCGGGCATTCCCTACCTCAATCTGAATCAGGCCGAACCGGAGATACTCAACCCAGAAGCCGCGGTTGCCCTTGACGTGCCCCTGGAAACCACAGGCCGCGCCTGCATCATGCAATTGGATCGTGGCTTTCCCAAGCTGGATCTCATCGAGTGGCGAGACACAGGGGCAAAGACCGCTGCACCTCTGCTGAATCAGGATAAGGGCATTGTCAGAATGTGCCTGGCCAGCCAGAACCTGGACCAAGATTACAAAGAATTAGTTGAGGCTGGTGTGCCGTTTTTCTCAGCACCGAAGCGCACCGAAGAAGGCAAAGCAGACATCGCAATCTGTCTGGACCCAGATGGCACGCTCATCGAGATCATTCAGATCTATCCGGAAAAGTGGGTTTAACACTGAGCATAGCGTTAATCCTGACCACATTGATTCGAGGATTGCCGCCGCTGGATAAAGGAAGTGCTACCTGACAGAGCGACTGGTATCTTTGTTGCCGATTCTCAGGAGAACTCAATGAGCACAGCAGTCGAAAAATTCTTTTCCGCGTGGGCCGAACAGGATGCCGCCACTCGAGATGCACAGATTGATAGCACTTTGGGGGCAAGTATTTTTTACGCCGACCCACGAACCGAAACGCCTTTGTCTGATGCCGGCGAGGTCAAAGAATATGTTGGCATGTTCTCAAGGATGGCGCCGGGGATGCCAGTATCCGTTGTGGGCACCAGCTCTACTTTAAATTTCATCCGCGCAACCGTCCGGTTTGGCGAAGGAGATCAGAGTCAGCTTGGTCAATACGTCATCGATCTGGATGCCGCGGGTCAGATTACTCAAATGGTCGGCTTTGTTGGTGTGACAGATGCAGCGCCTGAATAAGTAGAACTAGAGAGCAAACCTATGAAATGGCTGATTGGAATACTTATTCTGCTGGTTCTTGCCGGCTTCGTCTTGTTTGAGTCCGACATGCCTGCGGCCGAGGTAGATGCCAGATACAGCAATGCTGCATCACAGTTTCTCGCGCTTGGTGACAACGGCCGTGTACATTTTCGCGACCAGGGCAACGCTGATGGGCAGCCAGTTGTACTGGTGCATGGCTCTAACGCATCCCTGCACACCTGGGAGCCGTGGGTTGATTTGTTAGGCGATAAGTATCGCGTCATTTCTCTGGATTTGCCCGGCCATGGCTTGACCGGACGAACACCCGCCGATGACTATTCAACGGAGACCTTTGTCGCCGTGGTTAAGGCGCTGGCGGAACACCTCAACCTTGGACCGTTTGTATTAGGCGGCAATTCCATGGGCGGCGGCGTCACCTGGCGCTACACCCTGGCATACCCTGATGACGTACTGGCTATGATTCTGGTGGATGCATCAGGCCTGCCTGCGTGGCGCGAAACAGCCGTGCAGAGTGCGGAAGACACAGAAGAGCGCGAAGCGCCGCTGGCTTTCAGCCTGCTGCGCAAGCCCTGGTTTCAGGGCATTGCCCGTTACATCGATCCTTACTTTCTCGTGGCGCAAGGGTTAAAAGCTTCCCACTTTGATCCTGAATTTGTCGACGATGAGCTGATCGCCCGATACTACGAACTGTCCATGCGCGAAGGCACCCGTGACGCAACGCTGATAAGATTTTCTTCCTGGCGCGGCGGCGCGGCGCAGGAGTGGGACCTTGCAAACCTCAACCACCCAACACTTATACTATGGGGAGAGTATGATGCGGTTATACCAGCAAGCGTGGGAGAAAAGTTTGAACAGGCGCTGCCCAATGCAGAACTGATCATTTACCCGGATGTGGGGCACATACCTATGGAAGAGGTGCCTGTTCAAAGCGCAGATGACGTACGGGCTTTCTTAACGAATAATCTGCCGCGCACTTAGTTCCGACCAGAACACCTCATTGACGAACTCTGAAGAACCAGATGTCGTTAGGCGGATCTACCGGCCGGGGGCCTAGTTCATTCGGCGCAAAAAATTTCTCTGCCTCAAATTCGATGGTGGCTTTCAACCGTTCGAGAAGTTGCGGGTTAGTCACACGTTCGATTGTCACGGGATAGATATTGCCGTCCTTTCTGATGCGGACCCGTCCGTCAATCAGCGCCTTTCCATGCCAGGTTTTGAACCACCAGATGACGTGCATGACGTTCCTGCCCAGGCCTTCAGGCAAGCGGGACCAGATGAAACCCAGATCGCAGGAAATATAAAGATTGCCATCAAGCAGCAGGCCGCCTGCGCTGCGGGAGGTGCGCTCGCCGACCAGCTCAAACTCAAAATCACCTTCCAGCAGTGACCAATCTGTTACAGGCGCGCTTAGCACAGTGCCGCTGGTGAAAGGGCCACCCGGCAGGAGTTCCGTGGGGCCGTCTGAGATTCGCTGATAGATCAGCAAAGCGGCAATACCTGCAACTAAGAGTGCACCAACCCCGAAAAGACTGCGAACAATCCACACCCAAATACGCATCTGATGAATCCAGAAAGTTAACCAGGGGTTATTCTGTCATAGTGTGTTAGTAATGTATAACACTAGATCACATTCATTCGAAGTGCCGGACCCGGCGATTCCCCGCAAAGTTGTAGGGTCCATGCCCGTGCTCAATGATGATCATGCCCGTCCGCGTGGGCGTGGCCATGGGCAAGCTCCGTGGACGTCGCCTCCCGCACATCGACAATGTTAAGTTGAAAGTGCAGACGCTGGCCTGCCAGCGGATGATTCAGATCCACATCAATCACCTTGCCACCCACTTTGTGCACAGTGACGCGTCGCTGCCCTTCCTTGGTCTGCACAACAGTTTGCATGCCCGGCTTTAGGCGTTTGGCATCCGGAAAGTATTTTTTTGACAACCGCTGAATCTGATCGTCTTTACGCAACCCATAGGCATCCACAGGCTCTATAACAACTTCAAACTCATCGCCAGCAGCTCGTCCCAACAACGATTTTTCGAGGCCAGGCATGACGTTACCGTGGCCATGCAGCAACGCAATGGGCTCACCCCCCATAGCATCGTCGAGCACCTCTCCGGCATCATTACGGAGGCAATAGCGCAACATGACGACGCTGTTTTTTTCGATATTCATTTATCTGTCAACCATACAAAAGGGAATTCAGGACATTATTGGCCACGCTAATAGCCGTCGTAACGGTCCGCGCCATCCAACCTGAAGCTCACAGTGCTCTGACGTCCGGAACTGGCCTGGGATACGCCGTCAATCACTGGCGGGTTAAATCGCCAGCTGTTAACCGCATCTAAGGCCGCGGCATCAAAAACGCCCGGCGGTTCACTGCTGATCACCTCAGCATCTACCACCATGCCCTGGGCCGTAACGTTATAACGAACAACAACGTCACCCTGCAGGCCCTGGGCTTTTGCCTGGGGCGGGTAAATCGGACCTGCGCCGGAAATCAGCTGCAAGGGGCGCTGGTCTCCCACGCAGCCGCTCAATAATGCGAGCAGACAGGCAACAATGGTGATTTGGATATTCATGTTGTGATCAGAAATTGTCGGTCAGGGTCATCTGCCGTCACGGCATCTGCACCTCGTGGATGGATCACCGCACCATCCGGCGCGTACTGCAGAATATAAGCTTTGCGCACATCAGCAGTGAGATTCGGACCGGTGCGGTGGGGCGTCAGGCTGGAAAACACCGCAACGCTCCCCGCTTTAACAGGCAATGCCACCACGTCAGCAGGTGGTTCATCCAGACAATTGAAGCCCAGGGGCGTCCAGTGATGTTGCAAGGTACCCATCTTGTGCAGACCTGGCGCTATCCAGGGACAGCCGTTGTCGATGGTGGCGTCCGTCAGCGCGACCCAGCAGGTTAAATACTGTTGCGGTGCGACAAAGGTGTACCCGTTGTCCTGATGCCAGGGAAACTCATCTGCGGTGCCCGGTCGTTTATAGACTAACTGATCCCAATAGAGGCGCACCGTCGGGCCGATAAGGTCCCGGGCCAAAGCTTGAAAAACCGGATGCCGGGCAAAAGCTTTTGCGACACCACTGGTCAGCACCGCATGTGCAGAAAAAACTATTTCATCTTCACGGGCTATGGTTGGCTGATCCGCAGGCATGTCTGCCAGGCGCCGATTAACCTCCGCCTCAATGGGATCAAGCTCTTCCATCAGCGTGTCCAGCTCCTGCTGGGAAAAACAATTTTCCAACACAAAACCGCCCGCTTCGCGATATGCTATCGCCTGCTCCTGGGTAATGAGTTCGTAAGGCGCAGGTGGTTGCTGCCAATGGAACGCTTTATTCAGTGGGTGTAATTGCATCGATGAAGCCTAATATCTGGAGCCAGCCGTGACCAGTCCCGTGCAGCATAAAACCTTGCGTCAGAAAGTTTTGATTTTGTATCTGCAGAATTCGAACCTCGACAGCGGCGTGATTGGCTGGAGCCACTACGATGGTACCGGCCGCACCATCAACATGGCTGGCGACAGCGAGGAACCCCCCTACAAAAGTGGTCTGCACGCCATGGAAGACGGTTGGCGCCTGTTCCAGGCCAGCCAGCTCAACCCACACACACCTGGCGACGAATTTCGCACCAGCTATCTGAAATATGAATTTTTCTTTGAACAAATAGTGGCCTTGGAGGATGCATCAGACCATGAGTAATCTCACTCGGCTCAACACTACTCAAATGGCCCAGTTTGCCGCACGAGGATTCCTGCGCTTCGACGCCATAGTGCCTGAAGCCTTGAATCAGCAGTTCCTCAACGACATCGGAGACGCATCTGAGCACCCGGACAGCATTGCGGGTCATTACGGCAACATCATGCGCAGCAGCGTCGTTCCATTAGTTAACCCGGGCACCCCGCTTGCACAGGCCTACCCCGCGGGTGGTGCGTTGGCGAACATTCTCGAAGTGCCAGAAGTCGCCGGTGCCATTGAAAGCCTGGTGGGTTCAGACAGCGTGGTAGACCACCATTTTCTACACATCACTTTCCCGCCCAGCTACACGCCAGCCGACAAGCCGCCGCTGAAATCCCAGCCCACACACCAGGATTCCACCATCGATCCGCGCCACGCATTCGACGTGCAGATGTTTTATTTCCCTCACGAAGTGACGCTGGAAATGGGCGGTACCCGGTTTATTCCCGGCACCCATTTTCGGATTGTCTCGGAGGCTGCGATCGCCCGTTACCAGAACATCGCCGGACAACAACACACCGTATGCCCGGCAGGCACGGTGATGTTCTTTCACATGGGAATGTGGCATGGCGGCGGATTGAACCGCTCGGATGCGTTGCGTTACATGTTCAAAATACGCCTGTGCCCAACCAAACGGCAGCTGCGTTTATGGGATACCGAAGCAGACGGGGCACAGGATAAAAACCGTCCAATCTTCTGGATTGACCCGCAACAGGATCCAAACACCCTGGCGGCCATTCTGACTCAACCCGAACCCTGGTTTGAGGCAGACACCGGACGCCTGGAATTCATCAATCGCGTGCGCTTCTGGCGTTATATCAGTGGTGATGACAACTTTGACGCCGATTACTGGGTTACCCGTATAGAAAACGAATACACATAAGCGGACAATGCGCGCCATGACAGATTCAACCAAGACAGACTCAGCCAACGACAATCCAGAACAGGAACAGGACTCTCTGACTTTCTGGCAGGTCCTCGGCAGCACCATAGCGGCAGCACTGGGGGTTCAATCCAGCAAGAATCGGGAGCGTGATTTCACTAAAGGCAAACCCAGCCAGTTCATTTTCATGGGTATTGGCTTCACCTTCATATTTGTGCTGATCATGATTGGCGTGGTGTCGCTGGTATTGCCTTAGCCTGAGAGCTTGGCCAACGTTTCTTCAGCCAGGCCCTGCCAATTTTTCCCCTGACGCCTGAAAGCCGCAAACAGATCAAACTGCTCCTGGGCACGCTGCAGATTTTCACCAGGCTGACTGACTCGAAAATAGGTATCTCCGCTCAGATGATCGGTTAGAAACCGGATGCCCAGCATCAGCGTGACATAACAAGGTGCCGCGACAGCAGCGGCTACATTGGTCAGCGGCTGATGCGGTGCAAATCCCTGCAGGCACGCGGTAAAAAATTCCGGCGACGTACGCTTTGCGGAGAAACACACCGAACGCACCAGATCACCAAAGTCCCAGGCCCAGTGGCCAAACATTGCGGTATCAAAATCGATGATGGCGACAACAGACTCACCCTGCTGATCAAAAAGCAGGTTGTTGATTTTGCAGTCCCCGTGGATGGTTGTGTTAGCCATCAGCAGATCTGCGTACAGGTCACGGTGTCGATCCACCACCGCCTGCAGATGGCGTGGCGCTTCTGCGGCAACCTCATCGTAGTTCTTCAGGTAATGATCGAGCTGCAGGAAACCGGCAATCGTGGGTACCAGGCGAGGTGCAGGCAAATGTGCCAAACGAGCCTGGAACGCGCCAAACGCAGCCCCGGCCGCACGCGCCTGCTGCACATTCTCGATGGGGTCAACTACTTTAGTCTGTTCAACATAGTGCCACATCCGATAGTACTCGCCGTCCACCCAGCAGCCATCCAGACCTTCATTGTCCTCTACCAGCCCGGCAACCGCATATATATCCTGTTGGGACCAGAACTCAAGCACACGCCGTGTCTGCGCCATAACCAACTCAGGGTCATGAAAAACACTCTGGCTCACTCGTTGCAGAACAAAACGCGCCCCCCCCGCCGTGACCAGATACGTGTCGTGAATGTGTCCGGAACCCAGCGGTTCAACTTGTGCACCTTGGAACCAGCGCTGAGCAATTTCTGCAATCATCAGGTTAAGACGCCTTTTCTGCGTGACGCTGCAGCCAGATCAACAACGCGGGGACTGGGGCGAGCATGTATTCACCCAGGGGCTCATAAGCCTCACGCAAATCCAACTCCAGCTGCCGGCGGGGAAGCGTGCCATGCAGATATTTTTGCATCGCGCGCGCCACGTCAATCAGACGCGCAACAGCCGGCGCAACATCTTCCGGCCACTGCTGTGTTGCCGCCTGTTGCCAGTCCTGCAGATAGCCTGACAACTCCTCTTCACTGCAACCCGCAAGGTCTCGCGCCACCAGGCTCTCCGGCGAAATATAGTCGACTACCCGATTAAACGGCGACAATGTGCCGTAAGGCCGCGCCTGAGGCATTTCTTTGCCCATCAAACGAGCCTGCAGCGCTTGTGCACCTAACAAACGCGCATACCACTTTACCGGCTCCAGCATTTTTACCGTTTCTATCTGTTCTGCCGAAAGACCCAGCCCGGTGAGCTGCGTGCTCAGCAGATCCTCCAGACCAAGCGATGGCAGTGCCAGGAAACCGTTCAGGCGCTCATAGAAATCTTCAACATCACAAACGTCCTGTGCGGACCAGAGACGTTCAGCGACCGCAGGCAATCGCGACCATAAGCGCATGGGCAGAGTGTGTTCGTCGACCAGTTCTGCCCACAAACAGGCTTCACCTCCCAGGACCTCGGTGCGTTCGCGCACTGGGTGCTCAGAGATATCGATCATCTCCGCACGCCATTGATGGGTCCACCCTATGCCTTCGCTGACGTGAGCAAGCCGGATATCTTCAGCCAGGGCATCTTCAAAGGCGATCAGTTGTGCCTGGCTCGCCTGCGGATCGTAACCATAGTGCAGGTCTGCAGGATAAAACAGATCCAGATAGTAGCCGGCAGAAATTATGCACTGCTGGCCCGCAGCCAATGCTCGATCCCGGGTGGTTGCACCACGCCAGTTCTGCACCAGCACAGGCGGCATCTGTGGATGCAGGACTTCATCCCAGCCAACCACCTTGCGGTTTTTCGCCGCCAGCATGTCGTACATACGCCGATTAAAATAAGCCTGCAGACCGCGCTCATCGACCAGCTGATGCTGCTGGATAAACTGCTGCACCCGATCACTCTCCCGCCACCAGGATGGGTGCACTTCATCTCCACCAATGTGTACGTAGGCGTCGGGAAAAATCAGCAACAACTCGTCAAAAATGGTGTCCAGCGCCGCATAAACAGATTCGTTAGTCACATCAAGACAGGCTTTGTGTACACCAAAGCGGGTGGTTGGTTCAACCGGATTTATTCCCCATTCGGGATGCGCAGTGAGCCAGCTGTTGACGTGGCCGGGCACATCGATTTCAGGCACCACACGTATGCCACGATCACCCGCGTAGCTTACGAGCCGCTGCAGCTGGTCCTGATTGTAGTGCTGCTCACTGGCAAGCTCAGGAAATGCTTTGCAGGCCAGGCGGAAGCCCTGATCATCACTTAAATGCAGATGCAGCACATTAAGCTTCAACAGCGCCATGCCGTCGACAACCGCTAACAGCAGTTCCAGCGACAGAAAATGCCGCGCGACATCTATCAGCAGACCACGCCAGGGGAACCTGGGCGCGTCTTCGATGCGCCAACCGCTGCGCTGTAAATCACCCGCCTGATGCAGCTGCCATAACGTGGTGATGCCATGCAGGGCACCCCAGGGAGTGTTCGCTGTGATCCTGATGTTGTGTTCATCAACTAACAGGTCGTAAGACTCGTCAACATGCAGCGCAGGTTTCGCCTCACCGCTCTGACCCAGCTCAAACACAACCTCACCGAGGCACAAATCCCCCAGCAATTGTTCTGCGTAATTGCGCACGCGTGCATCCGCGGTGCGGGCAAAGTGCAGCTGGGTTATCTGGGTCAACGAACTGCCACTGTCCAGCTGTATAGCCGAAACTGGCCGAGGCAGGACAGCCGCCAGCGTTTTGTTGTCGAAACCACTCAAAAAATTAACTCCGATCAATGCCTGTTCGAGACAAGCGCTCGTCGTGCCATCATGCAGCATTGGCGGAACAAGATCATCAGCGCAAGCATTGGACTGTCGGCCGCGACCACATAGCGGTAAAGTTCATTTCAAATTAGACGTGAAGCTGACATGAGCAAAACAATAAACTTCGGACGCAGTGTTCTGGACCAGGAAGCACAAGGCATCCGGCAACTTTCAGATTTGTTGGATGAAAGCTTCGACGCAGCGGTCAACGCAATTCTGAACTGCCCCGGCAATGTTGTTTTTTCGGGTGTCGGTAAACCCTGGATGATTGGTCAGAAAATCAGCGCGACCATGGCGAGCACGGGCACACCCAGCTTCGCCCTCCACCCAAGTGAAGCGCTGCACGGTGACATCGGCAGACTCCAGCCTCACGATCTGGTTTTTGTGCTGTCAAACAGCGGATCCAGCGACGAAATCGTTAACCTGATACCTGCGATAAAACGCATTGGGTGTCGAATTTTCGCCGTTACCTCGAAGCCTTCATCTCCGCTTGGTCAGACAGCCGACGCCGTTCTGAACATGGGCGAAACCACCGAAGCCTGCCCTATCGGCATGGCGCCCAGCGTCTCAACAACCGTGATGCTTGCACTGGGAGATGCCCTGGCCCTGACCGTTATGAATGAACGTGCATTCAGCCGGGAAGACTACGCTCGCTTTCACCCTGGTGGTGCTCTGGGACGAAGCCTGATGCGGGTATCCGAGGTGATGCAGCCGCTGGAATCCACCGCCGTGGTTGATGGGCGTTCGACGGTAAAAGATGCATTAAACGCCATCACTCTGCATAAGGCAGGCGCCGCTTTTGTCACGGATAAGGGGCAGCTCGAAGGCGTGTTCACGGACGGAGATTTGCGGCGTCATGTCGGCGACGACAACCTGCTTACACAACCCATTCGTGAACTGATGACAGTAGGTGGCTTTGCTATTTCGCAGGATGCCCTGGCAAGCGAAGCTGTACGTGTGTTTCAGGAAAAAAGAATTGGTGAAATCCCCGTTATTGACGATGGCCGAATTCTGCTCGGCCATGTTGCACTGAAAGATCTGGTGTCGATGCGCTTTGTCTGACTCAGAAGTGACAAGGTCGCGATATGCAACTACATCCATTGTGCAACACATACAGGTCGGCTAATCTCAATCACTGAATTTACAGGGGATTGAACATGCATGATCTGATTATTCGCAGCGGCACCATTGTCGACGGCACCGGAAACACCAAATTTGTTGGCGACATTGCCATCGACGGCGAAAAAATTGTTGCCGTCGGTAAAGTTGACGGTGATGCCAAAAAAGAAATCGACGCCACCGGCATGCTGGTCACCCCTGGCTGGGTAGACGTGCACACCCACTATGACGGCCAGGCCACCTGGGACCCTATTCTTGCACCCTCAAGCTGGCACGGCGTGACAACTGTTGTCATGGGTAACTGCGGCGTGGGTTTTGCGCCGGTAAAGCCAGGTGACCACGACTTCCTGATTGAACTTATGGAAGGCGTTGAAGATATTCCCGGTGCCGCGTTAGCCGAGGGCATCGACTGGCAGTGGGAATCTTTCCCCGAGTATCTGGATGCACTGGAAACCAAAGCCCGCACTATTGATGTGGCGACCCAGGTACCTCACGGCGCCATTCGCGCCTATGTCATGGGCGCACGTTGTAACACCCAGGACGACCTGCCCACTGATGATGAACTGGCACAGATGCAGGCACTGGTACGCGAGGGTATCCAGGCCGGCGCGCTGGGATTCTCCAGTTCACGCACCTGGCTGCACAAAGACAAACACGGCATTCATGTCCCTGGCACCTTTGCCGGCAGTGATGAAATGCTGTCGCTTGGACTGTCGATGAGAGGTCTCGATCACGGTATCTTTGAGCTGGTGTCCGACCACCTTGGCGATGACGATGAATGGGCCTGGATACAGACTTTTGCCGAAGAAACAGGCCGCCCCATTACTCTGGTGGCCACATCTCCAGCGGCTTTCGAAGGCAATAAGATGTACAACATTGCTGAAGCTGCACGGGTCAAAGGGCTCGAAGTACGGCCCCAGATTGCCGGCCGTCCTACCGGCGTGCTGCATGGTCTGCAGTCCAACTTCCATGTGTTTGCCACCACGCCGACATTCCAGAGCACCCTTACCGAATTGTCCTTGCCCGAACTGGTCAGCGCCATGTCTGACCCGGCGCTGAAAGCTCAGCTCCTCAGTGAAGTGGACGGTGATCGGCCGATGCCGCTGACCGGCTCGCTGCGGGAATTGATGTGGCAGGTTTTCCCGCTGGGAGACAAGCCTGACTATGAACCCAACAAAGAAGCGTCAGTGGCTGGTATTGCCGAAGCACAGGGACGCGACGCATTTGAAGTCATGTACGACCTGCTGGTGGATAACAACGGCAAAGAGCTGTTTTATCAGCCTCTGGGCGGCTATCAAACCTATAGCTTTGATTTCTTCAAAGTCTCCATGGGCCACCCCAACGTCTTGTTCGGCTTATCAGATGGCGGCGCGCACTGTGGCGTGATTGCAGATGCAGGCATGCCCAGCTTCATTCTCAGCCACTGGGCCCGGGATCGGAAAAAAGGTGAGCAGTTTGACCTGGAATTCCTGGTACGCAAATTAAGCCGCGATACCGCAGAGGCTTACGGCATGTTCGACCGTGGACTGCTGCAGGAAGGTTATCTGGCGGACATCAATATCATCGATTTTGAAGCGCTGAACCTGCATCGTCCTGAAGCAATTCACGACCTGCCTACCGGTGGCAAACGCCTGGTACAGAAAGTGGACGGTTACCGGCACATCATCAAACGCGGCCAGCCGATTTTCAAAGACAATGAACACACCGGTGCGCTGCCAGGCAAACTGGTACGCGGTGGTGTTGCTTAGTCCATCTTAGGATGACTGCTGAATTCCGGGGTCTACACCCGGAATTCAGCCACTTCCTGCAACGCCTTGCGCTGGATATCGGGCACTTCGACGTTGTCCTTCGGATAGCCGGCAACAACCAGCATATAAGCCCGTTCTGACTTGGGTCGATCCAGCACATCGCGCAGGAACGTCATCGGAGAGGGGGTGTGGGTCAGCGTTGCCAGACCTGCATTGTGCAACGCAGCCAGCAGAAAGCCTGTTGCTATGCCAACACTTTCGGGCACATAGTAATTCTTCGTCTGGGTGCCATCCGCCAGCGGCAGCACACGCTGGGCAAACACCGCGATCAACCAGGCAGCATCTTCGAGGAAAGGTTTGTGTGCATCCGTCTGCAGCGGCGCCAGCGCATCCAACCACTCTTTTGGCGCGCGCTCCTGATAGAAACGCTGCTCTTCAGCTTCAGCCGCAACACGAATTTTCGCTTTTACTTCAGCATTCGCCACCGCGACAAAATGCCAGGGCTGACGATTCGCCCCGGACGGCGCTGCAGCCGCGGCTGCAATACACTGTTCAATGATTTCGCGAGGCACAGGCGTGTTGCGAAAACTGCGGACCGAGCGACGTCGAGAAACATCCCCGGCAAAGGCCTCTGCACGCTTACGCATTTCGCCCAGCGGATACTCAATGTATTCGTCATAGGGCCGCGTGGGAGAGTCATCCATACTTATTCCTGATACATATCGAAGCGTTGACCCGCGTCCACACCAACAAATCCGATGCCACCTAAAAACCGGCTATGTGTCGAGTGAGGAAACAGAACGCCACGAGCACCTTTCGACTCCGCAACACCCAACGCATGGCCAACTAACCAGCGACCTAAACCCTGCTTGCGTGCACGGGTCGCGACAACAACACCATGTAAAAGGTAGGTAACGCTGTCAGCAACATCCATTGCATACACACCCATCACCTGCTCACCCAGCTTGGCAACACGCAGCAGATCCGAGTTCAGCCAGCGATCGACCTCCTGTTCCGAAAAATCCATCGACCACAGCAGGTCCTCCGGCACTTCGGTACTGTAGGGTTTGAACACTTCGATTTCCCGCAACTTGAAAGCCACCCTCAACCTCTTAAAAATTGTGTTAGACGACTGAACATCCCGCTCTTCGGTTCAACCGCTTTGCCCATCAGCGCCTGGGTCAATACCGGCGCTAAGCGTCGATAGTTATCCCAGCTATCTTTCACGCTGTAAGGTTGATCACCAAATTCAGCGCAGAAAAGGTCAAAATAGCCTGGATAGAAACGATCCAGAAACGACTGCCCTTGATTGCTGAAATAGGCTTTATCCAGACGCCCACCCGCGGCCACCAGCAGCTCGCTGCCCAGCGCTTCTTCCACCTGTACGCGCAACACAAGCTGCGCATGTTCCTGCAAAAAGGTTGGGCTCAATAACTGCATCCTGGCACACCAGGCTAACAGCATGCCCATAGGTACGCTCGCCTGGGCCAGATCCGATGTGTGTTGCAGGTGATTATCAAGATCATCGTAGAAAGGCTGCATCAGGGCGCAAAGCTCGACCGCGCGCGAATGCCCCAGCGATCGCCTTCACGCTGCACGATATAGAGGGAATCGAAAGTCACATAGCGTTCTCCAGCCGGGTTGAAGCGCGAGAACTGCACTTTGAAGTGCACCTTATCCGGACCTGCCTGAATCAGCTCGATGTTATCCCAGGCGCTATGGCTCCAGTTGAATGTTTCAGCAAACGCCGCAAAATCCATATTTGCGACAAACTCAGCTTTCGTCGGCGTCACAGTCACACCGCCGCTGGCAATACGCACGTGGGGAAACAGCAACGTGTCAGCCCAACGCACTGCATCACGGGCGTTGAAATGGGTCATGAAGTTGTCCATGACTGTGCGTGCGGATTTAACCGCGGCATCGGTCTGCATGGCTTTTGTTGCGGTGGTATCAGCAAACACCTGACTCAACGGCCAGACCACCAGACAAGCAATAATAAATGTCTTTTTGAACATGATTTACAACCATGGAAAAACTGGGAACGAGAGCATATCCTCAAACCTCCATCAACGCAGCCTTGAAGCGCGGCAGGACAGCCCATTGAAAATTCCAAATATCCAAGCCCATCATTTCGCTGCGGCGCTGAGCGCCTGCATTTTTACACTGATGACAATGTTTGCAGTCGCTGCCGGTTCAGGCGCTGGCAGTGTGGCAGATCACAGCACCGATGGTCAGGACCCTGTCGAGATGTCAGCTAAAGCGCTGAAGACCGGTATTAAACACAGGGACAGAGGATTAAAACTGGAGGCCAAGGCCGCTGCGGCATCTACGGAAAAGGCCCGCACAAACCTGCAAGAAAAAGCCCTCAAAGCATTCGGCAAAGCGGTGACAAAACAAGGTGAAGCGCTGAAGCTGGATCCGCAGAATTATCGCGCCGCCAATGAGCTGGGTTATGCCTTGCGCAAAACCGGCGATTTCCGCAAAGCCATCGGCGCCTACAACTACGCCCTGGACATCAACCCCGACTTTCACCAGGCCACCGAATACAGAGCCGAGGTTTATCTGGCACTGGGCATGTACGACAAAACCCAGCGCGCATACATGATATTGTTCCGCGAAGAACCCAGGCTTGCTGACCAGCTCATGAGCTCTATCGACACATGGCATAAGGCCAACGGCGACAACCTGTCTGAAGACGCCCAGGCGTTCGCCCAATGGGTAGAAGAGCGTAAGCGGCTGGCAAAAATCACCAGCGATTTATCCAGCAACAATACCCGCACTTGGTGAAGCTGTGCAGCAGGGTCATTTTGCTGCTCAGCCTGGCAGGGCCGGCTCTGGCACAGGCGCCCGTTGACGTCTTACCCGCGCCTTTAATCCCAGATAACAATCTCCTTACCCCGCAGAAAGCGAAGCTGGGAGAGCTGTTGTTCAGCGACACACGCCTGTCTGTAAACCAGACCTATAGCTGCGCCAGCTGCCACAAACCTGAACAACATTTCACCGATGGTTTGCCTCGCGCGATGAACATGTTCGGGCAGGAACTCGCCTTTAACACGCCTACTTTGTACAACACTGCCTACAATTCGAGTTACGGCTGGACCGACCAGGGTGTGCTCAGCCTTGAAGCCCAGCACAGTCGACCGTTGTTCAATACAAACCCGGTAGAGATGGGTTTTACCGAAGCGGGCCTTACTCTGCTGCAGGCAGACGACACTTATCCGACTCTTTTTGAAGCCGCTTTTAACGATCGCCAGATCACGTCGAGTCGTGTTATCCAGGCCCTTGCAAGTTATGTTCGCACCTTGCGGCCACCGGCAAACCCGTTCGACGACCTGTTATTCAATGACAATAGAGCCGCCTTGAGTGCAGATGCCTATGCAGGCATGGCGCTTTTTTTCTCAGAAAAACTGGGGTGCAGTGGATGCCACGCTGCACTCACCTTTTCCGGTCCGATTTCACACACCCAGGTACAGACAGAACCCGCGTTTCATATCACCGGTGTTGGCAGCGACAACACAGCCTTCAGAGCACCAACCCTGCGCGCCATAATCCACACAGCCCCCTACATGCACGACGGCAGCCTGCAGACACTCGAGCAGGTTCTTGATCACTACCAGAATTCGGCTGCCGACCACATGCCGAGCTTCAGCCTCACGCCGCGGCAGGCACATCAGCTGATCGAGTTTTTAAAGTCTCTGTAGTCTTTTCAGGCAAACTGCCCGCGCAGGCGCTCAACGTCCTGCTGTAAACGCTCGGCAGTCACTTCGGCTGCGGGAACCGGCTGGCCTGCACGCACGGATATGCGGCTCCAGAAGCGACTTGGATTCTTAAAAACACCACCTGAATGGGAGAAGAAACTACCCCACAAACCCCGCAAAGCCATGGGCACAACCGGTACGGGTGTTTCACTGACAATGCGTTCCACCCCACGACGAAAAGTCGCGATTTCACCGTCACGGGTCAGTGCGCCCTCCGGAAAAATGCATAACAGATCCCCGGACGCCAGCGCCTCAGCTATTTCTTCAAAGGCAGCATCAAAGGCCGCTGGGTTTTCTTTCGCGCCCTGGATAGGTATCGCGCCACCGGCTCTGAAGACAAAATTCAGCACCGGGAGATCGTAGATAGGTTTAAACATGATGAATCGAATCGGACGCTTGACCGCGCCAGCCAGCAGCAGCGCATCCACGTAGGTCACATGGTTACAAACCAGCAGCGCACCGCCCTCTTCGGGTACCTGTTCCAGACCTTCAGGCACAACACGATACATGGTGTGACTCAACAACCAGATGATGAACCGCATGGCAAATTCAGGCACCTGATGAAAAATGAATATGGACACTGCGATGTTCATCAGCATGACCGTAAGCAGCAGTTCCGCAATAGATAGACCCACGACACTCAACATCAGGATGGCAAGCCCGGCACCGAAGACCATAAAAAAAGCGTTGATCACATTATTCACCGCAATCACCCGGGCGCGACGCGCTTCTTCGGTACGCGTCTGAATGAGCGCATACAGGGGCACAATAAACAGACCACCAAAGAAGCCTATCATTGCCATGTCAAACAGAATCCGGACCGCGCCGGGTGCGGCAATGAACGCCAGCCATTCTGAAGGCTGCAGCGCTGCAAAACCTGTTATCGAAAAATACAGATCAATACCCGCCAAGCTCAGTCCCAGGGCGCCAAGGGGCACAATGCCCAGCTCAATACGATTGCTCGACAAACGCTCACAAGCAAGCGAACCGACAGCAACTGCGATGGTGAACACCGCCAGTATCAGTGTTACCACCGTCGTGCCACCGTTCAGATAAACCCTGGTGAGATTGGGAATTTGAGCCAGTAGCAGAGAGCCCAACAACCAGAACCACGAGATACCCAGGATCGACAGGAACACCGACTTATTTCCACGCGCCGCCTGAATCATCGACCAGGTAGCACTGACCGGATTCCAACGAATCTTCAATGTGGGGTCCGTCGCTGGGCACACGGGGATAAACCGACTGCACAGGTAACCGACAGCAGCCACACCCACAACCATGACGGTTAACAGCAGGTCTACATCATTCTGCGCAGCCACAACGCCACCGACGATGGTGCCTAACAGAATGGACACAAAGGTGCCCATCTCAATCTGCGCATTGCCGCCGACAAGCTCACTTTTATCAAGCTGTTGGGGAAGGATGGAAAATTTCAGAGGGCCAAAAAACGTACTCTGCACGCCCAGCAGAAATAACACCGCCAACATGGCGTAAACATTCTGCAGATACACAGCGACGCCGCCGAACAGCGCTATCACAATTTCAGCGACCTTGATGATGCGCACCAGCTGGGATTTTTCAAATTTGTCTGCAATCTGGCCGGCGGTGGCTGAAAACAGAAAGAAGGGCAGAATGAACAGACCGGCCGCCAGGTTGACAAAAACATCGGTTGTATCGGCGTTGATCAGCCCTCCGAAGACAAAAATCAAAACCAGCGCCTGCTTAAAAACGTTGTCGTTAAAAGCGCCGAGAAACTGCGTCCAGAATAGCGCAGCGAACCGCCGCTGCTTTAACAATCCAAACTGGGATGTGCTCATGAACGTTCCTTACTGATCAAAATGTCGCAGCAAAGTATCTTCAAGTTAGTCTGCAGGCGATCATCCTATAAATAGTATCGAAATAAGATACTTAGCGGCCCGCTAAATAGGTTTATCTCCGGTTATGGTCACTCTATGCATCAGGCGGTGCTGAGGGAAAAAGTCATTTACCGGTTTATGTTGTGTGCTGCGGTTGTCCCAGATGGCAAGGGTACCCGGCTGCCAGGCCAATCTCACAGTGAACTCAGCCGTTCTGACATGTTCATACAGAAAGCTCAACAAACTCGTGCTTTCCAGCTTCGACAATCCTTCTATGTGGGTGGTAAACAAAGGATTCACGTATATGCCTTTACGCCGGCTTTCCGGGTGGGTACGCACAAGTGGATGGAGTACCGGTGGATTTGCAGCCACCATGTCCGCCAGGCGCTGCGCACCGCCGGGTTCCGCCAGACTTTCTTTAAATCCGTGGGCAAAATCATGCCCGGCCATGAGCGGATCCAGAAATTCCTTCATAGGCGCTGACAAACTGTCATAGGCCGCTAATGAACTTGCCCAGAGTGTATCGCCCCCATAAGCGGGGATAATCTGCCCATGCAGCAGCGTAAAACTGGGTGGCGATGCACTGAACGTCATATCCGAATGCCACAACTCTATTTTTGACGGGGCATCTGCCGTGCTCTCTAACACCTGGACGGCTGGCGCGCCTGCCACCGCACCATAGGCGGGATGATCCATCACCTCACCAAAATGTTCTGCCAGTTGCTGGAACTGCGCAGGTGTCATGTGTTGGTCACGAATGAACACAACCTGATGTTCTATGACCCATTGGCGCAGCTCGGCAACAGATTCTGCAGAATCCAGAATCTGGACCAGATCCACACCCTCTACAAGCGCCCCCAGGGCGCCCCCCACCTTTCTAATCGACACGCTCTTCATTTTCGAATTTCCTATTTATCAAACCGGGTGTTCTCACCGGCAAGAGACCCCTGACTGCCTAACTGGATGTGCAGAGCACAATTACGCAGCGCACCAAACGTGGCATGCTACGCCTTTTCCAACTCAGGAATTGTAATCAGTGTCGGAGATTGAAGGGACCATTCAATTTGCCTATGAACTCACACCCGGTGATGGGGTAGATCTATCCCCTGAAGCCTTTGCAGACCTTGATGCCTGGCGATCCATCCTGTGTGAACTGGCGCTTTTAGGACAAACACCCGAAAAATACGGTGGCTACGCCTACGGGAATTTGAGTCTGCGTGATCAATCACAGGATCAATTTACGATTACCGCCAGTCAGACCAGCGGTGAACCCGCGCTGCTGGCAGAGCACCTGGTGAAAATCACTCACTGCAACCTGCAGCGTTTCTGGGTAGATGCGATTGGCAGCGAGCCACCTTCTTCAGAATCTTTGACCCACGCCATGATCTACGCAGCTGACACCCGCATTCGTTGTGTATTTCATGTCCATAGCACGGTGATCTGGCAGCATCGCGCCGCGCTGCGACTACCCGAAACACCGGCAGACGTCAGCTACGGCTCACCAGCGATGATCCAGGCGGTTAACGAGTTGATGGAAAACAATCAGTCGCGGCCGCTTACTTTTGCAACCGCCGGCCACGAAGACGGTATTTTCGCCTGTGGCCATTCGCCGGTCGAGTGCGGTAATTTGCTAATCACCTATCTGGCAAAGGCGCGCGCCGCGCAGAGAAAAGAAGTCAGCACCAATAAATCAGACAATAGTGAATCGTTAGACAAAAAATGAACATCAACCTTCCCGAAACGCTCATCTGGCAGAACGAACATCTGCGCCTGCTGGACCAGCGCCAGCTGCCCCAGGAGACTGTTTATCTGGACATCAACACCCTGGATGACGCCTGGCACGCCATCCAGACACTGACTGTACGCGGCGCACCTGCAATTGGTGTTGCCGCAGCCTACGCCCTGGCTGAATCAATGCGTGAAGTGCCGTCTGAAAACTTCATTAACCAACTGATAGAAAACGCAGCCTATCTGCAATCCGCGCGACCAACAGCCGTCAACCTTGCCTGGGCAACGCAACAGCTGGTTGAGCTTGGTAAAAAAGATCCACGCTACCAGGCGCTGGTTGAAGAAGCACAGAACATTCACGCCGCAGACATAGCTATCTGTGAGGGCATCGGTAAACATGGCGCAAACCTGATCCAGCCCGGGGCCAACCTGCTGACACATTGCAATGCAGGCTCTCTCGCTGTTTCACGGTATGGCACAGCTACTGCGCCAATGTATTACCAGCAAAATGCCGGCGTACCGTTTCATGTTTATGTCGATGAAACCCGCCCGCTGTATCAAGGCGCTCGCCTCACTGCATGGGAACTGGATCAGGCGGGTATAGACGTAACCTTGATTTGCGACAACATGGCGGCAACGGTGATGGCAACCAGAGGCGTGGACCTGGTGATTGTTGGCACCGACCGCGTCACCGCCAACGGTGACGTTGTGAACAAAATTGGCACCCTTAACCTGGCAGTCTTATGCCAGCACTTTGGCGTACCTTTTTATGTAGCGTGCCCCTCGTCAACTTTCGATGTGCACACTGCATCTGGTGATCAGGTTGTGATTGAAGAACGCGCCGCTGATGAAATTCGCCAGCAGCATGCTGCCCAGGTAAAGGTTTATAACCCGGCCTTTGATGTCACGCCCAACAGCCTGGTAACCGGCATCATCACCGAGCACGGCATCGCGCGTGATCAAAGCCAGTTGCTTGAGCTGCTGGCCCGCTAAAGCACCTCAACGCTAGTGTGTAGTCTGGTGATGAGTGACCTTGGCTTTGTCCCAGATATTTATGCTGCGCGTGCCACCACCACGATAAGGCACCTGTGGGAAATCAAAGTTCATCAGCTCTTTGACCAGCGGCCGCTGCTGCCTGGAAACATCTACCATAATTAAATAATGGCCCGCTTCAATATCGTCATGAAACCGCTCGATCTTGTAGTTCTCTCGGCTCAATCCAATCATGCCGCCTTCCCAGGCACCAAAACACAAGCCGATACCCGCCAGCACCAGGGTTCCCGGCACACCAATATCCAGGGACAACCAGCCTATATTGAAAGCACCGATAAGCAGCGCCGCCAGAAGCAGCCCTGCTAACAATCCGATCAAGGCGTAACGCCCAGCCGTATGCAGAAAATCAAGTTGGTGAATGGGATTCGCGGAATGGATGTTGTGGGTATACAGCCCAGCTTCATCTCTTGAAAGTACATGTAAACGCAAGCGGGCTATGCCTAATGCATGCAAGGCGTCAGCTACATCATGAGTCACCTCAACAGAGTCGGCTACGTAGTAAAGTCTCCTCATCAGATTCCCCCCTCTTTATGGGATAAAAAGCTATGGGATAAAATCTTCGGGACTGAAGTTCTGCCGCCGATTGAAAACCCATGGCATCATCTGAGTATACGCCTGCATAATCCCTGGTTTAGACTGATTCTGACTAACCTGCTTTTCCTTTAACGCCACAAGTACTTAACCCATTTATGTCCCGATATCGTCCACCAAGACCAAAAAGCTCACCCTATATCACCCGCCGCGGCTATGAAAAACTGTCAGAGGAGCTGACTTTCCTGTGGAAAGTGAAACGACCCGAAGTCACACGCAAAGTCTCAGAAGCCGCGGCACAGGGTGATCGGTCTGAAAATGCGGAATACATTTACGGCAAAAAACAGTTACGCGAAATTGACAGCCGAATTGGTTTTTTAAGCCGCCGGCTGGACGATCTGACTGTCATCGAGAACCTGCCACCGGATCAATCTCGTGTCTATTTTGGCGCATGGGTCACCCTGGAAAGCGAAACCGGAGAAAAACACACCTATCGCATTGTCGGCGCGGATGAGTTTGATGCGGCACCCGCGTATATCAGCGTGGATGCCCCCTTAGCTCGCGCATTAATCGGTAAAGCTGTCGATGACGAGATTACCATTGAACCGCAGCGCAGCAGTGGTCCTGCCAGAATATTAACCAAACCCACCGAAGCCACTACGCCGATCCACTACGCCATTGTCGATGTGCAGTATAAAAAAGATGAAACCTAGGCGACGGGTTTTGGTTCGATCCGCGTAGAAGTAAATGACGGGAACATAACTTTCTGATTTAAGGAATAGAAAATGAACCAGACTTCTACACATGCAGAGAAAACCAGACGCCTCAAGAAAGCAATCAGGTGGAGCATAGTACCCGTCGGCGTTGTCATCAGCGCACTGGCGTTTGCCGCTCCAGGACAAGAGCGTTTTCCGATATCAATCGCGGAGGTGGAAAGTAAAACTGCGGAACGTTTTACCAAAATTGATACCGACCAGAGCGGCAGCATCGATCTGTCAGAGTTTGAACAGGCCAAGCCACAGCGGCCCCAAAACAAGGGTAAACATGGCACTCGACATGCTGACGGACGCAAACAAGGTCACCCGGGCGGACCTCGACACGCACAAAGAGCAGCGCTGCGCGAAGCAACTGAAGCAGAAATGTTTAGCCTTCTGGACAGCAACGGTGACGGGGTTATCTCCAAAGAAGAGCATCACAGCGCTGATTTGCGTGAGACCAGAGTACTGGCGCAGAAACGTGCCATGTTCAAAAAACTGGATAAAGACCAGAATACTCTGTTATCGCCAAGTGAAATGCCCAACCCGGCTGAACGCCTTCGCCAGGCTGATACAGACAACGACGGATCCGTGAGCCGCGCTGAAATGCATGCAGCACATGCCCTGCGACGCAGCAATGCGCAAAACAGGGCTAAGGTTGAGGCGGGTTAAGACCCACCCTGTGACCTCGCCTTCAGACGAAATTCTTATGGCGAAAGTCAAACAAGGTGATCAAGCTGCGTTTGCGCAGCTTGTTCATCGTCATGTTGATGCACTGTACAGCTATGCGTTGCGCCTCAGCAAATCGCCCGCCAACGCTGAAGATCTTGTGCAGGAATCCTGGCTATCAGCATGGACCCATGCAACCAGCTTCGACCCGGCAAAAGCCAAACTAACAACATGGCTACATCGGATTTTACACAACAGATTTATCGACGGAGCGCGTAAGAAGACCGAGGTATCCGACTCTGAAGCAATTGATGCCGCCCTGGCCAGTGACAGCCCCGGTGACAGTATTGCGCTCGAAGAGCGTTTGACGGCGTTGAATCAGATGGTCAATCAGCTCCCCAGCGAGCAGAGAGCTGCACTGGCACTGCGCCACTTCCAGGGGTTTGGAAACAAAGACATCAGCCACATCCTGGGTATTTCAGTGCACGCGGTAGAATCTTTACTGGCACGTGCTCGACGGACTCTACGTGGTCAGGAACAACAGATACAAGCAACAGAGAAACAGACAGAATCAACTGATGACGGAATTAGCCTCCATGAATGACACTGAATTAGATGCCGCCCTTGCCGATCTGGCCGCACAGCACCCCACGGCGCCAAGCTATCTTGCCGGGCGCATTGTGGCCAACCTGCCAGCACCGAATGCGTTTGAATTCATCAGAACCTGGCTGCTGCGTTCCGTGTGGCGAGGTGCAACGGCGTTGATTCTGCCGCTGGCGCTGGGTTTTGCGCTGGGGTTAGGTAACCGTGTGGAGCAGGATGAAAGCTGGGCAGAAAGTGAAAGCCTGGTATTTGCTGACACGCTACTGGAGTACGACAGCAATGAAATCTAAATGGATCGCCGCACTGCTCATCACCTCAGTGGTGCTTAATCTTTTGCTGATTGGCTTTATCGTTGGCAAGCGCGCCATGCCTGAAGTGGGTGGCGATCCAACGCGTCACTATCCACGCTGGGTACGAACGTTACCCGAACCCAGGCGTGAGGCATTGCGGCCGCTGCTACGCTCACATATGCAGGAAATACGCCCTTCACTGCGCGAACTACGAGCTTTACATCGCAATCTTCGAGCAGCAATTGTTGCCGAGCCATTCGACGCAGCGGCGCTGAATAACGCGCTGACCGCCATGCGCGGCCAGAATGACAAGGTCCAGGTGGTATCACACAAATCATTTGTCGATTTTGTCGCTACACTGACACCCGAAGAAAGAAAGCAACTGGCGCAGGACGTCGGACGCAGCAGACCACGCGGCGGTAGCGGACACGATCCCGACCGCGGAAATAGATCAAATGAGACAAGATGACCCTGACTGATACTGTAGCGCTGTTCTTTGAGCACTATCAAAAAAGCCATCCGGTTCTAACCACTCAGCATGACCCGCAATGGCCTTCACCTTGTGAGGTCGGCGAGCCCTACGATGATGCTGACGGCAGTCCGATCATTGCCTGGCAGCCAGTCAAAAGGCACATCAGCGAGGACGATTTTGCAGGGCTGGAGAACGCACTGGAGATGCCCATCCATCCTGATGTAAAAACCCACTATGGAGCTTTCTGGTCAGCAAACCTTGAAGCTGAAGCACCAGACGGACACGTCACCTTGCTGTATCTCTGGAATCCTACAGATGCCGAACGATTGATCGAGAACCTGATTGGCCACGCGGTGGCTTGCCGTCATAACAGAACACCTTTCTCTGTCTTCTTCGCCTGTACCGAACCAGATTCTGAGCTGTTCCTGACCATCAACAACACCACCGGTCAGGTCCAGTTAGAGGAGCCAGGCAAAGCACCACTACGTGTTGTGAGCGATAGCTTGCAGACTTTTATGAGTCAATTAGTGCCTGCTCCAACGCTTTAGTCCACCACCCGGCTGGCTGACGCCATCCTGTAACGAGGCTTCGATGCAGTACGTGAGTGCTTACTTACACTTAAGGCTTTATTAGACCACGCGCGCGAATCTGCGGCGAACATGCCGACAATGACCTCCGCACTGACTTTTTGCCATTCGCTGGCTGAAAAACCAGCAGCACCTGTTTCACCTTTCTCACGTGCGAAGCCCCGCAAGAGCAAAGGCACTAAGAGCAACAGGGCGCGATTTAGCTCTTGGCTGGCTGTTCCTCTGGTTGCTAAATCAGGCTGTGGGTCTTCAGACGACGCAAAGTCGGGCCACAACTTCTGCAGTTGTTGATCTAGAAAATGCCGTGTACTTTCCGACAAACTATTTTCAGCTGATCGAAGAACCAGGCATTGCTGCTGATACACCGCCGCAATAAGGCTTTCTCGATCCCCGAAGTAATGATAAATCAGCCGCTTGTTGCAGCCTGCAGCAGCCGCAACAGCATCGACCCGCAATCCGGCATCACCCTGTTCAAGCATCGTTTTCATCGCCGCTTCGAAAATAGCGACGGCGGTATCTGAGCGGTAAGTAACCATATAGTTACTCTAGTTCGGACTACCCTCGTACGCCAGAGTTTATTTATGGAAGCCGTGTAACTATATAGTTACTCAATTGGAACAAAACTTTTCATTCCATTTCTCCAACGTCGAAGGCCACAATTTCTGCAGAATCCTCGATTAGCCAGAAACATGGCGCACTGTGGATCATCCGGCGCCAGAAACCGGTCAAACCCCACAACTCGCCGACACAAGCCTTACCAACAGCAACGTTTTAATCGATTTCCGCACGTAACCTCTCTCACCTCAAAATGTGACGGAGCGCACATGATTGAAGTGACATTTAACGCTGCCGACAATACGGCATGTTTAGTCTGCGCAGGAAGCATATCCCTGAAAGATATTGTGCACGGGGTACGACAATGGGTGCAGCACACTCGCTACGCTGCAGACATAAACCTGCTCTGTGACATCAGCCAGGCACATTGGCAACAGGCCATCGCCGATTTTCGACAGGTCAGCGAGGCTGTTGTGGAACGCATCAATCAGGACTGGCAGGGCCGCAAAATAGCCATCGTCACCAACAGCTATACTGAAATCGCCCTGATCGAGAACCATCTTGGCGCAATGGGATGGTACGCCGAGTGGCGCGGTTTCATGTCTACTGAAGCAGCCAGACAATGGCTGCTCGAGCCGGACAACCAGGCCGCTAACGCCAGCTAGGACTCAAGGCTCAGGCGTCGGCGGCCGGTTGCCTGCGTCTGGCAAGTAATACGGCAACCGCTAACAGAGCAAGCATCAACAGATAGGTACTACTGCCGAACTTCAGTGCATAACTGGCATCGCCCAACCCAACAATCTGGCTGGAGAGCCAGGGGCTGATGGCCGTGCCTGTTGTTGCGCCGAGCAGCAGGCTGGATACCAATCGTGGCGACGCTATAGCGGTGAAAGTACTGCCGTAAGACAAGACCACTTTCAACAACCCGAGATTACCAAACCCCCACACCGCAGCCAGCCACCACAGCCACGTAACATCCGTCACCAGCCAGATGGGTATGGAGAACAGCAGGGTTGATGACGCCGACAGCCACAGCAGACGATTAACGCCGATGCGTAGTACCCACCAGGCAACAAACAACTGCGCAGCAAACATCCCGCTCCAGAATTGGCCTACCAGTGCGCCCCCGGCATCAGCCGACGCACCCAGCTGCTGTTGGGCGTATTGCGGCAACCACCAGAGAATTGAATTCTGCGCCAGGGTGTAGGTACACAACGCGGCAATACATAACCAGGCTGAAAGCGGCCAGGACCTGGGTGATGGATCCGCAGCGGCTTCACCGTTTGATTCCGGATAACTGGAAAAGAGCGCAAGCAACACAACTGACACCGCAATAGCTGCAACAAAAAGGTAAACGCCGGACCAATGAAAATTATGAGCCAGCAGGGTCACCGCAACCCAGGCGCAAACAATACCTGCCACGCTGAATGACCCATCCGTAATCACCAGCATCGAGGCTCGATGTTCTGCAGCGTAGGTACGCGCAATGACCAATGCCGCAGCCGGCAAACCTATCCCACAACACACACCAACCACGCCCAAACGCCAACCGATGGCATCAATACTGGCACTGAACGGCAGACTCAGGAGACTGATCGCCAGCAACCCAAACAAACCGATCATAGCGGTTTTAATGCGACACCAGTTGAAGACAACAAGCGCGGCAACCGCGCCGACAAAAATACCCACGGTAAGCCAACTGAATTTGGCTGTAACGACGGTCACCGGCAAACCAAATTCCTGCGCCATCGGCGTGCTGATGATGCCTATCGGCGCAAGCATGCCCGACATAATGAAGTAGGCCAGGAAACTCGACAGCGTCGTACGGTAGCGATTCAAAACAGGCATGCCTGGCTTAGCGGTATGAGTGGGGTATGCTACACAAACTTATTGACGAAACTTGCCATGACCACAACAAAAATAATTTTTGATACAGACCCGGGCATCGACGATGCCATGGCTCTACTGTTTGCCCACTACTCACCAGAAATCGACGTGGTCGGCATCACGACGGTGCTGGGCAACGCAAGCCTCGATACCGTTACGCGCAATGCGCTGCATATCTGCGAACGGTTTGATATCTCGGCGCCGGTACACAAAGGTGCCGCCGCACCGCTGTTGATCGCCGCGGATGAACCCCCGGCTTTTGTGCACGGGGACGACGGCTTGGGCAATATCAACCCAGACACGCCAAGCGTTCAACACGAATCTGCCAGCGCAGCACAGTTTATTGTCGACAAGGTTGTGCAGCACCCACACGAAATAACTCTGGTCGCTGTCGGTCGATTGACTAATCTGGCTCTGGCCCTGCGCCTGAACCCCGAGATTACCCAGCTGGTTAAAGAAGTGGTCATCATGGGCGGCGCCTTAGGTACCAATGAACACACCGGCAATGTCACACCTGTTGCTGAAGCCAATATTTACGGCGACCCCCACGCGGCAGACATTGTGCTCACCGCCAACTGGCCGCTGACCTTAGTTGGACTGGATGTCACCATGACGTGTGTCATGCAGCAGGCGCAGATGCGCCACCTGCGAGACAGCGCAGGCGCTGCAGGCCAGTTCATCTGGGACATCAGCCGCCACTATGAAGACTACTACCATCGAACACGGGGCGTTAAAGGCTTCCCGGTACACGACTCCTGCGCCGTAGCCTACGTGTTAGCTCCTGAGCTGTTTCAGGTACGCAGCGGTGCGATCCGTGTTGTTACCGAAGGCATCAGCATTGGCCAGACGATTATGGTCCCCGGCGGCAGATTGTTTCCGCCCGGAGACTGGCACAACGTGCCGGAAAGCCAGGGGTGTGTGGGGGTAAACGCGGACGCCCTGCTACAACTCTACGAATCGGTGTTGCTGAAGCAATAAGTGTGAATCGCTTACATTCAGGCCCACAAGCCTGAATGCTGCATTTCAAACTCAAGCAAAAATCGTTTGGTCTCGAGACCACCACCAAAGCCAGTCAGGCTACCATTACTGCCAATAACCCGATGACAGGGAATAATCAACGCTATCGGGTTGTTACCATTGGCGCTGCCAACGGCACGCACCGACCTGGGATTGCCTATGGCCGATGCAATCTCTGCGTAGCTACGCGTTTCCCCAAAAGGTATCTCCTGCAGCGCGGCTAAGACGCTCAGTTGGAACGGCGTACCTTTGGGCGCCAGAGCCAGGTCAAACACCTTCCGTTCACCGGCAAAATATTCATCCAACTGTTTTTTTGCCGATGCAAACTCAGCATCTGAGTGCTGCCAATGCGGGTCCGGTCCACGCGCTTTACTGCCCGTCGAAAAATACAGACCAGACAGATAATCCTCGGTACCACTGAGTAACAGAGACCCGATAGGGCTGTCTATGTAGCTGTAAAACAATTGCGTTTACTCCTCAAGTGCTTTGGGCGGAGCTGCTAGTGAGCTGGAATACCACAAGTACATCAGTGCATAAGCACGCCAGGGCGCCCAGGCGTTCGCCTGTGCGCGGGCTTTAGCTGCCGTGCATTGCAGTACTTTAAGCACCACCCAGTCATTGTCCGGAAAAGCATCCGGATCTTTCAGCACCCGCATACGAATGTAGTTGGCTGTCCACGGCCCGATGCCGGTAATCGCCTGCAGCTGCTGCTGCACCTGATCAAAGTGGCTGCTGTCATCAAAGCCCAGGTTGCCATCACGTACCTGCCGGGCGAGCAGCGCAATGGCCTGACCACGACGGCCCGGCATGCCTAACTCGCCTACCTGCTGATCACATAACTGCTCCGGCGATGGGAAACATCCCTCGCCGTAACTGGCTACCATCTTGTTGGCCAGCACCGTTCCGCGCGTCACACTGACCTGCTGACCCAGTACGGCCCGCACCGCAGTTTCAAAACCATCCCAGGCACCGGGCACGCGCAAACCAGGGGCTGCACGAACCACCTCACCCAAGCGCGCATCTTTGCAGAGAAACTCATGAATAGTTTCCCCGTCAGCCTGCAGGTCAAAGACACGGCGGATGCGCGTTAACAGACTGTTTAACGGCACATCGGTAAGCGGCAGCACAACCTGCAGCGCTTGCGCCTGCTGATACACTTCAACCCAGTGATGTTGACCTTCACTGTCGGCGAAGCGCCGCCGGAAGCACCAGCAACCTGACTCGCCAACAACCTCTTCCAGCCCTGCAAGCGCACGCTTGTGCAGATAGGCAAACACCCAATCAAAATCATAGGGGCCTCTGATCGACAGCGTCAGACGTACACTTTTACCCAACTGTTTGCCTTCGGCCTTACGCAACATGCTGGGTGTCTGGCCAAAAACATCTCTTATCTCCTGGTTAAAACGGCTCAAACTGCCATAGCCTGCGTGGAAAGCCACTTCAGCCATAGTCATTGAGCTGGAGGCTAACAGCCCTTTCGCCAGCCGCGCGCGGGTCCAGCGGGCTATCGATTTAGGCGTGGTGCCAAGCTCCTGCTGAAACAGGCGGGTTAGATGGCGCTCACTGACCTGCAGTGCCGCCGACAATTCTGCAGTGTTGTTACGGCTCAGCCAGCCGCTCTCAATCATGCGCAGGCCACGCATAACGGTATCACTCGCCATGGTCCACTCAGGCAATGAAAGCGCCGACTCTGGTCGACAGCGCCGGCACGGTCGATATCCCGCATCCTGCGCTGCAGCCGCAGTGACAAAGTAACAAACATTATCTTCTCGCGGCATACGCGCCGGACAGATCGGCCGACAGTAGATGCCAGTGGTGCGCACGGCGACAATAAATCTGCCGTCAAAACGTGGATCCCTGCTTTGCCGGGCACGCCGACAAACAGCAATCGACGGTAATGCGCCGGGCTGAAAGGCATTGGCGGATAGCGGTGTTTTGGCAGCTGCTTGGACCATGTTCGTAAAATCAGCGAATCCAGATCGGAGAATGACTATAATTGTTCTCTTTTCACAATACTCCCCGGAAACAGACATTTGTCGAAATCACCCCGCATAGATCCCACCCAGCCGGTCAAACTGATACCGGTTTACATCGCCAAACCCTGGGGCCAGGAAATCTGGTATACCGGCATGGAAGAACGCGGCGAAAGTGCTGTGTGGGTGAACGGCGCAGAGCTACCCCTATCTGAGTATCTTGCCCACAGCGCCGGGTTACTGGCGAACCACGCACCTGTGCTGCTGTTGAAAATTCTCGACCCCAAACCACAAGCCGTAGCGGGAGAATTGTACTTTGAAGTACACGAAGAGAAGCAGGAGGTGTACATCGTCACCCATGTGGATGCACAAGCCTGGCCAGGCGGCGTAGGTGGCATTCGTTTTGGGATGGATCAGGTTAAACGCAAGTCTTTTGGCGATGCCCATCAGTTTCGCGCGGCTTACCTTGAAGCTGTACAGGCTTACGAGAAAATTCGCCGCCAGATCGATGAGCAAGGTGTAACAGACCTTGCGGACGATGAGGCAAAGGCGCGGGCCCACATGAACAGCTTTGCCGCTCTACGTGACCTTAAGGTAGGCGATGTGGTCAAAGTCCCAACCTGGACACCCCACTCATTACTACACGGTGTGCGGGTAGTGGAGTTTCAAACCCAGACCTACGAACGCTTTATTATTTCTTTTGCTCAGCAGGTGGTTACCCAGGACCACTGGGACAGCACACATGCTATCTCCCATATGCATATCGACGCGCCCGCCCAGGAACAGTTTGATCACATTGAGCCTGGCATAGAGCGGATTGCCTCCTTTACCGATTTCAATGTGTGGCGAGTTGATTTTGCACAACTGCAAACGCCTTTAAACCTGCCTGACACAGCACCTTATGCCGTCTGCATGTGTTTGACGGGCTCGGTTGAAATCGGTGGCGAACGCTATCAGCCTGAAGAGGCCTTTTTCATCCCCTTCTCCGCACTGCCGAACACCCGGATAACCGGCAGCGGAAAACTGTTGGTGGCCGCACCCAATTTATGAAATATCTTTCCCGGCGCGCACTGTTCCTGCTGGTTGTCATGTCAGTGGCCGGTCTGGTGCTGGTGTATCCGCCAAGTCGTTTGATCAGCCTGCTGTGGCCCAACTGGTCCGTGCCGTTCGGCCTTATGGCCGGGCTCCTGGCTTTCCCGCTGATCTTGCGTCTACTTCACGAACAGACAAACCATGCCTGGTCTCGCGCCATCAGCGCGGTTGTGATGACCTGGCTGGGGATTTGTTTTGTCATGCTCTGCCTGATCCTAGTCGCAGAAGTGTTGCTGATGTTTCCGCTGCCCAGCGAGACCGTCGGGCAGGGTGTTGCAGCTCTTGTTGTCCTTATCAGCATGTACGCCATCTTCAACGCTCATCGCCTGCACGTTCATAAAATCGAGGTCACCGCCAACCAGACAGTCAATGGCACGCGGCTGGCGCAGATTTCGGATGTACATATCGGCAGCCGCCAGCCAGGCTTTCTGAAACCCATTGTGCAGACGGTCAACGCACTCGACGCCGACTATGTGCTGATCACGGGTGACCTGATCGATATGTCGAATATTGACATCGACAGCCTCGCACCGCTGGGTGAAATCAAAGCACCGACCTTGTTCTGCATCGGCAATCACGAACGTTACGTGGATCTGGACGCAATCTGTCAACGCCTGTCGTCCCTGGGCATTGAGGTGCTGCGCAATCGCAGTATTGATCGCGACGGCCTGCAATTCATTGGTATTGACGATGCTGAAAGCAAATCCCAGGTAGCACGCGAGATCAAGGCCCTCAACGCTAACCCTGATGCATTTCGCATTCTGCTCTATCATCGGCCCGATGGCGCTGAAGAAGCTGCTGCCTGGGGTGTAGACCTGATGCTCACCGGACACACCCACAGGGGCCAGATTGTGCCGTTTAACTTTCTCGTAAAGAAAGTGTTCCCACGCCTGTATCGGGATTATCAGGTGGACGGCATGTTTTTGTATGTGTCGCCAGGCACGGGTACCTGGGGGCCTGTTATGCGGCTCGGCTCCAAGTGCGAAATTACACTGATTGAGCTACTGTAACCCTCGCAAAATACGACAAAGGCAATTCCCATGACCAACGCCAACTGGTCGGAGCCAACAGATCTGATTATCGAGCAGATCGAAATTGGTCCGATGCAAAACTACACCTACATCATTGGCTCGCGTGAAACCCGTGAGGTAGCCATCGTTGACCCTGCCTGGGACATTGATGCGCTGACCAAACATCTGGCAGAAAAGGACTACACGCTGAAAGCTGCACTTGCGACTCACTACCACCCAGATCACGTTGGTGGCTCGTTCAGCGGCCATAATGTTGAAGGGATTGCCGAACTGATGGCTATCAATCCGGTTAAAGTCTATTGCCATAAAGCAGAGGCAGACGGCATTAAAAAGGTCACTGAAATTTCCGACAGCGACATGGTGCGGGTGGACAGTGGTGACACTTTGAAGCTGGGCAACATAGAAGTTGAGTTTCTACATACTCCAGGGCACACACCGGGCAGCCAGTGCTTTCGAATTAAAAATACGCTGGTTTCAGGTGACACGTTGTTTATTAACGGCTGCGGTCGCGTTGACCTGCCGGGGTCAAATACCGACGACATGTATCACAGCCTGCGCAAGCTTGCGGACCTGCCGGACGACACGCTATTGCTGCCTGGACACAATTACGGCCACGTACCAAACGCCACCATGGGTGAAACCAAGGGCATGAACGTGCACCTGCGTATCGACAACATAGAGACTTGGCACGACATCATGGGGCACTAGCACCCGGACATTGAAGCGTAAACATTGAGGAGAGGGCAATGAAGACGGGCACCTTTACAGGTTTTGATCTGGACATTCGCGAACCGGGTATCGCCTGGTTTCAGTTTAACTCACCCGAGCGCCTGAACGGCATGACAACCGGCATCAAGCGCGACCTGATCGAAGCGGTGACCCAGGCACAGATGGACAACAACGTTCGGGTGCTTGTTTTCACGGGCACCGGCAGGGCATTCTGCGCCGGCGACGACCTTAAAGCCTATGGCGGTGTGGATTTAGGTGGCGAAGCGCTGGTGGACCCCATCCCCGGCGGCCATGACAACGCACTGGGTACATACAATGGCTTACGCACTATCTCTCAGGCACTGAATACAGCGGTCAGAAACATCGACAAGCTGACCATCTGCGCGCTCAACGGCATCGCCATCCAAACCGGCTTTTCCCTGGCTCTGAGCTGTGACTTTCGTATCGCGGCGGATACCGCACGCATGGGCAGCGCAACGTTGCGATTTGGCCTGTTACCGGATGAAGGAGGACAGCACTTGCTGGTACAGACGCTCGGGGTAGCAAAAACCCTGGACTTCATCATGCGCAAAAGAATCATAGATGCCGCCGAGGCCCATGATCTGGGCCTGGTCCATGAAGTGGTTGCAGCCAAAGACCTGGAGCATCACACCATGGCTCTGGCAAAAGAGCTGGCAGAAGGTCCGCAAGTAGCCATGCGCTTATTAAAACGCTCCATCTACAACGCCGCGGAATTAAGCTGGCCAGCGGCACTGGATGAAATTGCCGCTAAAACCGCCATCACCGATCACCATCCGGATGCAGCAGAAGGTGTGAAAGCTTTCAATCAGAAGCGCACCCCTGAATTTAATGCCTGGTTGAACGGCAAGGAAGACAAAGGCCATGGATAATCTGGTTACCTACAGCAGCGCAAATGATATTGCGTTGATTACCATCAATCGCCCTGATCGCATGAACGCCCTTAACGAAGAGGTTATCGTCGGCCTGCAACAAGCCTGGCAACGGTTTGAGGATTCCACCGACAGGGTTGCAGTATTACATGCTGCAGGGGATCGGGCTTTTTCAGTAGGTGCAGATGTCAAAAATCCGCCTAAAGAGATGTGGCAGGGTGTCCCGAGTGTGGGCGCCATCAACAACAAGCCTATCATTGCCGCGGTCCATGGCTGGTGCATCGGGGGCGCTTACTGCATTGTGCAGATGTGTGACCTGGTGGTCGCCTCGGAAACTACCGTCTTCAAGTATCCCGAAGCACAGCTGGGGTTTACCGGCGGTTTAATTGCCAGCGCCGTGGCCAGAATTCCACACAAAGTGGCCATGGAATTCATGACCCTGGGTGAAGATTTTGATGCGCCGCGTGCGCAGGCTGTCGGCATGGTCAACAAGGTGGTCCCTGCTGGTACGGAGCTGGCCGAAGCTTTAGCCTGGGCTGAGGTACTGGCTAAATCTGCACCGCTAGTATTGCAAACCGTTAAACAGTTTTCGCTGGCCACGTTGAACAAAAGCCCCGCAGAAGCCGCCGCCATTGCACGCGACCAGCTGTTAACTGTGCGCAGCAGTGAAGATGGTCAGGAAGGCGGACGTGCTTTTGCTGAGAAACGCACACCCGTGTTTAAAGGAAAATAACCGTGTCCTCTATACGATCAGTAACCGCCGTTTTGTTTTTCTGCTTCACTGCTTTTTACAGTTCCGCAGCCACTGCAGACGGTGAATACATCGACATTGCGCCTAAGTCGGCGGAACAGATTCAACTGGTGCTCGATACACTCGACGAAACCATCAACAATGAAGTCGAAGGGCTGCCGCCCATAGTGATGATGTTGCATGGTGACGAAGCCCACCGCTTTCTCCGGCGTAACTACGCTGACAACAAAGCCATGATCGACCAGAGTGCAAAACTTGCCGCCTACAACGTGGTTAAAGTACAGATCTGCGCCACCTGGTTGAAATCGAACAACTACGATAACAGCGACCTGTTCCCGTTTGTTTCTCCAGTGCCCTACGGCGCGGCAGAACTGGAACGCCTGGCCAGCGAAGAGGGTTACACTGAATACAGCGTCAACCTTTAAACGCTGCTACAAAGACATCAGACGGAAGCAGTTGCGCAATTCAGTGATGAACAGCTCAGGTTGTTCAAACGCGGCAAAGTGCCCGCCTTTGTCCAACTCATTCCAGTAAACAATATTCTTGTAGCGCTTTTCCGCCCAGCTGCGCGGCGCAGGCACAATTTCTTTGGGAAAAATACTGCAGCCTGTTGGCAGCTTCACAGTATTGTCCTGACCCGCGGCAAACGCCTGATTAAAGCTTTCCCAGTACAACCGACCGGACGAAGCGCCGTTGCCCTGCCACCAGTAATACATGACGTTATCCAACAACTCTTCTTTTGTCAGGACATTTTCCGGATGGCCGTCGCAATCGGTCCACTCGTAGAATTTTTCAATGACCCACATCGCCTGACCCACGGGTGAATCCACCAACCCATAGCCTAACGTCTGCGGTCGGGTACTCTGTTGTTTTGAATACCCCGCACCCCACTGCTGATAGTATTGTGCGCCAGCAAGTGCCCGCTTATCTCCTTCATTCGGCTTCTCCAGCGCCTCTTTGGTGGCGCGCACGTTAGGCATATTCACATGAATACCCGCGCAGCGTCCCCGGTTCTGGATTGCGATCGCGGTAGTCACCGCAGAACCCCAATCACCGCCTTGCGCAAAATATCTGTTGTAACCCAAACGGCCCATCAGCTCGTCCCAGGCTTGTGCAATCTTCTCTACTCCCCAACCCGTACCTGTGGGCTTATCGGAAAACCCATAACCAGGCAACGACGGACAAACTACGTGAAACGCATCTCCAGGATCACCACCATTCACAGTCGGGTCTGCCAGAGCGTCTATCACTTTATGAAACTCAACCACAGAGCCCGGCCAGCCATGGGTAACAATCAGCGGTCGCGCATGTTCATGAGGACTGCGCACATGAATAAAATGAATATCCAGGCCGTCGATACGCGTTTTGAATTGGGCATGCCGATTGAAGTAGGCCTGTCGATCAGCCCAGCGGTAATCGTTCAACCAGTACTGCGCTAATTCCTGAGCGTACGCCAGCGGCACTCCCTGATTCCAATCACCTGTTGTTTCTGCCTCGGGAAAACGAGTCGCAGATAAGCGCGCATTCAGTTCGTCAATCGCGGCCTGTGAAATGGCCAATTCAAAAGGGACTATCTCAGTCATCTAAAGCACCTCGTTGGTTCTGAACTGGATTAGCCTGCATTTGTCAGGCTTTCAGATGGTGGAATAAAAACGCCCAGTAATCGGCGTATTCATTAATGAGTTTCGACGTAGGCGTGCCCAGTCCGTGGCCGGCAGCGCTTTCTACCCGGAGTAATACCGGCGCATCACCCTGCTGTACAGCCTGCAGCCGGGCGGCATATTTGAAACTGTGCCCCGGCACAACTCTATCGTCAGTATCGGCGGTCCCCACCAGCATTGGAGGATACGTGCGTGGCTTGAGATTATGATACGGCGAGTAGGCGTAAAGCGCATCGAACTCATCAGCATCGTTAGCACTGCCATAGTCGTCTATCCAATAGACCCCGGCGGTGAAGTGATGAAAACGCAACATATCCATGACGCCAACCAGCGCTAAGGCTGCGCCAAACAGTTCAGGCCGTTGATTGACCACCGCGCCGACCAGCAGCCCACCGTTACTGCCACCCATAACGCCGAGGTGGGCAGGCCTGGTGTACCCTGCATCGATTAAATACTGAGCAGCGGCAATAAAATCATCAAACACGTTCTGCTTCTGCAGCCTGGTGCCTGCGGCATGCCAGGTTTCGCCATACTCTCCGCCACCACGCAGGTTAGCAATAGCAAACACGCCACCCTGCTCCATCCAGAGCACACGCGAGATAGAAAAATCAGGCGTCAGGGAAACATTGAATCCACCGTACCCATACAGGAGGGTAGGATTCTGACCATTGAGCTCGATACCCGTTTTATGACAGATGAACATCGGCACGCGAGTACCGTCTTTCGACTCAAAAAATACCTGCTTCAGAACAAAATCAGACACATCAAGGGCCACCTGCACCTGCTTAAATACTTCCAGACGCTGATCTTCTAACGACAGGTGGTAAACGGCAGGTGGATGGTTCAAGGCTGAAAAATCAAAAAATACTTCATCGTCCCACTGGCGGGACGTCACCGTCTGCACGCCACCCAGGCCAGGCAAATCCACGCTTTCAGCGTTATCACCCTGCAGATCAACAATCTTCAGGCTACTGGATGCATCCTGCAGATACCGCAAAATCAGTTGTGTGCCGCACATTTGCGCACTGTCCAATACATTGCCTGACTCAGAGACAATCTCACGCGCCTGTTGCAGCGCCTCAACGCCTGTTTCGGGACGCACAGCGATGACACGCCCATTAGGTGCGTTCTGATCTGTCAGAAAATAAAGCTCGCCCTCTACATGACCAAGACAGGCGAGGTGATCCGCAAAGCCTTCAACCAGAAACCAGGGGTTCTGATCTGCCTCAAGATGTTGCACCAGAACCTGGTTACGCCGGTCCGTTCCGATCCCCACATCAATGACCAGATAGGCGCCATCCCGGGTAACCTGCGCATCATAACGCCAGTGGGGCTGCTCGGAATTATTGAAAACAAGGGTGTCATCCGATTGCTGCGTACCCAATCGATGAAAATACACGGCATTGTTCTGCGCCACCTGATGAAACTTGTCATCGGTGCCCTGGGGGAAACGACTGTAGTAGAACCCAGTGCCGTCAGCCGCCCAGCTCAAACCGGTAAACTTCAGCCAGTTGAGAGTATCGTCACAATCCTCCCCACTGGACACATCAAGCACTCGGGCTTCGCGCCAGTCAGAGCCGTCCACCTGCACCAGATAAGCCAGGTACCTGCCATCGGGAGACACAAAATAGGCAGCCAGCGCGGTTGTACCTGTGTCGGACCACTTGTTTGGATCAAGCAGTACCCTCGGAGCGCTGTCCAGTCCAGTCTGAACCAGCACCTGAGCCTGGTTCATAAGGCCATCGTTGAAACTATAGAAGTACTGCCCCCCGCGCTTAACCGGCACGCCGTAGCGCGGGGTATCCCACAGTTGGGTCAAACGATCGTGTAAGTCCGCACGTTCCGGCAGACGCCTTAAATAATCACCAGTGAATTTCTGCTGCGCATCAACCCAGGCCCGTACCTGGGCGTCCCGACGCACATCATTTTCCAGCCAGCGATAAGGATCTGCCACCTTCGTACCGTGATAATCATCAACCTGATCCACAGTTTCAGTAGGCGGATAAACGAGCATAAAGCTTCCAGACCGCGTGTTTCGTTTAAGGCAGCAGGTGGGCTACCGCATCACGTTCTTCGCCAAGTTCGGCAGCAGTGGCGTCCATTTTGCCGCGACTGAAGTCGCCAATCTCTATGCCCTGCTCAATCTGCCAGTCACCACCGCTACATCGAACAGGGAATGAGTAGATCAACCCTTCGTCGATACCGTAACTGCCATCAGAGTAAACACCCATGCTGACGATGCCATCGCTACCCAGCGCCCAATCATGCATATGGTCAATGGCGGCATTGGCAGCAGAGGCTGCACTTGAGGCGCCACGTGCTTCGATAATCGCGGCACCGCGTTGTTGTACGGTAGGAATGAAATCGTTTTCGTACCAGTCCATGTCAACCAGGTCCATGGCTGCCTGACCGGCCACGGTGGCGCGATGTATATCAGGATATTGCGTTGCCGAGTGATTACCCCAGATGCACAAGCCGTCGACATCGTTGATGTGTTTACCGGTTTTCTGTGCCAGTTGCGCCATGGCCCGGTTGTGATCAAGTCGTGTCATCGCGGTAAAGTTGCGCGGATCAAGATCCGGTGCATTGCGCTGAGCTATCAGCGAATTGGTATTTGCCGGATTACCCACTACCAGGACTTTAACGTCTCGTGAAGCATGGTCGTTCAGGGCTTTGCCCTGCACCGAGAAAATGGCGGCATTAGCTTCGAGAAGATCTTTACGTTCCATGCCCGGACCACGCGGACGCGAACCTACCAGCAATGCATAATCAGTGTCTTTGAAAGCTACGTTTGCGTCATCTGTCTGTACGGTGCCAGCCAGCAGTGGGAAGGCACAATCATCCAGTTCCATAACCACCCCTTTCAAGGCATCCAATGCCGGGGTGATTTCCAGAAGCTGCAGAATCACCGGCTGATCAGGCCCCAACATGGCGCCGGAAGCCACGCGAAACAACAAGGCGTAGCCAATTTGTCCCGCAGGGCCGGTGATGGTAACTCGGACTGGATCTTTCATTTTAGTCTCTCTTGTTGTTTTGGGTGTCTGAACCCGGCAACCAACAGCCCTCGCGAACGCATGTCTTCAGGACCACTGTGCAACCAGATGGGCCAGGTATTGTAGGGTTATAATCAGCCGACGAACAGCCATGGCCATCGCCTTGCCCACAATACCGCCAACAAACGCTGACAGCCCAGCCACAGACAAAGGTCAATCTGACATTCATCTGACCCAGCGGATAGAAGAAGCATCGCTGAATGCCTGGCCTGCCCTGCAACAGATCCTGCTGGATGGCTGGGTCCTGCGCTTCGCTCGCGGGTTTACCAAGCGCTCAAACAGCATCGTACCGCTTTACGCCACGTCCCGGGCGGAGGGCGTGGATACGCGTCAGCGTCTGGCTGAAAAAATCCGCTATTGTGAAAATCTGTATGCCCGCGAACAGTTGCAGACCGTATTTCGCATTACCTCATTTAACACGGTGAGTCACAGCGCCAGCCTGAACGCCCAGTTCAACAGTACCAAAGCCTTGCTCGACCAGACCCTGGAGGAACGAGGCTACATACGCCAGGACACCAGCCTGGTGTTGAGCAAGCCGATCCTGACCACCCGCAGCGTGACAGGCTTTCGTTTGTTACCGCTGGATCAGTGGCTGCACGAGTACAGTCGCCTGACTGGTCTGCCTGAACCCGCGCAATCTCTGCATGGTCTGATTCTGAAGAGCATCAGTGGCGATTGTGCGTTTGCGGTTCTGGAAAACGCTGCAGGCGTGGTCGCTTGTGGCATGGCTGTGGTCGAACAGGAACTGGCCGGGTTATTTGATATCTACACCGACCCGGCTCACCGCAGCCAGGGTCACGGCACAAACCTTATCGAAGGGCTGTGTAACTGGGCTACAGAGGCACACGCTGAACGGGTCTACCTGCAGGTTGTTGCTGACAATCAGACCGCGTTAACCCTCTACCAACAGTTGGGTTTTACCGAGGTGTATCGCTACTGGTACCGCACCGGCCCGTGAAGCCGCCTGGCCCTTGCGAATTTCTCCTTTTTTGCAAACTTGATTCGTAGCGCTATTTTTGAGATGTTTCGTTCCGCAAACAGTACGCACACCGTCGGCAAGCGTTTTCGTACCTAAAAACAACAACTTACGCCACGCCGGCCGCATTTCCATAGACCCGGGTAAGCTCACTTTGCTGAGCCGACGGGATTCGTCGCCTCTGCTTAACCGTAGTCAAAGGCGATGCTGGGTCTAAAAAACGAGCGAAAACGCGCAATATTTGCGCGCCAAGGGACACGAAGTTCGCCCGGACACCGGCCAAAAACCGGATAGATGCATCCATTTTAGTGCGCCTGGCAAGAGAGAGCATTATGACGTTAATTACCAACGGTGGGTTCCCGCCCGCAAGTGGGCTATACGACCCCGCAAATGAAAAAGACGCCTGTGGCGTTGGCTTTATCTGTGACATCAAAGGTCGTCCAAGCCATCAGATTGTGGCGGATGCCGCCTTCATGAACTGCTGTATGGAACACCGCGGTGGTGTCGGCTATGAAACCAATACCGGTGACGGCGCTGGCATCCTTACTGGCTTACCCCACAAATTGCTCAAACACATTGCCCGGGAAGAACTTGGCGTTACTCTGCCGGCCACTGGCGACTATGGTGTCGGCAACGTGTTTCTGCCTGTTGATGAAGACGAAAGAGCACGCTGCAAAGCTGTTTTTGAAGAACAGATCGCAGCTGCCGGACAAACCCTCATAGGATGGCGTCAACTGCCTGTCGATCCCGATATCGCTGACCTGGGTCGCGCCGCACGTGCCGCTATGCCTGCGTTTGAGCAGCTGTTTATCGCGGCTAACGGTGTATCCGGGGACGATTTCGAACGTAAGCTTTACCTGATCCGCAAACACACAACCCACCTGCTGCGCGGCGATCAGAGCCTGACTCAGCGCAAAATGATGTACGTATGTTCATTGTCGACCAAGGTCATTGTTTATAAAGGCATGCTGACACCCGCACAGCTGTTCCCTTTTTACCTGGATCTACAGAACGAAGCTTATGAAAGCCACCTGGCCATGGTGCACTCCCGCTTCAGCACCAACACCTTCCCCTCCTGGGATCGCGCGCAGCCGAATAGATTTATGAGCCACAACGGCGAGATCAACACGCTGCTGGGCAACGTCAATTCCATGAATGCGCGGGAAGGTGTGGCAAGCTCAGACTTGTTTGGCGACGATCTGTCCAAACTCTTCCCAATTGCTGAGCCCGACTGCTCCGACTCAGGCTCATTTGATAACGTTCTGGAATTTCTGCTCATGTCCGGCCGCAAGCTTCAGGAAGCGGTGCTGATGATGATTCCCGAAGCCTGGCAACAGCATCAGACCATGTCTTCGGATAAAAAGGCGTTCTACGAGTACAACTCCAGCTTCATGGAGCCCTGGGACGGCCCGGCCTCAATTGCATTCACCGACGGTACTTATATAGGGGCTGTACTTGATCGCAACGGCTTACGTCCCTCGCGCTACTACATCACCGATGACGACAAATGCATCATGGCCTCAGAAGTGGGCGTAGTACCTGTTGCACCGGAACGAGTTGTTTCCAAAGGCCGCCTGCAACCGGGCAAAATTTTCCTCATCGACTTTGAACAGGGTCGCATGATCCCTGATGAAGAATTAAAAACCGACCTTGCCAATCGTCGCCCTTATCAGACCTGGCTGGACGAACAACGTCTGGCTCTGGAAGAAATTCCGCTGGTGGTCGGCGAAGGTTTAAGCCGCGCCAGCCTGACCCAGCGTATGCAGGCCTTCGGCTACACCCAGGAAACCATGCAGTTCATGCTGCTGCCAATGATCAGTGAACTCCGAGATCCGCTGGGGTCTATGGGTAACGACGCTGCGCTGGCGGTGATGTCTGAAAAACCGCGCATGCTGTACGACTATTTCAAGCAGCGCTTTGCTCAAGTAACTAACCCCGCCATCGATTCGATCCGCGAAGAAGTCATCATGGCTCTTGAGTGTTATATCGGACCGGAAAAAAATCTCCTCGAAACCACGCCAGAGCATGCGCACCGGTTGCATGTACCCCATCCGATTCTGTCTAACTCAGAACTGGCGTCGCTCAAGCACATGGATTATCGAGGCTGGCGCAGCCGGACCATCGACATCACCTACCCGGCGGACTCTGGCGAGGTGGGTCTCATCGAAGCGTTAGACCGGGTAAATGCTGAAGCTCAGCTGGCCATTGATTCAGGTGACAGCTTAATCATCCTGTCTGACCGTGAAATTAATCCATCGAGGGTGCCTATCGCTTCTCTGCTGGCGGTCGGCAGCGTGCACCAACATCTGGTATCGACCCACGCGCGATCGCGTATCGGTATTGTGCTTGAAAGCGGTGAAGCCCGTGAGGTTCACCACCATTGCCTGCTGGCAGGTTATGGGGTTGATGCGATTAACCCCTACCTTGCTTTCGAAGCGCTCTGGGATGCCCGTAATCAGGGGCACTTTGATAACGTTGACCACGTTCACAACGATGAAGACGTGGTCGCCGCGTATAAAAAAGCGGTTGCCAAAGGCATGCTCAAAGTCATGGCTAAAATGGGTATTTCCACCCTGCAGTCTTATAAAGGCGCACAAATCTTCGAAGCCGTCGGCCTGGCGAGTTCCGTTATTGCCAAAGCTTTCTCGGGCACAGCCAGCCGCGTTGAGGGTGTCGGCTTCGACGTCCTCAGCGAGGAAATGGAAAAGCGTCATGCCCTCGGTTTTCCCGCACGCAACGTTGTGCCGCTGACTGTGCTGCCCAATCCCGGCGATTTCCACTGGCGCCGCAATGGTGACACGCACATGTGGGACCCTCAGGCTGTGGCCAGCCTGCAAAGTGCCGCCCGCACCAATAACGAAGATGCGTACTGGCAGTTCGCCAAGCACATGAATGAAGAGAACACCCGCAACGCAACCCTGCGCGGACTTCTGGCCTTCAAACCAGGTGGCGAAGCCATTGCGTTGGAGGAGGTTGAAAGCGAGCAGGACATCGTCAAACGTTTTGCCACCGGCGCCATGAGTTTTGGCTCGATCAGTGCCGAAGCACACGAATCTCTGGCCATTGCAATGAACCGCATGGGTGGCAAATCGAATACCGGTGAAGGTGGCGAAGACGCCGCGCGGTTTACGCCTATGGCAAATGGCGACTCCAAACGCTCCGCCATCAAGCAGGTGGCCAGTGGTCGCTTCGGGGTAACGATTAACTACCTGACCAATGCTGACGAATTACAGATCAAGATTATTCAGGGCGCCAAGCCTGGTGAAGGCGGCGAATTGCCGGGCACCAAGGTGGATGACTACATTGCGAGCCTGCGGCACTCAACGCCGGGCGTTGGCCTGATCAGCCCACCACCGCACCATGACATCTACTCTATCGAAGATATGGCGCAGCTGATTCACGACCTGAAGAATGCTAACCCGAGCGCGCGTATCAGCGTCAAGCTGGGTGCAGAGATTGGCGTGGGTACAGTCGCCGCTGGCGTCACCAAAGCCCGTGCGGATCACCTGGTGATTGCCGGTGATACAGGTGGTACCGGCGCCTCGCCACTGACATCCATCAAACATGCCGGCGTCCCCTGGGAACTGGGTATTGCCGAAACCCACCAGACCCTGGTGCTCAACAACCTGCGTTCGCGTGTGGTTCTGCAGACCGACGGCCAGCTGAAAACCGGTCGAGACGTTGCCATTGCGGCACTGCTTGGCGCTGAAGAATTTGGCTTTGCCACCGCGCCACTGATTGCACTGGGCTGCATTATGATGCGCAAATGCCACCTCAACACCTGCCCTGTGGGTATCGCAACCCAGGATCCGGAGCTGCGTAAAAAATTCACCGGCTCACCAGAGCACGTTGTGAACTACCTGTTTATGGTGGCAAAAGAACTGCGACAGATCATGGCCGAACTGGGCATGCGCAAACTGACAGATATGGTTGGCCGGGTTGATCTGCTTGAAGTAGATGAAGCGGTTAAACACTGGAAAGCCAAAGGCCTGGATCTCAGCCAGATTCTGGCGCCGGCTAAAATTCCTGCAGAGTTCCTTGGCGCCCATGCCATTCACCAGCAGGACCATGGACTGGACAAAGCGCTGGATAACGAACTCATGCGCCTGGCTGAACCCGCCATTAAAAATGGTGAGAAGGTTTATGCCGAACTTGCGATAGTGAATACAAATCGTGTTGTGGGCGGCATGTTATCCAACAAGATTATCCGCGAAGTTGGACCGCAGATGCTGCCCGATGGCGCCATCCACTTTAAGTTCGATGGCAGCGCCGGACAGTCTCTGGGCTGCTGGCTGGCAAAAGGTGTGACCCTGGAAGTCGAAGGCGACGCTAACGACTTTGTTGGCAAAGGTCTCTCCGGCGGGCGTGTTGTCATCTATCCGCCGAAAAACAGCTCATTTAAAGCAGAAGACAATATTCTTATCGGCAACGTCGCTCTTTATGGGGCCACGTCTGGAGATGCGTATTTCCGTGGTGTTGCCGCCGAACGTTTCTGCGTCCGTAACAGCGGTGCATCTGCTGTTGTTGAAGGTGTTGGTGACCACGGCTGTGAATATATGACCGGCGGTCGGGTTGTCATTCTGGGTAAAACCGGTCGTAACTTTGCCGCAGGCATGAGTGGCGGCATCGCCTACATATGGGATCCCCATGCAGAATTTGCGCCGGCCTGTAATATGGAGATGGTGGCATTGGAGACGGTAGTCGCCGATGAAGACATTGCCGAACTACAACAACTGATCACGAATCACGCGGAACTCACCGGTTCCACTGTGGCTCAGCGATTGCTGGGCGACTGGTCTAACAGCGTTGGCCAGTTTGTTAAAGTTATGCCAACAGACTACAAACGCGTGCTGGAAGCACGCAAACAACAGGTCAGCGCCGGCTGAAGCAGTGGCTTCAGCTCAGACCCGCGACAACATTAAGAAGAAATAAAAGAAAGTATGGGCAAAGTAACAGGATTTATGGAGTTTAAGCGCAAGGCAGAGCCCTATCGGGACCCTGCAGTGCGACTACTCGATTTCAACGAAATTTATACCGATCACGATGAAACTCATCTGCAGACCCAGGGCTCACGCTGCATGGACTGTGGTGTACCCTTCTGTCAGTCTGATGAGGGCTGTCCGGTTTATAATCTGATCCCGGAGTGGAATGATCTGGTTTATAAAGGCCAGTGGCGCGATGCACTCGACCGATTGCATAAAACCAACAACTTCCCTGAGTTCACCGGACGCGTGTGTCCAGCACCGTGTGAAGGCGCCTGTGTCTTAGGCATCACTGATCCAGCGGTTACCATCAAGAACATAGAGATGGCGATCATCGACCGTGGGTTTGCTGAGGGCTGGGTAGTCCCCAACCCACCAGAGCAACGCACTGGTAAAAAAGTAGCCATCGTCGGCTCCGGCCCTGCCGGTCTTTCCGCTGCCGACCAGCTCAACAAAGCTGGTCACAACGTCACCGTATACGAGCGCGCCGACCGTATTGGCGGCCTGTTGATGTACGGCATTCCGAACATGAAGCTGGCAAAAGACGAGGTTGTTGAGCGACGCGTAGGCATCCTGCGCGAAGAAGGCATTGAGTTTGTCACCGGCGCCGAAGTTGCTGATGGCAACAATGGCACCACTTCAATTGCGAGCCTGCGTGAAAGCTTTGATGCGGTTCTACTGGCGACCGGCGCAACCATTCCAAGAGATCTGCCTATACCCGGACGCGATTTCACCGGCGTTCACTTTGCTATGGAATTTCTCACGGCCAACACTAAAAGTCTGCTCGACTCAAAACTGGCAGACGGCAACTACATCTCTGCCAAAGACAAAAACGTTATTGTCATCGGTGGCGGCGACACCGGTACAGACTGCATCGGCACTTCTCTGCGCCACGGCTGCAAGTCTCTGGTTAATTTCGAGCTGTTCCCGCAACCGCCGGAATCTCGCGCTGCAAACAACCCCTGGCCAACATGGCCAAAGATCTTCCGTGTGGACTATGGCCACGAGGAAGCCTCTCAGGTTCAGGGCAGTGACCCCCGGGTTTATTCCATCTCATCTCTGAACTTCATAGGCGATGACAACGGTCATGTGACAGGCGTACGTACCATTGAAGTCAAAATGATCGACGGCAAAATCGAAAACATACCTGGTACGGAAAAAGACTGGCCCGCCGACCTCGTGTTACTGGCCATGGGCTTTCTGGGACCTGATCACAACGTCAGCGACCCGCTTGAGCTTGAATACGACGAACGGTCAAATTTCAAGGCGGACTATGGCAAGTACGACACCAACGTCGGCAAAGTATTTGCCGCTGGAGACTGCCGTCGCGGTCAATCGCTGGTTGTACGGGCCATCAATGAAGGGCGCGAAGCCGCACGTGAAATCGATCGATATCTGATGGGGTCAACCCAGCTGCCTTAGGGGTTTGCGCGCGGTTCAGTCAGCTAACCCTGGCGGTTGCTCCGCACCGTGTCCTGCACCAGGCTGAGGGGCCGTACCCACGGTTTTATGGACGCCATTTCTCCGCTGAAACCTGCCACCGCGGACTGAGCTGCTTCGCGACTGGAAAACACACCGTAAATAATGACATACAAGGTGCGATTATCGCGCTGCATCTGATACCAGGCAAAATCTGAAGTATCTGTCTGCCGATTCATAAACGCTTCAGCGCGTGCCGCCGTAGACAGCGACAACAGCTGCAAGGTAAAGCGATTTGGATCCTGCTGCAGTATCCAGCTGGCTGACTTGAAAGCACCGTCTGGCAACGGGCTGGATTCCACCACGGGAATAGCGCTCACCGGAGCTGGTTCAGGCTCAGGTTCAGGTTCAAGCTGTACGCTGACTTGCACTTCAGTCTCAGTATCGCGCTCGACAGGTATAGCTGTGACGGTTTCGGTTTCCGAGGCAAGGACTGGTTCATCGAGCGGCTCAACCAGAGGTTGTTGATCAGCAGGCTGAGGCTGCTCTCCGGCACGCTGAGGCTCTAACTCCGTGGGCACATCAACCTCTACGTCAGCCTCAACCACCAGCGGCGTGTCCACGGCTTGATCAGCAAAGGGCGAAGTAAGGTCTATTACCTCTTCGGTTGATACTGCAGGTTCATCCGGCATTAAAGGAACCGTTTCCGTTTCAACTAGCTCAACCGGGCTATCCTGGGGCTGCTGAACAAACAAATAAACTAACCCCATCAACACAACCAGCATGATGGCCAACGCTGCATGGGTCATCGGGAACCCACTTCCCTGCTTACGCGTCTCGCCACTTTCCATATCTGTTAAAAGCCTGTTTGCAATGCTATCGACCACACTAGGGTTACCGCCGGAGCGCTGCACAATTTTATCCAGCTGCTCATCCGTGAAAGGCAGTCTGCCGCGATATTGAGCCTGCCGGAAGCGCCATTCCAGATAATTTCTGATCTCCGCCTTGGGGAAACCGGTAATTCGAATTTCGAACCATTCAAGCTCCTGGTCTTGTGCAATTTCACCAAGCATCGAAATTTTCGATGCCTCAGTGAACAAAAGCAAACGCAAAGCCGATGCACCAACCAGACTCATGAGTTGTTCCAGGGCCTGAGCATCCAGTAGGTGAGCGTCGTCGACCATCACCATACAGATACGACCCATGGCGTCCTGTTCGTTCACATGGGTTGCGATCAACCTGGACAGATCAGCAGTATGCGCGTTTGCCTGGGCGGCCACACCAAACCCCTGCAACATTCCCACCAGCACTTCGCGCTGGGTGGTCACCACAGTGCCTGAAAGCCGGGCCGCTTTTGTGTTGGGTTCCAGGCTACTGGAAAGCTCACGAAACAGGCTGGACTTGCCGATACCAAACGGGCCGGAGACCACCAGAATACGGCGCGACCACTGACTCAGATGACGCAGGTGATCCAGGTGGGTCTTCCGATCTGCTCCGATAAAAAAACCTTCCCGCGGCGGGGTAAACGGATTGTGCGACAGCCCTAAGAACGTTTTCTGATTCATTGCTGCACCATCAACTCGTTCAGCTGCAGAACTCATTGAGTACATCTTCAAGATGAGACGCAGCAAAGCGGTCAGCTACCAAAGCCGTGCCTATTTCAGCACTCAGGACAAAACGAAGTTTGCCATTCGCCGCCTTTTTATCCATGCCCATGGCGCTCAACATATCAGTAACCGATGCCGGTTCAGAAAGGCTGACCGGCAGATCAAAGGCAACCAGCAGTGCAATCAACCGTTGCACCTGCTCTGCCGGAAAATCACAGACTTTCTGCGAGAATCTGGCGGCCATAACCATGCCAATGGCCACCGCCTCGCCATGCAGCCAGGTGCCATAACCGGCCAGGTTTTCTATGGCGTGGCCAAAAGTATGCCCGAAATTCAATAGTGCACGCACACCGCCTTCGCGCTCATCCCGGGCCACAACGTCTGCTTTTATTTCACAGGAGCGTTGAATCACATATGCCAGGGCTTCAGGGGAACGTTGCTGGAGTGAGGTGACGTTGTTCTCCAGCCAGTCGAAAAAGACAGCATCAGCGATCACCCCATACTTCACAACCTCAGCCAAACCTGCCGCATACTCCCGGGCAGGCAGGGTGCTCAGCACACCGCTGTCGATGACCACCGCCCTGGGCTGATAAAACGCGCCGATCATATTTTTCCCGGCAGGGTGGTTAACCGCAGTTTTTCCGCCCACAGATGAATCAACCTGAGCAAGGAGCGTGGTCGGAATGGCCACAAAATCTACACCGCGCTGAAAGGTTGCCGCCACAAAACCGGTCAGGTCACCAACCACACCACCACCTAACGCAATCAGACACGTAGTTCGGTTATGCCGATGCTGCATGAGGAAATCCATGGCTGCCTGATAAGTCGCCAGGCTTTTGAACTGCTCACCATCACCCATCACAAATGTATCGACCTGACGGCCTGTGAGCGCCTGGCGCACCTGATCGCCGTATAACTGATTGAGGGTGTCATTGGTAAACACAACAACCTGCTGGCTTTTAATAATATCCTGCAGAAAAGCCTGCAAGGTGTCCGGCTGCAACAGTCCATTGCCAATCACTATCGGGTAGCTGCGTTCCGCCAGTTCAACTCTTACTGTGTGCACTTTATTGTTTTACCTGTCTATTCAATCTGGTGATCAGCGCGCAACTGCGTAACAATTTTTTGCACGAGGCTTTTCACACTTTGCTGATCCGATATAAACCTATAATCAGATATTTCGTCATATAGCGGTGCACGCTCGTGCACCAGCCTGGTTAGAATCTCTTCAGGATTATCACCCTGCAACAGCGGTCGCTTTTTATCATTGCGGGTACGCGCTAACAAGCGGCGCAGAGGACAATCCAGGTGAATAACGATGCCGCGGGTGGCGAGGTTCTGGCGATTCGCAGCGCGTTTTACGGCCCCACCACCTGTTGCCACCACAACACCCCGCATTTGCGAGAGTTCATCAATAACGTGCTCTTCGCGATCGCGGAAACCCTTTTCTCCTTCAACATCGAATATCCAGGAAACCTCCGCACCCGCGCGCAATTCAATTTCAGCATCAGAATCGTAGAACGGCATTTCCAGTGTTTCAGCCAGGGTTCTACCAACCGTTGACTTACCGACGGCCATTAATCCAACCAGAAATATATTTTTTTGTGTCATAAAAAACGGCGCCTAAGGGGCGCCGTTTAGTGTACACCGTTGCGCGGTTATCGCGCAGTCGATTTACCTGTCAGTCAGGGCATCCGAAATGATTCGCGGAGTGATGAAGATCAACAGCTCCTACTTGTCATCGCGCTCTACTGTGCGCTTGAACAACCGTCCGACGTAAGGGATATCACCCAGAAATGGGGTCTTGGTGGTCGAGACGTTTTTGTCGGTCTGGAAAATACCGCCCAATACAATCGTCTGACCATTGTCTACCAGAACCTCGGTTTGAATTTCGTTGGTGTTGATTGATGGCACACCGTTGAACACCGTACCCACCGTATCCTGCTTCACGTTCAACTGCATGATGATGCGATCATCAGGCGTGATCTGCGGGGTTACTTCCAGAGACAGCACAGCATCTTTGAAAGAAGTTGAGGTTGCACCACTGCTGGTCGCTTCCTGGTATGGAATCTCAACACCAGACTCGATCACAGCTGGGCTCTTGTCAGCGGTGATGACCTTCGGACGCGCCACGACTTCAGCGTGACCGTCTGTCGCCAGAGCCGACAGCTCAAGGTCGACCAGATAGCCTGCCCGGGTAATACCCAGACCGATACTGGAAGCGCCTGCCTGAGCAACACCCAGGTCGACAACCAGGTCGCCGGGTACCGAAATATCGCCAGTGCCGTCTACTAGAATATTGGAAAGCTCCACCAGGGTATCCAGCGATCCGCCGTAACGCACGGCTGTGCCACCGTTCTGGTTGATGCCACCACCGCCCCAGCGGATGCCCATCTGCTCAGCAAAGTTAGCATTTGCTGTGACAATTCGAGCCTCAATCAGAACCTGGCGTACAGGCACATCAAGCTGTGCAATCACGCGACGAAACTCTTCCAGGCGATCAGCTGTATCGGTGAGGATAATGGCGTTTGTACGTTCATCAACAATCACGCTTCCGCGTTCAGACAACATAGTCTGACCTTGCGCGCCACCGCCATTAAACAGGTTGAACAGTTCAGAGGCTGACGCGTAGCGAATCTGTATGAAGTCAGTGCGTAACGGTGCCAGTTCGGAAATCTGTTTCTGATTTTCCAGCTCAAGTTTTTCACGTGCGGCAATCTCTGCAGCCGGCGCTACCAACAAGACATTACCGACCTGACGCTGATCCAGACCCTTAGTCTTAAGGATGAGCTCCAGAGCCTGGTCCCAGGGTACATTCTTCAGGCGCAGGGTGATGCGACCACTGACGGTATCAGACGCCACCAGGTTCAAATCTGTAAAGTCTGCAATCAGCTGCAAGACTGAGCGTACTTCGATGTCCTGGAAGTTCAGGGATAGTTTTTCGCCAGTGTACTTAAAGATGTCGTCGCGCTGATTCAGCTCTTCTTCAGTCATTGGCGTGACATCGATGGACATTGTGTTATCAGCTTGATAAGCCAGGTAATCGTAGTTGCCGGTCGCTGCTATGGTGAACACCGTGTTGTCACCTTCCTGCAGGGCATCGATGATTTGCACAGGTGTTGCGAAATCGGTGACATCCAGGCGACGGCGCAGTTCTGTTGGCAAACTGGTATTGCGCACTTCTACGCGAATCCGGCCTGAATCACCTGAAACGTTAATAGGTGCTTTAGGGTTGCTGAGGGTCAGTACGATGCGACCTTCACCACCTTCACCGCGACGGAAGTCCACATTTTCGATGGTTGAACCGCGCATCGCGGCAGGCGCCGGGCGACTGTCATCGGCAACGTCCATGGTTTGTGTGTTACTTGGCTGGCCGGAACTTGCGGTACCCACAGTCAGATACAGGGTATTACCCTGAACACTAGTTTCGTAGCTCACCAGTTGGGTCAGGTTCACAATAGCGCGGGTACGGTCTTTGGTGCTGACCACCGAAACACGCCGAGCGTTACCAATACCGAGATTGTGATGCTTCTCATCCAGTGCACTGACCACACCAGGCAGGTCCAGCACGATGCGTGCGGGCTGCTCAATGGTATAGCCTTTGGGATCTGGCGGCGTACCGTCAAATTCCATACGTATTTCCGTACGATCACCAGGTAGCGATGAAAAGTCGATGTTCTCCATCGTCACGGCCCAGCTCTGCGTGGCCACCAGGCTTATTGCGCCGGCTATACACAGCGGAACGACTCGGCTCGCCCATCCAGTAAAATTCTTAAACATCATCTTCATCCTTTATGCTCCAGCCGCCAGCGAAACGGTTCGCTCTCGCTCTACCCAACCACCGGTCCCGTCAGGAACAATTTCTATCAATTCAATGCCCGTATCGTTCACCGCCAGAATGCGTCCGTGATCGGTACCCATAAAATCACCAGGCTGTACCCGATGCACGCCGCCATTACCGTCTTGAATCAGCGCGTAGGTAACAGGACCTTGAGCCAAAGTACCCACCATCGCCAGACGGCCAATGGTGAACTGCTCAAGAAACTGTTTAACCCGGTTGAAGTCAGGCGTGACCTTTGGCCCATCCTGGCGGTCAACCTGCTTCAATACAACTGGCGGATCAAACGGACTGCGTTTGTTACTGGCCAGATACTTGAACGGTTTAAATGTTTCAATCGGCGGCAGCGGCTCAATACGACCCTTGGGGCGTGAGTCAACTTCATCCATAAACGCATTCAGATCGGAATAATCAACGTTTGGGCTACAACCACCCAACATGACCAGAACAAACGCGCTCATCAATATCTTAGGCGCTCGCATTAACCCGCCTCCTCTAGATAACGATACGTCTTCGCGGTGATTTCCATACGCAAACCCAGATTGTCTCGTATCGGGTTAATCTGGAAGTCGTGCAGGGTCACAATCCGTGACAGGTTCGCAACGCCACTGACAAATGAACCAAGCTTGTGGTAATCCCCTTCAACAACGATGCTGATGGGCAGTTCGATATAAAATTCGGTTCGATTTTCGGGTTCCAGATCGATACTTTCGATGGTTAACTCATTGTCGATTGCTGTGCGTGTGATGTCTTCCAGCAATCCGGGCACTTCCGTGTCACTGGGCAATTGCCGCAACAACGCACCAAAGGCATCTTCCATCTCGCGCTTCTGTATGCGCAGCGCGTCCAGGTTGGCGGCAAGCCCAGCCTTATCTTCATACTCTGCGCGTAGATCAACCTCTTTAGCCTGCTCGACTTCGAGGTTTTTCTGCTTATCGGTCACATGCCAGTAGTAACCGACACCTAACACCAGAGCAAACAAGATAGCCATAAAGATGGCTTTTACAACGCCGGGCCACGAACCGATATTGTTTATATCAAGATCGCTGAAATCGACAGATTGAATCTGTTTGAGGGTATCCTGCATAGCCATTAGAGGTTCTCCTCTTCAGTGCTCTGCTTCGGATTGGATTGCAGAAAACTCAAATCAAACGTTGAAGCCTGCTCACCATAGTCCGAATTTGTTGGATCTTCTTTAATGCTCTTGAGATTCGGCTGGGTAAACCAGTCTGATCCATCAAGGTTCCGCATCAATGCTGAAATCCTATTGTTAGATTCAGCGACACCCGAGACTGACAGCATGTTGCCTTCATACTCCAACTTCTTGTAATGCACGCCTTTAGCCAGCGTCTGCACGACCTCATCAAAGACGCGCACAATAACCGGCCGGTTACCCTGCAGTTCATTGATAACACGCATTCGCGCCAGCAGATCTTCACGCTGCTTACGCAACATCTGTATCTCGGCGATTTTCTCATCCAGAACTTTGATCTTTCCGGTTAAGAATGTGTTGCGGCCCTGTTGGCCCTCAATCTCATTGTCCAGGTACATCCCTGCACCAAACACCAACAATACGCCTACCAGCAGCACCGCACCCAGCTGAGTCAGAAACTCTTTCTGTTTGCGCTCGCGCTCCCATTCACGCCATGGCAGTAAGTTAATATTCGCCATTATGTGAAACTCCTCATTGCCAGACCGCACGCGATCATTAACGCCGGGGTGTCGTTAGACAGGGCCTCAGCATCCACTCTGGAAGCTAAAGACATGTTAACAAACGGGTTGGCGATGATCGTGGGTGTACCGAGTTTAGACTCGATCATGTCACCGAGGCCTTCAATGGAGGCCGTACCCCCTGCCAGCACAATGTAATCTACGTCGTCGTATTGCGAGGATGAGAAGAAAAATTGCAGGGACCGTGTCACCTGCTGCAGTACAGCTTCTTTGAACGGCTGTAATACTTCGTCTTCGTAGTCATCCGGTAGACCACCTTGTTTTTTCGCCAAACCTGCCTCTTCAAAAGACAGACTGTAGCGACGCTGGATTTCTTCCGTCAGCTGTTTGCCACCAAACAACTGCTCTCTTGTGTATATGGCCTTATCATCGGCAAGTACTGACAACGTCGTCATGGTTGCACCGATATCGATAATGGCGACCACCAGGTCTTCCGGGTTATCCCCCAATTGGGGCTTAACCAGATCGAATGCCCGTTTCATAGCGTGAGCTTCAATGTCAACCACCGCAGCCTTCACACCACCAAGATCGAGCGCCGCTTCGCGCATCTCTACATTTTCTTTGCGACAGGCGGCTAACAGCACTTCGACCTGTTCCGGGTTTCGATCTGACAGACCGAGCACCTCAAAGTCGATGGCCACCTCATCTAAGGGGTAGGGAATGTATTGATCGGCTTCCACCGTGATCTGATTTTCCATTTCGTCATCGGACAACTCAGCGTCCATTTCAATGGTCTTGGTGATCACCGCGGAACCGGCAACCGCAACCGCCGCAGCTCTACTGCTGGTTTTGGAGCGACTGATAACACGTTTTATGGCATCACCTACACCCTCCACGTCGCTGATGTTCTTTTCGACAACAGCATTCGGAGGTAAAGGTTCCACCGAGTACGACTCGACGCGATATGAGTTGTTGGTCTGTGAAAGCTCTAACAGCTTTACCGACGTCGAACTAATATCGAGTCCAAGCAGAATATTCGTTTTCTTTCCAAACAATGCCACGTTAAATTTCCTTAAATGGCGCGGGCACTTACGTCCTATACATGCAGCGAATCATTAAATAACAGACTCGACTTTAGAGCAATCAACGCCTAGCCTATTTTGCTCGCACTCCCACTCAACATTGAGGTTAATTTGTGTCTGCCTTATGTCCGACATGTAGTTAGAATTTCCCTTTCGTTTACAAGCCCAGCAACTTGACAAAATACCTGACACAAAAATCAAGCTCAGTCCTGCAGACTATTATGTGGCTCACCCTCGCAGGTTTATGTGCCGCAGTCCTCAGTCTAGCGGGGACCTATCTTTATTTGGATCCACAGATACCAAAACCAGAGACTTACCGTAACGTAAAGCTTGAAACCCCTCTGCGCATTTACGCAAAAAACGGCGCGTTGTTGGCCGAGTTTGGTGAACGCCGTCTCATTCCCATAACCTTAGACCAAGTACCCCAACACTTCATCAACGCGCTTTTAGATACTGAAGACAAACGCTTCTATGAACATAGCGGCATCGACTTCATATCCCTGGCCAACGATGCCCTGGCTCTGGTTGGGACATTTGTCACAGAAGGGGAGCTTGGCGGCGGAGCCAGCACCATCACCATGCAGCTGGCGCGTAATGTTTCATTCAGTCTTGAACAACGCTTTTTACGCAAGTTCAAAGAGATGCTGCTGGCGCTGAAAATCGAACGGGAACTGAGCAAAGACGAAATCCTTGAGCTTTATATTAATTTAGTCCCTTTTGGCAAACGTGCCTATGGTGCTGAGGCCGCAGCACGTACCTACTATGGCAAATCGTTGCAGGCGCTGGAGCTTGCGCAACTGGCGATGCTGGCGGGCATTCCACAAGCACCCACCGCTGGTAACCCTATCAACGGACCCGAGCGCGCGCTGAGACGTCGCAACCTGGTGCTTTCCCGCATGCTTGCGCAGGATTCCATCACACGCGAAATGTATGACCAGGCCCGCAATGCACCGATATCCGCTCAAATTTACGCCCGGGAGCTGGACGTACCCAGTCCTTACGCGGCGGAATGGGTTCGGCAGCAGGCGGCAGCACTCCTGCCGGATCTGTATACCGGCGGCTATGAAATCGACACCACAATTGATGGCGATTTGCAGGCTGAGGCTATTGCAGCGCTGAGGCGAGGACTGCATAACTACGATGAGAAACATGGTTATCGCGGCGCAGAAGCCCAGGTGCCTGAGGATCTGCTGGCCCAACTGACTGCAGCAGCACCAGAACTGTTACTGGACCCTGCCGGCGACTACCCACAGCCACTGACTAACGAAGTTGCCAGCTTCCTGCAGTCCAAAGATCGATATGGTGGTATGGAACCCGCCATAGTTCTGGCTGTTAACGATGAAATTGCCGTTGTTCAGCACAACACGGATCAGCTGACTATAGTAAAGCTCGCTGACAGCACCTGGGCACGCACCTACATCAACGTCGATCGGCGCGGGCCTGCGGTGGACAGTCTGACCAGCGTCCTGGCGGTCGGCGATCAGATACGTCTACGCGAGAAAGTAGATGCCGAACAAGGCTCTGTACTGGTGTTATCTCAGTTACCGGAAGTGCAGGGCGCGGTGATTTCCCTTGATCCCAAGACCGGTGCGGTGCGTTCGCTGGTGGGTGGCTACGATTTCTTTCGCAACCAGTACAACCATGCGCTGCAGGCGGCCCGTCAACCAGGCTCCGGGTTCAAGCCACTGGTTTACTCCGCTGCCATTGAAGAAGGCATCACACCGGCCGACATTTTCATGGATGCCCCACTGGTGTTTGACGATGAAAATCTGGAATCTCAATATCGACCAGACAACGATAACAACCGCTACAACGGCCCTACCCGCCTGCGCGAAGCCCTGTATCGCTCTATCAATCTCGTTTCGATGCGGGTGTTGTTAAAGGCCGGTGCCGGTGATGTCATCGATCATGTGGCCAAATTTGGTTTTGATACCCGCACCTTCCCGCGCAATACACAACTCGCCATCGGCGGCGGTACTATGGCCGTTACCCCCATCGAAATGGCCCGAGCTTATGCGGTTTTCGCCAACGGCGGTTATCTGGTGGACCCACACATCATCACCCGGATTCGAGACGGTGAGGGCAACGAAATTGTCCGTGCTAACCACCCGGTGGTCTGCAAATCCTGCGAAGCAGAGTTATTTGCGCAAGAATTTGCCAAAGAGGCCCGCGACCAGCAGCCTCTGGAAGCCGAGCCTGCCAGTTTAGAAGCCTTACTGGCTGAATCGGAATTGACTGAATCAGATAATCTGCCTGCCTTATCCGCTGGTGACCAGGAGGGCAGAGACATTACTGAAATCGATGTTGCTGATACAAATATCGACGACCCCATCAATCCGCAAGCCGCAGAGGGTCCCATCCGGTTGCCTGAACCCGAGGTGTTGCTGGCTCCCAGAATTCTCGATGAACGCAACGCCTATATCATGAATTCCATGCTGCAGGACGTTATCAAACGCGGCACTGGTCGCGCCGCCCGCCGACTGCAACGCAACGATCTGGCAGGTAAAACTGGCACCACCAACGACGCCGCAGACACCTGGTTCAACGGCTACAATTTATCCCTGGTCACCACAGTCTGGGTAGGGTTCAGCAACCACGACCCACTGGGTGCAAGGGCTTACGGTTCAAACACCCCATTGCCCATCTGGATCGATCTTATGGAAGAGGCGCTGGCGGGTGTCCCCGAACTATTGCCCGACCAACCACCCGGCCTTGTCACAATGAAAATTGACCCGACAACCGGCGAGGTTGCTGCGCCGGGTCAACGTGGGGCTATTTTTGAGTACTTCCTGCGAGAATTTGCACCAACCAGTCAACCCGAAGTTCGAATACCGGGTCAGACGCGTCAACCGGGACAGGCAGCGCCGGAGGACATCAACGCCATAGATCTGTTCTAGCGGTTATTCAACCAGCTTGATGTAGTCGCCGGCTCGCGGTTCCCCTCTGGGGTGATGGCCGTTCAGAACCCGCAGGGTTTCTTCGCCGTGACTTTTTAATGGAATGCCGCGCGCCAGTTGGGCATAGGTCTGTCCGGGTTCTGCAACAACAACTTTCAACTTCTGGTTATTGATCAAACGCAGATCTGCGGCTGTCATCGCGCGAAAAGACATAACGGTCTCGCGGAACTGCTCTTCAAACACCTCCGGGTCACCGGTTTTGCCCAATTCACCGTTAAACAGATACACACCACCGTCTTTGTAAATCACGGCAATTTTACGCTTTTGCGCATCACCCGAAGACACTTCTATATCCGCCCAGTAACCGCTGTACGGTCCGACCTGGATCGCTTCCCCATCCTGCAGATCATCTCGGCGTAAGGTTTTGGTCAGGTACTCTTCCGGCGTTTGATTTTCTTCTGGAGGAGATGCCCGTTTAACGCCAATTTGCGCGTCGTCACCAGGCTTGGGCGGGGAACCAAAAACCTCAACTGACGTTGTTTGCACATCCCAGCCTTCGGGAAATTCCAACAGCAAGCGCAAAGCACCGTGATAGTAGACGCCGTCTTTGACCACACCGGCAGCCGATTCATCGCCGTACGTCAGGCCAGCCAACATCTCAAAAAAGTCGCGCTCCGGCTCTGCCAACTCCTCCAGGACAATACCCTGGGACTGGGCTACCAGTTCGTGGATGCGTTTCTCGTGAGCTGGGTGAGAACCGAGGATGCCATGATAGACCGCAGGGCGATTGTTTATGGTGCGCTGGAAGTCATCGTGATCTCGCAGCATCTGGATACTGTTCAACAAACCACGCGGATCGTAGCCGGCGTCCGCCAACCAGCTTGCACCGTATTCATCCGCTTCAAGTTCATATTCTCGACCATAACCCGCAAGCGAGGCCTGGGTCAGCGTATTGGCTAGACCGTATGTTGCACTCGTACCCGTTGCGAACGTACCCAGCCAACCGAGCAATTCGCCTAAACGGGCGCGACTGACTTTACGTTTACCATGCCGTCCGACGACGTGGCCAATTTCGTGGCCGATAACCGCTGCCATTTCGTCTTCGCTGTTGAAGTGCGCAAGGATGCCCCGGGTGACAAAGATATAAGCGTCGGGCGTGGCAAAGGCATTGACCATGGATTGATCAGTAACCGTAAACGTGTAGTTGTGGCCTGCGTGCGGACTTACAGCCAGAATACGTTCTCCAACCTCAGTGACGTAGTCCTGCCACTCCTGGTTAGGGTAGATCAGCTCTTTTTCAAGAAATTCGTTGTAGGTTTCTGCGCCGGGACCCGCCCAGCTCGCTGATGGCAATGCCACCATCGCGGCTGCAATAAGGGCAGTCGTTGCTGAACGTGTAAAAATATTTGCCGAACCTTGCACCAATATGCTCCTGAACCTGCTGTGTCTTTCGACCACAAACATGCTGCAAGGTGCCATTTCAGCTAAAACTTCTTCGTCTTACAACAGCCCCAGTCAGACAGCTGGGGCCTGACCAGCTACTCTTCGCTGGCTGCAGCTTTACCGCGATTACCGAATCGCTGACGGAAGCGCTCTACACGACCACCAGAATCAATGTTCTTCTGTTTGCCGGTGTAGAAAGGGTGACAGTTGGAACAAACGTCAAGGTGAATGTCTTCGCCCAGCGTCGAACCCACTTCGATCACGTTGCCACAGCTACACGTGGCTTTTACTGTTTGATATTGCGGATGGATTTCGGGCTTCATGTCGCTGACCTTTGTCCAGAACTGAAAATAAGGGCGGCGTACTCTACCAGAAGTGTTGCCAATGGCAACCACCAGACATCGACCTCTTCCTCCCGCAGACCGCTCTGAAATACACTGGGAGGAGGCTACCGCAAAGTTACACTAGGGCTTCACCCGAACCTGATGCGACAATAACCGCATGCCTGTCCCCAGCCGCGTTATTCAAGTTGCCGTACCTCGACCGCTACATGCGGTTTACGACTACCATGTGCCTGAAACTCTACCCATGCCGAGCGTCGGCACACGAGTGAAAGTCCCTTTCGCCCGGGGTACCACCGTGGGTATCTGCGTCAGCGACACCGTTGAGAACCCGCATAAAACCCTCAAAGACGTCGAAAGTGTGCTGGACACCGCAGCCATTGTCCCCGCAGAACTGATGGCGCTGGCTCACTGGATGAGCAATTACTACCACTACCCACTGGGTGAAATTTTAGCCACTGTACTGCCTGCTGCTGCCCGTCGTGGTGCCACCTGCAGCATCGACCCTCCAGATCACTGGCGTGTGTCCAGCGATGCGTTCGACAACGCACGTGCACCGGCACAAGCCGCCCTGTTCAATGATCTGCTGCAGCAGGGACCCACTGCCACCGCTGATCTGGTTGCGGCAGGCCATAGCCGCGCGACGTTGAAGAATCTGAGCAAGGGTAACTACATTGAGCGCTGTGAACCGGACATCACCCCTCCCAGTGAAACACCGCCGACCCCAACAGACGCGCAGAATACCGCCATCAAGGCAGTCGCTGCCGCCCTGAAGAGTTTTGCGCCATTTCTACTGGAGGGGGTAACCGGCAGTGGCAAAACCGAAGTATATCTGCGCACCATTGCGCCGGTTGTTGAAAGTGGCCAGCAGGTGTTGGTACTGGTGCCTGAAATCGCATTGACGCCGCAAACCCTGTCACGCTTTCAGCGCCGTTTCGGGCAGGTTGGCATGTTGCACTCCAACCTCAGTGATAACGAGCGGCTACAAACCTGGCTGAAGTGTGCTGCAGGTGAAATTTCGGTTTTGATCGGCACGCGCTCAGCGGTATTTACTCCGTTCAAAGCGCTGGGCCTGGTCATTGTTGATGAAGAACACGACAGTTCTTATAAACAGGGTGATGGATTGCGTTACTCCGCCCGGGACCTTGCCATCAAAAGGGCTCAGACTCATCAGGTGCCGGTAGTGCTGGGCAGCGCCACACCTTCCCTGGAGTCGTTATATAACGCCAATCTCGGGCGCTACCAGAAACTCGATCTGCCGTATCGGGCAGGCAACGCACAGATGCCCAGCTATCGGGTCATCGATATGCGTGGCATCCAGCACACAGACGGTATCTCTGTACCGCTGGAGCGCGTGATCCGCGACCACCTGAGAGCGCAAGGCCAGGTCCTGGTGTTTCTCAACCGCCGCGGGTTTGCACCTACGCTGTTGTGCGCGGCGTGTGGCTGGCAGGCGCATTGTTCAGATTGCGACGCGCGCTTAACCCTGCACAAAAATCCGAGCCACCTGGTCTGTCACCACTGCAGCCTGAAGTTTCAGGTACCCAAAACCTGTGAAGGATGCGGTGGCAATGGTCTGATACCCGTCGGGCTGGGCACCCAGCGCACCGAATCCGGCCTGCAGAATCTGTTCGGCGATGTACCCGTCTATCGTATCGACCGCGACACAACGCGGACCAACGCAAAGCTGGAGGCGCAGTTTGCCAAAGTGAACCAGGGTGACCCCTGCATCATGGTCGGCACCCAGATGCTGGCCAAAGGTCACCATTTCCCCAACGTCACCTTAGTTGCGGTGCTCAACGCTGACGCAGGTTTCGCCAGCGCCGATTTTCGTGCTCCAGAGCGCACCGCCCAACTGATTGTTCAAGTGGCAGGACGTGCCGGGCGGGAACAGCGCCCAGGCCAGGTATGGATACAGTCTTACCAACCTGAGAATGTTCTACTGCAGCGCCTGATCAACGAGGGCTATCCTGGTTTTGCAGCCGCTGAGCTTGCTGAGCGAGCTAAAAATGGATTCCCACCGATGCACTCAATGGCGCTGCTGCGAGCTGAATCAGCTCAGGGCCAGGAAGCCATGGAATTGCTCAACCAGCTAAAAGCACAATTAAGCGGTGTCGAAATCATGGGCCCGGTACCGGCACCCTTGGCACGCATTGCCAACCGCAATCGTTTTCAACTGATGCTATTGGCACCCAAGCGCACGCAGCTGCACGCAGCGCTGCGACGTTTGCAGATACCCAAGGTGCCGTACACACTACGTTGGTCTATTGATATTGATCCTTACGACAGTCTTTGAGCGCAGACCTCGCGAGAAGTCGCTGGTATGATGCGCGCCGCCCAGACATTTGTAGCAACTCAATAGATAAGTCTGACCTTAGAATCTGCCGTAAAAACCATGACCAAAGATTTTGCCGGTCGCACCTCCCGTGCGGCCAAACCAAAAAAGCACGTTCAGAAACGTAAACCCGCGGCACCTGCCCGCGTGTTCTTTCATGGCCCAAGCTTCACGACAGGCGCACTGGTAGGCGCTGCCATTGTCATCCTTGCGGCCTACGCACCGGATTACCTGAGTGAAAACAGCAAGGCTGGCGCAACATCAGTCACCACCGCAGCAGATCAGGCGGGGCCGACGCAACCCATGCAGTTTGATTTTCCAGACATGCTCAGAGACACCGAGGTGCTGGCAGATCCGGAACCCTACGCCGTACCGTCCACCAGCAGCAGTGATCAACCAGACGTCTGGCATATTCAGGCTGCCTCGTTTCGCGAAAAAGCAGACGCCGATGCGCTACGCGCGCGCCTGTTGCTCGATAACCTGCCGGCTACCACAGAGGTTTCCAGTGCCAATGGCAGCCAATGGCACAGAGTGGTACTGGGGCCATTCGCCCGGCGAGTAGATGCCAACCGGGCGATGACCCGCCTGCGGGAACAAGGCATTTCCGGCATGTGGCTGAACAACCACAATTGAAATGTATCTAATCCGCCCCCACTATCGGCTTTCAGGTGCTACCCATGCACCGGCTTACAACACACACTGCTCTCGGACAAGGACACCCCGAGCGCCGGCGTCGCTGGCCAGCGCAATGCAGCTTTAATCGACACGTACGAAGGGTATTTTATGGAACTGTTTCACGGCACCACCATTGTCAGCGTCAGAGACGCAACACATGTGGCTATGGGCGGCGATGGCCAGGTTTCAATTGGCGACACGGTCATGAAAGGCAACGCGGTGAAGGTGCGTAAGCTCTACCAGGGCAAAGTCATGGCCGGTTTTGCCGGTAGCACCGCAGACGCGTTCACCTTGTTTGAAAAATTTGAGGGCACCCTGGAGAAGTACGGCGGACAGCTTACCCGTTCGGCAGTTGAACTGGCCAAAGAGTGGCGCACAGATCGCGCCCTGCGGCGCCTTGAAGCCATGCTCATTGTCGCCGATCAGACCGCCACTTTACTGATCAGTGGCACCGGCGATGTGATTGAACCTGAAGCCGGCGTACTCGCGATTGGCTCGGGTGGCGCGTATGCCCGGGCAGCAGCAACCGCGCTGGCTGAAAACACAGACATTCCCGCCGCCGAAGTAGTTGCCAAAGCACTGAAAATTGCCGGTGACATCTGCATCTACACCAACCATCAACACACCATCGAAACTCTGGCACTGTAATAAATGGAAACCATGACTCCTCGTGAAATTGTCCACGAACTCAACAATCACATTATCGGGCAGGACGACGCCAAACGCGCCGTTGCCATAGCTTTGCGTAACCGCTGGCGACGGATGCAGATAGAACCCGCGTTGCGCGAAGAAATCAGCCCCAAAAATATCCTCATGATCGGTCCTACCGGCGTTGGTAAAACCGAAGTGGCCCGCCGTCTGGCGAAACTGGCGCAGGCGCCATTTATCAAAATTGAGGCCACCAAATTCACCGAAGTGGGTTATGTGGGCCGCGATGTAGACTCCATTATCCGCGACTTAACAGAAGTGGCGGTAAACATGCTGCGCGAAATCGAAATGAAGCGTGTACAGACACAGGCAGACGACCGCGCCGAAGAACGTATTCTCGACGCCCTGCTGCCTGAGCCCCGCGCGGTGGGCTTTGGCGACGACGCCGCTTCCAAGGATGGCTCCGCAACCCGCCAGATGTTCAGGAAAAAACTGCGCGAAGGCGAGCTCGACGAGAAAGAAATTGATATAGAGCTGTCGCAAATGGCCATGGGTGTAGAAATCATGGCACCGCCGGGTATGGAAGAAATGGTCAGTCAGATGCAGGGCATGTTCAGCAACCTTGGCAATAGCCGTAAAACCACCAAACGCCTGAAAATCAAAGACGCAAAAGACAAAATTCGCGAGGAAGAAGCCGCCGGACTGGTTAACGAAGAGGACATCAGGTCCCGTGCGGTAGATGCCGTTGAACAAACCGGTATTGTGTTTATTGACGAGCTGGACAAAGTTGCCAAGCGTACAGAAAACAACAGTGCGGACGTTTCCAGAGAGGGTGTACAACGTGACCTGCTGCCACTCATCGAAGGCTGCACCGTCACCACCAAATACGGCGTTGTGCGCACAGACCATATCCTGTTCATCGCCTCAGGCGCTTTTCACCTGGCCAAACCCAGCGATCTGATTCCAGAGCTGCAGGGGCGGCTGCCGATTCGGGTTGAACTCAAAGCGCTCACCCCGGAAGACTTCAAGCGTATTCTGGTAGAGCCAAATGCCAGCCTGACCGAACAGTATCAGGCGCTGATGAGCACGGAACAGATAGATCTGGAGTTTTCCGATGACGGCATAGAGCGCATTGCTCAACTGGCCTGGCAGGTAAATGAAGGCACCGAGAACATCGGCGCCAGGCGGTTGCATACGGTGATGGAACGGCTGCTTGAGAACTTGTCGTTCGAGGCTGGTGACAGCATTAAGAAACACGTCCTGGTGGACGCTGAATATGTCGATGCTCATCTGGGCGACCTGGTCAGCGACACTGATTTAAGCCGCTTTATCTTGTAGTCTTACCGCTTATGAATCCGCCAAAAAATATTACCTATCACAAAATTGGTCATACCCTGGAGTTGACCTGGGCAGACGATAATTTTGTGTTGCCAGCAGAGCTGCTGAGGGTCTACAGCCCCTCTGCGGAAGTACGCGGTCATTCGCCAGATCAGCGCAAGCTGCAGACGGGCAAAAAGAACGTGGGTATCCGGCAGATTGAGCCCGTAGGTAACTATGCAATTCGCATCGTATTTGACGATGGTCATGACAGCGGTATTTTCGCCTGGGAGTTTCTGCACGATCTGGGCAAACAGATGGACAAGTACTGGCAGGATTACATCACCGAATTAAAAACCGCTAACGCATCACGGCTACCCAGTATTCCCGTAGGACAGTGGACGCCATCGCGCCCTGGTACTTAAACCACCTCTGCTTGAAACAAATTTATGAGCGACCAGCAACAAGTTAATTTCGGTTTCAAAAAGGTCACGCCTGCGGAGAAGACCGCAATGGTTGGCGACGTTTTTAAACGCGTCGCGAAACGCTACGATGCGATGAACGATCTCATGTCTCTGGGCACACACCGCATCTTTAAGCGTATGGTGATTCAGATGTCCGGTCTGCGTACGGGACACACCGTGTTAGACCTGGCTGGTGGTACCGGCGACATGTCCGCTCTGTTTGCAGATGCTGTCGGCGATACCGGCACTGTCGTATTAACAGATCTCAATGCACAAATGATGCAGGTGGGCCGTGATCGCCTGCTCGACCAGGGCTGCGCCCAGGTTGAATTCATCCGCGCACCCGCCGAGGCACTGCCTTTTGCCGACAACACGTTCGATTGTGCATGTGTCAGCTTCGGCTTACGGAATTTCACTGACAAAGACCTTGCGCTGCGGGAGTTGCTGCGCGTCCTGAAGCCAGCCGCTGCACTGCTAGTGCTGGAATTCTCGAAACCTGAAAACCCTGCACTCAGCGCCGCCTATTCTGTTTTTCAGTCTCTCTGGCCCAGCGCAGGACAGGCAATTGCCGGTGATTCGGAACCTTATAAGTACCTGGTGGAATCCATTCGGGTACACCCCGACCAACGCGCCTTAAAGCAAATGTTTGAAGATGCTGGTTTTACGGACACCAGTTATCACAACCTGGTTGGCGGCGTAGCCGCCATTCATCGCGGCTGCAAACCCGTCTAGGGCGCTCTGACCGTGCCACAACCCGGCAACATATTTATCCAGCAGCTGATGTCGCTAGCATCTCAGGTGAGTCATCAGATCACCGCGGGTGTGCTCGCATCCGACCCTGTGACCGCTGGTCAATTTGCCGCTTTTGCCGGTCGTTGTATCGAGCTGCAAAGCCATACGCCTGCATTCACCCTGCACCTGGTTCTACAGGCTGATGGCGTGCAGACATTCTCAGGGCCTGCAGAGACACCCCACGCGATTATCAAAGGCAGCGGCCGCGAACTGATACAGGCTCTGCTACCCGGTGGCAGCCTTGATGGCTTAACAATTGAAGGCGATACAGCCCTGCTGTTTAACCTGACAACGCTGTTGAAGAAGTTCTCTCCGGATGTTGCCACGCCGCTCGGACGTTTTATCGGCGAAGCCAATGCGGCCAACCTGGTGGGTAGCGCAGAGCTTGGCCTGGCCGGCCTGAAAACGGCATTGTCAGGCTTGAGCCAGACGGTGCAGCAACAGGCGACAGGGCAATTCGTAAAAGTTAGACAATTAGATGAATTGTTAGAAGGGATTGATGGGCTGCGCTTGCGTGTGGATCGACTCGCGGCTAATTTAAGCCGGGTAGAACAGGCCAAGCGACAAGCAGATCAGCCTTGAGCAACAACTGGCGACAATCCCGCTTGATTCTAGGCCAGGTTTTCCGCCACAGGCTTGACCTGCTGATACCCGTTGAAACCATCCCCAGAGCTTTCCCGCGCTGGTGTTTAAGAACCCTGCACAAAATTCTACCGACGCCTTCCACACCACGCGGGCAACGTCTGAAGCAGGCGTTTGTCGAGCTGGGGCCAGTCTATGTGAAACTCGGACAACTGCTGTCTACGCGACGGGATCTTTTGCCGGCAGATATTGCGGACGCTCTAGCTGATCTGCAGGACAAAGTGCCACCGATCGCCAATTTCGACGTTGACAGATTTGTCAGCACACAACTCGGCACCGCCAGCGGATCGGTTTTTTCGGAGCTGCAGCACACCCCTCTGGCAAGCGCATCCATTGCCCAGGTTCATTGCGCTACGCTGAATACCGGCGAAAGTGTGGTGGTCAAGCTGGTCCGACCGGGCATTGAGCAGGCCATTGTGCAGGACATGGCCCTGCTGAAAAAACTCGCCGGTTTGATTAATAACAAGATTCCAGGGGCGCAGCGTTTGCAACTGCCCAGGGTCATGTCTGACCATGAAGACGTGTTATTGCAGGAGCTCACCATGTTTGGTGAGGCGCGCAACCAGATTCAGCTGCGGCGCAATTTTGCAGATTCCGACCTGCTCTATGTACCCCGCGTGTACCCCGAACATACCCGCGAGCAGCTGCTGGTTATGGAACGGGTTTATGGCATTCCCATCAACCAGGTTGATGAACTCAAAGCGCGTGGCGTGGACCTCAAAGTACTGGCTCACAAGGGTGTAGAAACGTTCTTCAAGCAGGTTTTTGAACACAACTTTTTCCACGCCGATATGCATCCCGGCAATATCCTGATCGATACCACCGATCCGGTTAACCCCAAATACATCGCACTGGATTGCGCCATCATCGGCAGCCTTACTGAAGCTGACCAGAATTATCTGGCGCAGAACCTGCTGGCATTTTTCCATCGTGATTATAAACGCGTGGTCAGCCTGCACCTGGAATCAGGCTGGGTGCCAGCTGACACCGATGCTGAAGAATTTGAAGCCGTGATCCGCGATGTCTGTGAACCCATTTTTGCCAAACCGCTGGCGGAAATCTCATTTGCTGAGTTTGTCATCACCCTGCTCGACACCGCTGGCAAGTTTGAAATGGAAGTTCAGCCACAGCTGGTTCTGCTGCAGAAGACACTTCTCTATATTGAGGGCCTGGGTCGTCAGCTGTACCCGGAACTGGATTTATGGGAAACCGCTCAGCCGTTCATGGAACGCTGGGCAACTCAGCACCTTGGTCCGGTTGGGGTTGTGAACGACTGGATAAATGCCGGTCCCCAGGTGTGGCAACAACTGTCGCGCCTGCCAATGGTCATGGACCATACAGAAACGGAAATTCGGGTGCTGAAAAGCCAGCTTAAACGGCAGGCATCAGGTCTGGCCCAGATTGAGAAAAACATGGCGCAAGCCGCCAGCAGGCGTCGGCTCGGCCGCCTGGCAGGTATTATTGTGCTGCTTGCCAGTGTGTGGTGGCTATGGACGCCCTTGAACCAGACGTTCGCCCAGGGTGACCTGAGCCTGTGGGCAGGGCTAGGCGGCGCACTTGTTGGTATCACACTCCTGCTGCGAACCTAATCAAAACCATGGGAATTGAAATGAGTCTGTTAGATGAACTTGCCGCGGTACTTGAAGCGCGCAAACAACAAGCCCCTGAATCTTCTTACGTTGCCAGCCTGTATCACGAAGGCACCAACCGAATTCTGCAGAAGATCGGCGAAGAATCCGCAGAATTAATTATTGCCGGTAAAGACAATTGTGCAACATCTGAGTTGCGAAATGGCAGCACACGGGATGAAGTTGTCAAAGAAACTGCGGATCTGTGGTTCCACTGCATGGTATTGCTGGCACACCAGGGGCTCAGTCATAACGAAGTACTGGCAGAGTTAGGGTCGCGTTTTGGTATCAGCGGCCACGATGAAAAAGCCAGCCGCTCCACATAAACCCGGGTAAACAAAAAATTCATCAAGGTTTCGCGACACGTCGCTGTATTACCGGGAAATAACCCTTCTATAATGCCCCTCACTACACCTCCAACACGGAAGACGTTATGTTCGGATTAGGCATGACCGAGTTACTGGTTATTCTTGCCATCGTTTTACTTATCTTTGGGCCCAAGCGTCTGAAAAGCATCGGCTCCGATCTTGGCGGCGCCATCAAAGGTTTTCGCAAGGCGGTAACCGAAGATGAAGAGACTAAACCCGAAGCGCAGGAACGCGTGATAGACGGCGATGAACAGAAGCCCGAGTCTCAGACCAGCAAGACCCAACAAGAAACAAAGATCTAACCACCCCTTATGTTAGACATTGGTGGTTTAGAACTACTACTTATTGCTGTGGTTGCACTGCTGGTCATTGGGCCAGAGCGTATGCCTGAAGCGTTGCGGACGCTGGGACTGTGGCTTGGCCGGCTGCGCCGCTCGTTTACCTCTGTGAAAAACGAGATCGAAAAAGAGATTGGCATGGACGAAGTCCGGCGCCAACTGCATAACGAATCTGTTATGGAACAGATGAAGCGCATCGAAGCGGAAGTACAGAATTCCGTCAACCCCGACTTCAACGACCCGCACCCGACCAGAGAAACTGCTGCAGAGACAAACACCGAGGCTGCAGATCCTGAGTTACCCGACGACGAACCGCCGCCACCCCCACCCAGAAGCGAAGCTGAACTGGAGGCTGAACACCAACGGCGCCAGAAACAAATGAATGCAGACCAGAGCTGATGGCAACCGGTAGCGAAGATACGCGAGACCCGCATGATCAGGCCGTAGACAGCGACGAACAGCCTTTCCTCGACCACCTGATTGAACTGCGCAGCCGCATCTTGCGCAGCCTGATGGTTGTCGGCGTTCTGTTTATCCCGATTTACTATTTTGCTAACCCTTTGTATGAGTGGATCGCAGCGCCTTTGACTGCGGTTTTGCCACAAGGCTCGTCGATGATTGCAACCCAGGTTGCTTCGCCGTTTATAACGCCTTTTAAGCTCGCAGTTTTTGCTGCAATTTTTCTTGGTGTACCGTTTCTACTACATCAGGTCTGGGCCTTTGTATCACCCGGTCTGTACCGCCACGAAAAGAAATTTGCCGTGCCTTTACTGCTGTCGAGCATCCTGCTGTTCTACGCTGGCATGGCTTTCGTTTACTACTTAGTTTTCCCGCTGGTGTTTGCGTTCTTCACAACGGTTGCGCCAGAAGGTGTTGCCATCATGACCGACATCAATCAGTACCTCGACTTTGTACTGAAGATGTTTCTGGCTTTTGGTATCGCTTTTGAAATCCCTGTAGCCACGATGCTGCTGGTCTGGTCCGGCATCGCAACGCCGGACGGTATGGCTGCCAAAAGACCGTATGTCATTGTTGGCTGTTTTATTGTCGGCATGCTGTTAACCCCACCCGATGTTGTCAGTCAGCTATTGCTCGCCTTGCCTACCTGGATTCTGTTTGAAGTCGGCATATTCATGGCGCGATATATCGAAAAACGTGAGCAAAGAGACGACTGAGCAGGACCATGCTTCGTTCAGTGGCAATCCTGGATCAAGACGGCGAGGTCATCGCCAACGAAACCAATATCCTGCCTGTTTACAGCATTGCTAAAACATTTATTGCCAGCGCGATCCGTGCAGCAAACATCGACCCCGCAAGACACGTGGCGGATTGGATTTCATCCAACTGGTTACCTGACCCAGGCGGCATCACAGTAAGACACCTGCTGCAGCACACCGCGGGCTTGTCTGACTACACAACACTACCCGAGTATCACCAGGCTATTGAAAGGGGTGATAGAGCCTGGAGCGACGCAGAATACTCACGCAGGACACTGCACCAGCCCAGAGCACATCACCCAGGCGAACGGTTTGCCTACTCCAACCCAGGCTACTGGTTACTGAAAAAAATATTGGAGCTTGAGTGTAATCAGCCTTGGCCTGAAATCCTGGAACAATTGATTCTCAAACCGCTGGCACTACATGACACCCGCGTGCAAACCGGGCTGTTTGCTGACAGGTTACCCCAGCACCCCGCTGAGTGGGTCTGGCATGGTGTTATCTTATCCAGTGCGTTAGACATCGCGCGATTCATCCACTCAGACCTGGTTCGCGGCCTGCAGTTGGACGCCGCCAGGGTCAACGCTGATCAACCGCCCTGGGTAGATCCACACTATGGTTATGGCGTGATGATTGAGCCGGGCATTATGTATGGCCACAATGGCGGTGGTCCTGGTTACACAGCTTCTGCATTTCACTTCACTCAGAGCGGCCAGACAGGATGCGTATTGCTCGCCTCGGATGAACATGAAGGAGCGATGAAAATGCTGGTCGAGTTGATGAACGGGAAGAGCCGGCGACCTAACGTTCCAACATAAACGTTACGGGGCCATCGTTGACCAGCGTTACCTGCATATCAGCGCCGAACTTACCGGTTTGCACGGCAACCGTTCTGCGCAGCTCAGTAACAAAAGCCTCATACAGTGGCTCCGCGACATCAGGCGCTGCCGCTGTAGAGAACCCCGGGCGTCGCCCTCGACTGGTGTCTGCGGCCAGCGTAAATTGAGAAACCACAAGAATTTCCCCGCTGACGTCCACCACACTGCGATTCATCGGTTTAGCTGCGTCTGCACCTGCGCCGGGAAAGATACGTAAACCAACCACTTTGTCGGCCAGCCAGACAACCTGTTCATGATTATCGCCGGCGGCTACACCCAGGAAAACCAGCAGACCAGATTGAATACGTGCGATCTGCGATCCACCAACCTCAACCGAGGCGCTGGAAACTCGCTGCAACAGCGCCTTCATTTTCGACTGGCACGCGAACCACTAAGCTCGTTTGCGTTCATGTTCCTTCAGCAGCGCCTTGCGTACGCGGATGCCGCTTGGTGTCACTTCGACAAGCTCATCATCGTCGATAAATTCCAGGGCCTGTTCCAGGGTCAGCGTAATAGGTGCAGCTAGCGCAATGGCTTCATCTGTACCGGAAGCTCTCACGTTGGTGAGCTTTTTCTCTTTCAGCGGGTTTACAGTGAGGTCATTGTTCCGGTTATGCAGACCAACCACCATACCTTCGTAGACCACATCATTGGGTTTCACCATCATACGTCCGCGATTCTGCAGATTGAACAATGCAAACCCTACCGCCTTACCAGCAGCATTCGAAATCAGCACGCCGTTACTACGCTGGCCAACAACATCGTTTAAGCGCGGACCAAAGCCTGCTGACGCAAAGGACATGATTCCGGTACCCGACGTCTGCGATAAAAATACAGGGCGATAACCCATAATGCCGCGAGTAGGAATGCGGAACTGCAGCCGCACGCGACCCTGGCCATCAGGCATCATTTCCTGCAGTTCGCCACGGCGATCCCCTAACGCTTCCATCACTTTACCCTGATGCTGCTCTTCAATATCCAGACTGAGGGTTTCGTAGGGTTCTAAAATTTCCCCATTTTCTTCTTTGAAAATTACCTGGGGACGCGAAACTGCCAGCTCATATCCTTCGCGTCGCATGGTTTCAATGAGTACCGACAAATGCAGCTCGCCGCGACCAGATACTCGGAATCGATCCGGATCGGCAGTTTCTTCCACATTCAGCGCAACATTGTGCGACGCCTCTGTGAAAAGGCGCTCACGGATCTGACGGCTGGTCAGGAACTTGCCTTCTTTACCCGCGAGAGGCGAGTTATTTACACAGAACAGCATAGACAATGTTGGCTCATCAACCGTCAACGCCGGCAGCGCTTCAACATTATCCGGGTCACAGATCGTATCGGAAATACCAATACCGGCTATGCCTGTTATACAGACGATATCTCCGGCGGTTGCAGTCTCCTGTTCTACCCGCTCAAGGCCACTGTAGCCATAAACGGTCATGATTTTGCCTTTGCGTTGCTTACCTTCACGGTCAACGACGACGACCGGGTGATTGCGCCGCAACGAGCCGCGTGTCACACGACCGACACCCATGACCCCTTCGTAAGTGGAGTAGCCCAATGAAGTAATCTGCATCTGCAGACCACCTTCGCTGTCCACATCCGGCGGCGGCACTTCCGAAACAATCAGATCCAGTAGCGGCGCCATGTCTGTGGCCATCTGATCAAGTTCTGTGCCGGCTATACCCTGCAGGGCAGAGGCGTAAATCACGCTGAAATCCAACTGTTCCTCGGTGCCACCCAGGCTATCGAAGAGATCAAACACTTCGTCCATGACGCGATAGGGCTCTGCGCCCGGGCGGTCAATTTTGTTCACCACAACAATAGGCTTGAGCCCAAAGCCAAAAGCTTTCTGAGTGACAAAACGCGTTTGCGGCATAGGCCCATCCACCGCATCGACAAGCAGCAATACGGCATCGACCATCGAAAGAATACGCTCGACCTCACCGCCGAAGTCCGCGTGCCCGGGTGTATCCACAATATTGATGCGCGTACCGTTGTAATCAATAGAGGTGTTTTTCGACAGGATCGTAATACCCCGCTCTTTTTCGAGATCATTGCTATCCATGACACGTTCGGCGCCATGTGCGGCAACAAAACCTGTCTGTTGCAACAGTTTGTCAACCAGGGTGGTTTTACCATGGTCGACGTGGGCGATGATCGCAACGTTTCTTACGTTTGGGTTAGACACTGGACTAGATGGCCTCTTTAAGGTTTGCGGTGGGGGGAGAAAAACGGCGGCGATTATGGCGGAACAATGTTGAACTGTCGCGCCAATATTCAAGAGAATTTTTCAAGTGTTAAAATGCGAACAATAAACCCTGCACCATTTATTGCCATCCGGGTGAGTGATCAGCGCAACTCTCAGTCGTCAGGTGGGTAAAAAAGCCCAAATAGCGCTATAACGGGGCACTTTAGCAGAAAACGCACCTTATTAGTGCGTTTCTCGAAACAAACGCCCATGCAGCCCCTTATATTAGCCGCATCTCCGTGGCACACTTCTTGCTCTTCACAACGCGCACCATAATGCACACGGTTCAACGCGTGAGCTGCGAACTTTTAATCTTCGAGTAGAGAAGGAGACACATACAACAATGAAATCCAAATTAGAATACATCTGGCTGGACGGCTACAACCCGACTCAAAGCCTGCGCAGCAAAACCCAGGTCCGCAAAGACTTTGGCGGCACCCTTGAAGAGTGCCCTATGTGGTCCTTCGATGGCAGCTCAACCGAGCAGGCAGAAGGCGGCGATTCAGATTGTCTGTTAAAGCCCGTATACATCTGCCCCGATCCAGACCGCAAAAATGGCTACCTCGTCATGTGTGAGGTATTGAATGCAGATGGTACGCCGCATGCCTCCAATGGCCGTGCCACCATCGACGACGATGACGAAGATTTCTGGTTCGGCTTCGAGCAGGAATACTTCCTCTGGGATATGGACACCAACTTACCTCCGGGCTTCCCACATGGCGGCTACCCGCCACCACAAGGCCCTTACTACTGCTCTGTGGGCGCAAAAAATGCCTATGGTCGTGAATGTGTAGAAGAGCACATGGACCTGTGTCTGGAAGCAGGCATTAACCTTGAAGGCATCAACGCTGAGGTTGCAGCGGGTCAGTGGGAATTCCAGGTGTTTGCCAAAAGTGCCAAGCGTGCAGGCGATGAAACTTGGGTTGCTCGATACCTCCTCGAACGCACCGGTGAACGTTATGGCTACGCCATCAACTGGCACCCCAAACCTCTGGGTGACACTGACTGGAACGGCAGCGGTATGCATGCCAACTTTTCTAATGGCACTATGCGCGAATCTGGCAAAGAAGAAACGTTTACCAAGATTTGTGAAGCCTTTGGACGCAATATTGAACGCCACATCAGCGTCTATGGCGAACACAACGAGCATCGCTTGACCGGTAAACATGAAACCCAGTCTATCGACATGTTCAGCTACGGGGTTTCTGACCGCGGCGCTTCTATCCGAATCCCGATCACCACCATGACTGATGGCTGGGTGGGTCGACTCGAAGATCGTCGAACTGCTTCTAATGCCGACCCCTACAAAGTAGCGGCTGCAATTGTGAAAACCACCAAGGAAGGCCTCGCCAGCTAGCTCTGGCCACCTTTTACCGATTGGTTACAAAGCCCTGCTCCCAGCAGGGCTTTTTTTTGCAGATTTGTGGTCCAATAGGCTACTTGCAGCACGCTTAAGAGGCAGACTGACACCATGAACGTAAAATTGTTGAATCCCGGCAAACCCCTGTTACTTACCTTACTTGTGGTTACAGCTGCCAGTCTTACATCAATATCCGATGCTCATGCCGCGATCTACAAAACAACCGACGCCGAGGGCAACGTGGTTTTTACGGATGTGCCCCCCAAAGATGATGCGAAACCCGTTGAGATCCAACAGGGAAATTTATATCTCCCTGAGGTTGCAACGCCCGCTGCGGAGACGCCTGCTGCGGAAGATGGCGTAGACAGCGCTGAGGACACCCCAACCGCTGGCTATGACAAGATTACGATTACCTCGCCCGCGCATGATGAAGCCTTGCGGGAAAACACTGGCAATATCTCTGTCAGCGTTGCCCTGGACCCGGCGCTGGATACAGCTGCTGGCCATCGCCTGCAGGTATTGGTTGATGGACAGGTTGCAGGGGAAGCTCCCAGCGCAACCGTATCATTGCAGAATATCGATCGCGGCACACACTCACTGATCGCCCAGGTTATCGACGCCAACAACAGCGTACTGGCCAGTTCCAGTGCTGTTGTTGTACATCTGCAGCGCTACTCGATCCTTAACAACCCGCGTAAACAACCCAAGGGATAACCCTTTTTCCCTCTCCTATTGACCCAAAACAGGGCATGCCCTATTTTGGTGCATTGAGGCCACCGAATATTCGTACCTCGGCCCGACTGCACTACCACGAGGAAGTCCTTTCGGGCCTTATATTCTGAGCCTTATAGGCGAAGTGTACGCTTACTAACGTCCTTTCGAAAAAGCGGCCCGAATGTTGCTTAGCCTATGGATTGGGGAGTACCGGATTGGGGACAAGCTTTTATGTCGATAGATAATTACAAACAGATACTCGACAACATGGTGACTGCGGTTTTGGTCATCGATGAAAGCCTGCGCATCGAAAATGTTAACTCTGCCGCCGAGAACCTGTTACACACTTCTGCAGCGCATGCCATCGGCCTGCCGCTGCATCAATTGATCATGCGCGCTGACGAAATTATTCCAGCATTGCAGAATGCGCTGGAAGAGGGACAACCCTACACTGAACGTGAAGCCACCCTGCGGCTACCGGATAACGTCACCGAAGATGTCGACTTTACTGTCTCAATACTAAATCGCCCTCCTGACGGACCGCGCTCACTGGTCCTGGAACTGCAAGCCCTGGCCCGACTGAAACGCATCAACAAAGATGGTGCATCCGTTGCGCGCCAGGAAACAGCGCGACAACTCATCCGCGGGCTTGCTCACGAAGTGAAAAATCCGCTTGGCGGGATTCGCGGCGCGGCTCAACTGCTCGAGCGAGAACTGCCAGAGGAAGAGCTAAAAGAATATACTGGCGTCATCATCAGTGAAGCAGACCGACTCAAAGAACTGGTTGACCGGATGCTGGGCCCGCAACGCGAACTGGCCATCACACCGGTAAACATCCTCAAAGTATTTGAACATGTCATCCAACTGATCGAAGTGGAGCGCCCCGACACCATCAAATGGATACGCGACTACGATCCGAGCCTGCCCCACTTTGAAGCAGATGAGTCGCAGATCATCCAGGCAATCCTGAACATCCTGCGCAATGCCTCACAAGCCCTGCAGAATACTGAAGAGCCGCAGATTCTGCTGCGCACGCGAGTTGTCAGGCAGTTCACCATCGGCGCGTGCAGACACCGCATGGTGATGCAGCTCGACATTGCCGACAACGGACCAGGTATTGACCAGGACCTCGAAGATCGAATTTTTTTCCCTATGATCAGCGGCCGACCCGACGGCACCGGCCTGGGGCTGGCAATTACACAGAACATAATTTCTCAACATCATGGTTCTATCCAGGTGAATTCGCGCCCGGGGCAAACTTGCTTCTCGATTTACCTGCCTTTTCAACAAGCAGTGGCGCCGTCTACTAAAGAATCGTGAGCACAACGATGGATATGCAAAATGAATGACAACGTTTGGGTAATCGACGATGACCGATCGATACGCTGGGTACTCGACCGTGCTTTAAGTCAGGCAGGTATTCCAATCACAGCTTTCAACACTGCTGATCAGGCGATGCACCACCTGCACAACGATGCGCCTATGGCGATCATTACAGATGTGCGCATGCCCGGCATGTCAGGACTGGAATTCCTTGAGCAGGTGCAAGCCACGCACCCGTCTGTGCCGATCATTATCATGACTGCTCATTCAGATCTGCAGAGCGCTGTGGCTTCTTTTGAACAGGGCGCATTCGAATATCTGCCCAAACCGTTTGATGTTGATGAAGCCGTAGCGGTGGTACAGCGAGCCATTGCTCATTCTCAGGAAGCCGGGGCCCTGGACACCGTCAAGAGTGAACCTGCGCCTGAAATCATTGGTCAGGCACCGGCTATGCAGGAAGTGTTTCGCGCCATTGGCAGGCTGTCTTCTTCAAATGTGTCCGTGCTCATTAACGGTCCTTCCGGCTCAGGCAAAGAGCTGGTCGCCAAAGCCCTGCACCGCCACAGCCCGCGTTCCAGCAGCCCGTTTATCGCATTAAACGTTGCCGCGATTCCCGATGAGCTGATCGAGAGTGAATTGTTCGGGCACGAAAAAGGCGCCTTTACCGGCGCTAACGCACGCCGTGTTGGCCGCTTCGAACAAGCGGATGGCGGCACGCTGTTTCTGGATGAAATTGGCGATATGCCCTCTACTGCGCAGACCAGATTACTCAGAGTATTGGCGGAAAATGAATTCTATCGCGTCGGCGGGCATCAATCTGTACAGGTAGATGTGCGCATCATTGCGGCCACCCACCAGAATCTGGAAACGCTGGTTACCCAGGGCAAGTTTCGCGAGGATCTGTATCATCGTCTCAACGTCATCCGCGTGCACGTACCTGCGCTTGCGGAGCGGCGTACCGATATACCTGTGCTGGCACGTCACTTTCTTGAGGCAGCGGCCCGCGAGCTGGGTGACGAGAGCAAACGCCTGGCGCCTGAAACCGAAGATTACCTCACTCTGCTACCGTGGCCCGGTAACGTGCGTCAACTTGAAAATACCTGCCGCTGGCTGCATGTCATGGCCAGCTCGCGCATCATTCTGGTTGAAGACCTGCCATCCGAATTGCAGCAAAGCAATACCGCAAGCGCAGACGCAGACTGGGAAAGTGGCCTTGAACTGTGGGCCACTCAACTCCTCGACAGTGCCGAGAGCATCCCGTTACTGGATGCCGCCATGCCGCGTTTCGAACGAATTATGATCACTGCAGCGTTAGGTAAAACAGGGGGTCGGAAAAAAGACGCCGCAGAGCTGTTAGGTTGGGGGCGCAATACATTAACAAGGAAGATGCAGGAACTGGAAATGTAAGCCCTTACGCTATTGGATGGCAAATGATCAAGGTGTTGCCTGAACCAGCACCTCACGCTCTGCAACCAGGCTGCCGGCAGCACAGCTGCCAACACTATTCACCGTGTAGTAGATACGCCCTCGGACCGTTTCACTGTCACAGGTCACGTTCGCCTGACACGCCGGCAAACCCGGGGTATTGGCAAAATCAAACAGTTGGTCTGCACAAGCACCAACACCCTCTGGTGCAAATATTCTATTCAGGCCCAACTGCGCACCATTGCTTGCAGTCAGCGCAGCGCGCTGATTCAGCGTCTCTATCGCGGCGCTCCCCGCGCCAAGCTGCACGCTACGGGTAATCGCAACCGTCAGGGCCGCGACTATCGTGATCAACGCTATTGCTGCGATCAACCCGGCACCAGAAACTTTGTGCGGCTGACTACGGCACATTTCGCACCTGCACGTTAGCGGCAACGTCAAAAGCAACATCACCTACGCCCAACTGCAGATTCAGCCGCACCAGAGCATTACGCTGCAGCGTGACGGGTGCAATATCGAATACCGCTGATGCAGAGGTTGCCATCAGGCTACGCCCCGGCAGGGTTGTCGGCAAACTGGGAGGCGTAGGTTGGGCCGCCTGAAAACCATAGTTGCTGTAACGATAGAGATTACCTGCATCAACACAGTAACTCACGGGCTGATCCACCCAGAACAGGCGACTGCCGGCAGAGGCTGCCGGAAATTGATGGGCACTATCAAACAACACCGCGACTTCACCCTGCGCATCAGGTGCAGTCAAGGTGACCGGCGAACTGATCACACTGGACGATGCCAGCGTATAAACGTTACCACCACCCCCGACAGCAACCCGCAGTCCATTCAGACCAACTGCGTCGGGTGGCACTACCTGCATCGCCAGTGCTGGTGCAGCCTGGGGTAGATCCAGATACGAAGAACCGGCAATTACCGGCACAAACTCAAGACAACTGGCATTGACACGCACGCTGCCTGGCAGCGCGTTTCGGACTGACCTCGCCATACGCTCAAGGGTAAAACGGGCGCGCTGAGCCACCGCCTGACGATCTTGAACATCCGCATAACCTTGAGTAGAGCGGCTGATAAAATACACCGAACCCACCGACAGGATACCCAGGACGGCAATGACCACTACCATCTCAACCAGGGTAAAGCCCGAATGAGCCCGCGAGCATCTCATCAGTAATTACCCCGAATCATGACAAAGGGGCGCGATTGGCCATCAGGGGTTGTGACCGTAACCGAAACGATCTTCGCATCCGTAGCAGCATCCAGATTCCAGGCAGCTATTTGCGCGGCATCTGCGTAAACCACATCGACCGCTACCGAAAAACCACTGAATTCTGGCATGATCTGATTCAGCGAATCTCGAGGCGGCGTATCCAGCAGGCCGTCATAGTCATCAACATCATCATAGTTCTCACGGCTCTCTGAATCCGGCCCCAGAACGCTGCAGGGTGTCACAGTCTGACAGGGTGGCGTACCGCCAACGGGCGTCACTTCATCGTAACGGCGAGACTGGATCTCCTCCAAATATCCCTGGGCGATGTATACCGCCTTCGCTTCCAGCAAACCGTCAGAAGAACGCGTAAAAGCAAAACCAAGGGCGCTGGCCATAGCCAGCGCAGCAATACTGATGATCAGCATCGCCACTATCGTCTCTACCAGAGTAAAACCACCGCTAACAAGCCTGTTCACTGACGTATCCTATTGGTTGGACACACAGAAACTGATCTGTATCGCCGCTGAAATGAGCTGTAATGCCAGCTTCCGGATCTAAAACATCTGTATCCAGAGAAGCCGCAATAAGGTCACCTTTGCCTGCAAAGGTCATCTGCCATACGCTCCCATTCGCAACCGGGTAGAGTGTGCCGCTGTTCGTCAGACTGAAATTGATGTTCTCCAAGGAAGCATCCGTCGCGCGCAACGTGCCGGACGAGCTTGCCACCAGCATTTCCAGGCGACCGTCGACAGGCGTGACATTTAGGATCACAGCTGTGCTGCGGGTTTGAGCAGCCTGAGCGGAAAAATGAATCTGTGCCGTGAGGGTCGTCGCCAGCACGCTGGCCGCAAAGATGTCCGGTTTTGAAAATCGACTGAGCGCGGTTGCGCTCAGAATCGATAGAAGAATGATAACAACGACGAGTTCTACAACGGTAAAGCCTGAACCTCGTCGCCGGGTAATCACTTTCATTGGGCTGAACTCAGCCCACCTGATCAGGGAATAGCAACAGGTGTGTTTTGTGTCACTGTACCTGTGTCAGATTCATAGGTGAAATACGCAACCGTTTCACCAGAGGCATTGCTCTGCGCGGTGTAGTAATACTCGCAGTCGACGCCGTTACGCACCGCTGTATAGTCTGTACCGCTGCCGTCGATGGCTGCGAGGCTGGCTGCACTGCCAACGGTTGGCGCGCTTTGCAGCAAGCCGGTGAAAACCGTTGCACAGTCTGCGGAATCGGCTGGCACGTTACCTGTCTGGCTTACCGTGCTGTAAGGGTAACCCTGAGGGGTCGTGCGTAAGTTATCAAAGTCAGGCGCTTGCGTGCCAGCTGCGGCCTGACCTTCAGCGATCCACTGTGCGTGATAAAGCGCGACACCGGTCGTGAAGCCCCCCAACACGCCTTCAAACGCAGCAGCGTGTGCATCATCGTCAATGTCGATAAACCGTGGTAATGCGGTAGCGGCAAGAATGCCGAGCAAAATAATGACAACAACCAGTTCTACAATGGTAAAACCCTGTTGCCGGGAAATAGTCTTTTTCATTTGGGCTCCTTTTAAACAAAGCATCTATAACAAGCAGTTCACGGTGAGCTCCTGTGTTATGCAGAACCTCTGTTTAAAGCGTAGACCTAATTTCTAATTTTGCGAGCCGAATACGGAACACGTCTCGTTCAGTTTGCGACGCTGTTCAAATCCCATAACGGTAAAAAAACACCCAGCGCCATAATCAGCACCAGACCTGCAATCCCGATAATGAGAATCGGCTCCAATGCATCCGTCATGCCTTTCAACGCGTACGAAACCTCTTCCTCGTAAAAGGAAGCCGCCTGTTCAAGCAGTTCATCCATGGTGCCGGTCTCTTCTCCGACAGCCATCATCTGCAGCACCACGGGTGAAAACAGTTTGGCCTGATGAGCGGTTGCAGTAATACTCTCACCCCGCTCAATACCGTTGCGCATGGCGTCGATGCGCTGGGCAAAATAGTCACTGCCTATCGCTTTGGCGACAATTTTCAAACCCTGGTTAAGCGGCACACCTGCGCGCGATACCATCGCAAAAGCGTGGCAGAAGCGAGACAGATAAATGCGCTCAAAAATACTCCCCAGGATAGGAATACGAATTTTCATGCCGTGCCAGCGTAACCTTCCCGCAGGTGTCTTCAGATAGGCTAACCAACCCCATATAGCGCCGATACCTGCAAGCAGAAGCAGCGGCCAGAAGCGCACAAAGAAGTCGCTGACTGCCAATATCGCTTGAGTCTGCCAGGGCAGGTCCGCACCGTATTTAGCAAATACATTGGCAAACGCCGGGATCACAAAAATGTTCAGAATCACAATCGCGATAGATATCGCCACCATGACAAACATTGGATACCTTGTTGCAGCCTGTATCCGCTGCCGGGTCTCCCGCTCCAATTCGAGATAACTGGCTATTTGACGAAACGCAGAATCGAGACGACCAGTGTTTTCTCCGACGTGAATCAGCGCCACAAACAAATCATTAAACACACGAGGGTGACGTCCCATGCTTGAAGCTATGTCCATACCGGATTCAAGATGGGTCCCCACGTCTTCCAGCACTTCGGCAAAATATTCGTTCTTACTCGATTCACCCAGTGTGCTTACGGCCTTTACTATAGATATGCCAGCCTTTGTTAAGCTGGCCATCTGCAGCGAAAACACCACCAGCTCGTTGATTTTTACACTAGGCCTCAGGCCGAGCCAACTCACTTTCTTAGGCGCGTTATCCGGCTCTTCTGCACTCTCAATCTTCAATGGCAGCATGCCGGCGGCGCTTAGATCCTGAGCAACCGCACCTGGGTTCAAGCCGACTCTGAACCCTGAGGTGAGCTCACCGGATGCGGATTTAGCCTGGTACAGATAGCGCGGCATGACTAGTGTGTTGGGTCCAGTCCAATTTCGGTCGAGGGCTTGGCATGTAACTCATGTGCATGACGCAAGCTGTCTTCCAGATTCGTGTGTTGCGCTTCCCACAGCTCTTCTTCCTGCCCGGACAGAGCCATTACCTCTGCAAGCGAAGTTTCACCCTGTACGGCATACTTCAAAGCACATTGCACCAGAGGCGCAAAGTTAGGTTGTGCTTCAGCTAATCTGCTGAAGGTTGCCGTGTCATCTGCGCGCAGCGCATCTGCCATTGGCCCATCAATTTCCAGCAGTTCAAAAACGCCAAGCCGGCCAAAATAACCGGTTCGATTACATTGATTACACCCTTTGCCTTTGGCAAAGGTATAGTTGTCTTCGCTCAATCCTGGCGCAGCGGCCTGCAGCCAGGCCAGTTCATGACTGTCAGGCTGGTAGGGCGCACTGCAGCGATCACAGAGTTTGCGCACCAGGCGTTGGGCAACAATTGCGCGCACGGACGCCGCTACCATGTAGCCTTCTATGCCTATGTCGATCAGACGCAGCGCCGATGAAATCGCATCGTTAGTATGCAAAGTTGAAAGAACCAGGTGTCCGGTCATCGCTGCGCGCAGAGCAATGTCTGCTGTTTCACCGTCACGAATTTCACCAACCAGCAGGATATCCGGATCCTGTCGAAGCGTAGACCGCAGGACACGGGCAAAATCAAAGCCGATCTTTGCCATAACCTGAACCTGATTAATGCGCTCCAGCTGGTATTCCACAGGATCTTCAACAGTGATGATCTTTTTCTCTGGCGTGTTGAGTTCATTCAGTGCGCCGTAAAGTGTTGTTGTTTTACCACTGCCGGTTGGACCGGTAACCAGCACCAGACCATTAGGTCGATTGATCAGCCAATGAAAACGTTTCAGCATCTCCGGCTGCATACCGATCTGATCAAGACGGGTTTGCCCGCTACTGTGATCTGCCAGACGCATTACAACGGACTCACCGGTAGTTGTCGGCAGCGTGCTTAAACGAATATCGATGTTCCTGTTCTTCAACTTGATTTCAATGCGACCATCCTGTGGCAGCCGCTTTTCGGAAATATCTAAACCGGCCATCAGCTTCAATCGGCTGACCAGCGCTCCGGAAATTCGTCGCTCATTCAGAATCTGTTCGTGCAGAACCCCGTCTACCCGCTGCCTGAGACGCAGCACGTTTTCATCTGGCTCAATGTGAACATCAGATGCGCGGACCTGAACCGCGTCTTCCAGAATCGACTGCAACAGGCGCGCAACTGGTGAATCATCGTCTTCCGCAGCATCAAAGTTGGACAAGCTGAATTCATCAACACTTAATTCACCATCCAGTTCGCTGGCAAAACTGACAATGTCGCTGGTGCGTCGATAAGCGCTGTCCAGCAGGGTTAACAGCTCAGATTCCCGCACCACTGCTACCGTCATTGCACGATGGAGCTGGCGCTGCAGTTCGTCAAAAGCAAAAATATCAATGGGATCAGCCATGCCGACAAGCAGCTGTTCACCCTGCTCGCGCAACACAATGGCTCGATAACGCCGCGCATACGTTTCCGGCAGCAGCGCCACCAGCGCTTCATCGTACTCAAAATCTTTCAGGTCTATAAACGGCACACCCAGCTGTTCAGACAGAAAGCCGAGCAACCGCTCTTCCTCAACAAAACCTTGTTCAACCAGAATGCGGCCTAATTTTACGCCTGAATCTTTCTGTTCTGCCAACGCAACACGCAGCTGCTCTTCACTGATATCGCCACTTGCGACCAACAGATCACCAATCCGAATTTTTGGTCCACCACGCACACCTAACCCCGACGGCGCATCTGTTCGCGCAGCAAAGCGGCACGACCCGCGCTTTCTCCCAACAGCGTAGACTGTGTACCCAACTCCACCACTATGGGTTTAAGCAGAATCACCAGCTCACTCTTTATCGAACTCTGATTCTTCTGCTTAAACAGATTACCCACCATGGGTAACTGTTTAAGCCATGGCACACCGGCGTTAACGTCACGGCTGCTGTTCTGCATCAGGCCGCCAATCACTACAATCTGGCCGCTGGACGCCTTCACAATACTGTCAGATTCCCGGATCGTGCTGGATGCCAGGGGCACCAGCTGGCCGCCGATAAACTTCAGCTGTTCGGTGACTTCACTGACCGTTGGATGCACATGCAGAATCACTTCGTTGTCAGCGCTGATCTGTGGGGTGACATCTAATGCAATACCGGAGAAAAACGGTGTCAATTCGGGTGAATCATTAATGTTGATCGAGTTTCCGGCAGTGATCGTGTTGGAAGAAATGTCGGTGACAAAAAACTCATCACTACCTACTTTTATCACCGCTTTCTGATTATTCACCGTCGCGATTCTTGGGCTCGACAGCACCTGCACACTACCTTGGGTTGCTAAGAGTTCCAGCGTGGCTTCAAAGTCGCTGAACGCTGCACTGAGAGAGAAGGTTGTACCAAGCGGATTAAATATATTGTTCTGACCGGAAATAAATTCACCCGCAACCGAACGTTCGCTGCCCTGGGTGCTCACTACCGTTCCGTCATCCAGCACCGTAGTAACAGGGGCGAAGGTTCCGCCAGAATCTTCACCAAAAGTGTTCCAGTTGATGCCTGCCTGAAAACCCTCATTAAGGGTCACTTCAATGATTTTGGTTTCCAGCACCACCTGTCGTGACAAAGCGTTTTCAACGCGCTGCAGATAGTCTTCAATTGCCCGCAGCGTATGCGGCTTGGCTTTTACAACAACCAGACCTACCTGTGGGGTGACCATGACGTTGCTGCCTTCATCCATGGAGGCAATATTGGTTAACGTCAGCGTTAACTCTTTCCACAGATCAGCTTCGCCGGAGGTGTTCACTATGGTCCCTACAACATTCTGACTGCCGCCCCCGTTGTTACCGTTATTGTTACCACCGGAATTATTGTTGTTGCCGCTGTTTCCAGAGTTATTGTTGCCATTGTTGTTGCCGCTATCACTCACCTTACCCGCACTGACCTGAGTCTCAGAACGGCCGCTGCGCGCAACGTTCAAATAGTTAACGTGATAGATCTGTGTTCGCAGCACATCTGGAAAGATCTGATAGACATCATTTTTCAAGACATAGTCATAGTTATAGACATCACGCATCACCTGCATCACCCCACTGACCGTTACATCCTTGAGAGAAAGCGTAACCAGACCGGTTACTTCCGGGTGCAACACAAGATTGTAGGGGGTGCCTGCAACAAGACTGCGGAAGAAATCTGCAACGTCAGCATTTTCAACCTGCAGATCAAACGTGGGCTCATCGTCACGTATTGCCAGCGGCAGTTCTTCGAGTCCTATCGGCACCACCTCAGCAGTCACACGTGGTTTCGGCGGCACCTTAGCACCTTCGTTCAGGGTAGCTACGGCCTCGTCCACGCTGTCTGTAGTTTTTGCCAGGCGCGGCCCTAAGGGTTGTTCCAGCGTCGCACAGCTTGTGCTGAGCAGAACCGCAATAAGCATTATCAGTCGAAAATTCACTTTAATTCCTTGTTTATCAGACCGGATCCCAGATGCAGAGTGACCTGCTCTTCAGAACCGATCTGCACCAGCACATTGTCCGGCAGAACCTCAACCAGGGCGACGTCACCTTTACTCTGGCCTTCGAGGAAAACCTGCCCATCAATGACAGCCAGGCGTCGCTGGTCGCTGTAAACAATTGAGCTGAGCACCGGTATATACGGCTCAGAAGCCGCTCTGGAAGGAAGCGTTATGTCTGCTGGCGGCCTGGTTGGATCTTCATACGCCCAGGCGGGATCAGTGACAAGCATAGCCAGACTGGCAATAGATAATATCCTATACACCTAACCACTCCTTTTCGCGGCTAAGAGTTTCTAATTCAATGCGCACCTGGGCATTCGGATACTCCTCCACGACATAGTCGAATCGTCGCCAGGAAAATTGCCATTCGGCAGCCTCCAGCGCATTTAGATAGGCAAGCACATCCATGTACCCACCAACAAATTCAATTTCTACGGGATGCCGATAGATGGTCACCTGCGGCGGCGGTATAGCGTCTGCATTTTCACCAGCATCGGCCTTATGGGAAGCCGCTTGCAGCACCACCGGCTCAGATGGTCGGCTGGCCAGTCGGACCAGCTGAAGGTCTGCAAAACCATCTAATACATCTTCCAACAGATCCGGCACCTGCTCCGGCGCAATAAACCGGTCCAGCAATCCGTCCAGCTCCGCCTGCTGTTCAACAATCACGCCCTGCAACTGATCCTGCTTGTGTTTCAGCGCAATTTTCGCCGGCCTTTTATCCTCCGCCAGCAAACGAATCTGCTCTGCCGTCTGGGCCTGCATATCACGGGTCAGGCGATCGATGCTTTTGACCACATCCACTTTCTTGTCGACAACCACGCCGCCAAGCAGGGTGAACCACAAGCCGCCGGTAAAAGTAAATAAAGTCACGCTGATCAGAAGACGCTCGCGCAAGCTGCAGCCTTCAAATTTTTCCAGCAGATGTTTCAAGTAATCTTTCATCCAGACACAGCTCCATCGGGACTGACAATGACAAATTCAGACAGGGACTTGCCCGGCAGTGTGGTGATCTCTACATGTTTGAAACGTTGCCCGCGAAACTGCTCCTGTTCCGACAGATTGCGCAACATGACCGGGACCAGCGCGGCATCTGAAGTCGCGCCTTTCAAATTTATTTCACGCTTAACACCGTGAGAGATAGAAATTTCACTCAGCCAGAGGTTATCTACACGCGCTTCGCCGAGCGCAGCCAGGTACGGTGAAAAACTCAAACTCTGCTGTTGTCGCAACAAAGCAACTAACAATGCCTGTTGCTCCTGCTGCATCAGCAGTTCAGCAACCTGCGCTTCTAAAGCAAGTGGCGAGACGGTATTTGCACGGTGTAACGAATTCGCCTCGCGGACCCGTTCAACTTCAGCCCGGGTGACCATCTCTTCATCCTGCAACCACCACAAAGATGCGCTTTGCCAGATGCTGATCAACACCAGAAACACGGTAAAGCCAACCCAAGCCAGAGCCACCTGACTGGCACCCAGCCGTTTTCTGACCGGGGCAAGGCTTGTATCAAGAAGATTGACCTGTTGCATTCAGGCCGCCTGCTCAACATTCTGAGCAATGTGATGACGCAAAACACCCCCCAGAGCCGGTAATCCGGCGGCGATGGCGTTTGCCTGCGCTGGCTGCAGGGCATGCCAATCTATTGTCTGGACATCGGGATTGTGCAACTGCAGAGCCATTTCCCCCGCCAACACCTCGGCTATGGAGCGCACTGGAATCGGTAACATTTCGGTCAGATACTCGGTGACCCGCTCCGACCAGTCGTGGGTACAGGCGACCACCAGCATGTTGCAGTGGGGCTGATTCATGGCGCTTTCGTAATAGTCAATTGAACGTTGGACCTGTAACACCATACGTTCGCGAAAATCTGCCCACTTTGGTTCAGAAAATTCATCCGGCAGGCCGGAAACCCGCCTCGCCAGATACAGTTCGTCGCCGCGAGAGATATTCACCAGGCCGCTGTTACTGGTGAGGCGCAACATCGCAATGCTCTGATCCGCATGGGGGAAGCATTGCCAGGCAAGGTTTCTCAAACACAGCTCTGAGGCATCGATGCTGGCCAGTTGCAAACCAGCAGCCTGCACCTGGGATCGCAAAGTCTTTAACAATTCAGTCTTCAACGACACCACAAAAACCATGGGCCGTTCGCGGGACGCGCTTCGTGGCAGCTCAAAAACATCCAGCGTTGCGGTTTCAACCGGATAGTCGACCTGCTCCTGAATGGCCCAACGAACGGCGTCTTTCAGCTCGGCATCGTCCACCTCGGGTCGATCGATCAATGAAACGTTGTACAGCTCCGGTGCCAACACAAGATTGACCCGCTTGCGGGCAGGACTGAGCTGCAATTCCAGCGATGCTATCTGCTGTGCAAGCATTGTGTGGATGTCACTCAACTGGTTAATCGGATCTGCGCGCAGGGCAACCGACATCTGGCCATTAATACTGCCAAACGCTGTTGCCACGCCGCGCCCGGATAGATAGACGGCAATCTGCTCCGTTTCAGACGCGGGCAGGGCAACCGCTTGCGAAAAGCGGGATTTAAGTTGTTGCATCCATGCAACTGCTGAATTCACAGACGTCTCCGGCAAAAAATGGAATGTCGTGAATTTAGTATAGAAAGGTTTTCACATTTCGCAGGCGTGCGGGGAGCGGCTCTCGTACAATGCCTTCATGCCTTTTGACGTTGTCCTTTTTGAACCCGAAATCCCGCCCAATACCGGCAATATCATCCGGCTTTGTGCAAATACAGGCGCACGGCTGCATCTGATAGAACCATTGGGCTTTGAGTGGGACGATCGGCGTCTACGCCGCGCAGGTCTCGATTACCACGAACTGACCAACGTATCGCTCCATAAAGACTACCCGGCATTTCTTGCAACGGTGAATCCCAAGCGCCTGTTCGGTTGCACAACCAAAGGTCAGACCCTGCATACCCAGCCGCATTATCAAACTGGCGATGCCTTGATGTTCGGCCCAGAAACCCGGGGGCTCCCGGACAGTGTGCTCAACACCCTGGCTGTAGAGCAGACAGTCCGCATTCCCATGCAGGCCCGATCACGTTCATTGAACCTTGCCAATGCGGTGTCGATTATTCTGTACGAAGCCTGGCGGCAGGTAGATTTCAGCGGCGGCGTCTGAGGGCGTCAGCCTCTGCACGCCTCAGTGTTGTACCGGGGCATCATCCTTCTTGTTGGCTTTCTGCATCGCCTGAGCGTACAGCGCTTCAAAATTCACCTGCGCCAGCTGCATGGCGGGGAAGCCACCGCGAACCACCAGGCTATCAAGATTCTCCCGCACGTAGGGAAACAACGTGTTAGGACAGGCGATACCAATGACCTGATGCAGCTGCTGTGCATCAAGACCATTAATGACAAATATGCCCGCGTAGTGCACTTCCGCCACAAACGCCACTCGATCACCATCGCGCTTTGAGGTGACGGTAACTGCCAGCACCACTTCGTGTCGGTTATCACCCAGGTTATTTACTGTTGTGTTGATGTCGACCTGGGTTTCAGGCCGCCATTGTTCGCTGAATATGCTCGGTGTGCCGGGTGACTCAAAAGAGGCGTCTTTCAAATACATGCGTTCAATGCGCAACTGCGGTTGTTGCGACTGCGGTTCAGCGCCTTCGTTGGTTGTTTCGCTCATTTTTTAACCACCGGTAAGTTCTGTGCACGCCAGTCGGCAATGCCACCGCGAAGACGGCTCACCTGTTCAAACCCAGCCTTACGCAATTGTGTACCGGCTGAACCGGCGTGTTGACCCATTTTGCAGACCAAAACCATCGGTTTGCCTTTGTGCGGGTTTAATTCATCCATCCGCGTCTCGATCGCGGCAAACGGGATATTGATCGCATCTACGATATGGCCGGCCTCAAACTCAGCTTTGTCACGCAGATCCACCACCACGGCGCCCTCGTTATTGACCAGTTGCACCAGTTCCTGGGCACTGACAGCGGCACCGCCGCGGCTCATTTCATTGCGTATAAACAACGCCAGCAGCACCGCAAAGGCGCCAACAAGAAAAGGATGGTTGCTGATAAACGCAAACAGCTGCTCCATGCGAGAATTCCAGGTATTAGCAATATTTTGACGGGCGCGATTATACACACCGTAGCAGGGGATATTTGTTAGAATTGCGCGTCAAAATTGACACCAGTTGAAATATGCGCCAAGTGAATTTACTCGTAGTTCTTGACGGATTTGGTTACAACGAAGCCACCGACCACAACGCCATCGCTCTGGCAGACACCCCCACCTGGGATGCTTTGTGGGCTAACCAGCCGCATACTCTGATTTCCGGCTCCGGCGAAGACGTCGGATTACCCGCCGGCCAGATGGGTAATTCAGAAGTTGGCCACATGAATCTTGGCGCTGGGCGCGTGGTTTATCAGGATTTCACCCGTATCAATCGAGCCATTGAACAAGGTGAGTTTGTAAATAATCGCAGTATTAATGCTGCGTTTAAAAAGCTCGATCAATCCGGCGGTGCCCTGCATGTCATGGGCCTTCTGTCTCCTGGCGGCGTGCACAGCCACGAAGATCAGATATTCGCTTTACTCAAAGGTGCTGCTGAACGCGGCATCACAAAAATATATCTGCACGCTTTTTTAGACGGTCGCGACACCCCTCCACGCAGTGCCGAGGCCTCTATCCGAGCAGCCCAGAAGCTGTTCAAGACCATGGGCGTAGGCCAGATCGCAAGTCTTGTCGGCCGCTACTACGCCATGGATCGCGACAATCGCTGGGATCGACAGGAGCAGGCGTACAATCTGATTGTCCGCGGCGAGGCGCCTTTTCATGCCAGCGATGCTTTGGACGGCCTCAAGCAGGCGTATAAAAGAAACGAGAACGACGAATTTGTCCAACCCACCGCCATTCACAACCCAGACGAAGTGCCGATCGCCTTAAAACCTGAAGATGCGGTTATTTTCATGAACTTCCGTTCAGATCGTGCAAGACAACTCACGCGAGCCATGACCGACCCGGAGTTTGATGGTTTCAAACGCCGCAGCTTTGTACCCGTCACTGAATTTGTCACGCTTACCCGCTATGCCGACGACATTACCGTGCCCTGCGCATTCGACCAGCAGCACTTCAGCAACACCCTGGGCGAGTATCTGGCGAAACTCGGTAAGACCCAGTTGCGCATTGCAGAAACTGAAAAATACGCCCATGTGACCTTTTTCTTTTCCGGTGGCATCGAACCCCCCTACGACGGAGAAGACCGTATCCTGATCCCCTCACCGGATGTGGCCACTTACGATCTGCAGCCTGAAATGAGCGCTGCCGAAGTCACCGACAAACTGGTAGCCGCAATAGAATCCGCGGCCTATGACGTCATTATCTGTAACTACGCCAACGGCGACATGGTTGGGCACACCGGCCAGCTGGAACCCGCAAAAAAGGCCGTGGAAACACTGGATGCCTGCCTGGCCAGACTCACCGACGCTATTACAGCCAGCGGCGGACAGATGCTGATTACCGCCGACCATGGCAATGTTGAACAGATGAAAGACACCACCACTGCGCAGGACCACACCGCCCACACGCAAAACGTGGTGCCGCTGGTCTATGTGGGCCCGCAGTCACTGGAATTCAGTGACAACGGCACGCTGTCCGATGTTGCGCCAACGTTACTGGACCTGATGCATATCGACATTCCGACGGAGATGACAGGCCACTCTCTGGCAAAAATCAAAACCCAACGCAGCGCATAGCTCTCCCTTTATCCATGCAGCGAGGGATCAAAAGATTAAGAGATTTCTGGCTGGTGGGCCTGATCTGCGCCGTCAGTCATGCCGGTTACGCCGCGGACACCGACTCGGCCACCACCGCAGCTGAGCTTAAATCTACCCTCGAGCGCCTTAACGCGCTGGATCAGTGGTTCAGTGACGCAGAACAGCAGCGCGCCATATGGCTGGTTGAGCTGCAGCGCCAGGACCGTGAAATAGCCGCCGTCAATCTTCAGGTGGCAGATATCCGCAACCGGGTACAGGTGACAACCACCGAGTTGCAGGACCTGCAGAACCATCAGGTGGAACTTAACGAACAACGGCGTACCCAGGCACAGCTGATCGCAGAACATGTCGGCGCGGCCTACCGCCTGACGGGACAGGACTTCCTGAAACAGCTCCTGAACCAGGAGTCGCCGGATACATTTGCACGCATGATCCGATACCACCGCCACTTCAGTGAATCCAGACTTGAAGTGATGGCGCAATACCAGGCGACCCTTGCCGAACTCGAAACCAACAGCCGCAAGCTGATTGAGCAACAGGCAACCCAAAGCAGCCAACAGAAGCAACTTGTTGGCGAGCAACAGGTTCTGGCCACGGAGCGCAGTAAACGTTCTGCTCTGATCGATCAGCTCGATGCGGAAACCGAATCCAAGACCCTTGACTACGAACAGCTTGAAAAAGACCGCAATCGGCTGGAACAATTGCTGGCTGAGCTGCGTCGTCGCGATACTGAATTAGACGGCAGCGCTTTCACCGCTGCAAAAGGCACCTTACCTATGCCCGCAAGAGGGCCTATCCGGCACGCGTTCGGCGCGTCTCGCGCAGATGGGCGGCTGCGCTGGCATGGTATTGATATTGCCGCTGAACAAGGTTCACCCGTTACCGCCGTATTTCGCGGCCGGATTATTTTTTCAGATTGGCTGCGCGGCTTTGGCCTCTTGACCATTGTTGACCACGGCAGCGACTATATGACGTTGTATGGGCACGCTGACGTCCTGTATAAGAAAGTGGGCGACTGGGTAGAAAGCGGCGAGGTCATTGCAGGCGCTGGCAACAGTGGCGGCACCCAGGACACTGGAATTTACTTTGAAGTGAGACACAAAGGTGATGCCAAAGATCCGATCAGCTGGGTGGCCCGCTAACATAACTGTCAGGCCAAGCGCCGCCAGTATTGCCCTGAGCACATTTCTGCTGCTCACACCTTTCATTCACGCACCGGTTAATGGCGAGCCAAACCCGCTTCCGGAGGCAGATGTACCTGTGGGGCAAACCCTCACCCAGGCGCAGCATGACAACGGTCAGTACATCAGCTGGCGTGAACATATTATTGACGACCCCGAGCTTGCCCAGATGGATCTGAGTGGCAGCGATGGGCTGGCGGTGGCAGATCTCGATCTTGATGGTTGGCCAGACATCGTTTCCGTGCATGAATCAGACACAGTCTATGACGGCAAACCCATTGGTCACGTGCGTATCGCCTGGGGCAGTCAAAGCCCGACGCAATGGACACTGACTACCTTAGCGTCGGGGCCCGAAGCCGCCGCCGCAGAAGACGTCTCCATTGCTGATGCCAACAGCGATGGCTATCCAGACATTGTGGTGGCCGCTGAACTGGCACACCTGATTTACTTCGAAAACCCCGGCAAACAGGCCCGCAACAAAATCTGGCCCCGCACGATTCCAGCCATTACGCAGAATCGAGGCTCTTTTATCCGTGTGTTCTTTGCAGATTTTGACAACGACGGACAGCCAGAGATTGTCGCGCCAAACAAAGGCGAACAAAACCCGGATGTCACACAGCAGCAGCGCCTTAACATCTCGATTTTTCATCTGCCGGACAACCCCCTGGACGGCGACCTCTGGCGGGAGCAGGTCATCGCCCAGGTACGCATTCCGATTAATTCTGAACCCGTGGATATTGATGCTGACGGCGACCTGGACGTGATTGCCGGGTCTCGCGGAGAAGGCCGCATCATGTGGCTGGAGAATCTGGGTGATTTCAGATTTGCCAACCACCCCATCAGGCCCACAGCTGAAAACAAGCCGGCTAACGCCGCTTTGACCGGGTTCAATATGGACTACGCGGACCTCAACGCGGATGGCCGCACCGACATTATTTCCACCGCCTGGCCCAGCTATCTTTTATGGCTGCAGCGTCCGGCTGATGCAGCAGGCGATTGGCCAACCACCCTGATCGGTAATTTTGCGCCCGACCAGCTGGTCTCCGTGCGCCTGGCAGACATCGACAATGACGGCGACCTGGACGCTTTCACAGGTTCCTATAGTCGCGGCCCCCGCAACCAGGATGGCAAAGAAGTCACCGTTACCGACGCCCTGGGTCGCATCGCCTGGTTCGAAAACCCGGGTCCTGGCGACAACGCACAGCCCTGGCCACAACACGATATTGTGCGACGCAAGCGCGGTATGTATGACAAATGGCTTGCCCTGGACCTGGATCGCGACGGCGACCTGGACTTTGTGGGTACCCGTGGCAACAGTGAACCTTATGATGGGGTAATCTGGCTGGAACAGGTGCATACCACTGAACCCGCCGTACGTTTTGTGCCATCACGCAGGATAGACAGCCAGCAAATGGCTAATCCATCTCCGGGACGCTAACTGCTTAACACTATTGTATTCGTCCGCTGTCAAAACCCATGGCAAACTGCGAAACTCCTTACATGGTTCTTCGCCCCCTAACACTCATCGGCATTATTCTGTCGATTGTCACCGGCATCGCACTGGGCGTTCTGACCCACCTGATGACCAGGGACAATGCGTCTGCAGACACTACTGTGACGCTATCTGCTGCGCTTAAGCAGGTCAGTGAGAATTACGTTGAAGAAATCAGCGAGGAAGAGCTGCTGAGCCACGCCATTGACGGCATGATGCGCCGCCTGGATGACCACTCAGATTATCTGGACCGAAGCGCGTTCTCTTACCTGAAAGAAAACACCGAAGGCCATTTTGGCGGTATTGGGATTGAGCTGGGGCTGCAGGACGGCTATTTCACAGTGATTGCGCCCATCGACAACACACCTGCCGCAGATGCGGGCATGCAGGCCGGCGACCGCATCACCCAACTCAACGGTGAATGGGTCAAAGGTAAGTTACTGACAGACATCGTTGATGCTTTGCGCGGCAAGCCCGGCACAACCGTGAAGCTGGGTGTGGAACGTGCAACCGACAACGCCGATGTGAAACAGAATCTGGAATTCAATCTGACACGCGCGGACATTGAATTTGCCAGCGTGCGTTCCCGTTTACTGGAACCGGGTATCGCCTATATACGTATTTCAGCTTTTCAGAATCGTACCGGAGATGACGTGTACGACGCTCTGGCAGAACTGGCGGAAGAAACCTCCACCCCGCTGGAGGGCCTGGTTGTCGATTTACGCAACAACCCCGGCGGCACCCTGCAGTCTTCTGTTGAAGTGGCGGATCACTTCCTCGACCAGGGGCTGATCGTTTACACCGAAGGGCGCCTCCAATCCAGCTATGCCAAGTATCGCGCCACCAAAGGCGATCTACTGGCAGGCTTGCCTATTGTTGTGCTGATCAACGGAGGCTCCGCTTCCGCTTCAGAGATTGTCGCCGGCGCGTTGCAGGACCACGGTCGTGCACAACTCATCGGCAGCACCAGCTACGGCAAAGGCTCAGTGCAATCGGTGTTACCTCTGGACCACGACCAGGCACTGAAAATCACCACGGCGTACTATTTCACCCCGAACGGGCGTTCTATTCACAAGAGCGGTATAGACCCTGATATCGAGTTTGACGGCGATGACGAAATGATCCTCGCTGAAGCCATCGAAGTGCTGAAGGCGCAGGAAAAAACCGGTCTGCGCGCGAGCCTCTAAGCCACTCATTCGTTTACTTCACCTCCGACGCAACTTACACTGACCGCTACTGACCACCAGAGTCAGACACACAAAAAAACAATAACAATTCTGATAAGGGAACAGCGCACTGAGACGGCTGCAGGTTTACCTTTCACTGTTGTTACCAGCAGTTATGTTGTTTTCGCCCGGGGGGGCAAACGCCGCTGAACTGGCAATAGTGATCGACGACGTCGGATATCATCAGATCAGAGGCATGCGCGCCATTGCACTGCCGGGTCCCGTGACCATTGCTGTCCTACCCCACGCACCACACACCGCTAACCTGGTCCACCAGGCGAGTCGCAGCGGCAAAGACATTATCGTGCACCAGCCCATGCAGGCACATCCATCAAAACACGCCTCCCGTGAACGCCGTACGCTGATGCTGGATATGCACGAAAAGGATTTTGCCAGCATGACCGCTGCGGCCCTGGATGCAGTACCGGGAAGAATCGGCTTATCCAATCATACCGGCAGCCTGCTAACCGCACATCGAGCGCCCATGCAGCAGCTGATGACTATGTTGCGCCAGCGTGACCTGTTTTTCTTAGACTCACGCACCACCGCAGCAACGGTGGCTTTGCAGGTTGCGCGCGAACAGGGTGTACCTGCAGTGAGACGTGATGTGTTTCTCGACCATGACCCATCACCTGCAGCCGTCCATCTTGCGTTTGAACGTGCCCTGCAGATTGCGCGACGCAACGGCCGCGCGATTTTAATCGGCCACCCCTACGACGTCAGTCTGGATTATCTGGAAGGCCGCCTGGCGGATCTGCCGGCGGATATAAAAATGGTTTCAGTGGCGCAGCTTGCGCAGCGGCAAACTCAATTCAGCCGTCCAGCAATGCTTGCCCAGCCGCCACGTCTAGTGTCCCCTCATATATCGCCCGGCCCGTAATCGCGCCAAACAATAACGTTTCGTGTCCGGCAAACGCCTGTTTCAAGGCCTCGAGGTCAGCCAGAGTGGTCACCCCACCGGACGCAACGACAGGCAGGTTGCTGGCCAGCGCCAGCGCGTGAGTCGCCTCGATGTTGAGGCCCGACATCATGCCGTCGCGTTCAATATCTGTATACACTACCCCGGCTACCGGCCACTGGGCCGCCTGCCGGGCAAGGTCCACCGCTTTGAGCGTAGAGGTCTGATCCCAACCTTCCGTGGCCACCAGGCCATCTCGCGCATCCAGCCCAAACCAGATTTTGTTCGGAAAAGCTTTAGCGGCTGCAGCCAGAAAGTCAGGCTCCTGTATGGCTTTTGTGCCAACAATCACGCCGCTGACACCGGCGGCGACATACGCCTCAATCACGTCCAGGCTGCGAATTCCGCCACCCACCTGCACCGGCACACCACCCATGACAGCCACCATTTGCTCTATCAACGTCCGATTGCGAGGCTCGCCGGCAAAGGCCCCATCGAGGTCAACAATGTGCAGACGTCGAGCCCCCTGCTCACGCCAGTGCGCAGCCATCGCCACCGGGTCTTTGGAGAACACAGTCGCATCGTCCATACGCCCCTGGCGCAAGCGCACACACTGACCTTCTTTCAGGTCAATCGCAGGAATCAGCAGCATGGGTCAGAGGCTACCTTTGGTAGACGGCACGATGCCACTCATGCGTGGGTCAGGTGTGACCGCCATGCGCAAAGCACGACCAAATGCTTTGAACAGGGTTTCTGCCTGGTGGTGAGCATTCAGACCTTTAAGATTGTCCAGATGCAGCGACACCATCGCATGGTTAACAAAGCCCTGGAAAAATTCGCGCAACAGATCAACGTCAAAATCACCAATACGCGCGCGGGTATAGTCAACGTTGTAGAACAGACCCGGCCGGCCGGATAAGTCGACAACAACTCGAGACAGCGCTTCATCAAGTGGCACATAGGCGTGTCCGTAGCGATAGATACCAGACTTATCAGACAGCGCCTGGGCAAACGCCTGACCCAGCACAATGCCCACGTCTTCCACCGTATGGTGGGCATCAATTTCCAGGTCGCCATTGGCTTCAATGTGCATATCAATCAGACCATGCCGTGCTATCTGCGTCAGCATGTGCTCAAAAAACGGCACGCCGGTCGCAAAGTGACTGGTACCCGTGCCATCTAAGTTGATGGTCACTTTTATCTGGGTTTCTGTGGTATCGCGGATGACCGAAGCGGTGCGCGCATCACTCATGACTGACTCTCGTGTGCATGGCTGTAAAAAGAGCGCGGATTCTACGCTGAACACACAAAATATGCAGCGTAATCAACGCACTGCACCGGCTTCAGAGCCGGTTAAGCAGATTGCCGTGGGGTAAAAACCGATTTGTTGTATGACTTTTAATCCACCGCGTCATATCTGGCGCATAAACGTCACGCTGCTTCAGCTGTTGCACCAGCGCAATGACGGGGGATTTATCACCCGCAGCCCAGGAGGCAAACTGCATCTCACCAAGGGTAAAAATACGGATCAATTGAGAAATCTGCTCATCTGTCAACTGCTCAGCCAGCACTGACCAGTCGCCATGAGACGCCATGGGGGCAAAGCGTTTCACATCCAGCTCCGACAGCGCCAGTTTGTTATCTGCGGAAATATCTGCAGCGGCACACAAAGCCGCAGCCATCTGAGCATCGATAGGTTGTGCCATTGCGGAAGGATCAAACGTATCAACTGTCATATTTGCTACCTAGAATGCCTAAAAACCGGGTGGGATATCCAAAATTAGTATATTTGCGCTATTTACCTGACGCATTTGCGCTTTAAAATAACGGTTACAAAGGCAATACACTGAATTTGCGCTTCTGTGATCCAATAATAATCACACAGAGCGTGTCAGCAGAACACCGTTGCCGATCAAGTAGTATCCGAAAATTTTGCATTTCGGAAGAGAAGGACTGGGGAAGTGGACGAACGCATTTACCAAACACAAGATGGTCAGTGGTACTACCGCGCACGCGGTCACCAGGACGCTGGCCCGTTCCCATCTGAAGAGTCGGCGGTCACTGCATTACGTAAACAGATCCGCAGCTGGCGCGGACGCAGCGCGCCACGAAAAACCCCACTTAGCGATCTGCCAACCTCACGTTTCTTTCGTCGTTCAGCTACCCGCCATCCATAAACCTCTATACTAGGCCCCCTTTTTATTGAGATGGACCCACGATGGGTGTGTTAGGCCGTATCTTTGGAATTTTACTGGCGCTAGTGGTGGCTTTGGCCATCGGCGCATATTTTTACCTGCAGGATGCCAATCGCCTGAAACCAGAGATTGAACGATTGATCTCTGAACAGAGCGGTTACACCACGCGCATCAACGGTGACGTGTCCTGGTCGCTGATTCCGCCGCTGAGTCTGAATGTAGCGGACGTGAACCTGAGCCGCACCGATGAAGACATTGCAGCAGGCATGTTACAGCTGAACATGGACCTTTCAGCTATGTGGAACGACATCAATCAGTGGCGCGTTAGCGAACTGACCCTGCTGGACACGACATACAACGCCGATGGCGCAAGCACACTGTTGAACAAGCTGGAAGTCAAAGATTTCCGACTGGGAGAGCCCGCCGAAGTATTCGCCGATGTTGTGCACACCAGCGAAGCTGGCGCAGAACCGCTGGCAGCCCGTTTAACAGGCTTTGTGACCTATACACCAGCAACTGCGAGCCAACCTCAGCGAATCCTCTTGAAAGATGGGCGTATTACTTCTGAAATGGCCACAGGTGTTTGCCAGGCAGAAGCCACCGACAATCCACTTGCGCCGGCGAAATTACCTGTTGAAGGCAAAGATGATCTGCTACCGATCGCCACGCTGTTGAGCTACAACTTCAGCGCGGACTGCAACCTATCGGAACTGGTTGTGGGCGAAGAAACGTTCACCAACAGCCGGGTGGACATCACCAATACAGCAGGACGTTTGAATGTCATGCTGAACATCGCCGATTTCCTGGGGGGCAGCCTGGCCAGCGATGTCGACATAGATGCCACTAAACCCGCGCCAATCTGGACCATACTGCCAGAGGTGAGCAACGTTGATAGCCAACGTCTGATCGATTGGGCTGATCAGCGCATGCAATGGATTGCGCCCCTGGCACTGAACTCAAAACTCACCATGCGCGGCAACACCGAACAACAACTGCTGGCTTCCGTTAAAGCCGCCACTGAATTCAACGGTGGCCAGGGGCAGCTGAATATTTCCAAAATCAAAGCGCAGCTGATGCAGATCGCCGCACTCACCCGGCAGACCGATCGCGCCTCTACCTGGCCGGACATATGGAACTATGAACAATTCACCGGTCGATGGAACATCGACGGCGCCCTGCACAGCCTGCAGTTTGCACTGGACCACATGAGCGTGGATGCCAACGGTAAGTATGACTACGCTGCCGACACCATTGACATGCTGGCCAACGTAACGGTCAACGCCGCGCCTGAAAACAACCCGTTTACAATCAATCCGCTGCTTGAGGGAACGCCTATACCCATTCGGTGCACAGGGGCTGCAGCAGACCCGACCTGTCAACTGGATAGAAACGCCGCACAAAACATAGTCGCCAAAGCACTGCAGAGCGGTGACGACTCGGGCTTACGAAAAAAACTTGAACAGAAAATCGACGAAGAAGTGCCAGAAGAATATCGGGATACCGCACGCGGGCTGTTAGATATTCTTGGTCGCGCGCTGGACAACAACAAGTAGAGACAACCGGCATATGGATTGGTTTGCGCAAGCGCTACTGAAGTGGTTTGACACGCATGGGCGCAAAGACCTGCCGTGGCAGCATGACATAAACCCCTACCGTGTCTGGGTGTCTGAAATCATGCTGCAGCAGACCCAGGTGGCGACCGTTATCGACTACTACCAGCGTTTTATGCAGCGCTTCCCTGACGTAGACGCCTTAGCTCGAGCCCCCCTTGATGACGTTTTACATCTGTGGACGGGGTTGGGCTACTACGCCCGCGCGCGCAACCTGCACAAAACAGCACAAGCCATTGTTGAACAACACAATGGCCACTTCCCCGAAACTCAAGCCGAGCTTGAAGCCCTGCCCGGCATCGGGCGTTCTACAGCTGGCGCCATCCGTGCTATTGCAATGCACCAGCAGGCCACCATTCTCGACGGTAACGTGAAACGCGTACTGACCCGATTCCACGCTGTTTCAGGCTATCCCGGCAAAAGTGACGTGGCCAAACAGCTTTGGCAACAAGCAGATGAACACACCCCCGCTGAGCGCACAGCAGATTTCACTCAAGCGATTATGGACCTGGGCGCAACCCTCTGCACTCGACGTCATCCGGATTGTTCGACTTGTCCACTGGAAACCAGATGTCTGGCCAGAATCAACAATAATGTTGCCGACTACCCAGCCAGCAAACCCAAAAAAGACAAGCCTATTCGCCGGGCACGCTTTTTTGTGCTGTCGCTGACCAATAACGCCACGCTGCTCGAGCGAAAACCTTTAAACGGATTATGGGGCGGTTTATGGACACCGCCAGAGAGAGACATCTCAACCTCTGTAGATACATTCCTGAACGAACTGGAGATCCGTTCGACTCGAGTAGAACGGCAGCATGTTGCGCCTGTTTTTCGCCACACCTTTACCCACTTCCACCTGGATATTGAACCTGTGTACATCACCCTGGATGATCTGCCAGAAAGTTACGTTGGCGAAGAAACCCGGCGCTGGGTTAATCCTGAGCACATAAATGGCGAAAACCAGGCCATTGGTCTTTCCGCCCCAGCCGTTAAACTACTGGCCAGTTTAAAAGAGCCTTTTACATCATGAGCCGAACCGTAATGTGCAGCCGCTACGCAGAAGAACTGGAAGGCCTGGAAAAACCGCCCATACCAGGTGCTGCTGGCGAGCGTATTTTTGCTGAAGTATCTAAGAAAGCCTGGCTTGAATGGCAGAATCTGCAAACCATGCTGATCAATGAAAAACATTTGAAGCTGCTGGATCCGGACGCACGTAAATACCTCAGCGAACAGATGTGGCGGTTTTTTGCCAATGAAGAGGTGGATAGAGCTGAAGGATATGTAGCGCCGCCAAAGGATTAGGTAGAAGAACTCACAAATTCCACCTTCAGGGCGGTTGACGCACGCGGATCACCCCGCTTTAATACGCCGCTCTCTAAGCCGGTGCAGCCGCATACGGTATATGGCCAGATAGCTCAGTTGGTAGAGCAGGGGACTGAAAATCCCCGTGTCGACAGTTCGATTCTGTCTCTGGCCACCATCTAATCGAAACAGGCCGGATGACTGCTGACGCCCTAATTGATCTAGATCACGTCCGGGTTGGTAACATCCGCGATCACCCTCAGCGTGCCGCGCCACAGCGGACAGAGCTTCTTCCACAGAACAAAAGTAGTGCTTCACCAAGCCAACAGCATATCCGGTGTGGTTGGCGTACTGCTATAGGCCTGCCTCGATTAAAGCGGCGTCCAGGTTCGCCATAAAGTCTTCGATGGTGAGGCGAAATGACTTAATCCAGTTCGCGTCGCTGGCTACCTGGCCCTTGTTCAGTGCGTGACCGGATACCACCAGAGTGCGCGCTTTATCAGCTGTCTCTATGTTGATGCCGCATTGGATGTCGCTTTCGAAACCCACCGATGCAAAGCCCGGACGAAACCAGCCCCAGAATTTTTGGATATCCACGGTAGCAACATGGTCGGCGCTTTCATCCGTTGCGATGGCATAACCGCGTTTCTTGAAGCCCGCTTCTAACAGCCGGCTGACTTCCTGCTGCACGGTAGACTCATTGGCCAGAGCGACGTCCCCCATGGCCTTTCCGTAACCGTTCCTTTGACGACCGATGAGGCGCGCGCGCTGCTCGGCGGTGGTATCTGCCAGCTTGCCGGTGACGGAAGGGGTTGAGGCCTGCGCCGGTTTCTGCTCAAACTGGCGCGAATCTTTGATGGTACTGATGTAGATGGTGCCCGCTGTTTGCTCGGCAGTCTCAACCGTAGGCGTGGGCAGCTCCAACGAACGGGTTCCGGTGACGCAGCCGCTGGCGAATACCACCGCACCTATCAGCAGAGCAGTACGGTATAGATTCAACATAAGGGGGGTACTCCTGTGCACGGCGAGTTAGTCGTCACTAGAAAATAGCAGATCAAATCCTAGCCTTGTAGTTGCCGAATGCCTGATTACGGTTGAACCCCTGATCCTGTAGCCAGCGGATCTGCGGAAAAACGAGTTCTGAATCCTCGTTGGAATAGGCGAGGAATATGTACGATTCGTCTCCATCGTAAGCACGCAGCGGTCGTTCAGCCATCAGGGGCCCCCAAACTGAGCGCTTGAGTCTACTAGTAGATGAGTTTCATCACATCCGGGCTATGTCTCCAGCGGGCAAGAAGCCACCCCCGAAAATTAATCTTGAAGGGCATTTTCTATAAATTATCTTGGACGTTAATCAGGCTAATGTCGCCTCCATGTCGCCATCGCCTTACGCGCTGGAATATCGACTCCAAAACCTCTGTCAGCTTTTCCCAGGTTCCTTATTTGGGTGACCGTGCTACTAAGCCTCTGATACGATTGATCAATGAAATACAAACCCAACAAGATAGAACCCTGTTTATACAGACCCCAGGGTCCGTATAGGTAGTGTTAGGCGCCAAGAACCGGAGTTCCGGAACTCACAGAAACAACAAACTGGAGGTATCAACGATGCCCTTTGTAAAACAACTATCCTGCGCGGTATTCATCATGATTCTCGCCGGTTGTACCTCCGTCAAAGTCCAGCCGATGGGCTCAGAACATCAACCCGAACTAATCTGCTTAGAAAACAATCCGGAAGTTATCGTCGCAGGTTTTGAAGAGGCTGTTAGAGAACGAATCGAATCCCACGGAATCAATACTCAAATGTACAGCGGGCCTGTCCCGGAGGAATGCTTATATACAATTAGGTACACAGCTCTTAAGAACTGGGATATAGGTTTATACATGCATCACGCGGAATTATATCTTAGCCTCGATGGGCAGGAAATTGGCCGAGCTGTCTACCATCTAAGAAACAAGGGGGGGCTCGCTCTAAACAAATGGCAAGATGTAAAAACAAAAATGGATCCCGTCGTAGACCAGTTACTCGGGAAGTGATCCCGTTCACGCCTAACGAATTGTTGGAGCTGACTGCTTACCCGTTATCCCGCAAAGCCGACATTAGTAAACAAAAAAACACTATTCCAGATTGAAGTCTATTTTCAAGAAATCGCCACTTGAGAGAAAAGTACCCGCGGCATTAACCCAAATGGTGTCTGAAGAGAAAGTTACTCTTTGCTCCAAGACACTAAAATCACTTTCTGCGCTCAAAGTCGCAAGAGTTATATCACCTGGAAGCTCCTCAAATCTGAATTCAAGTCCGCTGAACTCGCCATCACTAACTCGGCCAGAATCAACAAAACGCAACTCTATGGTGTTTCCCGATACGTCTATATCAGACCGAAGTAAACCAACGTTGCTGAAGCTGTCCAGTCGCTGGCGAGCAGAACTAGGTATTTCTAGTGCCCCAGTAACTCTAACCCGGTAAGGAACGGTGAAGTCCTGCAAAATAGTCCCGAATTTACTTGTGACAGTCACCCAAGATCCCCAAGCGTTTGGCTCGAGCGGGTTCAGTACGATCGACCTATCTTCACAAAAAGTCTGATCCTGCGACTCAAGAATGCTTGAAAAGAGTCGAAAAGAATCGTGCTCACAGGTGTTGTCCCCTGCAGCACACTCAACATATGGCTCCGCAAACTCTAGCTCATCGTCTGGATCTAGATTGACAAACTCAGCGAACCAGGGTGCATAAGAGTGGGAATAACCTCTCGAATTGTTCAAAACCTCCGAATCGGGACCTACTGCGGCGGCGTGAAACTCTCCATCATAAGCACCCAGAACTACCTCTCGAACGCTCATAGGGAAATCTCTGCATCGGCCTAAACCTATCTCCGAAGAGCCCAACAACCTCTGCCCTCTATAAGAAATTAGCCCATCACCATCATCGTAGACAAAATTGTCTGAAGACTCTCTTTTTAATCCAATCGCCACCACCATGGGTACCCTTGGTAGCTCGGCTAAACGCTCACTGGTGTCGTAAAGCAAACTCGCAATTTCACCAGTCACACCAACATCCATAAGGTCCAGAAAGCCTGGTCGAGCTTCCAGAGGCTCTCCCATCTGAGAACACGAGATCTGCCCACATCCCAAGAAAAGCCTTGAATCTTGTCCGGGGGGAAAGGTTCTAGAGCCGATTGTTTCGAGGCCCCTAAATATGCCTGAGTGTGGCGTACCCAACGTCAGGACACTCGCGACCATTTGTTTGTCGAAGCCAGTGTTCTCTATTTCAGGGACCAGGTTTTGAAGAAGCATTCGAGTTAGAACACCGCCAAAAGAGTGAGCGACTATTCGAACACGTTGGCCTGTAGCGCTGTATATGGTTCGTATAGCGCCAGCAAGGTCTGGCGCCGCGGTTCGAAAAGAAGTATTGGTCCGCCACTGGAACTCAAACGGGACGACGGGTCTTCCGTCAACTTCCAGTTGGGCTGCAAGATACGGGAAGTCGTTCCATGTATCTTCTCCACCACCTAAGTTGTTTAAGGGCGTATATCCATGGACGAACAACACTGGAGCAATATTTGCTGGATCGTTTTGATCATTGCGGAGAGCGTCAAGTTCTTCTTGATTGACGGAACTCGTCAGCGTGGCCGCATCGAAGTATTGTCGAATACAGACTTGATACGTATTCGGGCCGGTAGAAGGCTGGCAACTCAAAAGGGGCGTTTCATTAAGGAAAAATCTTCCCAATTGAAGCCGGTAACCTTCAAAAAAGTATCCATCGTAACGGCTCAATTCGTGCGTGAGCGGATAAGGGTATGTCAGAGCATTAGTCCCAGCTTCTCCACCAAGGTTAGTCAGAACCACTTCCTTGTTAGTTTTTTGAGGCAAAGCTGCTGGGGCGACATAGCTATTCGAGAGGAGCCGCACCTCCGCCGAGTGGGATGAAATGTCCTGATCAAAAGAGATTCGCCAAAGTGCACTAGTTTCAGTTTCCGCCACATATATCTGGATGCCAATTGACCCGCTTAGTTGGCCAGGATCAATTTGAATTCCATACTTCCCACCGGGCGAGGCAATGACGCCGCCCTCTGGACCCAAATTGCCACTTGCAACCAGATCTGCCTCTAAAACCTCAATGTTAAGATCGATTGCGGTTGTCTCACCATTATTCAGGTTTGTGGCTGTAACAGTCACCGGAATTGCCGATGAGGCGGAAAAGCCGCTGCTATCGATTTCAAGCGAGTAGCGACCATTGTCCGAAGAGATTGTTATTCCACTTTCGCTAGAATCAACATTTACTTCAAAGCTGATGTTTGAATCGACGAGACGGAGGAAAATCTCTTTAGATGCCACCTCATCAGGCAAAACCGAAATCGACTGATTTGAGTCGGAAGCAATGAGTAATACGATGCCACTACCCGAGTAAGGAGGGGTGGCAGGAGGCGCGACTGTTGGAGGTGGTGCAACTTGCGCAGGTGGTGGAGAATTCGACGAACTACTGCCACCTCCACAACCGGCCGAACACACAGCAATCGTTGCAAGCAAAACCCAATTGGTGCATTGCTGCCTCAAAAAATAAGGCCTCGACTTATGGCGCTTGTTCACAGGCATCCCCTTAATAAAAAACAATATTCCAAACTCTCGAAGAGTTGCAATCTATGCATACGAGGTTGCCCGCTGGAAATACTCGCTTTAAAAACTAGCACGTGTCGAAATTTAGTTCGACTGAGAATGTGAGTAACTTGTTAGCAAGCGAACGTACTAGTGTTGTAGAACCTCTCGAACAACCGAAATCAAAAGTAGAACCTTACAAGGAAGGATATGGAACACTGGCGCTCTTTTGACGGCGAAATGTAAGTATCAACTTTGCTCGATTTTCGTTGAAAACGAGACCGGCCAGATTCTGGGGCAATAGGCCTGGGCAGTGATTGGTGAGTTTAGTCTTATGTTTGTGCCCCTAAGCCTCCCAACGCTTCTGAACATTTTGCTATAGCTTTGCTAGCAGCGTTCCGTTTTTGATATGTTCGCCAGGCGAGAACTTGTTTGGGGCTACACCCTTCTCGGCCCATCGCTGAACACCTCACCGCTCCAGTTGAGCGAATATGGAAGCATATAGGGGGAACGCCAGCTTAAAATTGTCCAAGGTTACACCTGCGTCAAGCGTATTGTAGTAATTTTCTAGCGGCGCTAACAAATCGAGTACAGTGCCCGGAGCATCAGGGGCAACATTCCCCATATTCAGCAAAGTCGAGTGATTCAAGCCGAACAGGCTAATCGTAGTAGGGATCAAGCCCCCTACCATGGGTAGTCTCACAACGAATCAGCGACAGTGATTCCGTGTCGAGCAACCAGTATGCTACTATTTTTTAAAAACACTTAAAGGCGGGATCAATGAAGATCAGCGTAATAATACTGTTTGCACTTTCGCTCTGCTCCGCACCTACTTTCGCAGCCACGTCAAAAGAGATTCGGGCGGCTCTATTAGAAAAGTATGAAGTCACTAAGCGCACATTAACGGGAAAGGTGAAGGCCCCAGGTACGATTTTTTACATACGTATACCCGGATTGTACGCTGAGCCGCCGAGGGCAATAGTCCCACAGACAGTAATCAAAAACGGTGGTACTGATGTACAACCACCCCCAGAGGAAAGAGAACACCGCATCTCGCTTCCTATCGGTGAGCCTATGCATGTTTACTCGATTCGCACCAACCGAAATCAAGTGAGGCTCCAGCTCGGAACCGAAGGTATGTACGATTACAAAACTATGGGGATGCCGGCGCAAGCTCACTTCCAGATGGCCATCGTGTTCGAATACGAAGACGGTGTTCTAGATGTTGAAAACGTCCTCTCAGATGTCTATCAGATAGGTGTCACGCCCGATGAGGCGTTGGCGCTACCTGACATGAAAGTGGCAATCGAGCAGCTCGAAGCCGAAGATTCTGCTGAACGGGAAATTGCTCAAACGAGCGCATTAAGTGGCGATTCAGCTGCAGGCAATGAGCGCAAGCAACCTAAGTCACAAGGGAGTATTGCAGAGCAAGAAGCCGCCAAGCGAAAAGAGCTATCTCGTAACCACGCTAGCGTAAATTTCCAAGTTGAATGTCGTGATCTGTTCATACCTGAGGTTATCGAAGAGAAATTTAGAGGTCTTATACCTGTATATTCCATGGTTGTTTTAAACAATAGTTCGAGCAGATACACCGTTGACTACGACCTGGTTTACGAGAAGACAACAAAGGCTATTAAATCACGGAACGTGTTTGGCACAAGCATCGCAGGTCGAGCAGGGTATTCACAGACTTTGACAAACGAGAAACAGTTCAGCATCAGACCAGGTGCTTTAGTGAAATTTACAATCATCGAAAAAAGCCAAAAAGATGGGGCGCAAGTAGATCATATCAAAGCGGTAGACGTGTTTAGGTGCACATCACCCTGAAACCATTTGGGAATAGCCAGTCGGGATGGCTACTCCCTCAACTCGGCGGCTGAAAGAATCTTTCGCAATTCGGGCCACGCAACTGAAAACATCGTTAACGTCTTTCTCTGGAATCATGCTTAGGTCACCCTTAGCCGAGAACTTACCAGTGACCTTTCCCCTAATGGGTAGCGTGTGGCAGGGGATGATTCCGTTATCTGCGATGTAGCCCATTGTGCGCCTTGATCCGATCCCGGGGGGCTTCGCAGGTTTGCGCAAAGCACTGGGGAATGCTTGATTGGTGTTCTGACCAGATCGAAACTGACCGGTCTTGATGATATGCCAAGTAACTATCAGACGTTTTCAGCCAAGCTGCGGGAGGTTCAACATACCCACCCGCGTGGTTTGATTTCCTTCAACATCAATGCCGCCGTGGAGCGCTTTAAGCTGACGGCTTACACGCTCCGGGTCAGCCAGGTTGGATAGATCGAATATAAAGGCGCCCGACACGGGCTGAACTGCACCCCTTTTGTCAGGCTATTCCAACGTAACCACATCACCACGAAGAGTTACACCAGACATAATCGCACCTGATCCACATTCGAAATCAGTTTTACTCGAAATCGCATTTTTTTTGTAGTAGCTTGTTAAGTTAACCACTGCATTCCCGCCTTCCTTACGCGCACGATCGCGAAAGGAAATCATTGCTGAAATGAAAGCGCGCTCACATGCGACCGCATCACTCTTACCTACACCGTTTGTTTTTTTGTTAGAGGTATAACTGCCAATTGTTTTTTCGATCGCCGGGTGGTTTCCGGTTCCGAAAAAGAATTGAATGTCATCCTGCAAGCTCGACTGGCCTAGCTCACTGGTGAGTGCATCCTCGATCGAATACATTTTCTTTGTGTCTCGCGCACTCGCGGTAGCTGTTATGAAGCACAGCAGAAACGCACTTGCCACTAGCGATATATTTCTCATTCAAAATTCCTTGATCGATTATCTTCAAAGTTCAGCGCTATTGTTGCACCAGTCAAAGCACTGGTAGCATAGATTTAACTTCACTCGCCAGAAGATAATAGGAAATCGCTAACCAGATGCCAATCGAGTTGAACATAAAAAGCATGGACTGCTGGGCACCCAATGCAGAAGGTCCTTCAGCATGGTCGGATTGGCTGAATCGCGGAATCTCGCCTAACGGAGATGCACCACCGCCTTTGACACACATCAAACCTATGCAAAGACGGCGACTGTCTTTGGTTGCGCGAGCCGCGTTTCACGTCGGCAATAATTGTCTCGAAAACTGTGATATGGAAACAGATCGAGTCGCTAGTGTGTTCGCCACCACATTCGGGCAAGTATCCGCGACTGAAAAAATGCTCGAAACGATCGCGGAAGGAAGGTTGGTATCACCGACTGCTTTTAGTCTTTCCGTGCACAACGCCATCGCCGGCCAATTCAGCATTGCCCATCAGCTCCTCGAACCTTCTATGACAATAGCAAGCGGCCGCGAAGGCCTTGGCGGTATCTTTCTTCAAGCGGCTGGGCTATTGGCCGATGGACAACATTCGAATGTTTTGGTGTGCTGCTTCGAAGAGCCTCTCCCGGAATCTTTCAAACCGTATTCTACGAACCCGCCAACACCTATAGCAGCTGCTTTCCTGCTCAGTATGGGAGGCCAATCCCAAGCTGGGACTGTCAAGTTAAGTATGACACGTCATTCTCTTGAAACTGAAGCCAGCGGCATACCTATGTGGTCGCAATTGCTGCAGTTTGTCGCGTTTTTGGAAGCCGATTCGGCGGACCTGAACATAACATCATCGAGTGTCAATTATCATTGGGTTCGCCATGTGAGCCGGCGTTGAACAGCGCTACCGGTAGCTACAAACTCAATTACGCGTGGCGCCTTACTGCAACAGGGTTAGCCTTTCTACTATTCGGCCTTGGTGGGCTTGTGTTGGGTTTATCTAACATTCCGCTCGCACTGTTTTCGCGTAACTCTAGCGTTGAATATCGCGCACAGAAATTGCGCGGATACATCAATCAACTGTTTCGACTATTCGTTAAGTTCCTTACAGCAAGTGGCATTCTAAATTATGAGATTCAGAATCCCGCGGGCTTGGATGACGCGAGTCTTGTAATCGCTAATCACCCAACACTACTAGACGTCGTATTTCTTGTGAGCTTCCTACCAAACGCCGTTTGTGTGGTGAAAGACAGTTTATTCCATCACCCTTGTGTTGGGTTCGTCATTCGCAACGCTGGTTACATCAGTAACAAAGACCCTCAAAAGTCTATCGATGAGAGCGTGAAAGCCATCGAAGACGGTGCCGTTGTTGTAATTTTTCCGGAGGGTACTCGTACAACTCCTGGGCAAAATTCGAAGCTGCATCGTGGTGCTGCTTATGTGTCATTGCAAGCTAACGTAGCACTGTCACCCATACACATCAGTTGCGTTCCCAGTTCGTTGACTAAGGCTGAGAAGTGGTATGAAATTCCAGATAGAAAAATGCGGTTTGTTTTTACTGTAGAAGATAGAATTACTCAACACCTCAATATGGACCTTAACAGTCGTACATCAGCGTCTCGTCAGGTCACCAAACAGATCAGTCAAGTACTGTTCACGAAGGAAAGACATGCAGCAAGCAGATAGCATTATTGAACTCGAGGAAGAAATTAAAACCCTGATTATTCGAACATTGGAACTCGAAGACATCGCCGTCAGCGATATCGCTTCACAAGATCCGCTCTTCGACGAAGGTCTTGGACTTGATTCGATAGACGCGCTAGAAATCGGCTTGATGCTGCAAGAAAACTATGGCGTAGTCATTGACGCTGAAGATGAAGAAACCCGCGAGCACTTTGCTTGCGTCACAAACCTGGCGCAGTTCGTACAGACCAATCGCGAGGCGACGGCATGAGAAGTAAGGAAGAAATATTAGAGCAGTTGGCCCAAATTCTCGAAGATATGTTTGAAATTCCAGCAAACACCATCGAGCCAGACGCACAGCTTTACGATGACCTAGATATTGATTCCATCGATGCTGTTGATCTGCTGGCAAAGCTCAAAGAGTTGACTGGCATACAGGTCGATCCTGAGCAATTTAAGTCAGTTCGCACTGTTGACGACGTCGTCGTTGCAATTCATAGAATTGAATCTGCCTAAGTAGATCCATTGGTAACAACCGCCAGGCCATATATTGCTTAGAACGTCGTTGAATGTTTTTTTGGCTGTCGTCACTCTCGCATACCCCGCGATGGTTTACTTTGGCCTACAAAAACTGCCTGCAGCGCTATTCGCGGGCGTACTCGCAGCTCTGTTCGGTTTACGGTTGTTACTTGCCCGCCGGCAGCCACAAGTCATTCGGATGGCACCAATATCAGTCATCGTCATTGTATTAGCAGGGATTGTGATTCTTGCACAATCAAGCGAGTTGCTTTTGTATTACCCGGTGATCATAAATTTTGGCTTCTTAGCCATATTCGCACACAGCCTTCGAAATCCACCTACAATTGTCGAGCGGCTAGCCAAGTTAAGCGATCCCGACCTGCCACCGAGTGGTATCCGTTATACTCGTAAAGTCACTTGGACCTGGTGCTTTTTTTTTGCCTCAATGGCACGATTGCGCTTCTCAGTGCCATCCACGCAAACCTAGACATGTGGGCTTTGTATAATGGGCTGGTGTCATATATTGCTATGGCTTTGTTGTTTGGCATTGAATATCTGGTGCGCTTAAAGGTGCGCCGCGATCGGTTTTAGATGAATATTCTCAACGCGCTTTTTGCCCAACCTCGAGAGCCCTCATCTATTGTTGCTTACCAAAATGGCAACTCTAAATCATGGGCGCATTGGACAACGAATCTAGCCGCATTGCAGACTGAGTTAGAGAGTAAGCCGACCGGGTCTTGGGCGATCTACTGTAGTGACGGCTATGAATTCTCCATTGCCGTTGTTGCGTTGTGGCTTACAGGTCGTGTGCCTGTATTAGCGCCGGACACTTCCGCGTCGACCATCGCGACGATGACAGATAAAGTCAGCGGTTTCATAGGCGACTTTCCAGATGCCCTGGCGTGGCGCGCAGATATCGAATCCCTCTCCCTCATTGATATTGAACAGCCAGAAAATCTTGTGTGGCAACTGACATTATGTACGTCAGGCAGTAGCGGTGATGCTGTCATGGTGAGTAAATCTCAGCTGCAAGTAGAAAGCGAAGTACATGTTCAAACCGATCTTTGGCGAGACATTTGTCACGACTCCATATTCGCCGCGACCGTAAGCCATCAACATATTTACGGCCTACTCTTTAAAGTCTTGATACCGATGGTATTGCAGCGTCCTTTCATTGCTGAACTGCTGACTAATCCAAGAACGTTACTCCAAGTTGCACAGTCGCACCGCAGCGCAGTGTGGATCGCAAGCCCCGCACAACTCAAGCGCCTAAACGCAGATATGTTCGCTGACCTCAATGTCGATGCGATAAAGCTGATCATTTCATCAGGTGGATTGCTGATCAAACCAGATGCAGCTGATGTCGAAAGAATTTTCGGCGAACCCGCGGTCGAGATTTACGGCAGCACAGAGACCGGTGGTATCGCAATGCGCCGACAGTACGCAGCTGAATCCACAACCTATTGGCGGGTACTGCCCGAAGTAGCCGTGCAGGTGTCTGCCGATGGTGTGTTACAAGTACGTTCACCTTTCGCCGGGCCTGATCTAGCAACGACCGGGGATTTAGCGGTTTTGCATGACGATGGCTCGTTCAGTCTATCTGGGCGTGCCGATAAGATTGTTAAGCTTGAAGAAAAGCGCATATCGTTAACCGCCGTAGAAAGGCAATTGGAACAACTTCCTGAGGTTCAGTCAGCGCGTGTATTTGTATTACCCGGCGCCCGAGAAACATTAGCCGCGGTAGTAGTGCTCGCCCCAGCTGCGAAGGACGACCTACTAACAGCCGGTCGCGCCGCACTTTCTCGCACGCTTAAATTAAATCTCGCTAAGCAACTGGAAAACTTCTCCATCCCGCGCCGTTTCCGCTTCGTTGAAGATATGCCCATGACGGCTCAGGGCAAGACACGTATAGCCGATTTAGTTGCTTTGTTCGAACACAGCCCACGCCGCGTTCTACCAGTTGTAAACTCCGTTCAACTGAGAAGAGATGGTGCCACGTTATCTCTTTGGGTGCCGCCAGACCTTGAGTATTTTCCAGGGCACTTTCCCGATTTCCCTGTTCTTCCCGGCGTGGTCCAACTTTTGTGGGTCCGCCACTTCGCCAAGTTGCACGTCAACTTTACGGGTGATGTCTCAGAGATGAAGCAGGTAAAATTCAAATCGATTATACGCCCCGGACAAACCTTAACTATGACGTTAGACGTCGATCGGCAGGCGCCGTCGCGACAAAAACTGAAGTACAGCATCGCCAACGATGAAGCTATCTGTGCTTCGGGCACTCTGTTGAGCACGACCCATTGAATGATCGCATCTGCTTTGTTATTCCCGTATTTAACCACATTGATGGTATCTGCAGCACAGTACCCCTCCTGGCAAAACACGGGTTGACCTGTATCGTCGTTGATGACGGCTCTAACTCGCCATGCGCACAGGCTATCGACAAGCTTGAACAGCAATACGATTGGGTAACAGTTATTCATAGAGACGTCAATGGCGGCAAAGGAGCGGCCGTTAAAACTGGGCTTACGATGGCAGCAAAGCTAGGCTTTAGTCATGCCTTTCAATTAGACGCTGACCGGCAACATGATCTTTCAGTAATTGATGAGTGCATTCGTCAAAGCTCAACCGCACCTCTAGCGACGATTTTAGGAACGCCCATATTCGACGAGTCGATACCTAGAGTTCGACGTTTCTTTCGTTATCTGACCCATGTATGGGTATGGATTAACACTTTGTCTTTCACCATCGAGGACTCAATGTGCGGATTGAGAATTTATCCGATAGAACCGACGCTGGACGTCTGCAATAGCGAGAGTGTAGGTAATCGTATGGAGTTCGATATTGAAATCTTGGTGCGGCTATATTGGCGGGGCATGAGCTTCTTGCTCGTTCCTGTAAAGACCTTCTACCCAGAAGACGGCATCTCTCACTTTCGCATGCTTGAAGACAATTGGCTGATCACCAAAACGCACACTAAGCTGTTCTTTGGCATGATCTTACGGAGCCCAAAACTCCTAAAAAGAGCATTCGGAGCATGACCCGCAACTCTACACATTGGTCAGATATCGAGGATTTTGGCATTCTATGGGGTATGCGCCTGTTGCTCTGGGTGCATAAATACCTTGGTCGTTGGCTATTGCCCATATTTCTCTACCCGGTCATTACTTACTACTTGTTAACCAAGCGTTTAGCTAGGGAGTCGTCTCTGCAATATCTCGCGAAACTGAAATTGTACGCTCCTAACGTTCCCATACAGTCGAACGCATGGTGGTGTTTTCGGCATTTCCTAAGCTTCGCCGACAGCATCCTCGATAGAGTTTCTGCTTGGACTAACGTGTTAAATTTGGACCATTTAGTGTTCGAAAATCGGTCCCATCTCGAAGCCTATCTCAGCAAGGGTCAAGGCGTGCTGATGATCGCCGCACATCTAGGGTGTCTTGAAGTTTGTCGGGCCCTCGCAAGCAGTAAGAGCGACATAAAGCTAAACATCCTGATACACAGTAAGAACGCGCAACGAATGAATGAACTTCTGCAGCCAATGAGTCTACATCGACAGTTGGAATTAATAGAGGTGTCAGACATCAATCCTGCGACCGCAATAAAGCTCAATGAAAAAATCCGTATGGGCGAAATCGTTGTAATCGTTGGCGACAGAATTCCAGTCGGCGGTGGTAAGAATACGCAACTAATTCCTTTTCTTGGTGAACCAGCAATGTTTGCGCAAGGTCCGCTCATATTGGCTCATTTATTGAAATGCCCTGTAATGACAATGTTCTGTCTGCGCCAAGGGCGTAAATACCATATCCACTGCGAGCCTTTTGCCGACCAGGTGCGTCTACCTCGCAACAATCGCGCCCAAGAGCTTGAAAAATATCTTTCTAAATATGTTGGTCGATTGGAATTTTACTGCCAGCTCGCCCCTCTACAATGGTTTAATTTTTACCCATACTGGCAAAAACCCGAAGATAACAGTTCATGACAAAGAACATAAAATTGCGCGAAGCGAGTGTAGCAATCGAAGTCCCCTTCCACGACGTGGACGCAATGCATATCGTTTGGCATGGCAACTACGTAAAGTATTTTGAGATCGCTCGTTGCGCTCTTCTGGACACGTTCGACTACAACTACGATCAGATGGGCAAGTCTGGCTATGCTTGGCCAATTATCGATGTTAAAGCCAGATATGGTGGCTCAGCTCGGTTTGGCGACCGTCTGATTGTGACGGCAACTCTTCGCGAGTGGCAACAAAGATTACGAATCTCTTATAAAATTGTGAACGAGGCTACCGGGAAACGTATTACCAGAGGCGCTACCATTCAAGTACCTGTGTCCTTGCAGACTAACGAGATGTGTTATTCGTCTCCCGACGTACTGTTCAAAAAATTGGGTGTGCCCCGTAATGAATAGGATTCGTCGATACCTGTTCGCATCCGTAGCTGTGTTGTTGGCCCTAAGCTCTACCGCTACAGAGGTAGACCAAATAAATCAGCGCATCAAAAAGCCTGATCTGATGAAAACGTCGTTTGTTCAAAACAATCATATCGAAGCTCTCCAGGCACCTCTGATCTCAAAAGGCGAAGTTTTTGTCGATCGTCAAATAGGAGTTGCTTGGTATGTTACAGAACCGCTCGCTAGCAAATTGTTGATAACCGAACAGGGTATCGACGAAGGAACTGGCCTGATAAGCGCATCACGCACTGTTGCTCAATTACTTCGTGCCATTATTACTGGTGAGCTCAACGGATTATCTGAGTTATTCGTGCTCAACGCACAAATAGATACTGAAGGGTGGACGCTTGAATTAGATCCGATAGACCAGGCTCTACGAAGTCGCATTTCGTCTATACACCTAAATGGCTCCGATTGGATTCACCAACTAGAAGTTGTCCAACCAATGGGCAACAGAATCATGATTATGTTCGATAAACCTGAAATCCTCGCGGTACTACCCTCTTGGGTTTATGACGATCTCCAAACGAATAGCAACTAACCCGAGCCCCCTCTAAGTGTTCCGTCCCAGCACAATCAGGTTTCTCATCTGGTCTATATGCGTAGCCATCCTTTGCGTTGCCGCTTACATTGGGATGCCCAAAGGGTTAAATTTTAGCGCGGATATGCTGGCTTTGTTGCCAGAGGTTGAACGACAGCCTCGAATAGCAGAAGCTTCTAAAAAGATTACAAAGGGCTTTGAACAGAACCTTGTCATCACCGTTACGCCGTCCTCAAAGTCTAGCCTCACTCTAAATCAGCTCAGCACACTCGCTAACGAACTTGATTCTCTGGTAGTAAAGAGTGAATTGTTCTCACGTGATTCAGTAGCCTTTGCTCAACCCGCAGATAGTCGCTCTTGGTTTTCTCGGCGCTACCAATTGTTAACGGACGATCAAAAAGAACTTATTCGAAACGACCCCGATGCGCTCTTAGCACAAACTAGAGCCGCCTTGTATAGCCTTGTGGCAACCACTCCCTTAGATTTTGTCCAAGATCCGCTGGCCTTGAGTTCTATTTATCAGACTAGTTTTATTCCCGCGAATATCGAACTGCTCACGCGAACGACGATTTTGGTCGGTTCTCACAAGCAACCTACTCTCGTACAGCTACACCGATTAAAGGCGGATGCCTTTGATCTTCAGGTTCACGACGCATTGCTGAATTTTGTTAGCAATCTCAAAGAATGGGGAGCAGAGAAGAGGGGTAGCGTATTAGTCACCGGGTTACCGGTATTTGCAGCGCATGGTGCACAACAGGCGCAGTTTGAAATTTCGACGTTTGGCACTATCTCCCTTTTAGGCGTGATTCTGTTACTTCTTGGCACATTCAAAAGCCCGCGCCCCTTACTCGGCACGCTGTCCTGCATCGGTGTCGGTATAGGCAGCGCCATAATCACGACCCACTTGTTGTTCGGTGAAATACATTTGCTAACGATGGTGTTTGGCGCCAGTCTTATTGGCATATCGGTCGACTACGCACTGCACTATTTTTCCGATGCTATGGGGAAACAGGAATGGTCACCACAGCTCGGAATGCAGTCAGTATTTGCGGGCATCACCCTCGCTTTGGTGACGAGTGTTGTCGCATTCTTGAGTTTTTTATTCACGCCCTTTCCAGGGCTTCAACAGATCGCTGTGTTTTCTGCCAGTGGGCTGCTGGCTTCATGGCTAACTGTCATCGGCTTTCTGCCTTACATCGGTTGGAACAAGGGCGTTCCGGCAGACACTTGGCCGATGCGGGCCATGCGCTATTGGATCCAGCACTGGCCATTTTTTAGCAAAACATCCGTGACCATCATTATGCTCACGAGTATTTTGACCATCGCCTATGGCCTGTCGAACCTCAAACCGAATGACAGCGTGCAGATCCTACAAAGTTCGCCGCCCGAACTTATTGCCGAAGATGCTAAAGCGCGAGCCCTCTTGCCATTCAAACAAGCCAGTCAATTTTTTGTGGTTTCCGCAGATGATGAAGTCGCATGGATCACCGCTGAACGGCGCCTCGTAAAACAATTGGAAAACGGGAAGGCACACCAGGGACAGATTAGTGCTTTATCTTCGATCTACCCAAGCGCTCAAGAGCAGCGCGACAACTACGAACTCATCAAATTACAATTTTATGATAGCGGACGTCTACGCGGCTTCTATCAATCCTTAGGTGTGAACGAGGAGGTCATCGCAGCTAACGAAAGCAGCTTCACTGACAGTTTCACGAAGTTATCTTTGGATGCATGGCTAACCAGTGCGTCAGCTCGACAAAAAAGCCAGTGGTTGGGTTGCGACGACCTGGGGTGCCGCTCCATTGTATTGCTCGAGACAGTGATCGACAAAGAAGCGCTCTCCGCGATAGCGGCAGCCGACCCAAATTTTCATTGGGTTGACCAAGTCCATGCGATATCAGAACTCTTGCACAACTACAGGCTTCAAGCTACCAAGGCGTTAATCCTCGTCTACGGATTAGCAGCGACATTCTTGATTATCAGATTTGGGTTGTTAGGTGGACTACGCGTTGTATCTATACCTTTGATCGCGACCATGACCGCACTTGCAGTAACAGGGATGGTAGGCAACAGTTTCAACCTATTTAGCTTGATGGCACTGATGGTGGTCGCCGGCATTAGCATCGACTATGCGGTTTTCTATCGTTTGCATGGTAAAAAGCAACCCAGCACAAGCCTTGCCATCACCCTCTCCGCTGTGACAACTATGTTAGCATTCGGTCTGTTGTCGGTGAGTAGTACAGCAGTCGTCCATACGTTTGGCCTAACATTGCTTGTGGGTATTTCAACCGCCTTTCTAATTTCACCTTTTGCAGCGGGAAACAGCCCAGAATGATGCACCAGAAATCAACCGATGTACTCGTGATTGGCGCCGGACCGGCTGGTGCGATAGCGAGCGCACTGATTAACAAGCTTGGCCACAGTTGTCAGGTCGTTGAACGAGATATATTTCCTCGATTCTCAATCGGTGAAAGCTTACTGCCTCAGTCAATGGAATTCATTGAGCAGGCCGGTATGCTTGATGCAGTTAAAAATGGCAACTTCCAAGTCAAAGACGGTGCGCGTTTTTTGCACCGAGAGTCGTACGCTGATTTTAATTTTACAGCCAAATTTAGTGAGGGCTGGTCCACAACCTTCGAAGTGACGCGCGCCAATTTCGACAAAATATTAGCTGATGAGGCCCAATCTCAAGGTGTGCTTATCGACTATGGACAACAAATCTCGGATGTCGATATCAAACTAAACGATGTTCAGGTCACAGCATGCGACAGCGTAGGCAATGAAACCCACTATGCCGCCAAGTTTATTCTCGATGCGAGTGGCTTTGGGCGCGTTTTGCCACGACTGTTGACGCTCGATAAACCTGCTAACTTTCCGCGACGGCAATCGGTATTCACGCACGTAGTAGACAACATTCGCGATGCTAGATTTGACCGCAAAAAAATTCTCATCACGATCCACCCCGAGGATCATGATATCTGGTATTGGCTGATACCCTTTAGCGATGGGCGATCATCAATTGGTGTTGTCGCAGAAGAATCAAAGATCGCTTCAATCAGCGGTGGACCTGAAGCACAACTTCGCCATTTTATTAGTGCCGAAGCAGACCTAAGCCGTCTGCTGAGCAATGCTAAATTCGATACACCGGTCAATACGTTGTCTGGCTATGCTAGTAATGTCTCTCAAATGCATGGGCCAGGTTACGCGCTCCTTGGAAATGCAGGAGAGTTTCTAGATCCAATTTTTTCTTCAGGCGTCACAATCGCCATGAAGTCAGCAAGCCTTGCAGCAGCGACGTTGGACCGGCAATTACGTGGTGAAAGCGTAGACTGGACTCAAGAATTTAGTGCCCCGCTGGCCCAAGGTGTGGGCGTATTTAGAGCCTTCGTCGAGGCGTGGTACGACGGCTCGCTACAAGACATATTTTTCTCAGACTTCCAACAACCACGTATCAAACAAATGATTTGCTCGATATTAGCGGGCTACGCATGGGACCTAAAAAACCCCTATAACAGTCGAACAACCAGCCGTCTTGAGACTCTCTCCAAGCTATGCAAAGCCCAGTAGTACTGGCTCTCATCCTGCTTATTGCAGCCTGCACGTCTAGATATACAAGCCCGACGAAATTCGTTCCCGCCAGCACGGACGCAACAACGCTTCGTACAATACAACAGCTGCAAATGAGTTATGGTGGCGGCAACTACGAAATGATCGGTGTGTTAGAGACCAGTCTTAATCACACTTCATTGGCGGTGTTGAATGCAAATGGATTGCTATTGTTCTCTATGACGCAAACGCCCATTGAAACAACAACAACTAAACATCCAGACTTACCATCGCACCTGGATCCGGTTAAAGTTCTAGAGGATGTTCAACTTGTTAACTGGCCCAGGAATGCTCTATTGCGCGCGATAGGCCCAAAATTTGATTTAGTCGAAACGCCGCATTCACGAGTCCTTATACGTGGCGACGTTGCGTCCAAAAAAGTGTTGTACCAGCCAAATGCTGAAAGCTGGAGTCATGCCACGCTGCAGGACTCACTTCAAAACTACACTTTGGACGTGCGTACTCTCTCGAGAACATTCATTGAGGACAAAGATCTGTGAGTGCGTATCTAGACCATCTAGGCATTGCTTGCTGCCTAGGAAATAGTCCAGAACAAGTCGCTGAGAATCTCTTTTTTGGCCACAGCCCTCTGAAGCCAAATAGCGATTATTCATCGAATGGCTCCTTTTTTATCGGACAAGTAGATCATGGGTTGCCTAGAATCCCAAAATCACTTGCTCACTTTGATTGCCGCAACAATCGCCTACTTCTTCTGGCATTGGCGCAAATTGAAGAGGCCGTTAAAACGAGTATTGAGTGTTATGGGCGAAATCGTATTGCTATCGTTTTGGGTACAAGCACCTCTGGGATAGAGGAGGCTGAAAAGGCCTTTATATACCGGCATGAGGCAAAAGTTTTGCCCGAAGCATTTCATTTTATGCAACAACAGCTCAGTGGCCCCAGTGATTTCTTGGCCGAACACCTTCATATTGGTGGACCTTGCATTACTATATCCACAGCCTGCTCCTCTAGCGCCAATGTTTTAGCCACAGCGCGCAGTCTGTTGCTTCTCGATCAATGCGACGCTGTCATTGTCGGCGGCGCTGATTCTCTGTGCCGTCTCACTATTCAGGGGTTTGCATCTCTTGATGCGATGAGTCGCAGTGTGGCTAATCCATTCAGTAAAAATCGTAATGGCATTAACATAGGCGAAGGTGCTGCGCTCATGATTTTAAGTAAAGTACCGTCAAAAATCGCTCTAGCAGGAGTAGGCTGTAGCAGCGACGCGCATCATATTTCTGCTCCTCATCCACATGGCGACGGCGCGGAAAGGGCCATGCGGGCAGCTTTGAAGCAAGCCCAATTTTCTCCAGATATGGTCGACTATCTGAACCTGCATGGTACCGGGACACCTCTGAATGACGCTGCCGAAAGTTTTGCGGTTAATCGTATTTTCGGTAGCAAGTTGCCTTGTAGCTCATCGAAACCCCTTACGGGTCATACATTAGGTGCGGCCGGTATAATCGAAACCGCGTTATGTTGGCTTTCAATGCAATCACACTACAACCCGGCGGCAAAGCTTCCACCGCATTTGTGGGATGGTGAAGCAGACCCTGATATCGCCCCCCTTAATCTCGTTAGCACCAACAATCACCATGCTGTGAACCCGCGAGTGTGCATGAGTAATTCATTCGCGTTTGGCGGCAACAACACAAGCGTTGTGTTGGCGAATAGCGAAGAATGAATATTGCAGACTTAGAGATCGCCTCACTTCTGCCACATGCCGGTGAACTCGTCTTACTTGATCAGTTGCGCGAAGTGACCGATACATCTTTGGTAGCTCAAACTCTTGTTCGCGCTGACGGCCTGTTTAGCAACAACCAGAACCAGGTGCCGAGTTTTATTGCTGTCGAATATATGGCTCAGGCAATTGCAGCATGGGCTGGTTATCGCGGTAGAGCCAAAGGGCTGCCGATTAAGACCGGGTTGCTTATGGGCGTAAGGGATTTTCATGCTGATGCGGAGTATCTGGTTGTCGATAAGCCTATGGTTATCCGCATCGAGTTGATTATGGAAATGCAGAATGGAATGGCGGTGTTTTATGGCACAACTTCTGGAAAGGACGTTAATATTAGTGGCCGATTGTCGGTTTTATCTGTCGATTCTGTCGATGCATTCAGTACTGACAGTGTCAAATAGAAAAGGACCACTGAGCCAACGTAATGGAAATAGAAGCACACGATCGAACGAGCGAAACGGTTCTAGTCACTGGATCCAGTCGTGGTATCGGTAAAGCCATCGCGTTACGCCTTGCGCGAGACGGTTACAACATAGTTGTTCATTGCCGCCGTGAAATAGACCAAGCACAGGCTGTAGTCGAAGAAATTGTCGACATCGGTAGTAATGCTCGTCTGCTGACATTCGATGTGGCAGATAGAGCGGCCTGCAATGAAGCCCTGTCAGACGATATCACCACATGGGGTAGTTACTACGGCGCGATCTGCAATGCAGGCTTGAGCCACGACACTGCGTTTCCTGCGATGACCGGCGATGAGTGGGACAACGTCGTACACACCAACCTAGACGCGTTTTACAATGTCCTGCACCCCATCGTAATGCCCATGGTCCGGACTCGAAAGCCGGCAAGAATAGTGACTCTCTCTTCCGTATCGGGCGTCATCGGCAATCGAGGCCAAACTAATTATAGTGCATCCAAAGCAGGCATAATCGGCGCTACGAAATCGCTGGCGCTTGAATTGGCTAAGCGTCAAATAACGGTAAATTGTGTAGCTCCGGGGCTAATAGAAACAGATATGATCAGTGATGCTCCTACCGAGAAAATAAAGGACATGATTCCCCTGCGCCGCTTAGGTAACGTTGACGAAGTTGCTGCGGTGGTCAGCTTTTTAGTCTCACCAGACAGCAGTTACATAACACGCCAGGTAATCAGTGTAGACGGTGGGTTAAGCTGATGGTGCGCGTTGTCGTGACTGGCATGGCGGGGCTATCGCCCATAGGAAACACCTGGAAAGAGGTATCCTCAAATCTAAAGAAGCTTCGCTCAGGCGTACGTTTCATGTCCGAATGGGACATCTATGAAGGGCTTAACACCCGCTTAGGTGCACCCATCGAAAATTTCGAAAAACCCGCGCACTATTCAAGAAAGGCGACTCGCAGCATGGGGCGAGTCGCCTTACTCGCCACACGTGCGACCGAACTAGCTCTAGAAGATGCCCGTCTTCTGAATGACCCTTGGCTCAATAGTGGTGAGGTCGGCGTCTCTTATGGATCGTCAACAGGAAGCCCAACAGCAGTCCAAGACTTTAGCAACATGATGTCGAATCACACTACAGCCGGCATAACCGCTAACACGTATCTGAAAATGATGGGGCACACCACTGCTGTCAACTTAGGCATCTTCTTTGGTCTGCGCGGGCGCATCATTACTACTTCTAGTGCCTGTACGTCAGGAAGCCAAGGCATCGGCTACGCTTATGAGGCCATTCGCAGCGGCAAGCAAACTGCCATGATCGCCGGTGGCGCTGAAGAATTGAGCGCCACCGAAGCGGCTGTGTTTGATACTTTGTTTGCGACCAGCACAAAAAACGACCAGCCTGCCTCTACACCAAGCCCTTTTGATATTCAAAGAGATGGTCTGGTGATCGGTGAAGGTGCGGGCACGCTAATTCTAGAAGAAATGGAACATGCTAAGGCACGCGGTGCACCCATTTATGCTGAGGTAATTGGCTTCGGCACGAATTCCGATGGTGCGCACATCACCCAACCAAACCAAGAAACTATGCGCATTGCCATGGAGTTGGCATTGCGAGACCAAAACACTGAAGCAGCGACGATCGGATATATTAGTGCCCATGGGACCGCTACTGATCGCGGAGACATCGCTGAGACAAATGCGACCGCAGAGCTCTTCGGCAACCGCATACCAGTTAGTTCGCTAAAAAGTTATACCGGCCACACGTTGGGTGCTTGCGGTTCGTTGGAAGCGTGGGTTGCTATCAATATGATGCGAGAAGGTTGGCTTCACCCCACACTAAATCTAAGGGAAGTCGATCCTGCCTGTGCGTCGTTAGACTATGTAAAGTCTGGGATACGCGAACAGGAATGCAACACCGTTATGAGTAACAACTTCGCCTTCGGCGGCATCAACACATCGTTGATATTCAGAGCAAACACTTAACGGTAAGTTTATTCTTAAAAACTCGCGCCAAAACTCAATACCAGTGGCACCTCTATCCCGTCATTGTCTGAAAATAAATTGGCATTGGAAAAGTGTTTCCACGATAGGCTCAAATGTTGAGCGCGTCCCCCACGGCTCGTAAATGAAACCCCTGCCCCGACTTGGGCTTGAAAAGCAAAATGATCTGCTTGCTGACGCTCGCCTAAATAATTGTCGCTGATATAACTCGGTCCAAGCGCTCGCACAAAAAAGTACGGCCTAAATTGGGATGGTAGTAAGTGATTAACCCAACCATCTACTGTCGGTCTTAGAGTTAACTGAGGATAAACAGAGAATGCATGTAGGTGGCGATTCGTACTCGCTGAAGTACCCAAATAGGTATAGCTCACACCTAACGACAACTGCTGGCGTGCACTACGTTCAAATCGCCATAGATTAAGATCCAAACCTAACGTACGGTTATTTTGTTTCGCGCCTGGTTGAGGTCCCGCGCCCACAGTTAAGGTTGCAATCGTTCCCGTCTCGATATCAGTGCGCACACCTGCAAACACGGGATTGATAACCAACATCAGAGCCGCACACAGAAGAAGCCTAGTACAGACCATATATCGACTTAAAGCCCCCGTCTCTGAATATCCGGCTCAATGCCACAGTGACCCATCCCCTGCCGCATGGCCACTTTGTTAGAGATAGTTCCGTTGTATTAAGCCACCGGTTCTTCGAGTTGTCGATCGAATCAGACTGGGACTTACCGGTTGGTTGGTGGCAGCAATGATAATACCGGCAGTTACGACATCAGTGTGACGGTGCTGATTCAAAACGTACCTGATGCCGATGGGAGAGGGCATTGCTGACGCCAGCGAAGACTGCGCGGCGAATGCGAATGCTAGCCAGAAGGACTTCGATGGTAGCACCAATTTAGCCGATGGGTCGAATATAGATCAACGCGCGCGCGGCGGGCCATCCCCTGGGGGTGGGGTTCATGTCGCCACTCCGGCGACATGAGACTGAAAAGATTAAGAATCCACTGGACATAAGTGATTGATTTTTGACACTCTTTCTAGTCTCGTATGTGACTGACCAGTGGTTTGGACGGACTGAAAATCCCCGTGTCGACAGTTCGATTCTGTCCCTGGCCACCATTCAAATCAAAGACTTACGAACGTATCACCTCGACTCGCGAGGCCTGATCACGTGTTTGAGCCCATTTGGTGCCTGAGAAATTTTCCCTAGTCTTTGCGCCTCACCGGCATTACCGCCTGCACTCAGCTTATCGAACCATTTCAGAGTCGGCGCATAAGACATCGACATCACGCTGTGCCCCCACTGAGGTGAGCGGTTACGGCTCATCGCCGAAATCACCTAACCCGATGCCATTCACACTCTTCTTGAACATCTGAAAGCGCGAAAACCAACAACAGACACCTCACGAGCACCACCCGAGCCCGATGATCGCCCTGCTTAGCTTCAAACACCTCACCGAGTTCCGTCAGTGTGGATTCATACGCGGGATGTTGTCGGTCGCCGTAGGTGGATTCCATCAGGACCAGATCAGCAGATTCAATTATTGCCGGATCTCTCATCACCGGCGAATCCCGATAACCAAGATCACCGGAAAAAACAAGCTTCGACGTCTTACCGGCTTCCTCGTGCCAGAATTCTACGATAGATGAGCCGAGTATGTGCCCGGCATCTGAGAAGCGTAACCTTACGCCGGGCAAAATTTCTTCAACAACACCGTACTGCGTGCCTTGGAACAGTTCGATGGCGCTCAGCGCATCATCCACGTCGTAAAGCGGCTCCACATATTCTTCGGTGTTTTTGCGCCGCTTATTTTCCCATTCAGCATCTTTTGTATGCAGGTAGGCCGAGTCTTGTAACATGATGTCACACAAAGCTTTGCAAGCTGGGTGGGTGTATATGGGGCCCGCATAGCCGCGTTTAACCAGTAACGGCACGCGGCCGGAATGATCGATATGCGCGTGTATGAGTAGCAACTGCGAAGCGCGTCCGGGCATTGCATCGGTGCGCAACCTGGCGAGGCAACCGAGGGACCACCTCAAACGTCCCCCTGTCAGTGACTTAACAGTTGCCACACGGACATCGAACTGCGATTCTGTTCCTCCCTGAGCGTCCGCCATCGCGTCATTTCAGCAATCGTCGCGTACGCCTGGAATGCACACTCAGCCGAAGGAGCCCAGATACCTGCCATGGACGTAGCTGTAATAGGTGCCGGCGCAGCAGGCCTGGTCGCGGCCCGTGAACTCATCCGCAGCGGCCACACGGTCACTATCTTCGAACGCAACCACCGCGTGGGCGGCATCTGGGTTTACGCATCGGAAACCGAGGCCGATCCTCTGGGGCAGAACGGCGCTCGAATCCATGGTTCTCTATATCACTCCCTGCGCACCAACCTGCCACGTGATCTGATGGCCTTCAGCGACTACGCGTTCGACAGCAGCGGTGGGGGTGACGATGCGTGGCCTAGATTCCCCGGGCACGCTGAAGTATTGAGGTACATTGAGAACTTCGCCCACAGTTTTGGCCTGTATGGCTGCATCCGTTTCGGCGAGCAGGTTGAATCCATCGAGCCGGGTACTGGCTGGACCGTTACATCCATCGCCGCTGGCATGCGCCGACACAGTCACTTCGACGCGGTTACGGTGTGCAACGGGCACTACAGCGAACCACGGGTGCCCGCACTCGCCGGCCTCTCGGAGTGGCCGGGGCAGTTGATACACAGTCATAATTACCGTGAGCCTTCGCCCTTCCAGGGCAAGCGGGTTGCAGTACTGGGGGCATCAGCCTCGGCCGTGGACCTCAGCATGGAAATCGGCCGCATCGCCGCCGCGCTCTACTGGTGTACGCCCGCGTTCGCAACCCTGCCGGACGCCGCCCGTTCCAACAGCTTTTTTCAGCGGCGGCAGAACATTGAGGCATTGCAGGCCGATGGCACCATCGTGCTGCAGGATGGTGCGGTACTCGACGGCGTCGAGGTGCTGGTTTTCTGCACCGGCTATCACTATCGGTTCCCGTTTCTCGACCCGGCCCTGGTTAACGTCGACGACAACTGGGTCAGTCCGCTGTATCGGGATCTGCTGCACGTGGACCATCCCACCCTGGCGTTCATCGGCCTGCCGTTCAAGGTGGTGCCGTTTCCTCTGTTTGAAGTACAGGCGCGCTGGTTCGCGCGACTGCTGGCTGGAGACTTCCACCTGCCCCCCGCTGAGCAGCGAGCCGGCGAAGCGGCAGCCCGAGTCATGGCCCTGCGCGCAGATGGGGTGGCACAACGTCACTTTCATCGGCGGCAGCTGGACTGCTACGACTACCTGGATACCCTGGCAGAGGAAAGCCGCGCCCCCAGGCTGCCGGAATGGCACCGACAGACCACTGCTGCGCTACTGAGTCATGTCGCAGTTCATCCCGGCAGCTATCGCGACCTGCCATTCGCGGTCTATGCCCCTACGCGGCTGCAGCCAGACCCACCATCAGCCTTGCAGCATGGGGATCAGGGCACCCGTCGACGGTAGACGACCAGCCAGATCACGCTGACCAGAGTACCGGCACCGCAAACCTGTACGCTGGCGAACAAGCCGATGGGATTGAGAAAATCCGACATGAAGAACGACGCAGAAACACAGATGAAAACAACTTTCATCTGGTTCATCCGATGATTCTGGTGTCTTCATGTGGACCTGAGAAAAAACTATCGACATGGCATTCTGCCCGCCCGGAGCAGCCACTTCGCTGTCATAACCCAGAACGCTATGGACATTGCTGGTCCAGTAATAGTTGGTCCAGCGTAGTATCAGGTCTCCGGCGTTCACGATCAGCGCATCGTTGTGTCCGGCAAGGTTGGGTATATCTATCCAGTGGTTGCTGTTGCCGTTCCGATTCAGACACAGGGGACAGTGGAGGTGAAAGTGGGAGGCGTTCAAGCGGATGTTCGAAAGCGGTCTGATTTCGTCCGGCGGTCGGGGTTGTTGCCTTACGGAGCACTGCGTTGAGCTATTGAAGCGAACTGAGAGAGTGGTTTATATGTGCGGCATGGATAGGCACGTTCTGGCTGCAGGGTAAAAGCATGGAGCCAACGTGATTGCGGCTGCAATAGGTAGAGCGAAGATGAGCAAAGAAGTCGGCGAGATCGTCAAAACCCTGGCTGTGATGGCACTGGACTACCTTCGATGCACCCAGTTTGTGCCGATGATGGTGGCCTGGGCGTTCCTGTGGCTGACGTTGATACTGATGGCCCTGGCAAATTTCCAGCAGGAAGGGTTTGTCATTGCAGAGGCTCTGGTGCGCTTGTGGGAACGCCACGAGTGGCTGCCGCGCCTTGACGGTGCTGTAAACGACACCGAGAGCGGTGGCCTGAGCCTGAACCATGATGGTTTTGTCGCGCTGATCGTGTCGCTGTGGTGGCAACTGTCTACTGTTCTGTTCTTGCTGTCGCTGATCAAGCGAGTGCTGTTGGGCTCCGCTCCCGTGCTGCGATTCACCCGCAAGGTTCTCTATTTAATGATTCCTGCGGCGATCACCTGGCTGTGCTTCGTGCTGATTTACGCATTTGGACGGGAAACCTTCCACGGCAGCCTGTTGCAGTGGCTGCTCATGTTCACGCTGGGTTGCGCAATCGCATTTGTGATCAGCCTCTACAGTCTTGGTGTCAGCGCACTGATTACCCTGGTTCAGGACGGACTTGAGGGGTCCAGAAAACGCCCGCCGCGTGCTCACATCGCCTGACAGACCGTTAAAGATGCGCTCGGCCAAGCTGTGGCGGGAGAATTTTTGATCAGCGTGTTGGTCCTGACAGGTGTGGTCCGCTCCGGGTTGCACAGGGTGAGGTCCCTGCTACCGGCGTTAGAACCAACAATGACCCGAGACTGCAATGCACAACAGCTTTATGCGCTATGTAAATATGGACCTGCTTTCAACAAATGTTCCACCTAGCCTCTGAGGGACATCCTCAGGGGATTTGGTTTTGGGCCTCGATTTATGTATTAGTGGTTTGACTCTACTTGCGTCTTAAAGTGCACGTAGGTCGGCGTCGTACATGCGAAACATTCCAGTCATCAAAAATTTTGCGACATTGAATGCTGGAATACTCTGTCTCTTGGATGAACATCCCTGTTAGAGTTTCCATCCTCAGCGTGACCTCTACTGAAAGGCTACATTGGAAAATACCAGATGATGTTGAAAGGAATTCCCAGGCAAAGAATCATTCCGTTACTTATCGCACTTGCCGTCGCCATGCCGAGTACCGCTGAACAACTGCAGATTGTTACGGCACTGGATGTGGATTATCTGCCAACCGCCGACTATGCCGATGCTAAAGATAAGCTGGATATCTACATGCCTTTGGGCGCAACGAACGCTCCCGTGGTCGTCTACTTTCACGGTGGAGGTCTCATGTACGGTGACAAAATCCTGGCGCAGGTGGTGGCCAAACGGCTGTTGGCCAGAGGCATTGGCCTGGTGTCTGCCAACTACCGACTGTCGCCCGGGGTGATGCATCCAGCACATGTCCAGGATGCGGCAGCTGCCACCGCCTGGGTGTACAAAAACATTGCCGCATACGGCGGCAACCCACGAAATCTATACGTTAGTGGACATTCCGCCGGTGCCTATCTGGCCACTCTGCTGGCCCTGGATCCACAACATCTGCAGCAGCATGACTTGGCACTGTCCGATATCAGCGGTGCCATCCTGGTCAGCCCGTTTCTCTATGTAGAGGAGACTGCAAAAGATCGGTCGAAGTCAGTTTGGGGCGAAGTGCCTCTGGATTGGTTGGCAGCCTCGGTTACACCGCATATTGCACCAGGCAAACCACCGATGCTGCTTATCTATGCCGACGGCGACGACCCATGGCGCCGCACCCAGAACGAAAAGCTGGCAAAAGAACTCACCATGAGCGGTAACAGAGCTGTCAGAGCAATTGAGGTACCTGACCGAGACCATACATCTCTGATTTCGGAGATCAACGCAGCTGACGATCAGATCGGCGAGCTTGTGGCGACGTTCGTTACCGAACATACGCCTTGAAGCGCAGCACAAAGCAGCTTTTCTATGCTAGGAAAAGCTGCCGCCTTAGCGCACAGTTTGATTGAACAAGCCAAAGAGATGAGTGAGGACCGCTCTACACACAGACAGATCGAGTTGCATCAGTAACTTGTCCCATCCATGACCCAGAAACCGTTGTCGAAGCTGTGCGGGTGCTGGGTGCAACCTTGTAATTTCTTCATGTTGCGAGATACTGCCGAACGGAGAACTTAACTATGAAAATCGCAAAATACATTTTCGCTGGTCTATTTATCGTGGCTGCAATTCTGGTCGTGATTGCACCGGTCGGGCCGATGCCAGGTTTTTTCATCGGTGGCACGCCTACACCGGCCCCTGCGCAATGGATGGATACATCTGAAACCCACGAAATCAAACTGCGCATACCAGGGTCTATTCCGCGCGTTGTGATTATCTGGGTCATTCAGCATGACGGAGAATTGCATGTTGTCGGCGCCAGGGACAGCGGTTGGGTCGAGATGATCGGGCAAGGCAGCCCCGTAGAAATGCGATTAGGCGAGCGCACCTACGCGCTCAACGCAACCCTGCTGAGCGGTGGCTGGGAGCCTGTTCTGAATGCCTATGTAGATAAGTACCGGCCCGATTATCCAGAGATCGTGGATGGCTTCCCGCCCATTGAAGAAGCACAGGATTCAATTGCGGTTTTTCGTTTAGATCGCACTTAGGAACCTTGACGAGTTAGTATGAGTAATAGTAACAAGGATACTCTCCCCCAAGCGGGTGACGCCATTCTGCTGCAGGGCAGTTTTGATCCGAAGATCAAAACTTACATGCTCCTCCAGTTTCTTTTCGTTCTAGTGATCACTCTGTTTGGCATCCTGCTCATACCTCTGGTCTTGTGGGCGATTAACAAGCACTTCAATGCGCTGTCATGCGAGATGACCGAAAAATTTCTCAAGGTCCGCAAGGGCGTGCTGGTGAAAACAGAGAAAAATGTCCCGCTGGAACAAATTACTGATCTGGGCATCGTTGAGGGGCCACTGATGCGTTACCTCGGCATCAAACAGCTTTCAGTGGAAACAGCCGGGCAGTCTTCAACTGGCCCACTGGTTAAATTGTTAGGTGTCATCGATGCAGAATCTTTTCGAGATCAGGTGCTGCAACAACGGGACAAACTGAGAAAGACGGTACATTCAGATACACCACTTGGCGCATCTGCAGAAGACGAGACCCAGCTGCAGATACTGGCCACCCTTGAACGCATCGAAAAGTTGTTAGACCAACGCGGCTAATCCTGCCGCGTCAATTGCCACTACACAGTCGCGCTGCTAGGGTGCCGCACAAATTTCTCTGGACTCAAAAAGATGAGACGCGTCATCGCAGCCTTTTTATCAATCTGCACCTGCCTGGCCCAGGCGGCAGATATTTCCGTGACCATGAATGGCGCACCCGGCAGCGGGATACTCGTCTTTCAAGTTTACGATTCAGCCAGTGCATTTGGTGATTTTCGTGATCCCGCAAAAGAATTGCGCACACCTGTTCGCTCAGACGCCACTTATCTTATTGAGAATGTGCCGGCAGGAGAGGTCGCGGTACTGGTTTATGTTGATGAGAACGAAAACGGCCTCATCGACAAAAACTTCATCGGCATCCCTAAAGAGCCCCTGGGCATTTCAAACAACTACCGTCCGAAAGGACCACCGTCATTTGATCGCGCCAAACTCAACATCGCTGAGAATGAAACAACAGACATCGATATTGAGATTTACAAAGTACTGGGCGAGCGCGGGCGTATTGGTGTTGGTGTTGGCGTCATCGGGCGAAGCAGTCCGTACGTAGGATCCGATACTACTGTTCTGAACCCGATTCCAGCGATTACCTACAACGGCGAGCGTCTGCAGTGGCTGGGCCCCAACGTACAGTACGGCATACTGGGTACCGGGCGTTGGCGTCTTGCTGCGTCCGCCTCTTATCGTATTGGGGTTTTTGAGGAAGACGATAGTCCAGCGCTTGCCGGCATGGGGGATCGTGACAACACCCTTATGGCTGGCATTGGGTTGCGCTACGAGCTGCCTGGGGGTGTAAACCTATCCATGCAATACGAACATGATGTGCTCGATAAAATCGGCGGCGGCAGTGCAACGGCGCGCGTCTCCAAAGGCTTTCAGACAGGCTGGTTGCGTCTTGTCCCCCAGCTGCAGGTGAATTGGCTCAGTGATGAACTCACCAATTACGATTTTGGTGTAACCGCGCGCGCTGCCACACTCACACGCCCGGCATACAACACAGGCAGTTCAGTCAGCTACGAATTAGGATTTGGTACCTTTATTGAGCTCACTGAAGAATGGCGCATTGTGGTGAACGTAGCTGCTGAGTTTCTGCCTGACAGAATTACCGACAGCCCTATCGTTGCCGACGATCATGTGATCAAAGGCTTCGCCGCCATTACTTACGTATTCTGAGACCACCATGATATTAAAGATGAACGAAAGGTTTCCCTTCTTGGCCATGGTCCTCCTGAGCCTGGTGTTACAAGGTGGTTGCGCGGGCATTCCCGAGGGCGCCACTGCGGTGACCGGGTTTGAGCTCGATCGTTATCTCGGCCAATGGTATGAAGTTGCCCGGCTCGATCATCGCTTCGAGCGGGGCTTATCGAACGTGACCGCAACCTACAGCATGCGTAAAGATGGCGGGGTAAGTGTCCTCAACCGTGGCTACAAAGTCGACAAAGGTGAGTGGCAAGAGGCCACCGGCAAAGCTTACTTTGTTGGCAAAACAGACGTCGGCCAACTGAAAGTTTCATTTTTTGGCCCTTTTTACGGCGGCTACAACATCATTGAGTTAGACAAAGATGCCTATCAGTACGCATTAGTTGCCGGGCCGGATCGGGGGTACCTGTGGATTCTATCCCGTTCCCCCCAACTCGACCCAACAACCCTGTCAGCACTTATTAACAAAGCCGACAACCTCGACTTTCCAACCGACCAGCTGATTTACGTCGATCACACAGCACCGCGCAATTCTAGCGGCCAGGTTGAAAAGTAAAACCGTCTACCTTTATCGTCCGAACGAATAACGTAAACCTAAACCATACACACGTGGGTCGGTGGTCGTAGCCGTGCGCAGGAAGTTCCACTCTTCACCACCCTCTGTTTCCAAAGAGCGGACGCCCAGTTCACCTGTTATATTGTTAACAAACGCCGACACTTCCCAATTTCCCGCTGCGCTGGTCCAAACCGCACGCGCGTCCCAACGCGTGAAACTTGGTGCTCGATCCAGTTCGCGTTCAAATGGCGCGGCAAAGAAGAAGTCGTCGGTGTACCCCACCGTGGAAAAGAAATCCAGGTTTCCTGAGTCGCCCAGCGGAATGGAGTAATTGCCCCAAAGTGTGAATTTCCATTCTGGAATTTTCGGCAGGCTGCTGCCATCAAAGCCGCTCACACTCTGCTCTGCAGCAGTAAAAATCGACCCCGGTATATCTGGATTATTGACGTCTACGACCTCGAAGTCCTGACTGAATTCCGCGTTGGTATAACTCCAGTTGCCGCCAAGCGTAAATCTGTCACCAAGCAGAAACAACACATCACCTTCCCATCCGAAGGTGCGCGCTTCTGGAGCATTCACAACGTTGGTGCTCACGCCAAGCAATCCGCCAGACTGTGAAATGATGGTATGAATATCATCATACTGATACATGAATACAGACGTGTTGATCTGCAAACGGCCATCTAACAACGTGCCTTTGTAGCCCAATTCGTAGGCAATGATATTCTCTTCATCATATTCCGGCGTGGCTGTTGAGAAGAAGCCGAGGTTATAACCCCCTGAGCGCCAGCCGGTAGTCACTGAGAAATACAGTAACGTGTCCGGTGTGGGTTCATAGTCGAGATTCGCTCGCCAGGTCCACACATCCCAGTCGTTTTCCAGCGGCCTGTAAATATTGAATGCAATCGGTACCCCAGAAAATCTAACCGCGGTGTCACCCGGGTTAGTACCCTGATCACCGATCTGAATACCGCCGTTGGTTGTTGCACCCGTCGGATCAATCGCACCGCTCACTGCGTTATACAGACACAATAAATTGGCACCAGATCCACAGGCCGCAAAGCCATCAGGGTTGTTATCAATGTAATCCTGAGTTGGGCCGCTGAATGTTGGTGTGCCTGCAAAAATACTGCCTGCGTCAAACAACGCAAACGCGGTCAGGCCAAGAGATTCCTGTATACCGATGAGGCGCTCTCTGGCTTCTTTTTCGTCCCGCGCATAGCGCACCCCCATGGTGATCGCCCACTTCTCAGAAAAATCATACTCAGCCTGGGCGTACGCGGCATAGGCGCGGGTATCAATGTCGTTGTCCCAGGCAAAGAAGGTACCGGGAGTACTTTCACCGTCGTGCCGGGCACCACGCAAGCCGGTTCCCGTATCCCCGAACCAGGGCGCAAACAACGTAACGCTACCGTTTGCTGCGAGTGGCGTGCCACCCTCAAAAGCTTCCTGTGCATCATAGATGTCCAGCAGCGGAGTAGCCTGCCCGCCTAACAACGCTAACACGGCGCCAAACTCATCTATGCCGCCCGCCAGACCGGAATAGTCGGCATCAGCCTGGTAGCGACCCTGGGTATCGATAGGATCATATAAGTCGAGGCGCTGGTTGATGGTGGAGTCATAGACAAACAAGCCGGTAGTGACAGACAGATTTTCCGTGTCGAAAGTCAGCTGCAACTCATGCTGCCAGTTTTCGTTTTCCTGCAGCACATAAAAGTCTGAACTGCCGAGTCGCAGGTTACCGGTCTTGTCTTCGTCCGTATTCCGGTCGTAGAAAAAGTCGGTATAGCCAGCAAGATACTTCAGCTCCCAGTTATCCGCGGTATAGATAAAATTAAACTGCAGCGCCTGCTGGTCAAAGAATTCATCGTACTGGCCATTGCTGTCAATTTTCAGATCGCTTTTATCCAGGCTGTCTCGATCGGCGACATGAACACGATTTTGCGGCAAACCCAGAGCGTAGTTAGGAGACGTAGAAGAAGCCGTTGGGTCGGACTTACCGTACACAATCGCACCATTTGCATCTGTGCCTGTAACAGCCGTGAGAGACGAACGAATATCAACACCGGCACGCACGTTCTGAGCTTCCACCATGGCCCCGGTCACAGGATTAGTGAATGAAAATATTTCCATACTTGGATCAAAAAAATCCGACTGCCAGGGGTTGGTTGTCTGCGTGCGATCGATGACCCTCTTACCAAATGTCAGACTGGTTGTATCTCTGTTCTGCACCCCGTTCTCGGCAACGACAATGGGCATGGTGCCAGCACCGCCATTAAATTTACGCCGATAGCTGCGCTCATTGCCTCGTGCATAGATCGATATCCGATCTGTTGGCGTCCAGTTCAGAGAAAGGGTGTAGTTTTCATCACCATAGTTATTGATGTCATCACCTTGTCCAGAGGTCTCTTCGATGTAGCCGTCACGATGGCGGTCTGTGCCGGTAAACCGCAGTGCCAGTTTGTCTTTGATAACCGGACCCGACAACATGTAGAACAATTCGCGTGTATCGTAATTGCCAAACGTGGCTGAAGCCTCGCCTTCAAATTCCTCCATGCTGGGTCGTTTGGAGACAAAGTTTATAGCGCCGCCAACGGCGTTACGGCCATAGAGAGTGCCCTGGGGACCGCGTAAGACTTCAACACGCTCCAGGTCTTTCAAACCCCCTTCAGTAGAGGCGATGCCAAAATCCTCGGAGTAAACGCCATTGAAGTAGGTCGCCACACCCGGGTCTCCGCCCAGGGTTCTTGCGGTTCGCCCGACACCACGTATCGACGCGTCGTAGGGTTGTATGGTGGTGGCCGGTATGTAGTTCTGCAGGTCTTCCTGATTCCTTATATTGAAGTCATCAAGGAATTTTTCATCAAAAGCCGAAATTGAAATTGCAGTGTCTGATACTGTGGATTCCCGCCGTTCCGCGGTGACCACCACTTCTTCAATTCGCCGCCCCTCTGCCGATTCAGCATGAACTGGCTGCGACGCTACAAAAAAAGTTACGGATATACAGAAAACAATAGTGATGGCAGACGCACCACGTAGTGAATCAGTCATAGACCCTCTCCCCTTTACCGCGACAAATAAGTCTTGGCTTAAACAGTGTAGTTACCCACTACACCAATTGAGGACAGATACAACCAGCAGGCTCGGCGCGTTGAGGCTTGTGCTCAAGGCGTCGTAAAAACAACAGACTTACACCAGAAAGATTTCGTTCAGCGTAAGTTTACAACCCGCGTCTCTCCCCTCCTGTAGCTACTGAATGCGCAACGTCTGTGGCCCCTCAGCTCGCAGCGTCCGCCAGATATAAACCTCAATCTACATCAGCGCCCTAAGCACATATAAAACGTATTCAAAGAGGAAAGTCAACAAAAAGGTATGGCGTTGGCACGGCAGAAACAGTTAGCCTCTGTTGCGCAGAACCAGTTAACCAACGCCACTTTGCGCCTGGCAGACCAGGCGCGATCACTGTTTTATAAGGCTCTGGCTAAAACGTATACACCAGACTGGCTGATGCCATCGCCAGATCTCTTACGTCACTGACTTCGTACACCTCATACTCAGCTCGGATTGCGAATGAGCCGATCTGAAACCTTGCGCCAGCGCCGTAGGCAAAATCTGTTCCGTTTTCATCATCACGAAACGCATCCACCGCCAGCTTTGCGTCCCAGGCAACTACACCCGCTTTAGCAAAAAGTCCGATCGGTCCTACCTTGAATCCAGCCAATCCAAAAGCGTTCAACCCCGTCAGCTCCACGCTGAGCGGCCCGGAATCAGGTTCACCAAAATCAACATATGACGCTTCAACAGCGAGATCAATCAAAGGCACAACACCAAAATTGTATCCACCGAAGATTTTGTAGGACCCGTCACTCTCGTCAAAATCACTGATCTCGACATCGCTCTGGCCAATACCAGCGCCCAAATAGAAGCCGCTGTCAGAACCCGCAAACGCAGTCGTTGGCAAGCTCAGAAGCAGCCCTAACGAACATGCGAGCAACAATCTAATTTTTCTCAGTTCCATAATCTTTCCTTGTGTTCAGTGGGCGCGAATTCTAATGCAACGGCAATCAAATAGGCGAGACACAGGTCAGCAATTGCACCGCATACAGTAAAGCGACCTGTCAATTATCAGTAATTTAATCCGAGCAACTGAGATTCCTCAGCACAATTTAGTTCGGATGACAGATTCATCTTCCTCATGGCCACAACCTCCTCCCGCGCCGCTGACAGGGCTGCAAGAAACATCTCGTTTGTATGCAACCGCGCAACTGCCGCCGCACCAACCATACGTCCAGCAATAACATCGCTGTGCCAGTGAACATTGCAGACGTTGCGACTTTCGCCATAAACACGGCCGCGGTTTAAAAGAGCCGCTGCCCGATCCGGTGCAAGCTCCGAGAGTATCAACGCCCACCCCCAGCCAATCGCGGTATGTCCCGAAGGATAAGAACCGTCAGCGCGCAACATCGTCTCTTCCTCAGGTGTGCAGATGGGTGCTCCATTGACCATGAATGGTCGCTCACGCTGGTAAGCATTTTTGGCCGAGTAAGCGGCCAGACCCAGGTCTGCCAGAGTCCTGCGCAACAACATATACAGCTCCGGCGTGTTGGCCTCAGTTATCGGCATACCCAGGGCGCAAGCGAACGTATCGGCTGCTTCGGGAAACCGCAGATGGGCATCCCTTGTAGCCAACTCCCAACGTGGTGTACCGCGCAGGGTGAGCATTTCTTTGGCTATCACCTCATCCATTGTCTGATGGGCGGAGCCTGGGGTAGGTGCCGGCAAAACAAACACTTTACTGTCTATGGGTTGATCCATCGGCGTATAACCCATCAAAATCCCAGGTGCGATTTCCGGGATCTCCTGGGGAGCTTGCGTTGTTTCCATACTGGCACAACCGGTGAGACCGAGTGCAAGCAACAGCAGGATCAGGGTGGTTTGCACATATTCAGTCATGAAGATTCACCTTTTGGTAATTAATGTTTCAGCTCAGCCCAAGCATCGTCATGCGGCAAGTCATGCGGATTCTGTTAGTGACTATGATACCTGTCAGGTACTGTGGGTAGGACCGATGATGTTTTTCCGGTTCAACGCAAGACACAACCCCTAATATGATACATTCACTCTCCATGACAGCCTCACCCCGAAAAACTGCCCTCTGGCAACATACAGCTGTAGGTTTTCTTGGAGCAATTCAGGACATACCCCACTGGTTACGCCAGCGTCATGACATAAAGCGCAGCACAACAGTACCCGACGACTTTTTTGGCATCAATGTCGCCACGTCAGATGACCCACTTTGCGACGACTATGTCGTGTGTGCTTTACGCGAATTAGACATTCAGAATGTGCGACTCAGCTATAGCTATGATGCCGATGGCGCAGCAACTGAGCGTTTTTTACAGCGTTTGCTGGATGAAGGCTTCGATGTTCTGCTTGCCTTGTTACCGCCCAAGCGGGACGCGGCAGCCATGACAACAGATGTCCAGGCCCAGACTCGCTGGCGCAGCTTTGTGGAGAAAGTAGTTCGTCGCTATGGCATACGGATTGGATGTATCGAAATTGGCAATACGCCGAACCGAGGCCGCTGGGCCGGCTACAGTTCTCAGAGCTACCTTACTACGTGGCATATCGCTGCGCAGGTCGCAGAGGCTGCCGGCAAAACCTTAGCAGGGCCAAACGTCTCAGATTTTGAACCCATATATAATGTCGGTTTCCTCAGCGCCATGGGTAATGTGCACTCCCTGCCTGCCATTCACACGAATAATCTGTTTGTTGAACGCGTCGTCGAACCAGAAGCTTTCGATCATCGAGTCGCCAGTAAATTTGCTGCACGCTGGCTTAACCTTAATCTGATTAAAAAAGCTGAGATCCTCGATGCGATCAGCCGTAAAAACGGCATTTCAAAAACCTATTGCACCTACACCTGCTGGAGCAGGAAACGCCTGACACGTTGGTCTGCCACACCGGAAAAAAAGAACGCTGACTATCTCATCCGATATCTCGTGATCGCCGCCGCCAGTGGCACATTAGATCGTGTTTATTGGGGGCCACTGATCTGCCAACGCGATGGTCTTATCGCGTGCGGCGACGACAGTTATCCAGAGGTAGACAATGTGAGCTACTACCGCGAGGTCCGAGGAGAAGTCGACAAGTTCTTCCCAACAGCCGCATACAACACTTTAGGCTTCAGTGTGAAACTGTTGCGGGGCGCTCAATGCCTGAATGCGCACAACGATGTAGATGGCGTGCACCACTTTGTTTTTCAAACACCCGAGGACGAGTGCTTTCATGTTGTCTGGTGCGCAGACCGAAAAATTTACCCGCTTGATGCTTTGTACACCTCGAATATCCTCTCAGAGGCGTCCTTTTTCACACCAGAAGGAGTGACGCTCAGTGATGTACCCAGCTCCATTACAGAACAACCTCTGATATTGCGATGGGCAGATACTGTATCCGCGCCTGAGGAAAACATTCTGCAGCAGATATCTCAAAAAGCGTTGCTGGACGTCATTTACTGGCCTCGTGAAAACAAGGTGACACAAACACTCAACAGCAAGCTATGGCGCGGCACCTATACGTTGCAAGGCCATACCAGCGCAGACGTGCCTTCAGGAGACACAATCCCCGACCTGCTTCCTTCTATGCCCCAATGCAGGGTCCTTCGAGACAAGCGAAACAAGCTGTGGAATATTGAAGCACCCTGGTGGGGACCAGGGGAACAAACGGTAAAGCTTAACCGCGCAAAGGGCATAAAAAAATTCACCTACAAATTTCTGCCCAGTAAAGGGAAACGACATTGGAACAACGCGACGGAGATGTTGCGCCTGGGGGTCACTACACCTGAACCGCTCGGCTTTTTTGAACAAACCAGCAGTAATGCTGCGGACAGTTATTACATCTGTCAATTTATAGAAGGCGCCTTTTCCTGTCGTGATGTTTTCACCGCATTCAAGGACGGTCAGACTCACTACCAGGGTATTGAGAAAAAAGATTGGCTGCAGCGCATCGGCAAATTTGTCGCCCATATGCACTGGCGCGGCATTATTCATCGCGATTTATCTTCAGGGAATTTGATGATGACCTGTAACAACGGCGAAATAGATTTCTACCTGATTGATATCGGCCGCGCGGTCATCGACAGACCGCTGTCCACCAGAGCGCGCATGCGCTTCAAAGACCTGAATCGAATCTGTTACAAACTGGCATGGCCAGATCGCGAACTGCTGATCAAAGCATATGACCAACACACCAAGCAGCCGCTACCTAAATGGTGGCGGCTATCCTTGTCCAGCTACGACTGGAAACAGAACAGTAAAAAGACATTGAAAGGCAATAAAAAACCCAAACAGCGCAAGGGGGCATCAGTCTCCGCACAACGGCGCTCGGAACTACCCTAGCCCGTACCAAACGGATTTGCGTTACGGCGGCCGAATTTGGGCAGCGCGTCTGGCTCGACCTTGACCCAGTTAGCCTCTCGTTTTTCAAAAAACGCAGCGTTCCCCTCGGCAGCATCAGGGTCTTCCCGACTACCGCGCTCACGCACATCGTTCATATCCAGACCCACACAGAACGCTTTGCCTGCGCCGGTGATGATCACCGCTCGCACGTCGGGATCTTTGTCACAGTCACTCAGGTATTGTGTGAGCTTCACCGCCATTTCCGGCGTGTACGCATTTCGCTGTTCTGGACGATTAAAAGTAATCGTCGCGATATGATCTTCCTTGCTCAGCAGCAGGTGACTCATCTCACTCTCCCCAGTCGATAATTTGTTTGGAGCAGACAGGCCGGATCGCGCCCGCCAGGCTTCTCACTATGTTTTCTCTACTATTTTCCGTAGCAACGACTCCTGCACAGCGGTCATAATGAGCTGGCCCTCGCGGTTGTACAACTCACCGTGATTCATACCTCGACCATCTGCAGCCGCACTACTGCGCTGATCAAACAACACCCATTGCCTGGCATCACAGGGTCGATGAAACCAAACCGTATGATCAATACTGGTCAGGCGGTGGGTTTGAAATGGTAACCCGTGTGGGATGACCGAATTGAACATCAGCGTACTGTCTGACATGAAGGCCAACGCAATCTGCGACTCGCGATGCGAAAGCGCTCGCTCACTATTACAGCGCATCCACAACTTCAGTGTCGCTGCTCGGCCAGCAACATACGCGGGCTGCATAAAGTGATCTGACGCCAACACCATTTCCGTTCTGCCTGCCAGGGTTGGCGGCGGGTTGAATGGAGATTTCTGTGTATTCAACTCCTCCAGCAGAGACTCTACATCACGAACAATCGGCATCTCAGGTTGATGTTCATCACCCTCTTCTGGCAATTTGAAACTCGCCATCATCTGAAATACGGGACGGCCTTTCTGATAAGCAACGATATTGCGCACGTCTGAAGCGTGGCCTTCTCTCAACCTCGTCACGGCATAATGAATAGGCACACCCGGGTCTCCTGGAAGCAGGAAATAGCAGTGTAAAGACTGCACAAACTTAGGTTCTTCAACCGTTGCAAAGCCAGCGGCAAGTGCCTGACCCACAAAATGTCCGCCATAGATACCCATTAATCCGTAGGTTTCAGCCTGACCGAGAAAGTGATCATCATCCTCAGCGACTTGTACCGCCATCAGCTGCATTAATGATAAAGACATCAGTGATTCCACCAGGGGCGATCAGTGAATGAGCGCAGGTCAAGCTCAAAGGTCCAGGTAGAACGATGCTGCTGTGCCAGATGCAGATAAGTGTCGGCCACCTTGTCGGGCAAAATCAGCCCATCGTGTTCAAGTCCCCGCGCCTGCCTGACCTCATTAAACTTTTCCGCGCCCAACATTTTGCCAACAGTATCTGGCGCATCAACCATGCCATCCACCAGTATGTGAGAAACGTGAATGCCTTGAGAAGAAAACTCTGCATTCAATGACTGGCACAGCATACGACGCCCGCCCATCGCCGCGGCATGGGAGTGCTGTCCGGCATTGCCGCGGACGGCTGCAGTGGCTGACGTCACCAGAATAGTACCTTTGCCACGCTCAACCATCAGTGGGCAAACCTCTGATGCCAAACGGAACAGGCTGAATGTGGCCAGTCGCCATCCCATTTCAAAAGCTTTATTGGTGGTCTGATTTAACGATCGATCGCCAATTTGAGCGCCCAGGTTGAACACAATCACTTCTATCGGACCGATGTCTTTTTCGATTCGGGCAACAGCCTCTTCAATGCTGCCTTCCTCAACTGCATTTAACAGAAAGCCGGTCGCATCATCGCCACCCTCATGGATCGCCTTAACCAGACGATCTAAACCTTCCTGATCACTACGCCGACACAACACAGCGTGGTAGCCCGCCTGCGCAAATCGCGTTCCTACAGTACCGCCAATACCGGCACCCGCTCCCATTACCAGACACACAGGTTTCATTGTTTGCTCCTTTATATTTTGCCCCATCAAGACAGCAACTGGTGCTGTGGGGCAGAGGACTATTGTGCCATGTTGCGGTTTACAAAGAGCTTAGATCAGGCGTGCAAAATTGATCGCCTTTGCGCGCTGATACGCTGGTCGTTGAGCAATAAGCCTGCGATAGGACATCAGCGCGTCGGGTAACAACAACTGATAAGCCACCGCCCAGTCCAGACAGGTCATCAGCATAATATCGGCAAGTCCAAAACCTTCTGCGAGAATCGAGGATTGCTCACCCAACCTGCTGGCAGTGACATTGAAGTGTTTAGCGGCATAATCTCCGGCGGCAGAGACCACGTCAGGCGCGTCACCGTAAATGTGCCCCAGGTCACCATGGCGCCGCATCACATAGAGGCTGGTTTCATCTAACTCACCATAGATGTAGCAACACCACTCATCTTCTTGAGCACGCGCTTCAGGTGTCTGCGGCACATAAAGAACATCATTCGGAAAGGCGGAGATCAGATAACGGCAGATAGCTAAACTTTCAGACAAACACAGGCCACCACTGACCAACAGAGGAATTTTCTGTTTGGGGTTCAACGCACTGAATTCTTCCGTTTGAGTTTCGCCGGTACGCGGACCAATTGGTTTAAGCTCGTAAGTGATGCCCAGTTCTTCCGCAGCCCACACGACTCGCATGGTCCGACTGGTGCCGGAACCCCATAAAGTAATCGGACCCTGAGCCATGAACTAGCTATTCCTTACGCAGTGCAGTACGCGCAAGAATGATAACCGCGATAAAAGTAGCAAACATGGCGCTGGCCCCACCGAAGTAAGACAGAGCACCCATTAGATCACCAGCGCCAAAGACCGTATCGGTCACCGATAGGCCTCGATTACCGGCCAGATTACCTGCCCAGTAAAACACCGTATTACCCCAGCCGGTATAGACAAGCCCCCAGCCCGCCCAGTCAAGTGCACGCCCAGATACCTTGAGCCAGTTCAAGCACCAGGCCAGTGCCACCAGCATCACTGCATTCAAAATGCCGCCGACGTGAGCGGCCTGCCAGCCGCGGGTCGAACCAAAAATCTGCCAATCAATAGCGGGCAATGGCCACAGGGCAACTTCCCCAAGCAGGGAAAACGTCAGTAGCACCCCTGCAACCAAACCGACAACAAGCACCAGCATCGCGTGAGCAATGATTCTGCGCACCATCACATTTGTTTCTGTGCTCATGAACCGGCTCCGCCTGTTGCTGCTTCTAACGCATGGGTTAAGTCACCCTGCTCGATGGCCAATGTGGTTAGGCCTGCGTCATATCGCTCACGCCATGCCAGCGCTATTCTGTTCTGATGTTCATTACAGATAGGATGACTACGGGGATGGTAGTTACGCTTTAAAACCGGCAGGGCAGAGCGGGCAAGATCCAGCGCAAATCGCACGAAAAACTTTGCGGCTTTAAAGCCACGAACAGGCGCACGCCAGAACCCTTCGACGTGGCCCATATGCAGATAGGCGCGCAGGGTCTCTTTGGTAATGTGAGTAAAAGCGAGCAACACGAAAAATTTGCGCGCCCACTCACGATCTTCATAGAAGTAGTTGTACACATCAAAAGCAACGGCGCCGTGTTCCACCTCTTCAACCTGGTGCCAGACCCACAACGCGCGCATGACCGGGTCGGCATCTCCCATAAGTTCCTCGTAACGATCGAGAATGATGGCGCCGGCTAAGAAGGTAAACGTTTCGTACCCGGCCACATATCCAACCTGAAAGAATGTGCTGCGTTTGCTCCGCATGGCCGCAAAATGTGATTCCGCATCTGCCTCCAGCTCACTCACCCGAGGATACGTTTCGTTCATCACCTTGTTCCAGCCAACAAAATTGAAGGCGTGATGTGCTTCCTGACCAATGATGCCTTTCACGTCGCGCAGGAGATCAGCATCCTTAATATCGGCACGTATACCGCGAAAGACAGCCACCAGGAACCTTTCGAAGTAGGGTACGTGTATACCCAGAGCATTGATGAACATCGAAAAATCAGGCTCAGTGTCACTCCACAGCGCACTTTGGCCACTGAGTTGTTTTGTGTCGAAACGCAGATTCCTGATAGGAATATTGTCCATCGGATGTGGAAGCTGGTCTGCTGGTACTGAAATCATAACGCTATGCCGTTATCAAAAACGCGGTTTGAGTGTCCACCTATTCACCATCTGCCGCAAGGCGCCCTGCTTGCAGGTGGTTCAGAACGTCAAAGGTGAGATAGGATGCGTTCTCCTCGAGCGCCTCAAGCAATTAGCCATCATGAATGACTCTCAGCGCTTCGCCGTTTTTCAATCTATCAGCCGTCGCATTGCAGGACAGGCAGAATTCATTCGTCACTGGCCTCTCACCGGAGGCGTTTCTGCAGCCATAGATGCCCTGGAACTCGGCATGCCTGACGGTACCCGAGAGTGTTTTGTCCTTCGCCGCGCTGGCGAACACCAATGGAAAGACCAAGCAGATAACACCATAGGCATTGAATTTGAACTCCAGCGGGTGCTGTTTCAGATAGGCCTGCCTGTGGCTGAACAGATTCTGTTAGACAGCACCTGCAGAATTCTCCCGACTCCGTACGCGGTTATGCGGATGGTCAATGGCACCACATCAGTGCCTGAGCAGAAGGTAGAATCGGCAGTGACAGACATGGCCGACTTTTTACTGCGCTTACACCAGCTAGATCCAAAAAGCATTTCGGTTCCCGGTTTGCCGCAACGCGAAGACCCTGTTGCAGGTGCTCTGTTGTACGTTCCAGATACACCAGAATGGTCTGCGCTGCGCGAAACCATTGCCAGCTGGCAGGCAAAAACGGTACCTGCAAGCATTCTTCACGGTGATTTCTGGCCAGGCAATATCATCTGGCAACATGATCAAATTGTTGGCGTGATCGACTGGGAGGATGCAGCGATTGGCACACCTGTCTCAGACGTTGCCTGCTGTCGGGCAGAAATCGTGGCAATGTATGGGCAGCAGGCGATGACACTGTTTACAGATCACTACCTGCTGCACTCAAATCTGGATTTCAGTGATCTGCCGCTGTGGGACGCTTATGTCGGTTTTGCAGCCCTGGCAACCATGCACAGTTGGGGGCTTGAAGCCCAGGTTGAAGCCACACGCCGTACCCGTACAGAGTTGTTTGTCAAACAGGCCGCAGACGTCATCATCGCCCGAGGTCACAGCAGCCAGCTTGAAACATGAAGATTCTAGACGCGCAAAAAAGCACGTTGGACAACTTGGCAGAATACCAACGCATCAATGTCATAGGTACATCCGGGAGCGGCAAGTCTACTTTCGCAAAAAGCCTGGCAGAGGCGCTGCAGCTACCCTATTTCGAGATGGACCAGTTGTTCTGGAAACCCAACTGGGTGGAATCAACCGATGAAGAATTTCTACCCAAGGTCGAACAGGTTGCGGCATGTCCACAATGGGTACTGGACGGTAACTATTCTCGAAGCTTTCCCATCAAGCTCAAACGCGCTCAACTTCTTGTCTGGATTGATCTGCCGTTCCTGACCACAACTTACCGCGTCACCCGTCGCGCCATACAAAGATCGTTATCTCAAACAGAGCTATGGCCAGATACCGGCAATCGCGAGTCTCTGAAAAAATCTTTTTTTTCAAAAGACTCAGTCATCTGGTGGTCAATCACACATCATCAATCCACTGGCGTGAAGTATGAACAGCTGATGCACTCTGAAGCTTATGGAGACATCGCTTTTCTACGCTTCATCAGCCGCAAGCAGATAAAGCGCCTGCTGAATTCAGGATCCGCAAGTGGACAATAAAATCAGGCAAGCTTTCCTGAGTCGATAATAGCGCGTCCAGCCCCCTTGTGGCTGCGGGCACATCACCGATACAGTTACTCCAGTGATTCCCAACACAAATACTGGCCAACCGTGTTAGAAGAACAGACCAACCTGCATCTCGTGTTTATCATCGGCTCACTGCTCGGTGGACTTGGCCTTTTTCTGCTCGCTGTCACCATGATCACTGACGGCTTGAAACTCGCCGCAGGTGACGCTCTGCGAGAGATCCTTACCCGGTCGACCAGAACACCGCTACGCGGTGTTGTTTCGGGTATTTTGATGACGTCTTTAGTGCAATCCTCAAGCGCGGTAACCGTCGCAACCATCGGCTTTGTGAATGCCGGGCTGCTCAATCTACTGCAGGCCCTGGGTATCGTTTATGGCGCAAATATCGGCACAACCATGACCGCATGGCTGGTTGCCGTGGTTGGTTTTGAATTCAAGATTGAGCTGTTTGCATTGCCGATGATCGGCATCGGTATGGCCATGCGGCTTGTCGGTGCTGCAAACAGAATTGGTGCCCTGGGTGAAGCCATAGCCGGTTTTGGGTTGTTTTTTATCGGCATAGACGTGCTGCGCGAGGCTTTTCAGGGGTTTGCCGCAGGCATGGACCTCACCTCACTGTCCAGCGATTCCGCCTTGGGTTTATTGCTGTATGTGCTGGCGGGATTTCTGGCTACCCTGTTAACCCAGTCTTCCAGCGCAGCCATAGCCATTACTCTGACCGCGGCCACAGGCGGCGTGCTGGCGCTGGATGCCGCCGCCGCGATGGTGATCGGCGCAAACGTCGGCACCACTTCAACCGCGGCACTATCAGTTATCGGTGCCACCTCAAATGCAAAACGGGTCGCTGCAGCACACGTTATTTTCAACGTTGTCACCGGTGCGGTTGCATTACTGCTGTTACCGATCCTGCTGAAACTGGTGGCCTGGACCAGTGAAACTTTTGGTCTGCAGGCGATGGTGGCTGTCAATCTGGCTATTTTCCATACCGTCTTCAATATTCTGGGCGTGGCCATCATGTGGAGCTATACCCAGCAACTTGCCAGATTTCTGCTCAGCCGATTCAAAACTGTCGCCGAACAACTCGGCCAGCCGGTGCATCTGGACAAAAACGTCATGGTGTCGCCCGCGCTTGCGATCGATGCGTTACGCCTTGAACTGCGCCGCATGGCGAACCTTTCCCGGGAACATGCCATGGCTGCGATCAACGGAGCGCGCGCTTCTGAAATCGAACATTTACACGTCGCCCTCACGGCATTGAATGAGGGGGTGGAATCGTTTGTAAACCAACTGGAACGGGAGCGCCTGGGCGAAGCCACTACCGTTGAATTGTCCTCGATTTTACGGACCAACAACTATCTGGCAGAGGTAGGCGCCCTGGCGGAGGAAATTGCCCACCAGGCCGCAGATCTGCAACGCCTCCGAAACAGCGCTGCGGGAGAAACCTGTGAACACTATCTGAACAATATACTGGCGCTGCTGCGCGCCTGTGACCTCAGCGCGGAGAGCATCGACCCGAACAATCTCGATGCCCAATACGAAGCGTTACGCAAACAATGGCATGACCTCAAAAGCACTCTGCTGCAGAAAGCGACCGTTGGGCAACTCCCTCTAAGTGGTCTGAACACCGCCCTGGAGCTGCTTCGCAGCGCTCTACGCATTGCAGAGCAAAACACCAAAATAGTCGAACGCCTACATCAGACTGACCCGGAGACAAAGCCTTCTGTTCAAGCCACCGGCTGATTACTGATCAGGTGTTGCCGGCCATCCTGTCACTATTGATGAGCAATAGGCTTTTCGGTGAATAGATAATCTTTCAGTTCTTTGTCAAAGCGGGGGTCTTTACGACGAATCCACTCCAGGACCATAGCCGCATGCTCTTTTTCTTCGTCACGATTGTGCGCAAGAATGGCTTTAAGCTCATCGTCTTTACAGGCATCAACGCGCTGGTTGTACCAATCGACAGCTTCGAGTTCTTCCATCAGAGACGTGATCGCCCGGTGCATGTCTCGAGTTTCATCGGTCAGCTCGCTGATCGGTTCGTGGTAGCCTTCGTTTGACATAGGGATTCCATAACAATAATTGCAAAGGCCTATGTTAACGAGTACCCCCCATGGGGCGTCAACGTTTATGCTCCGCTGAACACCCGCTTTCCAGTTTCAGAGTGTTAGTCCTCAGCTTTACCTAGCACTTTATAAGCCATCGCACCGAGTAACGCGCCCACAACAGGTGCGACCCAGAACAGCCACAGCTGGGCAACCGCCCAATCGCCAACATACAACGCCACCCCGGTACTACGTGCTGGGTTGACTGACGTGTTGGTGACCGGAATGCTGATCAGGTGGATCAGTGTCAGACCAAGACCAATCGCGATGGGTGCAAAGCCTGCAGGCGCGCGGTCGTCGGTCGCGCCAAGGATAATGATCAGAAACATCATGGTCAGCACCACTTCAGCAACAAGGGCTGCCACCATGGAGTAGCCTCCGGGTGAGTGTTCCGCATAACCGTTGGACGCAAAACCGGCAGCCAGATCAAAACCTGGTGCACCGCTGGCAATAACGTAAAGCACACCGCCCGCGATCAGACCGCCAATGACCTGGGCGATGATATAACCCGGCAATTCACCCGCGGGAAATCGACCGGCAGCCCATAAGCCGACAGAAACCGCCGGATTCAAATGACAACCGGAAATGTGGCCAATGGCATACGCCATTGTCAGCACGGTTAATCCAAATGCTAAAGAGACACCCAACAGACCTATGCCCACCTCAGGGAAACCCGCTGCCAGCACGGCGCTGCCGCATCCGCCAAAGACTAACCAGAACGTACCAAACGACTCAGCCAGATATTTATTCATCAGATCCCCACCCGCGTTATTTTTCAACAATTCTATGCCTAAACTAGAACCCGTGTGTAAAACCATGGTAAAAAAAATCTACGGCATTACCTGGGAGGGTTAAGCATGCTGATGCGATCTAAGCCAACAACTGCGATTATTCTGTTCGCTCTGACAAGCTCGTTGTTTAACTATACTTTTGCGAACCAGGCCCAGATCAAAGACACTCTCTTTGTGTTGGATGCTTCAGGTTCGATGTGGGGCCAGATAGACGGCATAAACAAAATTGTGATTGCCAAAGATGTTATGGAAGAACTTGTCTGGGGCCTGCCTGACACGCAGCGCATTGGTTTGGTCGCCTATGGCCATCGCAAGAAAGCTGATTGCGCAGACATCGAAACCCTCTCACAGGTAGGTGCAACACGCGAGGCGGTGGTCAAGCAATTACGAGCGGTTTCTCCGAAAGGCAAAACACCCCTCACAGCGTCTGTCGCTCATGCTGCCACAGCCCTTAACTACAAAAATCAGGCTGCAACCGTCATTCTGGTTTCTGACGGCCTGGAAAACTGTGATGCTGACCCCTGCGCACTGGCACGTACCTTAGAACAACAGGGCCTGGATTTTACGGTCCACGTTGTTGGTTTTGATGTTACGGAATCTGAGCGTCAGGGTTTACAGTGTATTGCGGAGGAAACCGGCGGCAGCTTGATGACCGCCCAAAACGCACAGGAGCTGGCCCAGGCATTAACCACGGTAGCCGCGGTTACGCCTGGGGCACCTGAACCGCTGCCCTCCAAAGTAATTCTTAAAGCCACGCTTCTACAGGGTGGACCGCTGCTGCAGAGGCAGGTTGACTGGTCGGTACTTGTCGCAGGCACTGACAAGATTGTGCACACCGCTGTTTCTGCCGGTATCACACAGACCGAACTGGCACCCGGCGAATACATCGCCATCGCAACCTGGCGCGGCTGGGCAAACAACTCTGAGCTAACTGGCCAACTGTCTTTCTCAGTGGCCGCGCAGCAACCTCGGGTAATAACCGTGCCCATCAACATGGGTCTGGCGGTAACAATGTCAGCACCAGACTCGATAACCGCGGCGAAACCCTTTGAGGTCAGCTGGCGCGGCCCGGACACACTGGGAGCGTATATCTATGTCACCGCATTGGATGATAGCCCACGAGACTATATCTATGGCACTGCGGCGGCAAAGGCCAGAACCGACTTTGCCACGCGAACCGAGGATAAAGCCCTACTCGACAGCAATGGTGACGGCAACTTTGATGACAACGACCTCGCGCGGGTTGAGATTGGCGGACCCTCCATCGCTGGCAACTATGAAGTGCGTTATGTGCTTGACCAGCCCAGGGTAATCCTCGCTCGGCAACCCATCCTCGTCACCGGCAGACCTTTCTCTCTAAGTGCGCCTACATCGGCGTCTGTGGCAAGCACCGTTAATGTGCAATGGTCGGGCGATGCAAACCCTGACGATTTTATTTCGATAGTAAAAGCGGATTCAGCATCAATTTATGACAACAAACGCACGGTCAAAACCAACAAGGGGCAGACCTTAAACGTGCAGGCACCCGCAACACCGGGCGAGTATGAGATCCGCTACATATTGACAAACGGCTACACGCTCTACGAAGGCATGCAACACACCATCGCCGCCAGAGCACCACTGAGCTTGACAGAAATTTCCGTCACCCTCTCTGCGCCTGACGAGGTTGTTGGTGGTTCAACGATTACCGTCGAGGCTAGTGATGTGGCTGGCTTCGAAAACGATATGATTTCCATCATTCCCGCCGGCACAAAGAAGTTTAATCGAGAAGCCATGGCTTTACGTACGGTGCGTGGTGTTGTGCAACCAGATTTCTCTATCCAGGTACCCAACGTGCCCGGTAAATACGAAATAGCCTACTTTCTTGAACCTGGCCGACGATTACTTTCCAGCAAGCCATTGAACATTACTCAAGCAAAAGCCACGTTGCGCGCGCCTGTGCAGATCGCAGTTGGAGAGTCTTTCGATGTGCAGTACAGCGGCCCAAATTACAAAGGTGATCGCGTTGTTGTGGTACCTGCGGATCGCCCTGCCGGAAAGATGTGGAACATAACGCCACGCTATGGTTTTCTGACAAAAGAACAATCCGGTTCCGGCACCGTAACCGCTTACCCGACACAGGCTGGACCGGGTGCTTACGAAGTACGATACGTTACCGGGCTACAACATCACATTCTTGCGCGTGCACCGATTAAGGTTATTGCTGAGGAATAGCCGTCGGGGAGAGACTACCCGACAGCGTTAACTACGCCATCGCCCACCTGCACGTCACCAGCGCCGGTCACCGCGGCATAAACGCCTGCCACAGGATACTTGCCTGATTCGCCTACCTGGATGCGATTGTGTTTGACCAGCGTTTTTAGAACGTCAATATCCTGCTCGATACCCGGCTGAGCCAATGTGGTCATCACACAGCGTGGATCTGCCATGGTAACAACAATACCCACCTGATCACCTAACAGCAGTGCTTCGCCTATCCAATCGTTCTCGATAAATCCTTGCTCACTGGTATTGATAACAATATTCATGCGGAAGCGACGCTGATCAAAGTTACTGTCAGGTTTCGCCTGACTCAGCTGATTCAATGTAGAGGAGGTAATCACAGACAAAGGGAAAACATCAAAAAAGGACTCCGGTGGCACCGGTGAATCTACACCCATCGCATCGAATAAGGCCGCGCCCAGAGGTTGCGCAAGGGTTGTGTCGCTGTTGCCCGCAGGGTCAGCACCGCTGACATCCGGATAGTAGTGGTCGATGGTAAAATCTTTTGGCGCGGATGAAGCAAGCCTCACTTCACGCCCGAAGTGACTAGACAGCACAGCATCACAATCGTCATCGTCACTGCATACCTGCGCACCGTCCGGCAGGCTGATGCGAACCCCCGGCAGCGGTTTACCCACGCTGGGCGGTGTTAAAAAACTGGCCTGGCAGGACAGTACACCCGGGAACCGTTTTACACTTTTGGCGCTGACTACCCTGCCTGTCTCCACGTCAATCAGCGCGTAAGCCCGATCTCCCAGCAACCCCACAGAAGTCAGTGTGGCCTGGGTAAGCGTTTCTCCCGCCATAGACTTGACCGGGTATCGGTAGAGGCCAGCCACCTGACCGATTGCTGTTTGTGTCGTCATCGCACCGTCCTACTTTTTGTCTGAGTCTGACAAACTAGCATAACCCTGCTCTAGTGTGTCACGCAGAATAGCGAGTGTAGCTGCTGCATCGCGTAACTTTTTGTCGCTTATCGCAACCTTCATAAATCTACCTTCGTGCTCCCTCATCTGCAGGATTTTCGCAGCGCCAGTTTCACACAACCCGACCAGCGGAGATCGTTTGCTGGCTGGGTTTGGCTGTATCTCAACAAGCCCTTCGGCAAGCAGCGCGTTAACAAGGGTTTGAATACGTTGACGCGTAACCCTTCTGGCCTTTGCCATCTGTGGCACCGTTGTTGGGCCATTACGGTCCAGATACTCCAACACAGCACGCATGCCCATGGAAATGGTTGAGCCTTTATGAATCTGTTCACCCATCTGCACCATGGATTGATACAGCAGTCGTACTTCATTGATCAGTTGCTCTGACGCGCTATACATCAACATTTAGCCTCACCATTACGAACCATAATTTTGCAACGCCAACAGCACAATGACAACATATATTGTCAAACATGTTTTTTGCGGCTATATTGACAACCAATATTGTCATTTTGGAGAAAGGACATGCAGGATTGGCTTATTCAATACGGCGAAGAATTTCAGGTTTATCTCTTTTTTGCTTTGCTTTGCAGCCTGCTCATTATTGAGCGATTCTTACCAAAGCGGCTCCCACCAGAGTCACAAATCAATCGTTGGCGCACAAACGCCGCACTCAGTATTCTGGCGATTCTCACACTGCCTGCTTTGCCGCTGTCATTTATTTCAGCCGCTTGGTGGGCCGAAGCACAAGGCTTCGGGTTACTGAACCTGTCGGGAACACAATTACCCGGCTGGGTATTAGTAGGTGCAACCCTGGCTAGTCGCAGCTTTGTTTCTTACGCCACTCACTGGCTCAATCACAAAGTGCCTTTTTTGTGGCGAATACATCGGGTACATCATCTGGATACTGAGTTAGATGTATCCAGTACAGTGCGATTCCATCCCCTGGAGATGCCAGTCTCTCTGATGATCGGTTTACCCGTAATCCTGTTGTTAGGGCTAAGCCCATGGGTACTGATTCTTTACGAATTAATGGACGTAGGGGTCACTCTGTTCTCCCATTCCAACCTGCGGATCCACCACAAAATTGATCGATTTTTACGTTATCTGATCGTCACGCCGGATCTGCACAAAGTACACCATTCAACTATCGAAGCAGAAACCAACAGTAATTATTCAGCTGTTTTGCCTATCTGGGATATTGTTCTGGGCACTTTCCGAACGAACACACAAGCACCCCTGGATGTCATGCGGTTGGGCCTGGAGGAAGTACGAGGCGCCAAGGCCAACAACTTCTGGTGGCTGCTTCGTTCTCCATTCGTAACGCTACCGCACCAGACCAAGCCACAAGTACAGGTGCTTTCATGACGCCCTTCATTGTGAAACAGTTCAGGCATCCTGAAGGTTTTGCGGGGCGAATCGCCGGCTGGATCATGGCACACAGGCGCTCCAATCTGAGGCGCAACTTATGGACTGCAGAACTGCTCGAACTCAAATTTAGTGACAGCGTGCTGGAAATCGGGCCGGGGCCTGGTGAGACGCTGCACCATATTCTGACTAAGGTAACTCATGGTCAGGTCTCTGCAATTGACCACTCAGAGCTGATGTTAGAAGCATCGAGGCGCAGAAACAAAACCGCACTTGCACAAGGCCGGTTAAAACTGATTGCCGCTGATATTTCCAGACTGACAACTCTGCCGGAGCGCTATGACAAAATTTTTGCAGTTAACTCGCTACAATTCAACGGCTTGAACCACCACACACTGCATCTGCTTTGTAATCATCTAAAACCCAGCGGAACGTTAGCCATTACCTACCAACCCAGAGGCGCGAAAGTCTCCGCAGATAAAGCACAGGATACAGCAGCCGAGCTTAAAGCCATGTTGCACGACATCGGTCTGGAGAACATAGCGACACACACTTTAGCGCTTAAATCCTCACCTGCGATTTGCGTCGTCGGTAAATGGCAATAAATAAGGGAATAAAACCTAATCAGACATCATCTTTCTTAACATCACCGGCGCAACAATACAGGTCGCCAGTGAGACCAGTACCATACTGGCAAACACATCGTCAGGCACGAGCGCAGGGTCGATAGCGCTACAGGTGTACATCACCACCAGCGCAATTTCGGCGCGCGGCACCATACTTAAACCAAGCATCAGTGCGTGGGTCCGATTCATGGACAGCAAAGCGGGGAGTGCTGTGCTCACAACCTTTATACCCGCCGCCGCAACAAAAAGCACAAGCCCGATATCCAGCGCGGTGAAAAGCGCACCTACGTCCGTTTGCATACCAATGTGTATAAAGAAAAATGGTGTTAACAGATCATAGATATAGCTGAAACGCCCGTCTGTACGCACAGCATTAGGATCCCGGCTGAATGCCAACCCAGCAAACAAGGCACCAATGGCTAATGAAAACCCTAAGGCATCCGCCAGTGCCGCAATTGCCAGGCCAGCACCGAGAATAGAAATCGTCATAATCGACTCAGACTCACTGAGCCGCGCGTTAAAACTGGTAAACCGCTTTTCGAGAAAGAACGCAAACAGGTAACAACCTGACATGAACACCGCAAGCTTGCCGAAAATAATCAGTGACGCAGATCCAACCTGGGACCAGATATCAACTTGCCCAACCAGCATTGCAGGCAGAACACCGATCAGAACGGCAAGCAATATCGCCGCAGACAGGTCATCCAGCTCCGCCACGTCGACTAACATCTGGCCTTCACTGCTGGCAAGTTTCCCCGTCTCATCCCAGACCGCTACAGAAACAGCGACGCTGGTAGCACTGAACGCCACAGCAATAATCAGGCTGGTTTCAACGGACCAGGAGAGCACAAAATGTGCCACCACAAACCCAACTAACAAGCTACCCACCACATTCGAGATCCAGATCAGACTGGCGGCAGGTAATTTCTCCAGCAGCGCGCTGGTATGACTCCGGAGCCCAACGCGAAACAGCAAAGCGACCACTCCAAGGCTGCCCAGCGCCGCAAAGACACTGTCAAAATCGGTGCTTTGCAAATCAAATGGGCGCAGAAGCGCACCCAGCAGCAGGCCCAGCACAATGTAGCCCACCGATACAGGCACACCCATACGCCGACAGAAATGACCTAGTAGCGGGTTAAGGACAAATATTGCCCCCAACACAAACATTAGCATGCCAGAGAACCTTGGACGAAAACGACATGATAACGCGCCCTAGAGAAGCCGGCTCAGCTAAGTACAACCAAGCGCGCGACCGCACACAGTACCTACATAAGCGGTTTGAGTACGGCGCTGCGGCTTCAGTCCTCTCTTACTTAATGCAGGTAGTCAGTTTCCTCGCGGCGGCGGCGGATATCGCTCCACTCTTCAATTTGACGCCGTATTCTAAGTTTTTCATTTTTACGTCGGGCGGATACATCCAGCTGCAACGAATGCCGTGCTTCAAAATTTTCCAGCTGGGCCAGTAACGACTCTGACAGTTCATCATCCATTTCTGCATAGTCATCAATTAGGGGTTCTTGACTCATATTTCGCATCCAAAAAAGGCAGGCTGCACCTTACAGATTGCACCTGCCAAGGGACTTTCAGGGCTGTTCCGCGCTGCTGACCAGCGCGGACAGAACAAATTTTTATTCGCTTTTGGATAAACAATAAATCAATATTTACTGGCCGTTTTAATAAAATCTGCTTATGGATATTGAACTGATACGTACCTTTCTCGAGGTACACCGAACCCGTCATTTTGCTCGTGCATCGGAAAATTTATTTGTCACCCAGGCTGCTGTCAGTGCCCGCATCAAGCAGTTGGAAGGGATACTGGGGCAAGCGCTCTTCACGCGTGAACGGAACAATATTCAACTCACTCTGGCTGGCCATCAACTCCTACCCCACGCCGAGGCGATGCTGGCGTCCTGGTCTCGAGCCATGCTGGCGACGCGCCACACGGGAGCAGCCGAAGCACTTGTCGCGCTGGGCTGTCTACCCAGTTTGCGCGAAATATATCTGGATAACTGGCTGGTCGATCTCCGTCAACCGGACGCGGCACCCAATGCACGTCTGCAGATCGAGTCCCTGGGCAGCCTCGAAATCGTTCGTCGCATTCGAGACCGCTCTCTGGACCTGGGTATTGTTTACGAACCTCCCAGGGCACCAGATCTCAACCACATAAAACTCACGGATTTTGAACTACTGCTGGTCACTACCGCGAAGGATGCCCAGGTGGATACAGAGGCTTCAAACTATATTCTGGTCGACTGGGGCAATTCGTTCATTGCCGCGCAGGAAGCTGAACGTGAGGCTGCGCCGAACCTCTGGTTAAAAACAGACTCTCCAATGTCGGCCTATCAGTTACTGCTGCGCCATGGGGGAAGCAGTTACCTTGCCAGCCCGATGGTTGAGAAAGATCTGGCGGAGCAGCGAATTTACACGGTACAAAATGCGCCCAAATTTCAGCGCAGTGTCTATGTCGTGGGCTTGACCGACACCATTGAAGGCAAAACCGCTGCGCTGATTGAAAGCCTGCAGCAGGTTGTATTATAAATCGTGCAACGAGTAACGGTTTTTATCACGCTCAACATCGGTAAAATCAGATCTACCATTTGCCGCGAATCCAGGCAAACTACGCTGCTGTGAAAACTAGAACCTTACAAAGCACCCCCTCAAACCGATTGAGCCGCATACGGTACCTGTTGGTCGGCGTGCTGCTGGTGTTTGCCGCCAGTCAGACCCTGGCGCAGCAACATTTTCATTCCGCAGATGATCTGAATACCTGTGTCATCTGTGCGCACGGCGATCACAGTCCCGTTGCGCATACCGCTGCAGGAAAAACACCCACCACAAAACATCAGGCATTCTGGCGCATAGGCTGCAGCGAGCACGCCCAGACATCTGCCCAATGGCCGGCATTCCAGTCCCGCGCCCCACCTCTGAACCAACAACTTAAGACATAAAATTAAATATCTTGTGCGCGCGGTAATCGCTCGCATCGTTGTAAGGAGTCACACGTGAAATCTAGAAGAATCGCGCCCTTTCTGGGCGCAAGCTTGCTTGCCGTCAGTTTTACGAGCTACGCAAGCGAAACAGAGACTGCGCCATCAGCAGCTGCACCAATGGAAGAAATTATTGTCATTGCGCACCCTTTAAGCGGTGAAGGGCTTTCACAAGCCAGTAAAGTCCTGCAGGGCAAAGAACTGGAGCGAAAGTTTGCCGCCAACATCGGCGCAACCCTCGCTCAGGAACCAGGCATACACTCGGCGCAGTTTGGCAACGCCGTTGGGCGCCCCGTAATTCACGGACTTGGCGGCCCTCGCGTTCGTATTATGGAAGACCGTATCGATACATTAGATGTATCTGTCACCAGTGCTGATCATGCGGTCAGCATTGAACCTTTCATTGCGGATCGAATCGAGGTTCTCAAAGGTTCAAGCACCCTGCTGTATGGATCCGGCGCGATTGGTGGTGTCGTAGATGTACACACCGGTCGTATTCCGCACAATCTTACCGATCAGCCAATCAGCGGCGGCATCGAGAGCCGCTACAACGACAATACCCAGGGTAATACGACCGCTGCAAAAGTAAACGGCAGTATTGGCCAGGTCGCCTGGCATCTGGACGGTACGTGGAAAGATGGCGATGACTACGAAATTCCTGGTTTCGCTGAATCAGCCCGCCTTCGAGCTTTGGAGGCTGAAGAAGAAGGTGAGGATGGAGAAGAGGAAGCTCGCGGTACATTGCCTGGCAGCGCATTTGATGCCAAGTCTTACGCCGGCGGTTTAGCTTATATCGCTGATTGGGGATTGATTGGCGCATCCGTCAGCCGCTCGGATGCCGAGTACGGCTTACCTGGCGGGCACGGTCATGCCGAAGAAGAAGGTGGCGAAGAAGAGGCAGAAGGCACACCGCTGCTGGACATGGAACAAACCCGCACCGACGTTGAGCTTGCCATCAAAGATCCCTTTGCAAACTTCACCAGCTTGAATTTACGCCTGGGTGTCAACGACTACGAACATAAAGAGATTGAACCCAGCGGCGAAGTCGGCTCTGTATTCACCAATAAAGCGTGGGAACTACGCGGCGAGTTAATCTACGAACAAGCTCGATGGAAGGGCGCATTTGGCCTGCAACACACCGACAGAGAATTCTCTGCGGTTGGTGAGGAAGCCTTTGTGCCACCCGTCGATACAACGGATACCGGTCTGTTCTGGGTTGGTGAGCGCGAGTTTGAAAACTTCAGCCTGGAGACAGGCGTTAGAATTGGCCGCGTAGAGCATAAACCCAGTGTTGGCCCTGATCAGGACTTTACGCCCTTTGCCACATCAATCGGGCTGGTTATACCATTTTCGGATGGCTGGACTTTAGGGTTACTCGCAGACTACTCCTCCCGCGCGCCCGTCGCCGAAGAGCTCTACTCCAATGGGCCTCACCTGGTCACCAATGCATTCGAGTTAGGTGATCCGGATCTTGACAGTGAAAAGGCAGCCAATCTGTCTGCAACGCTCAGCTATCGCGCTGACACCTGGAGCCTATCCGCAACAACTTACTACACGCGCTTTTCCGACTTTATATATGAACAGTCCAACGGCGATATTGAAGACGGCCTGCCCGTGTTTATTTTCCAACAGGAAGACGCCACCTTTGCGGGGGTTGATCTTGAAGTCTCTGCGCGCGTTGCACAGTGGGACAACGGTGAACTTATGCTGCGCGGCATGTTCGACTGGGTCGACGCGGAAGTTGATGTCTCCGGCAACGATAATCTGCCACGCATTCCACCACTGCGCTATGGATTAGGTGTCGAGACCACTTTTGGTCTGATCACCGCGTCTCTGGACTACCTTAATGTGAATCGACAGAATGATGTTTCACAGCGGGAGCTGGTGACGGACAGCTACAATGACTTACGCGCCTATGTCGGCATGGAGATCCCCGTGGCTGACGGCAGCCTCAACCTGTTTGTCAACGGTAAAAATCTGACTGACGATGAGCAGCGTTATCATACGTCTTTTATCAAAGACTTCGCCCCGGCACCGGGACGAACCATTGAAGCGGGCGTTCGCTTTATCTTCTAAGGTCTGATGAGCTTACAGGCCAGGATCACAATCCTGGCCTGTAAGCCTCGCTTTCTAGTCCAGATCGCTGGCACTGTGGCGCTCGATCACCTGCTCTTCTTCCGGACCCCAGGCTTTATTAACGCGTTTGCCGCGTTTTACCGCTGGCCGCTCATCAATCTGCCGCGCCCACCTTGCAACGTGTGTGTAGGAAGCAGTGTCCAGAAATTCCTGTGCAGAATAAATTTCGCCAATCACCAGGTTGCCGTACCAGGCGTAGTTCGCCATATCAGAGATGTTGTAGTCATCCCCACACAGGTACTCACGTTCTGCCAGGTTACGATTCAGAACGTCGAGCTGACGCTTTACTTCCATCGCAAAACGATTGATCGGATATTCATATTTTTCAGGGGCATAAGCGTAAAAATGCCCAAAGCCACCACCGAGATATGGGGCACTACCCATCTGCCAGAACAGCCAGGACATACATTCTGCACGCGCGCTTGGATCTGTCGGCAGGAACTCGCCAAATTTTTCAGCCAGGTAAACGAGGATAGCGCCAGACTCAAACACTCGGGTTGGCGGTGACGTTGTTGTATCCAGCAGTGCAGGAATTTTCGAATTGGGATTAACGGCAACAAAGCCGCTGCTGAATTGGGTACCTTCACCGATGTTGATCGTATAAGCATCATATTCTGCACCGGTATGACCTAAGGCCAACAACTCTTCCAGCAGCACAGTAACTTTAACGCCATTAGGTGTCGCCAAAGAATAGAGCTGCAGTGGGTTGTCGCCTACTGGCAGATCCTTGTCATGGGTTGGTCCTGCAATCGGTCGGTTTATACTCGCAAAACGACCGCCACTTTCAGTATCCCAAGTCCATACTTTAGGTGGCTCATAGCTCGTAGATTCAGACATATTGGCTTCTTTCTTAAAACAAAATGAGAGTGTACGAAGATTTTGCGCACTTGCACACGTTAAGCAGATCCGTTGCTGTCAAAACTGTCTTTAAAATGTGCTCGGCACAAAGATATGTAACGCTCGTTACCACCGATCTCAACCTGAGAACCATCTTTTAACGCGCGTCCCTGATCATCCGCGCGGATCACCATGGTGGCTTTTTTACCACAATGACAGATAGCTTTAATCTCCTCGAGATTGTCAGCCCAGGCCAACAGGTACTGGCTGCCCACAAAGGGTTCGCCCCGAAAATCTGTCCGTAATCCATAAGCTAACACAGGGATTTTCAGCCGATCGACCACTTCACCCAGCTCAAAGACCTGCTGTTTGGTCAGAAACTGCGCTTCGTCAATGAGCACACAGTGCAGCACCTGCTGTTGATGATGACCTTCCACTACCAAGAACAGGTTGTCAGAATGATCGAAGGTCGACGCGGGTGCGTCGATGCCAATCCGTGAGGTGACCCGACCTACACCAAAACGGTCATCAAACTCCGGCGTTAAAATCAAAGTGTGCATGCCCCGCTCGCGATAGTTATAGCTGGATTGCAGCAACGCCGTGGATTTACCAGCGTTCATTGATGAGTAATAGAAATACAGTTTGGCCAAGCGGTTCTTCAGCATCGCAGCGGGGGCACAAGGGTAGCGGCAAGCATCACCAGAACGCAAAAATACTTGCATCCCACCCCTCCTGACGTTCATGGTTTCATTGAACAGAACCCTCAAACTTACAGCGCAGGTGAACGTGCAACAGCTCAGAATCGAATTCCCGAACACACAAGGTGAACAACTCAGCGCCGCGCTGACCCTACCAGCACAGCCAGAGCCACGCGGCTATGTGCTGTTTGCCCACTGCTTTACCTGTGGCAAAAACATCATCGCGGCATCGCGCATCAGCAAAGCACTTACCGCCCACGGCTTTGCTGTACTGCGCTTTGATTTTACCGGCCTGGGTAACTCTGAAGGTGATTTTGCCAACACCAACTTCTCTTCAAACGTTGAGGATCTGCTTGCGGCGGCAGATTACTTACGCACTTCATACAGCGCACCCGTCATGATGATCGGCCATAGCCTCGGCGGCGCAGCGGTGCTGGCGGCGGCAGAGTTCATACCCGAATGCCGGGCGGTGTGCACGATCGGGGCACCGTCAACGCCTGCACATCTGTTACAGACCCTTGAAAAAGACACCTCAGCAACAACCCCGAGCTACAGCCTTACGGTGGGTCAGCGATCTTTCCCGATCCAGCAGCAGTTTGTTACTGACCTGACCGACGCAAAGGTGACTGAAAAGCTGTCGCGATTAAAACGTGCACTGCTGGTTCTGCATGCCCCACTGGATGAGGTTGTATCCATCGACGAAGCCAGCAAGATTTTCCAGCATGCTAAACACCCCAAGAGTTTTGTTTCGTTAGACGGTGCAGACCACCTCGTGTCACGCGCCGAAGATGCAGAATACGTCGCAGACGTGATTGCCGCCTGGGCAAAACGCTATATTCCCCTGGCGAGTGACAAGCGAAGACAAACCGTTGAAACTGGCCATGTTCTGGTTGGCGAAGCCAACAGAAAATTTCTCCGTCAGATTTCTACTGACGATCACGCGTGGGTGGCAGATGAACCAAAAAAGGTGGGTGGTGAAAATTTAGGACCCGATCCTTACGAGCATCTGCTGGCGGCACTGGGCGCCTGCACATCCATGACCATACGTATGTACGCCAACCACAAAAAGATACCGTTAGATGATATAGATATTACGCTCAGCCATAGCCGTGAGCACAGCAAGGATTGTGATGAATGCGACGAGCCGAGCGCACGTTTAGACGTGCTGAGCCGCTCGATCACACTGCGGGGCAACCTAAGTGACGCGCAGCGCACCAGACTGTTGGAAATTGCCGACCGCTGCCCCGTGCACAAAACCCTGGAAGGCGAACTGCGGATACGAACACAGTTATCAGAGTCGAGTTGATTAAAAGACTATACGGCTGTTTTCTACCAGGGGTGTTCACTGCCGTCATAGCACCAGAAACGCCCGGATTTGGATTGGTCCAGCTGGCTAATGAGCTGGTAAAGACCCTCAGCGCTTTGCGCCGCGGTGAGGTCTGCCTGAGCACCGCCCATATCTGTCTGCACCCAGCCTGGGTGTACCGGGCAGACAATCACGCCTTGGGCTTCAAGTTCCAGCGCTAACACCTGCATGGTTTTATTCACTGCGGCTTTGCTGCTTCGATAGATCAACGCACCTTTGCTCTGACGCGCTAATGCACCCATCTGGCTGGAAACAGTAATAATCCGTGGGCGCTCAGCAGCTAACAGGTTATCCAATAGCGCCACACTGAGCCGGAATGGCGCCATGGTGTTGATAGAAAATGCATCAAGCCAGGCAGCGTAATCCATATTCTTCAGGCTTTGCCGATCACCTCCCATCACCCCTGCGTTATTAATCAGGACGTCTATTCGACGACCCGCCAGAGTGGCTGCCAACTCCTGTGTTTGCTGTTCGCTTGTGATCTCAAGAGGCAGCACTTCAAGCGCTGCACCGTCTTTAAGCAAGGCCTGCAGGTCAGTAGCTTCGGTGGGCGATCGACAGGTCGCAACAACCTGATGTCCGGCCTCAAGGTATCGAGACACCAGAGCCAGGCCGATACCTCGATTTGCACCGGTGATCAATATGGTTTCCATGATCGACATCATACCGACCAATGGACCTGGGATGCACGCCCTGATTGGGCGTGTAACTTACTCAGGTGCAAGTATCCAGGCTGCAAGCTCGCCCAGGTGATCGTAGAGCCAGAGTTTACTGTCACGCCACCAATCACTTTCCTGCTGTTGCGCCCAGGTATCGTGCGCGGCATCCAGAACAAAGGCATGAATGTCTTCAACGTCATCTTCATCGAGCACATCAGAAAAACTCACCATGCCCAGCGGTGCGTAAATACCACCCAGCACAATCTGGTCAAATATTTCGTGGCTGCCAGGACTGATATAACGCAGATCCTGCACAACCCCGCCTTCACCAACTAAACCACCATGGCAACGCATGCAGTGTTGCAGGTACAGATCTTCACCGCGTGTAATCGACGCGCTGCTCACATCATTGGCAGGGGGCTCCTGCAGCAACGTCAGCTGTGCAGGTTCGTTAACCGGCGTGGGAAGGTTGGCGCCTAATTTATAGACCAGCAGCCGACTGGTGCCGTTGGATTGCATCGTTTGCGGTAGCGACAAACCGCCCACGCCACCCCACCCCGCCAGAACGGCGATGTATTGCTCTGAATCAATTGAATACGTAACAGGTGGCGCAACCACGCCCGTGCCCGTAGGTGATGACCATAGGAGATCACCGTCAGCAGCATCATAGGCAACCAGGCGTCTATCCCCGGTACCCTGGAACAGCAGGCCGGATTCGGTGCTGAGCAAGCCGCCATTCCAGAGATTGTCATGCTCAACCTGCCAGCGCGCTTCGCCTGCCAAAGGGTCCCAGGCAATTAATCTACCGCGCATCAATCTTTTAACAATGGACATCACCATGTCTCTTGGAATGCCGCTCACGCCACCTTTGCCTACGGGTTCACCCTGCCCCAGATTCCAATGACCACCGCTCAGAGGGGTAAAGTTCTGATCCGTTGTGAAAGGCTGTACTGCCTGCATCGCGGGTATGTAGACCAACCCAGTGTTGGGGTTGAATGCCATAGGCTGCCAGTTGTGACCACCGAACGCGGCAGGCGCAGTATTCTGTTCAGAATCTGAATGATCGGCGTTAGCCGTTTCTACCGGACGGCCACTTTCCAGGTCCACATGGGACGCCCAGGTCACGGGCACGTATTTGTCTGCAGACAGAAGCTCTCCGGTGATTCTGTCCAGCACGTAGAAGAATCCGTTTTTTGGCGCCTGCATGATGACTTTGCGCGTTTTTCCGCGGATTTCAAGTTCCGCTAGAATCATATGTTGGGTAGCTGTGTAGTCCCAGGTGTCACCCGGCGTTGTCTGATAGTGCCAGGCATACTCGCCAGTGTCGGCATGCAGAGCCACGATGGATGATAAAAACAGATTATCACCACCACCCGGACTACGGACCCATCTGTTCCAGGGCGAGCCATTGCCCACACCGATGTACAACAGATTCAGTTCGGCATCATAAGCCATGCTGTCCCAGACTGTTCCGCCGCCGCCAACCTGCCAGTACACATCTCCAGTCCAGGTTTGCGCGGCCATAGCCATGGCTGGAGATTCATAGGGTTCAGTGGGTTTGCCAGGAACGGTATAGAAACGCCACGACAGCTCACCGCTGGCTGCATCATAGGCACTGACATAGCCGCGCACGCCATACTCCGCACCGCCGTTACCAATGATAACCTGACCATTAACAACCCGCGGGGCGCCGGTAATTGTGTAGGGTTTATCAGCATCGATGGTGAGCGTCTGCCAAAGCACTCGACCGTCCTGCCGATCCAGGGCCACCAGTCGACCATCCAGAGTGCCGACATAAACGGCGTCACCCCAGGCGGCAACACCACGGTTCACCACATCACAGCAGGCATTGACGCCCCAGGCTCTGGGTACCTGAGGGTCGTACTGCCAGAGCAGCTCTCCACTGCGTGCATCAAGTGCAAACACCTGACTCCAACTCGTAGTGAAATACATGTGGCCGTCGATCACCAGAGGTGAGGCTTCCAGACCACGCGTTGTCTGCGTATCAAAATACCAGACAAGGCCAAGCTGGCTGACGTTGTCCGGGGTAATCTGTGTTAACGGGCTATGTCGATCTTCTGCGTAGTTGCGCCCGTGGCTCAACCAGCTGCCCGGCTCCTGATCCACATTGGTCAGGCGTTTGTGATCAATCGGCGCGGCAAACGCGACCAGGGTAAACACGTTAACAAAGAGTACAACCAGCAACTTCGACATAAATTCCGGGTCTGAAAACCCTGCTTCTTAGAAAGGCCGCATCATAGACGAGGCGCACGGATTCAACCAATCGAAGGCGCCCCGGATTCTGCGGCAGCTAAAGGCTCGTCCGGCACAACTTCCTCATTTTCAGCGTTGCGTAACCTGCGCTGCTCCATGGCTTGGTTGAGATTTCTGATCACATCGCTGCCGGTATGTTGGAACAGGAACGGAAACACTGCGTGGATAACACAGGCCAACCCCGCCGCGATCATGTGCAATCCAAACCCGGACGCCTTGGCAAAATGCTGCAGGTAACTCTCACCTACCGCCGCAGGATGTTGGGTAAATTGCTCAAACATAGGATTTCCCCATTACTCACGTAAAAACAGAATATTAGGCCGATAGTGGCGCAGGAAATGCTATTTATTGACTAATTATCAGCAGTTATTGTGAATATTTCTCACACATCGAGCTGGCACGGGAAGTTTTTACGGCTGCTATCGCGCAACCGCCTCAGTTAACGCGACATACAGAGCGTCCTGCAGGGCCCAGCCCAGATCATCGCTGGCCTGCTTTCTGGCGCTGTGAATGGCAATCACCACATTGTGTTCAGGATTGATATGAATACCCTGACCGAATATGCCAGAGGCTTCATAAGCACCAGACTCACTTAACCACCAGAAGTAACCATAGCCTGCAAATCCCTTGGAAGGTTCGGTGGACTCTGCCATCCAGCCCGGGGCCAGCATCGGTGTACCATCAGCCAGTTTGCCGTCATTCAAAGCAAACAGTCCAAGCCGGGCATAATCCCGTAATGTTGCATTGATACAACAGCCGCCAAATTCGCCGCCACCAGGCTCTGTCAGGTTCCATGCCGCGTCGCTTTCCATGCCAAATGGACGCCATATTTTTTCTGTTAGATAGGTAGACAGGTTATTGCCGATAGCAGAGCGCAGCAACGTACCCGCAAGATTGGTTTCCGCAGTATTGTAATTAAACTTCTCGCCGGGCTTGGCGTCACGTGGCTTATCCGCCAGATAATCGTAAAGCGCCAGCGTCTCATAGGTCGCCTGAGCCACGTCAGAGTTCGGATCGGCGTAGTCTTCGTTCCAGGCCACACCAGATGCCATCTGCAGCAGGTTTCTGATACTCGACTGATCATATACAGAGCCTTTCAGTCGCGGCAGATAATCGGTTACTTTCTCATCAACACTTTTTATGTAGCCATCTTTGATGGCGGCACCAAACAGCATCGCCACAACAGACTTCGACACCGAAAACGACACCCAGCGCGTGTCCGGCGTGTTACCCAGGCCATAACGCTCAAAGAGGATTTTGCCGTCTTTGACCACCAGCAAGCCACCGATGCGCTCTTTTTCCAGATATTGATCGACGGTCATGGTGACACCCTCGGCAGAGAAGGTGACGTCACCCAGATCAACCTCATCGCGGGGCAGAGCAAACACCTTGTCACCCGCCTCAATTTTCCGTGTTGGCCCCAGATGTTCTGAGTTTCGAAAACCAACAATCTGCGCATCACCCTGCCAGAACAGCGGCGAAATACCGGGATCCGGCAGATTCTGCAAATCATTCTCAGGCATTGGCGCAGGCTGTTCAGCTTTCACAGACAGACCTGACAGCATCGTTGCTGCAACGATGCCCACCACTACAATCGACCTGATAACTGATCTATTTCTCATTACCCTCTCCCCATCTTGCTGTTACAAAAACGACTGCCCTAAAACGTTAGGTCAGGCCGCTCTGGTTTTATCGCCTGGCCCTGGGTTTTCAAACGAAAGGACACCGTCCTCGAGTTCAGCATCCGGCAACAGATCTTTCTCCGCATAGTAGTCCTGGGAATTAGTCCACGGCCCCTGATCACTCTGCTTCGGCAGACGCGGCACACCACGCTGCATGTAACCGGGTGCAAAATCTTCAGCATCAATAAAGCCTTTGCCATTCATGCCTTTGTCCTGCTCACGCAGGCGCGGGGTTACCTGACGGCTGCCTGTTTCGTCCATATGGTTGAGCAGACGACAGACATAATGGGCAATCATGTCAGAACGCATGGTCCAGGACGTTCGAATATAGCCGAAACTCCAGGCCAGGTTCGGTATGTCCGAAATCATGATGCCTTTATAGGTCCAACGGTCAGGCAGGTTGACGCCGCGTCCATCGACAGAGAATTCAATGTTACCCAGGGCACACAGCTCTATACCTGTGGCAGAAACAACAATATCTGCAGGCAACAGTTCACCGGACTTGAGCACAATGCCGTGTTCAACAAAGTGATCAATATGATCTGTGACCACTGAGGCTTTACCGGAAGAAATAGCGGTAAACATGTCGCCATCGGGCAACAGGCACAAGCGCTCGTCCCAGGGGTTGTAGCTGGGGGTAAAGTGTTTGTCTACGTCAAAGCCTTCAGGCAGGGCTTCTTTGGTTGCATTGATCAGCTCAGCTCGCACCACTTCTGGCTCCTGCTTCGAGCGGACCGCCATTTCTTCGCCAAAGGCCAGCGCTTTACGGCGTTTGATGCCATGAATCCAGTCAACAGGCACATCCAGCGCACGCAACTCCTCAATGGTGGCGTCTTCTTCGCTGTTATCCATGGACATGTAATACGTCGGTGAGCGTTGCAGTTGAGTGACGTGCTCTACCTTGTCAGCTACCGCCGGTAGAATCGTTGCGGCGGTTGCCCCCGAGCCGATGACGACCATACGCTTGCCGCTGTAGTCGAGGTCATCCGGCCACTGCTGAGGATGCACAATGGTGCCACCAAAGTTTTCTTCACCGGGAAAATCCGGGCGATAGCCCTTTTCGTAGTCGTAGTAACCCTGGCACATGAACAGAAAGTTCCCGGTATACACCCGGGTTTCACCTTCACACTGTGCAACCACTGTCCACAATGCATCTTCTGTTGACCACGATGCTGTTGTTACCCAGTGATTGAAACGGATATGTGGTGCCAGTTCGTTTTCATCCACAACTTCGTGCAGGTAACTCAATATTTCTTCTGCGGTAGCGATGGGTTGGCCATGCCAGGGCTTGAAATCATAGCCAAAGGTGTACAAATCGCTGTCGGAGCGGATGCCTGGATAACGGAAGAGATCCCAGGTACCGCCAATTGCGTCCCGACCTTCCAGAATAACGTAGTCTTTGTTGTCCGTTTCACGCTGCAGGTGACAAGCTGCACCCAACCCTGATATCCCCGCACCGACGATGATCACGTCGCGATGTTCTACGATCTGCTGTGCCGTCATGTTTCCCCCCTCGACTGATAGACAAATCCGACTCAGATCATACCCAACAGACGTCTAGGCAACCAGCATCGCCTATGTCTCGTCGGCCTCCCGCAGCGGCTTGTACTTTAAGCCTCAGGCTAGCTAGACTGCGCCGGCACCAAGGGGAATGAATTGGATAAAAAAATCGCATTTGTGGCCAGTCCCACGGCGGAAGCACAGGAAGCATGCACGCTATTGCAGCAGCGCTATCCAAACGTCGAACCCGCCGATGCAGATATCCTGGTTGCCCTTGGCGGTGACGGATTCATGCTCGAAACCCTGCATCGGAATATGTCAAAGGGACAACCCATTTATGGCATGAACCGAGGCACCGTGGGCTTTCTGCTCAACGGCTACAGTGATGACGATCTTCTGACCAGGCTGGAAAACGCCCACGTGGAAAAACTCCGGCCTTTGCATATGCAGGTAACAACGGACTCCGGCGTACAACAGGAGGCTTACGCCTTTAACGAGGTTTCTCTGTTAAGACAAACCCGTCAGGCCGCAAATATTGAAGTCTCGATTGATGGCAAGGTGCGTATCGAGTGTTTGACCTGCGACGGCTGCCTGGTGGCCACCCCGGCAGGCAGCACTGCCTATAACCTTTCTGCCCATGGCCCGATTCTACCCATCGGTTCCGGCGTATTAGCCCTGACACCAATCAGCGCATTTCGACCGCGGCGCTGGCAGGGTGCAGTATTGCGCCAGGATGCACAGATTACTCTGCGCGTGCTGGACCATTATAAAAGACCTGTGAGTGCCGTGGCTGATGCACACGAAGTGCGTAATGTTGCCGAGGTGCATATCAGTGTGGCCACTAACAAACATGCTACTTTGTTGTTCGATCCGGACCATAACCTGGAGGAGCGCATCCTGAACGAGCAGTTTATCCCTTGACTCTTCCTGTTACAGCACAACGCTGAAATTACACCAGTTCAACGGCTACCTGCATATCGGTCGGCAGCAACAGTGGCCCATACTGGTTATAAATAGCCACATCGGTAGCATCGCGACCTCGAGCGATTGCAATCCGAGGCGCATCACCCAGGTCTACAGCTGGATCAAACGTCCACCATTGCTCACCCACATACGCTTCAAACCAGGCATGAATATCCATTGGCTCCAGCTGGTGCAGATAACCCACCACGAGTCGTGCCGGGATACACAAGGCACGGCATAACGTGATCGCCAGTTGCGCAAGGTCTCGACACACACCTTCGCCGCGCTGATTAACTTCAATGGCAGAAACCGGATAGGTGCTGGAGAGTGGTCGATTGCGAATATTCTGTCGCACCCAGCTGCTGATCGCTTCCACCTGGGCATAACCCGGAGTTGCATCACCAACAATCTGCGCGGCCATTTCGCCGAATCGATCAACCTCGCAGTAACGGCTGGGCAACAGATGCACCAGTGTATCGGCAGGCAATTCAGGTATGTCAATAAATCCCGCCTCAAGCGGGACGGGTTTACCCGCCTGAACATCTACATAAACTTCCGTGAATACCGAAAACTGACCCACCGGTGCAACCAGGCGCTGGCACAGATTCCCATAGGCATCTACTACCTCATCAACAATGACATCCTGTGTGAAGCTGTACTCTTCCCGCACAACCCACTGCCCCGCGCTACTGCGAGGCCTGAGCATGAGCACCATGGGCGTTGGTATTTCGACGTCAAAGGCCAGTGAACATCTGGCGCGCAGCTTTGTAACACCTTGCATTACATGGACTCCTGGTGTGAGTTGGCCAAAACAGATATCAGGTCAGCGAAGTTGCTGCTGGTCGGATACCGACCCGGACTCCAACCCAGACGAACAATCACCGTATTCCGGGAGGGAACAATCATGACAACCTGCTGGCGGTTACCGGTCATCGCATAGGCATCAGCGGGCAGGTCGGGCCAGCGCAGCCCCTCACCACCATCGTTGAGCCAGAACTGGTAGCCATAGGCAGGCCCGTTAGCGCTACTGTTAACCGTGTGTGCACGTCGCGACCAGTCCTGGCTGACCAGACTCTGTTTCAGGCTGGCAAGCCCCAGACGCGCCCAATCGCGCGGCGACGCATAAATGTACGAACTGGCAACCATCACACCACTGGGGTCAGGTTCAAATACGGCATTGCGAATACCCAGGGGTGCAAATATTTCCTGCCACAAATAGTTGAGCGCAGCTTGCGGCCCGCCGAGCCGTTCGGTCATCAGGTGCATCAACAGATTAGATGTTCCTGACGAATAAGCAAAGTGGGTACCAGGCGGATAAGCAGATGGGCTGCGTAAGGCAACCGCTGCTGCGCTCGGAGCCAGGAACAGCATGTCAGTTGCGTCGCTACCCGGCGCATAAACCTCGGAAAAGGCCAGGCCGCTGGTCATCTGCAGCAGATTTTCCAGTGTAATGGTGCGGCGCTCATCGTTGGCCCAGGCAGGAAAGAGATTATCCTCAGTGACACTCAACAGGCCCTGCATTTCCATCCGACCGAACATCATGGCCGTTATGCTTTTACCCATTGACCAGCCCAGCAGCGGCGTCTGTCCGGTAATACCTTGCGCATAACTTTCGGCTTTAACTTTACCATCGTGCACCAGCACCAACGCGCGCGTCTGCAATCCAGCCAGGTTGTCACGCGCCAAAATGGCTTCCATCTTCTCCTGCAGGGCTTCATCAGCCGGTTGCACCTGTTCGCCGAGGGGCCATAAGCCCTGCCCGGCAGGCAGTTCCGGCACCTGCAGGCTATCGAGCTGGAAGTTTGAGACTCTTTCTAAGGTACAGCCAAGCCCAGGACGATACTGCGCAGCAGCCGCGCCCATTCCTAACAGGCTTGCTTCGGTGCGTTGTCGTTGATCGTCATGAGAAATACTCACCAGCTCAAAAATAGGACTGTAAGAGACAACATCTGCCTTAGCCTGAGCAGCATCAAAGCCACTTACATACCGTGCTGAACAGGCAAGCTTTGCAGACATAGCGCCTCCGACGTCAATATTTGCCTTAAGGTTACTCGGCGATAAACCCAATCCTGGCAACACAAAAAACAGTAATGCAAACAACAACAGCAGGACCACGCCCAAACCGAGCAACCACTTCTTCACTTCTGATCTCCTTTGATCACGCTATACTTGTCTATCTTTGCCCACGATCTGCTTTGATGAATAATACTTCTGTTATTGAGGCAGGTGATTTTGGCCGCTGGCTCAATCTTACCCGGGCAGCTGAAGCTGCCGACGTTCCCTGCGGAGAGTGTAACGCGTGCTGCCGCGCAAGTTACTTTATTCATATCGCGGAGCATGAAGAAGAGACCCGCAAACACGTGCCCCAGGCACTCATTTTTCCCGCGCCAGGCAGCGGTGGAAAACAGTGGGTGATGGGATTTGACGACACCGGCAAGTGCCCGATGTTAAAGCAGAACAGCTGTTCCATTTACCCCCATCGTCCGCAGACATGTCGGGACTACGACTGTCGAGTATTTGCTGCTGCCGGTATTTCCGCACGCCAAGCCGGCGAAGGGGACGCTAAAGCCGAAGTCGATGAGCAGGTCCGTCGCTGGCGCTTCAGTTACCAAAACAGCGAAGACAAACGCAAACATGAGGCGGTTAAGGCAGCTGCCGCTTACATCAAAAAATACCAACAACAACTGGGTGAGCTAACACCCTCGACACCCACTGCACTCGCGCTGGCCAGCCTGCATATCCACGAGTTATTTCTAACTGAGGGTGTTCCGGGTTTAGTAACCCCTGACCTGCAGGCTGTTAAAGCACACCTGGCCCCTTTGCCTTCAGGCGACTAATTCAAACCCGTGAGAGTCACTGATACAGCCGTTAACAGACAGCTCAACCAGATGTTTGCCCGCATAAAGTACGCGTGTGGTCAGCGGTTTAAACGGTAGATTTTTGATCAGCTCGATGTCAGCGCCAGCGTCAACCTGCACATCTTTCAAGGCAAATACTTTTACCCCATAGCCGCCGTTTGCCTTGAGGAAATGTACGCGCAAGGCAATCTTCAGTTTCTGCCGCTTTTTACTGTGCAGAACAGCACGCCAGTTGAGCGATTCTCCCAACACAACCCGCTTGCTGACCTGCACCTTACTGATACTGAACTCGGGGTTTGCCGGATACCCCGTTAATGTCAGGGCATCGCTGTCACCTGCCTTGAGCAGGGTGCGCAAACTATGGCGCGTCATCCAGTCCAGCTCATCAGCATCCTGGCGAGCCTGACCTTGCCAGTTCTGCAGCGTCTGCATAACCAGCTTCGCATCAATCTTGCTGATGTCATTTAACGTATTGGCTACTGATCGAGTCACGTACCGCGTTGGGTCAGCATGCAGGCTGTCTAACACCGTGACAATCTGTTCAGGTGGCAGATTGACCCGCCGCGCCCAGGGCAGAAAGGGTCGAATACCTTCCGAAGCCAGCCGCCGCACATGATAATTGTCATCAACTGCGGCATCCCGCACAAAATCCATGCTGGGCTCAGGGAAATGAAGCAGGAAAGGGCGGATAGCAAACTCGGCTGAAAATCTTTTGGTTGATTCGCGCAGAAAGTCTAAACCCGCCGCAAAATGTTTTTCGTTGCAGTGATTCAGTGCAATGCACTCACCTGGCACGACCCAGATGAATTGACCAAAATCATTATCCCGCAGATCAGGATCTAACGGTTCAGGCAAGGCCGCGAGTAACACTTCCCTCGCTTGCGCAATATTTTCAGGTAGATATTCGTTCAGGCACTGCGCGATCCAGTCTATACGCGCCTTCAACTCCAACTCATCAAAGCGCCCCAGAACCTTCCGTTCAAACGCTTGTCGACGGAAGCCCGGATATACTGCCGCCACGTTCCCGGAGAGTAGCTCCAGGGTGCTGGGATTGAACAACTCGTCTTTCAGGGAGAAGGTGGATTCAGCTTTAATACTCATGCGCCGCATACTGACACAGCCAGTTAGGCAAACAAACTTAAAGAGAGATGATCTGCCTCATCTCAGTTGTCTCACCTTGATCTGCAAGCCCGACCATTTCTCCATAGGCACTGCGATGCACAAACGTCACGGACGTTACGCCAGCCTCACGCAGTTTGTGCAATGCAGCGAAGCGACTCGGGAACCTTAAGCGTTTGCCGCCTTTACCGGTGACAGGCAAAAGGTTAGTTCCAAAGGCCGCAAAAACCAGGTAGATCATCGGGTCTACGGCATGCACTTCCAACAGCGAGTCTTCAGGCAGGTTGTCCAGTGAGACCTGTTGCATCTTAATGTTCCTCGACAACCTGAGCCGTTGGCCAGAACGTGAACTGACCCGGCAACACGTAAACGAGGCCAACAAGCAATGCAATAGCGGCCAACAAACCAACAGCAACAAGAATGATATCCAGGCGGTGCAGCCTTTCAAACTGCTGCTGGTCACCCATATCTCGGGCGAGGTTGATGGCAGGAATCAGATGCTGACCCACGTAAAATGACAGCGTCATCAAACCCGCAATAGCCAGCATTACTGTTGAATAAATCAGCGGTACCGCGCTTAAGAAAGACCCAACCGCGCAGACCGAGGTGAAAAACGCTCCGCCAACGACGGCAAACCGATGATATCGCAGCCAGAAGCGGCGCAGCAAAATCGTACTGGATTCAGCGGACAAGGTAGACACAACCAGCGGTGCTATGGCGCCTGCGCCAAACATGAGCGCCCCGAGGTACGCCGCTAACAGACAGATATACCCCGCCATGAGATAGGCTTCTGCAAGGTGATACATATTTTGACAGACTGCTTTAGACCGGAAATAAGAACCTTACAGGCGGACAGATGAAGACTATGTCAACGGTGCCACTTCATTGCGTAGCAAGAGGAGAAGTCATATACAGCAGGTCATCTGCAACGCTGGCATCACCAACAGCAAGCGGGCCCATCCGTCCCTGCAGTCGATCGAAAAGCCCTTGCACAATGTTATGTGCCAACTGGGTATGAATATCCAGGATACGCCCGTAAGGAAGATCGTATCTGGCGCACCACAGCTGTCGATGAGTTTCTACATCATCAAGGCTGACCGTTGCACGCAAAAACTGCCCGGAGATAATCAACGTGCCACTGAGCACAGTACGCGCGCCAACGCGACCGCCCACTTCCAGATCGGTAAAGCCGTTTCGCTGTATGCGCGCTGCATGGTCAAGACTGACCACCTGAGCGCTGTGAGAGATTAACTCATGGCATAACTCAAAACTCAGGCCATCAATCAGGTACGGATCGCTGACATCACGGGAATAGTTTCGAAAAGGCATAACAGCGATTGGACTGATGTCGTCACTGACACTGCCTGAATCCGGAAGCGTCAATACTGGCGCAATAAACTGGTAACCAGTCTTAGCAATGGTTTTGATATATTTAGAAGTCCGGGCATCATCACCTAACATCCTGCGTAAGCGGCCGATGGATTGGTGTAAAGCATTATCACCCACAACTTTGTTACCCCAGCCCTGACGCAAAAGCGTGCGACTGGCGACAATATTCGGCGCTCGATCTACCAGATGTTTTAAGACGCTGAAATCGCGCGGTTCAAGTCTGCGCAGCTCCCCATCGCGCACGATGCCATGTTGCCCCAGATCCAGATGACATTCGCCGATCTTCTGCATGCGTGGTTGCATACTCTGTGTCCTCCTGCTGGCTCATCCAGCCTGCAACGTCATCTATCCCGGCAATGATTTTAACCACCGTTCAGCTGACGCGATTGTCCATTTTCTGCTTCAGCAGCCGAGATTTATAAATTATCCGGTCTGTTGAAGGCGTGTCCCGCTTAGAGCATAACAAGGCGTCGAAAAAAAACGATCAGAAAAACAATAGATTTTCGGAAGGACATAAAAAGGTCCACCAACTGATAGTCACTCTAACGGCGGAATCGCAAGAACACGCCAGCAAGGGACTTCAGGAGGTTAATATGTGGTACGTTGGTTAAAATTACGATCTTGAAAAAAGGCGTTTTCACGCCTTTTTTTGTGTCTTCATGTTACTGAAACCGGTCAGTCCAGCAGGTTCTCACCACCATCGTCTAACTGTTCAGGTTGCCGCCAGTAGCGAAACTGAGGCGTCCAGGCCGCTTCGCTGATACCTGCCAGGGCCAGCAAGGGCCATGCCGCACAGTACAGATCACCCGGACCAAACACACAGGCGTTCTTACGCAGGATTTTGTCCCCGTGCCGCTCATAGACCACCGCACCCGGCATGTTACCTGAGTCTGCGAGCACGGTCTGCTCCTGAATATAGGTCCCGCCACCATGGGAGGCCAGATTGAATCGCCACCCTCTGCTACTGGCAAAGGTGTGCTGCGCCGCCGGCGTATCTTTCGATACCAGCACCACTGACAGCGCCGATTCAAGATGCGGCAACAAACCATTGAATCCGTCCGCCCACAGAGTGCAATAACGACAACCCTGACCCATGTTATGAATCACCAGCAATTGCTGCTGCTCGCCAAACAAGTCAAGCAGGGTGACATCTCCTGATAAGGTGGTAAAAGTATAGTTGGAAACCGGATCCCCGGGCTGTTTCGCCCGGAGGTCGTTCAGCTGAGCTGTCAAATCAAAGATCTGCTGTTCCAACACGGTTATTTCTGTATCTGACATTGCCTGTTCTTCTTTTTTAACGCTTGCCCGACGCAGGCGACAACTGCATGCTAGCCGGTCGTTTAAAACACCTCTCTGCGACGTGAGGTCCACACCTTACTGCGGCGAGGCTGACATTAAATCCTGGCAAACCATTGGCGAAGACGTACCCAGTAGCGGCAACAGCATAACCCGGTTTCTTGGACGCCTGCTATTGAACAGCACAGGGTGGACCTTGCAGGGCGATATCCCCAACAAACGCCAGTTCATTATTGCTGTCGCACCCCACACTTCAAATTTTGACTTTATGCTGACCGTCGGTGTGATCTGGAGCCTGGGTTTAAAAGCCTCATTTCTGGCCAAGCGCTCGCTGTTCCGATTCCCACTCGGGTATGTGATCCGCGGTTTCGGCGGTATTCCAGTAGACCGGGATCGCAAGAACGGAGTGGTGGAGGACATGGCCACTCACTTTGCAAACAACCCGAAACTGATTCTCGGAATTGCGCCTGAAGGCACGCGCCGCGCTGTGACCCGCTGGCGCAGCGGCTTTGCACTGATCGCCCAGGCGGCGAACGTGCCCGTATTACCGGCCATCATCAGTTATCGCGAAAAAGTGGTAACGTTCAAAAGTCTTATCGAAGACGTCGGCGATGCCGACCACACCCTGGCAATGATGCAACAAGCAGCTGCGAGTGGCAGCGGTCGAGGCACTTAGGGGGGCAAACGGCCAATGGACCAGAAACGACATGTGCTGACCTTTGTTACCGTTACCGTATTCCTGGATACGGTGGGTTTTGGCATTCTGATGCCGGTGCTGCCTGAATTTCTGATGCAGCTTACCAGTGGTACGCTGGCCGAAGTGTCTTCTCTCGCTGGCTACCTGGTGGCGAGTTACGCAGCCTTACAGTTCCTGTTTGCACCTGTGCTGGGCAACCTCAGCGATCGCTACGGACGTCGCAAAGTGTTGTTGGTTTCACTGGCGTTCTTCAGCCTCAACTATCTGATTGCCGGGCTCGCCACCACACTTTGGGTGCTGTTTCTCGGCCGCATGATCACTGGTATTACAGCCGCCACCCACGCCACTGCCAATGCCCTGATTGCCGATGTTTCACCCCCGGATGAGCGCGCGCAGAACTTTGGCTTGATGGGCATGGCATTTGGCCTGGGTTTTATTGTCGGCCCCACCATAGGTGGATTGTTGGGCGAATGGCACGTACGCGCGCCGTTTTTTGCGGCTGCTGGTCTGGGCGCAATGAACACCGTGTATGGCTACTTTGCATTGAAAGAGACCCTGCCCGAAAGCGCAAGGCGCGCCTTCAGCTGGCGGCGCGCCAACCCACTGGGCATGATCGGACAACTACGCCGTTACCCGATCCTGATTGGCCTGGTTACTGTGATGTTCATCTACAACATCGGGCATCACGTTTACCCATCCAACTGGAGTTTCTACACCATTGAAAAATTCTCCTGGTCGCCACTTGACGTCGGTCTATCCATGGGGCTTGTTGGCGTATTAATGGCCGTCATGCAAGGCTATGTGATTCGCCTGGTTATTCCCAGGTGGGGGCCTGTGATTACGGCTTTTGCCGGCTTCAGTGCCGCGGCCGCCGCCTTCATCGGCATTGCTCTGGCAAATAATTCGATCGCCGTGCTTTTATGGTGTTTCATGTCGGCATTTGCAGGTCTTGCCGGTCCTGCAGTTGCCGGCATCATGTCGAACCAGGTACCGCAGAATGAACAGGGTGAGTTGCAGGGTATTAATGCCAGCGTCGGTAGTTTTGGCGCTATCATCGGGCCACTGCTGATGACACAGAGTTTTGCCCTGTTCACGGGCGCAGATCCTATTGTCTACTTTCCAGGCATAGCCTTTCTGTTAGCCGGCACACTCACGCTCATTGCCCTGGCACTGTTTGCCACCAATGTAAAAACACTAAGTGTGCCTGGCGGCAACACGACTCGGAACGAATAGTATGGACGATATCCTGAACATCAATCGGCAAGCCTGGAACAACCAGGCAATGCAAGGCGAAAGCCCCTGGGTCCAGCCTGTCGATGCGCAGGCTATCGCAGCAGCCCGCATGGGCCAGTGGTCAGTCATTCTGACACCGACCAAACCCGTCCCTGCACAGTGGTTCGGTGATTTGAGCGATTGCCGCTTGCTGGCCCTTGCCTCCGGCGGCGGCCAACAGGTGCCTGTTTTTGCCGCAGCAGGCGCCCTTGTGACCAGCTTCGACAATTCTGACGCACAGCTTGATAAAGATGCTCAGGTTGCAGAACGGGAAAACCTTGACATCACCCTGGAACAGGGAGATATGGCTGACCTGAGCCGTTTTCAGGACGCCAGCTTCGATCTGATCTTTCACCCTGTATCGAACGTATTTGTGCCTGACGTGATCCCTGTGTGGCATGAGTGTTACCGCGTGCTCAAACCTGGCGGTCGTCTGCTGGCTGGTTTCATGAACCCCTGTTTTTTCCTGTTCGATCACGAGGACATCGAACGTGGCGGTGAATTTATTGCAAAATTTGAGCTGCCGTACAACGACCCGGATCATTTAAGCCCGGCGCAGATCGAAACCAGAATGCTGGCAGGCGGTGCTGTTGAGTTCAGCCATAGCCTTGATGATCAGATTGGCGGTCAACTGGACGCCGGTTTTGTGCTCAAGGGGTTCTATGAGGACCGCTGGGACAACGAAGCCACGCCTTTAAATCAGCTGATGCCAACCTCCATGGCCACGTTAAGTATCAAACCAACCTGATATTTGACGTCTCAGCGCAACTGTTGAGACAGTAAATTGCCGTTTTGTTGATCTAATTCCTGATCTATAGTCCCGCTAAGGTCTAGCATCTGTAAGCGTCCACTCAATACAAAGAGGTTATGACATGTTCGACAAACGCAAAGACTCAACGGAGCCGGAAAGCCCCGCCACAAGCAGCCCTGTAACAGCATCTCCCAGTGAAAAAAGTTTCAGTCCACGCAGCACCGCAGTGATTGGTAAAACCATCAAAGTCAAAGGCAGCATTTCAGGTAATGAAAACCTGGTGATCGAAGGCACCGTCGACGGATCTGTGGATTTACCGCAGAACGATCTGACAATTGGAGAATCCGGCCAGGTGGTCGCCAACCTGGATGCCAAAACCGTCAAGGTTGATGGGCAGGTCACTGGCGACATCAGTGGCTCCGAAAAAGTAGTGATTTCAAAGAGTGGCCGCGTACAAGGCAACATAGTTGCACCAAGGGTCACGCTGGAAGATGGCGCCAAATTCAAGGGCAGCATCGATATGGACCCGGGCAGCGACAGTGCAGCCGCGTCAGCTAAACCCGCAGCCAGCGCAAAATCAGCACCAACCGGTGCACCTCGAGACAAGGCAGTAGGTGAGTCGGGCAGCTAGCCGAACACCCACCGCTGCGCAGGTGCGCACCACCAGCCGCCTGCTACCCGAGTTGCTGCGTGGCTATGAACCTGGCGACCGCATCACTGTGCTGGACCTCGGGCCGGGCAATGCCAGCACGGTTGATTTTCTCACCCGCTTCAAAAGCAAAGTCTATTTTGCTGATCTCACTGATAATCCGGCCATAGCTGCAAATAACATGGATGCCAGCCTTGAGACGCTTGCCGGTTTCATCCAGCGGCAATTGTCCATTCCAGCTGGCGCACAGATAGATATCTGTCTTTTCTGGGACTATCTACACTTCATCGACTTGAACACCATCGACGCACTTTCGCACGTACTGGAGCCGCTGCTGCACAGCAATAGTCGCGGTTACGGATTTGGCGCACTGCACGGCGGCAGGCCGGAGGATGTAAGTGTGTACGGCATCGCCGACACCGACACATTGATTTCGACTACCGTTCCCAGTCAACCAAAGTACATACCCCACTCACAACAGAAGCTAAGTGAACACTTACTTTCTTTGAAAATAGCACGCGGCACTCTGCTCCGTGAGGGACGCCTGGAGCTGCTTTTCGAAAGCATATGACAGACCTGGACTGAGACAATCTCTCACCTATAATGCAACTCTGATGTTGCATTATAGGAATAGCCATGACCGGTGTTGCCGTCGACCAGGTTTTTTCCGCACTGGCAGACGCCACCCGTCGCCACCTGTTAGAGATCATCGCGGACCATGGGCCAATCAGCGCCTCGACCCTTGCAGTCAACCTGGACATCAGCCGTCAGGCTATCGTGAAACACCTGCAGCTGTTAGAGCAGGCCGGTCTGGTCAGTCGAAAACGCCATGGCAAACAGATACGTTTTACTGTGGAGGCACATCAGCTCGCGGCAACCGGACGGTGGCTGCAGCGTATGGCTCAGCGTTGGGAATCTGATGCCCTGCAGAAAAGTCTATGAATGGCCATCCAGCTGAATAAGCGGGGCTTCAGCCGCCGGCTGTTGTATTAACTCACCCACCCGATCGAGCAGTTCTTTGGTACGAAAAGGTTTAGCCAGAAACTTCACCGGGCCACGGGCATCCTTCCAATCACCAATCTCCTGATCTGAATACCCGGAAATGAACAACATCGGCAGCACATCACTCTGCTCGGCCTGGTACCAGCGTTTCGCCAGGTCCGTACCCCGTCCATCCGGCATCATGATGTCTGTGATTAACAGATCTGGCACATCCGTGCGCAGCTGCTGCCAAGCGCTTTCAACATCATGTTTTATCGTCACGCTGTAGCCGGCCTGCACCAGACTCCGCGCAATAAGGTCTGCGATTAGCCCGTCATCTTCAACAATGAGTATCCGTCCCTGGCCAATGCTGTGGTGCACGCCTGTTGCGGGCGCCGTAATTGCCTCTTCAGCCTGCTGCAGCGGCAACACCAGAGTCACAGCCGTGCCTTTACCAGGTTCCGATTTAACGTCTACCTCACCTCCGGCGTGCCCTACCAGTCCATAGACACTGGCTAAACCCAAACCCGTTCCGGAACGGTCCGCCTTGGTTGTATAAAATGGATCAAACGCATGCTCCAGGGTATAGGCCTCCATACCGGCGCCATCATCAGCCACGGTAAGCTGAGCATAAGATCCCGCAGCCAGCTCGCCTCGCGGCAGATCAAGATTCAGTACCTCAAGATCAATCCAGACATTACCTTCCGCCGACAATGCCTCTTTTGCGTTGGTCACCAGATTCAACAGAATCTGATTGATCTGGCTGGCAGAAATCGGCACCCGCAGATCTGCGACATTCGCATTCACATGCAGTTTACCCACCGAAGCTAACAAGCTTCGCAACACAGGTTCTGAAGCAGTGAGTATCTTATCAAGGTCAGCTCCGCCGCCTTCTACGGGACTGCTTTTGCCAAACGCCATCAGCTTCTGCACAAGCTGAGCCGCTTCGTCTGACGCTTTAAGAATATTCTCCTTAGCTTCATTGTCAGGCATCAATTCGGCGAAGCCGGTAATGACCGTCAGCAGATTATTAAAATCATGGGCGACACCTGCTGCCAACACACCCACCCCCTGCAGGCGTTGCGCGCGCATCTGTTGTTCGCGTGAGTCACGCTCTGCAGAAACATCATATCCGGCAAGGCGCAGCCGATTACCTTCACCACCGCCGTCCATGGGGATCAGATGCACCTTCATCCAGACCCAATGACCATCTTTGTGACGCAGCCGAATTTCGACATAATCACCGGGCATGGCGATCGCCAACCAGTTCATTGTGCGGCTGATATCGTCAGGGTGCACAAAACTGAGAATATCCTTACCTACCACTTCTTCAGGCTCGTGACCTGATACTTCACGTACACCAGGCGCAATATAAGTGATTCGACCATCTTCAACGTCTATCAGCCCAGGCGTCAGGCTTTCAACCACTGTCCGCATGCGAGCGCGCTCTTTTTCGAGCTCATCTACAGCCTTCGCAGCTTCAGCCACAGCATTACGACGCAAGTGCTCCACAATTGCCGCGACCAGACCGACAACAATGATCATCGCAACTACCGCATGATTAAAACTGGATGCTAGCGGCTGTGGCGAAGCCAGGTATTGCGGCGTAAGCAGCACCATGCCGGCAGATATCAGCGTCCAAAACAACGCGCCCCGAAATCCCAGCAGATGCGCTGACGCCATGGCAAGGCCAAGATAGCCAACCACAAAATGGCCGCCGTGCAGGGCGCAGGCGAGCGTGACGCCCACCGCCACAGCAAAGAGGAAGTATTGCCCAGCCAGATTCACTGAACCCGTGACTCGCATGACCGGATAAGTCAGTGCAATCGGGAGGACCCAGAATAGGCCGAGCCACGCGCCGGCATATCCGTCTGCAACAGCAACACTGAGAAAAAACAGCAGGGAAGCAATACTGCCAAGGATCGTGGCATAGACTGTAACGGCGGCAAGCCGCCACTGCTCCGCATCCTCCCGCAGCGTCAAAGGTATGTACTGATCAACCCAGTTCATGCCAGTCGTCAGTCAATCACTTTTTTTTGGGTGGCCACATCATCAGCGCTGGCGTGTGGCGCTTATAAGCCTGGTAGTCCGGTTCATCGCCCCAGAGCCGATGCGCTCGAGCTTCAAGCATGCGTACGCCGCTGATGTAGTTCAATAAAACAAAGACAAATATAGGCGATATCAGCGTAATCAACTGACCACCCTGCAGCACTGGAAAGGCCATCAGCGTAATACCCAGCCACAGCAGAATTTCACCAAAATAATTCGGGTGTCTCGACCATGCCCATAAACCCGTTGAGATAAAACGTGTGCTGTTGGCGGGTTCCGCACGAAAAGCTGATTTCTGTTGATCCGCAATCACCTCTATCAAGAAACCAACCAGCCATAGAACAACGCCGATGTAAAAAGGTTCGGCTAAGGGCAATTGATTCACTGAAGTAATCGCCGCCAGAGCGCAACACGCTGTGATGAATACCCAGGTGCCCTGCAAGGTCCAGGTCATGAGAAACATGGGAAACGAGGTTTTAAGTTTGCGAAAGCGTCGATCTTCACCCGCTTTCTTAATGCGCCGGTAAAGAAACGGTCCTAATCGCAAAGCCCAGACACAGATGAACCCCGCAATAAGCAGACTACGTATATCATTCGTGCCACTTAAAAAGACTGCCGAACCAACCATAACGACATAGGTAATACTGCCGGTAAGGTCGTAGTAGACCTCGGTTTTAGTCAACCAGGCGTGCACAAAAACTATCCACTGCACGCCGAAGGCAAACATTGCGCATAACACAAAAACAGACCAGCCACCGGCAGTAACACTGTATGGGCCTGCCATCCACGCTATCAATCCGGCCACAGCCAACGCCGCAGCAATACTGACACCACCAACAGCCCAATCTTTCACTTAGTTTCTCCCACAAACGAAGTGACTATACGCAACCCTATGCAAACTGTGAACGCACCGATTTAATGGTCAAACAACGGGCTCACAAGATGACCTGACCAAGTTAGTCTTAGGTTCCAACCTTTTTATAAGCAGAATCTTAGCCATCGGCGCTGGCTTGGGACATACTGAACGGGTTAAAAGACATAACACTTCTACTTTATGGTTTATCTGTTACTGGCACTCGGCCTGGCAGCGCTTCTGGTCGGCGGTACTTTACTGGTGCGCGGCGCATCCGGTATTGCTGCCGCATTCAACGTACCCAACATGATCATCGGCCTGACTGTTGTTGCATTTGGCACCAGCATGCCGGAACTGGTGATCAACGTCACAGGTGCCATCCGAGGTGAAACAGATATCGCCTTCGGTAATGCGGTGGGTTCTAACCTGGCAAACTTTGGTCTGGTACTTGGCATTGCCGCCATCATGTCGCCAATTTATCTTCAAGGTCAGGTTGTACGGCGCGAAGTACCGTTCCTTTTACTGGTGACCGCCATATTAATGGTGATGGCCTGGGACATGCCACTTAACGGCACCACACCATTGATCGACCGCAGCGACGCCATCATTCTGTTCTTGATGTTTACTGTGTTCATTTATTTTGTCGTGCGCGATGTTGTTAAAGAATCAGGTGACCCGGTGTTCGCTGAAGCTGAACACTTTCCGGCACCTGCGCGCACCGGGTTGGTAGTGAACAGCGCCGCGTCGGTAGCAGGTATGGCCCTGTTAATGGTGGGCGGCACGCTGACCATTGAAAACGGCTCAGCTATTGCCAGGTTGCTGGAAATGCCAGAAGTTGTCGTCGGCATTTTCATTGTTGCGGTAGGTACCAGCTTACCTGAATTGGTAACCTCGGCGATCGCGGCTTACAAAAAAGAAACTGACCTTGCACTGGGCAACATCGTCGGTTCTAACATATTTAACTCGTTGGTCGTCCTGCCTGCTGCAGCCATAATTGTACCCATACCGATTCCAAAGGGGGGCGACCTGGATCTGGCCGTTGGCTTTGCTTTTGTGCTGGTTGTTATTCCCTTGTTTTTATTCAGCGGTGCTCGCCTCGGAAGGCGCGCGGGCGCGGCCATCGTTGCCACCTATTTTGCCTATATGATTTACCGGATTGCAGCTTAGTATCGATGTAACCTGCAAAAATCAGACTGTATGTCTCGTGTAGCCCTCTTCCCAAGAGCTAGGTATCATCCAGAGCGACCACATGAATAGATTTCCCAAAAACATGTCTACAAACCTAGGAGACACCATGTCCAAAGTCCTTATTGCTGTTGCATTATGTTTCACCCTGCTAACCGGCTTACCTGCGGTTGCTGCAGACGCTGACGAGCAAGCCCAGGCTGCCATTGATACCCGCCAGGGATTACTCAAAGTTGTTGTCAGCTACTTCGGACCGATCGTTGGCATGGCCAGAGGGCAGATCCCTTACGATGCCGACGTCGTGAAAAACAACGCCGAAAAAGTGGCCATGTTACTACCTATGATTCCTGACGTTTTTCGCAAAGACACTCGCGAATCGGGTTTAGAAACAGAAGCGCTGAATGAAATCTGGGACAACATGGGCGATTTTCAGACAAAAACCGATACGGCGACCGAGCGCGCACTGGCACTGGCCGCAGCAACAGCTGACGGACAGGAAGCAGCGATGAAGGCGTTTGGTGCTCTGGGCGCAGGTTGTAAAGGCTGCCACGACGACTACCGCCAACAAAACTGATCTGCCCGCACCAGATCAGGGCGTGACTCGAGACAATCCCGAAATCACAAAACAATCCCAGCCAGCGCTGAAAAGCCTGGTCTGGGACCTGCCGACCCGCCTGTTTCACTGGTTACTGGTGTTCTGCCTGGCTGGCTCATGGATCACTGCGGAGGCAGGCTTCGATTGGACCGAGACACACTTTCTTTTTGGCTATACCAGCCTCGGGCTCATAGCCTTTCGCGTGATCTGGGGTTTCATCGGGCCTACCCATGCGCGCTTCAGCTCGTTTATTAAAGGACCAAGAGATGTCATCAGCAGCGCACAAGCACTGCTGAATCGAACCCCTTCGACTTATGTCGGTCATAACCCTATTGGCGGCTGGTCGACAGTCTTGTTCCTGGGCGTTGTTGCAACTCAGGCGACCACCGGTTTATTCATCAGCGACGACATTTTTTATGCCGGGCCTTACAACGGCATCGTCAGCAACAGTACCGCAGGTGAGCTCGCTGGCATTCATCACATTAACTTCAACGTTTTACAGGCATTGGTGCTGATTCATCTGAGCGCCATCATCTGGTACCAATGGGGTAAACGCACGCAACTCATCAAGCCAATGATCACCGGTCACAAAGCACTGCCGAATGAACATATGCAACAAGCTATCCCTCACAGTTACCTTATACGCGCAGTCATTGTCGGGAGTCTCGTGGCGGCAGCTGTGGTTGCGCTTGTACAGTTTGCGCCGCCACCTGCTCCAATGAGTTTCTTCTAACCCGGAGGATCCCCGGCTATCAACGCGACGTTGTCTTCCCAGTTCTGGCCGTCGAAGGGTTCTACTGTCAGAAAGGCAATACCGGCATCCAGGCATCGGGCATTAACATCGTAACTTCCCGGGTGCGAACGCGGTCTGCTGAACGGATGAATGCCACATGTCTTACAGAATCGATGCTCGGCTGTTTGCGTATTAAAACGGTAAGTCGATAGATTTTCTTCACCTGCCAAGAGCACGAAGTGCTCTGGCGCAGCGATCACATTGATAAAACCCTTTTTTACACAGATAGAACAATTACATTCAATTGCTTCAGGCGTATCGATGCGAACCTTGAAGCGAACTTTGCCACAGTGACAACCACCCTCAAACCATGTTGTAGCAGAACTGTGCATCCTTACTTTCCTTATCGATCAAATGATCGCTCGAGCTGTATCCGATGCAACCACGCTGCTGTTAACTCGGCTTTTATAGCTTTTTTTAAACAAGTACAAGGCAATCCTGCCATACCCTGGATCGACAAGGGCAAAAAGGATCAGCGTCGCAACCATGACAGCCTGTGCACTGATCGACCAGAAAGCGCCGCCAACGGGCGCAAACTACAAGCGCTTTAGAAACTCAAGCTTTTCAGACACACTCCATGCATTAAGGGTGAATCAGGGGAACGGAGATGAAACTTTCGCACTATGGCGCGACCGCGCTTCTACTCATCATTGCCAGTGTCTTGAGCCTACCCGCCTCGGCGGTGGGTGAACCACCCGCAATGAGTCGGGCTGAATTCGATCAACTCATGCAGGACATTTCAAACTGGGGACGCTGGGGCAAGGACGACGAGCTGGGCACACTCAATCTGATAACGCCTGCAAAACGCCTGGCTGCAGCCAGGTTGGTCACTGAGGGTATTACCGTATCCATGGCGCTGGAATTAAACAAAACCCAGGATACGCTCAACGCCAATCCGTTTGAACACGAACTGTCACGAGCGGAGTTTGGCGGCCATCAGGTTGCTGGCGACAAGTACAGTGTTGAATACCATGGCTTTGCCCATTCGCACATGGATGGCCTGCCGCACTTCGCTCACAAAGGCAGATTCTACAACAACGTTCCCTACGAAGCTGCCGAAGCCAACGGCGCACAGCGACTGGGCATACACAATGCAGGCATAAACGGGGTATTCACCCGTGGTGTGCTGGTCGATATTCCACACATGCTGGGCGTCGATTTTCTAAAGCCGGGCGCTGCTATTACCGTGGCAGACCTCGAGGCATGGGAAAAGCAAAGCGGTGTAACCATCTCCAGCGGCGATGTACTACTGATTCGCACCGGACGCTGGGCTAAAGTCAAACAAGACGGGCCGTACAATTTCCTTGCTGCAGCGGCAGGTATGCATGCTTCCGTCGCTGGGTGGCTAAAGGCCCGTGATGTCGCAGTGCTTGGTTGCGACGGGGTATCGGATGTAATGCCTTCTGGCGTTGAGGGTCTCGTGAACCCCTTACACGAACTGGTACTCGTCGGCCTCGGAATGCCTATTCTTGACAACCTGGACCTGGAAGCCGTTGCACAACAAGCCATTGCAAGCGGTCGCTCGACCTTTCTGTTTGTCGGCGCGCCGCTGCGGGTACCCGGCGGCACGGGTTCACCACTGAACCCGCTGGCGGTGTTTTAACCCCCAGGCAAGTTAATCCGCGTGAGACTTGCTTAAGCCGCGAGTCTAGCCTCGTTCGTCAATGCTGCGCGCCAGCGATGCAAAGTCAGCATGACCTGTCACAGGGGCCACCTGGTCTGCCCACATTGCATCTATGGCTTGGGCAACGCTGTCGGGCAGCACCTTGGCATCGCTGCCTTGCGCCTGGACTTTGCTGGAGTCACTGTCTGCAGGGATGCCGTGCTTGCGCTCTAAGGCAGCGCTGACCATTGCATCATCAAATTTATCTTTGTGCTCAACCATGTATTCGCGGGAGGTGCGATGCAGTACCAGGTCGGCCAATTCCGGCGTCAGCTCTATGCCGCATAACTCTGCCATCCGGCGGATCATCTCCGCGCGGTTCTTAACCACCCATTGATAGCTCGCGAGCAAAGTATCCGCTTCGTTGCGGCGCGCATACCAGCTCAGCAGGTGGGTGACATAGTCACAGCCGCCCGGACCGCCCGACATCCAGATCGGTAGAAAATCTTCCATCGGGATAGCGCCCGGCTCAATTTGCCAGCCATCCATAAAGCGATAGAAGGACACATAGGTCTCTTTCGGGTCGCGCAGGCTAACGATATAACGCATGCCTGGTGGAAGCCTCTGATAATCACGATGTGATTTAAATCCTCTTGGCGAAGCCACCTGCTGCACAGTCATGTCGAAGTCGAGCATCAGGGCAGTGTCTTCCCAGGGCGTCATCCGACTGATGTCGTCAAAATCCATATCTCCACCGGTGCGCAGCTGGTGAAACATCTGCTGCAACAAAGTTGTGCCACTCTTCGCCCAGCTGCTGATGAAAACATCACCCGATTGCGGTGTGTAGGATTTGTAATTCGGCGCTTCATCGTCTGGAGAAGGGGCAAGATTAGCCACAAACTCTTCAATGGTGCGCGCGCGTGGTGTTCTGGTCATGGGTGCTTTATCCAAATCATTGTTTTGTCAGTGAATTGTTGGTTGAGCGGCGAGGCATCAATCATGACTGAGCTTCAGCGGCTATGCGGTAGCGGTCAATCTGGATGTCGCTTTCACCGTAATCTGCAAAATTGTCGGTTACCCGCCCACGAATATAATCCCGCCATGAAAAACTGTTGTAGTGGGGTGTCTCATCCGCTGCCAGCCAGGGTTCAACGAGCGCATCTACCCTGGGTTGATAGAAAAATGGCGTGCTGTAACGTCCACGCGAACTGGCCACCGATAAAACGCGATGAACACCGGCGGTGCAGCGGTCGTTTGTCCACACCTGCAGAACGTCGCCGACGTTCACAACTATGGTTCCTGGCTGCGGCGGCACATTAATCCAACCGTCCGTTTTAGACAGCGCCTGAAGCCCGCCATGGTCGTCCTGCAACAACAGAGTTATGGCGCCTGGGTCGGTATGATGGTGCAGCGCCAGATCACCTAATGCTGAAACATCGGCGCGCTCGGCGGCAGGCACGGGATCTTCTGCGGGATAGTAGTTCAGCCTTGCCGCACTGGTATGGCGGTCGCCAAAACCCTTGTCACACAATACCTGGATATCTGTCTTAGGTATGCCAAGTGCCGTGAATATCATCGCCATAGTCTGCTCAGACAGACGCGTAAAGCAGCTGAAAAATTCAGACAACGTCAGTTTGAATCCGGGTAACTCAGCAGGCCATCGGGTTTGCCGCGCCGGATTACTCGACTGATGGCCACCGGCTTTAAAGTCAAAAACTTCCTTCTGATCACGCTTCTGTTTCGTCAGCTCGCGATCGTAGTAACCCAGAGGGTTCTGCTCATCTCGATATACCGCCTGTTTGGCGTCTTTGGGTAAAGCAAAAAATTGCTCAGATTGAGCAAACACTGAATCGATCAGTGCATCACAGCCATGGCCACTTAAGAGAAAAAAGCCGTGGTCTTCGCAGGCTTTGGCGACGTCTGCAAGTGCCGTGTGTTGCTCTGTTGCGTCCATCGACCCGGCTAGATAGCGACCGAGGTTAAAGGTTGGAATATCGCGCATATTAATCCAGCTCAGCTATATTGTTCCTGGCAGTCTGTCCGTTGTGACAACCGCTCAGCGATGGGGCCAGTGTACGCTCAGCGCACCCGTCGAGCGAGTAATCGAGACAGGGCGAAGGGTGCAGCTTCGCCCCGGGAGAACAGTCCTTCTTCCACCCGAACAACTTCAAGACCACACACGGCCTGCGCAAGTTCACCCGGCGCAATACGAAATCGATCGCTGCCGGGACCTGCAGCACCGGGAAAACCGCTCATGTGCTGTTCCACCATCAGCACACCACCCGGTCGCAATGCCTCGTGCAGACGCGCCAACAGCGCGGGGGCCATGAAGTGGTACATCACGATAAGATCGTAGTGCCAGTTGCTGATCTGCACATCCGCCAACAGGTCCTGACAGGAGAAGTTCACCTTCACGCCGGCCGAAAGCGCTGCCTCCTGAGCCAATTGCAGCCCCACGGGCGATATGTCGATTGCATCGACTGTATAACCACGTCCAGCCAGATAAATGGCATTGCCACCACGTCCGCAGGCCAGATCCAGTGCAGTGCCTGCCGGCAACTCTGGCAACATCTCCACCAGCCATGGCGCGGGGCTTGGCGTTTCGCGCTGGACCTGCTGTGTATATCGCTGGTCCCATTTTTGTTGATCGGTATCAGACATGGTCAACTCAATGTAGGGAAATCCCCAGTCGCTTAAAGAGAGTTGCGTAAGGAGATAAGTCGCGCTAGCTTAGTCGCCCTTTTGCGAAACGCAATCTCATGACGCCACCCAAAAACACAACCACCAACAGCTTAGACCGCGTTGCCGTGTTTTTATCGGGCTTGTGTCTGCTGCATTGCCTGGCCATTCCTTTTGCTGTGCTGTTAGGTCCTTTGTTGAGCGGCTGGCTGAATCACAGCGAAACTCGTGTGCATTGGGCGCTTCTTCTGCTGGCCATACCGATCAGCGCGCTGGCGTTGTGGCGCGGTTATCAGCGGCACAGTAGCGCCTTAACCCTGATGATGGGTGCCATCGGTCTCACCCTGATGTTTGTTGCGGTCACACATTGGTTCGGCGAGCATATGGAAATTGCGCTCACGGTTATCGGTGTCACGCTCTTAATGATTGCCCACATACGCAACATGCGCAGCGGTCATCAGCATGCTTAACCTGAACAGTTTCGATGCTTCGCGATACCCGCTGTGGTTAATGGTCGGCCTGCTGATGGCGTCCTCACAATTAGCCAGCGCCGCACAAGCCAGCATAGACAGGCCATTCATCGGCGCAGCTGACATCGTCGTGCGCGCCCTGGAAAGCTCAGCCATCACTATTAAAGAACGAGCCGATACAGACCGCTTTGTCATCTTATACGCAGAAGGTGAAGCACAGCAGAGTGTTGCCATCACCTTGTTTGCGCTACCTCAGCAAAGCGATCGCATGACGGTCACCGTCAATTCCGCCTCACCGGCAGATCAGCACTTCGACCACCAATTGCTCCAGGCTATAAGTGCCAAGCTACTTGAACCCTGAGTCTGCTATGAGCTTATGCCAACAGGGTTTTGCCCCATGGCTCCGCACAACTTGTACATCGCAGGCGCAAAAGGTATACAACCCCACTCAAAGCCCAGCAGCCGGAGTCCCACAGTGAAATACGACAATATATTACAAACCATCGGCAATACGCCCGTTGTCAAACTTAACCGCATTGCTCCGAGCCATGTTGAGATGTACGTGAAGGTAGAGGCTTTTAATCCACTGTCTTCCGTCAAAGATCGCCTTGCCTATGCCGTGATCAAAGATGCGTTAGACAAGGGTACACTTGCGCCGGGGCAAACCGTTATTGAAGCCACCTCCGGCAACACCGGTATCGCGCTGGCCATGGTCTGCGCAGTGATGGGCCACCCCTTTGTTGCCACCATGGCAGAGTCTTTTTCCGTTGAGCGGCGCAAGATCATGCGCGCACTGGGCGCAAAAGTAATTCTCACGCCTGCAGCAGAGCGCGGCTCAGGTATGGTGAAACGGGCCGAAGAGCTTGCCGCAAAACATAACTGGTTCCTGACCAGGCAGTTTGAAAACCCTGCCAACCCGGCTTATCACGCCAACACCACCGGTCCAGAAATCCTCAGAGACTTCGCTGGAGAACGACTGGACTACTGGGTCAGCGGATGGGGCACAGGCGGCACACTCAGTGGCGCTGGGCGCGTGATGAAAGCTGCCCGACCTGATTTAAAAGTTGTCGCCACCGAACCGGAACAAGCTGCCTTGTTATCGGGTGGCGACTGGTCGCCACACAAAATCCAGGGTTGGACACCAGATTTTATTCCCAGTGTGTTAGACCGCGAAGTGGCGGATATGATTGTCACCATCAATGATGAAGAATCCATGGCGAATGCGCTGAAAATTGCGCAGCAGGAAGGGATTTTCACCGGCATATCCGGAGGCGCTACACTCACTGCGGCTTTGAAGGTTGCAGACCAGGCAGAAGCCGGCAGTGTCATCCTCGCGATGCTACCCGATACCGCAGAGCGCTACATGTCGACGCCGTTGTTTGCTGATATCAACGAAGGTTCCGACGACGAGTGGCTGGACAGCCTGTAACCAGAAGCCTGCTGCGAGAAACATTTCACCCCGGGCCCGCAGAGCCTGGGTGAACAGCGTGTACAGATAATTTCGAGTTCGAACACGCTTACCTCCACCACTGACAAGTGCCTACACACCTGGGGTAAAAAGGCGGCTGATACGCTCTGAGCATCTGAGCTAAATTGGCTCCATGGTCAAAACAACAACTACGTTTTCCAGCCTGCCTGGAAAAGCACCACCCAGCACAATACCTCTAATCAAGGGCGTATTAATTCTGCTGTGCAGCGTGCCCATGTTTGCCTGGTCAAGCCAGGTGGCGCGCCCGATTTTCCAATGTACGCAAACCAACGGCCAGTTGCTGTTTACAGATAGCGGTTGTGCCGGCCAGCAGCGCTACGTACCACCGAAGGAGGCGGTAACCCGTTTCCCCCCGCTGACAGCAGCAGAACTCAGACACTTGAAAGACTTGTCTGATCGCACCATGAAGGCCAGCAAACAACGGCGGGTTAACCTGCAACACAGGCAGCAGGTGCTGGCAAAGCAGGCTGCTGTGGCAGAAAAGGCCTGTAACCACGCCAAAGCGGAACTCGCCAAAATTGCCGCTCAGCGTCGCAAGGGTTATTCCATCAAACAGAGTGAACAGCTGTCTGCCGCGCAGCGCAAACACCAGACCACAAAACGAAAATACTGTTAACTCGCAACCCCGGGCGTTGCCGCTTCAATTTGCGCTAAAAACTCGGCAGATGACAAAAGCCCAGGTCCGGCATTGCGCCGCACCAGCGCACGCGCCATAGCGACACAGGCATCATTGGCCGGGGTCGGCACACCATGCAGACGTCCCAGCCAGCAGATTTCACCATTGAGGTATTCCGTTTCAATATCTCCGGTACCCCGCGCAAGGCTCTGCCAGGAAGACCCAGCGGTGCGCTCGTAGCCTGGGATATCAACCATGGTGAAAACACCTTGCTGTCGCTCGGCCATTTCTTTGCGGTTTGCGCAATCAATGCCGGCTGCCGCAAAACACGCGGAGGCTTCGTCGCGCAACATTTTATGTACTGGTTTCGATGCGTTGAAGTCCGTCAAGCCTGCCTGCAGCACATTCAAAAGATTGACCCGCAGTTTGCCGTATTTCTGTCGCATGACCTCTGCATCCGGCCGGGCACTGAAACCGGCGGTGGTTAGATCCGCAGCAATGGTATCCACGACAGCATTTGTACCGCGAGGGAAACACCCCGTATCCAGCACCGCACCAGCACCATCTGCATGGGTGACCACTTCACCAGGCTGGAGAAACAAAGCAGGCAAAACAACTACGCTGGCATAAACATTGGCGAAAAAGCGCAACGTTAGTGATTCATTGGCAACACCATTCTGCATACACAGCACGTGAATCCCAGCCGGTGCACAGCGCGCGAGATCTTCTAATGCCTGCAACGTGTGCTGGGATTTCATACACAGCATGACTACCGTCTGATCATCAAAATCTACCGCACTGGGGTGCTCCACTGTGGGAATTGGCAAAGTGGCAACGCCGTCTGGCGCCACCAGACGCAAACCCCGGTCGCGCAGCACCCGACCATGTTCACCCCGCGCAATCAGCGTCGTATCTGCGCCACTGGCAAACAACCGCGCCCCGACAACGCCACCGATACCACCAGCGCCATAAATGACGTACCGCATTAATCTTTACCTTCCGTTGAGTGTGCCCGCTGCATTGTTCCAAGCAGCAGAGCGGATTACTACGCCAATGCCATAAATCTACAGACAAGGTGAGCGCAGGCGCACAGTTCAAGCGCTGAGGGTGAACTATAGTTACTAAAGTATTTTGCTTATGGATCCCACATGCCTTGCGGCTATCACATGAACCTTGAAGATGGTCTGGTCACCATTAGAGGTGAAGCTGAAATTAATCTGCCCAGTCTGGTTAGCCTCGGTGAGGACGTCCTCGCTGACCCGGGCTTCGACCCTTATCTGCCACAACTGGTAGATTTGCGCGGTGTGCAGGTTGCACGAGACCGTGCAGCGGAGGAAGCATTACGCCATTTTACGCTGTCGACCTATCGGCCAAGGGTCCATTCAAGCATTGCGATCGTCGTTGATGGCAGCTTAGGCGAACCTGAGCTCGCGGGTTTGTACCATCTGTCTTGTGCGATGGATAAAACCGAACTGTTCGACCAGTACGACCAGGCTTTGAAGTGGTTAATGCGGCGGGAATTTGCCTGAGCAATACCCAACGCGTAGCCGCTCACCGCAGCCAGAAAATCCCCAATGTAATGCTGAAAACAGTGGCCCAGAAAAAATAGGGGCCGGCAAAAGCCACTAGCCGCGCCACGGATTCATTCGAATGCAGCTGCACTTGTGCTTCCACATGCATTGCACTGTCGTCTAACTTGTCCACGTACGTCTCCCAATGCGGACATCTAATGACGTGAGCCTCAGCGCTTGCTTATGTTAGTTTAAATCCGTGTATCTAATTGATTTTATTCAGGTTCTCCCTGGTGCAAAGCTGATTTTAGCTGATTCGAGGCAGAGCCGATATTCATCTCCACCACAGCTATCGAAGCTCTTTTTGCAACCGGTCATTGGTTGCCACCTTTTTCAGGTGAGCTTGGAGTGTGTCAAAGGTAACTGGGTATAGGCAAATTTTTTGCGCATTAAGATGTGGGTGAATTGTAAGTGGGCGGGGCTTCAAAAACGCAGAATAATGAAGATATTATGGATTCGATCAACCTAACATATTGAACTAGAAAGAGAATTTGGATGGGTTGGGCCAACACAGGCGAGGGAGGCTTTTTTTTACGCGTTTTTTCTGTAACATGGCAAGCCTCACTAGCCGGCGCTGTATGCTTATACAGTGTTATTTCCTCGGCAGGGCGATTACACAGTGTGCAGTCCGGCTAGTTGAGGCCAAAACCCCACCCCGCTCAACCACCCCTTCAAACTGAACTGCAAAACTGCTGTTTCCGGCCAACGTTTGCGTGACAATCTCGCATCAATGCTCGATCTGAACCGGCGGCTGATCAGGTAACACAGAAAACCAGTCAAAGCCCGCATCAGCAACCGCGACAAATTCAGGATTCAACAGACTTTCTTTCGAGTTATACGCCAACAGCTTGCCATCAAACGTGTAGACCTCACCACCCGCTGCACGCAACACCGCATGGGCCGCGGCAATATCCCACTCACTGGTCGGGCCAAGGCGCGGATAAAAATCTGCGTCTCCCACCGCCAGCGTACAGAGTTTCAGAGAGCTGCCGACCGGCTGCCGTTCAAGCGCGCTGAACGTCTGTGCTAACTCATCCAGATAATTCTCCAGGCGCTCACCGCCGTGACTACGGCTGGCCACAACCACCAGTTCAGATTGCCCTGCACGCATCTTGCGGCTGCGGATAGTACGCATCTGGCCCTGATCTAGGCACCAGGCCGTGCCAGCCACCACATCACCGATATAGACACGCTGCTGAACCGGTACACCGACAATGCCGTAAACCGCTTCTCCGTTATGGATCAACGCGATATTCACGGTGAATTCGCCATTACGATTGACAAATTCTTTGGTGCCATCAAGGGGGTCAACCAGCCAGTACGTGGGCCACTGACTGCGCACGTCAAAACCAGGCGGTTCTGACTCTTCAGAGATGATCGGAATTTCAGGCGTCGCTGCCTGGAGGCCCGCGACAATGATTTTGTGGGCGGCCAGATCCGCCTGGGTCAAAGGCGATTCGTCTGCTTTATTCTGTACTTCAAAATCACCTTCATAAACCGCGAGAATCGCCGCTCCCGCATCTTCCACAATAGCAATCAGGGCGTCTTGAGGGACAACAAAAGGTAATTCAGCCATAACAGTTTCCGCTTAACTTTCCGTTTCACACGTATACAGGCGGCGTTTCAGCCGCCAATCAGCCGGGCAGTGTAACAAAAGTCCTGCGCTATGCTTGTCCAACCTTGGTTGCAATGTCAGCGCTATGACCGCCATTTGTAATATGATGAACACCCCGTGAACAATAACCATCACATGCCGCATTACTTACCCAGCCTTGCAGCTGAGCAGATCCCTGACTGGGATAATATCGATTGTGTGTTCCTCGATATGGATGGCACGCTGCTGGACCTCAAATATGACAACCGAGTCTGGAATGAACTGGTACCCGAAGCTTTTGCACGCCATCGGGGTATGCCTGTTGCTTCAGCCAAAGCGCAGCTGCTCACCCATATGCAACAGATACACGGCACTATTGAGTACTACAGTTTTGAATACTGGAGCGCCTTCACGGGTGTGGACCTCATTGCAGAACATCATCAAGCCGTTGACCTGCTGGCATATCGGCCGGGCGCACTGGACTTCCTGCGCTGGTTGAAAACCGCTGATTGCCTGTCTGTGATCGCCACCAACGCACATCGCAGCTCCATTGCGGTGAAAGACCACAAAATTCAGATCTGCGCTGAAGTGGATGCTGTGGTCTCCAGCCAGGACTACCATGCCCCCAAAGAAGCAGATGAATTCTGGCAGGCCCTGCTCGTCGATTATCCCTACGATCCTGGCCGGTGTATTTTTGTCGATGACAACGTGCCGGTTCTGAACGCCGCCGCTCGCCATCAAATAGGAGGTGTGTATGCCATCGCCACGCCTGATTCCCAGCAGCCAAGCCGTGCCGATCTCGGCTATCCTACGTTTGATCATTTTGCAGACATCTGCCCATCGATAAATGTCACCCGTACGCATTGATCGCTGGCTCTGGGCAGCTCGTTTCTTCAAGACACGTTCGCTTGCAAAGGCGGCAGTTGAAGGGGGCAAGGTGCACGTTGACGGCCAGCGCAGTAAACCGGCAAAAACGATTCGCGTTGGCCAGACTGTTGAGGTCCGCAAAGGCACCGTTCTGATGACGGTGATTGTGACAGACCTGGCAGAGCAGCGGGGTTCTGCGCAAATTGCTCAGGCCCTTTACGAGGAAACGCCAGAAAGCATAGAAAAACGCGAAATAATGAGTTCGCGTCGCAAAATGGAGCGGGCCGGGTTACAGGTACCGAGCACCAAACCCAGCAAAAAAGATCGCCGCGATCTGCGCAAACTGAAAGACCGCAGTGAGCACTTCACCGACCCTGACGAGATTCTCGATTAAAAAGGCAGCCTTTCATTGACTGATTCTGATACACCTGAACCCAGCGAAATAACAGAGAACGACCAGCTGCATCGCTTCACTTTCGAAAATTACCCGGTGCGCGGGCAGTGGGTGCGGCTGACACAGACAACCCAAACCGCACACTCAGTTAACGAATATCCAGATGCGATAAAAAAACTGCTGAATGAAATGTTTGCGGTGGTTTCGATGTTCGCGGACAACCTGAAATTCGATGGCGCCATCGCATTGCAGTCAAAAGGCAGCGATGGGGCGCTGATACGCACGCTGGCTGAGTGCCGTGAACGCCAATATCTGCGCGGCATTGCCCATCTTGATCCTCAGCAGACGCCGCCGCAGAACACGGACAGCCTTGCTGCCTGGCTTGGAGAAGGACAGCTTGCCTTGTCGCTTATTCCTCCGGCTGACGCCGACCAGGTTCCCTATCAGGGGCTGGTTGCTCTGCAGGATGGGTCTCTGGCAGACAATCTTGAGAGTTATATGCTCAACTCCGAGCAACTGCCGTCGCGACTGTTTCTGGTGAGCACACCCACCAGCGTCACAGGTTTGCTCCTGCAAAGACTGCCAGACGAAGATTTAGCGTCGGAAATCAACTTGGACCACGCTGATGACGCATGGCACAGCATTGTGACATTGGCCAATACCGTGACCGACGAAGAGCTGTTAACCCTGACGGCCGAAACCCTGCTGCGCCGACTGTTTGCCGAATATCCCTGTCGCCTGTATCCACCGCGTTCGCTGAGCTATCGATGCACCTGTTCCCGCAGCAAAAGTGACCGTACATTGCGTGTACTTGATGCAGGCGAGATCAGGGCATTATTCGCCGAGCTGGGTGAAATAACCGTGGATTGTGAATTTTGCGGCACACGCTATCGCTATGATGCAGTGGATATTGGTACTTTGCTCAACAGCGACCCACCCGCACCAACGCCGGATGTTGTGCACTGATGGGCGTCACAGCAATGCTATATGGCTTTATCCAATGTCATTACAATCTCGCGCAAACTTTTGATTACCTCGTAGCGGCGAGGTCTGGCATAATCCGCGACCCATTTTGTGAAACAAAAAGAGCACCATGGCCGTCGACATGAATAGCACAGTGAAAACCGACACATACACCGACCTGAGTTCTGCCACTCTGGCTGAACACGCCGTGCTACGCGGTGAAGGTCACTTTGCAGCCAATGGTGCTCTGGTAGTAGAAACCGGCCACCGCACTGGACGCTCTCCCAAGGATCGCTTCATTGTTGATGAGCCATCTACCTCAGAGTCCATCCACTGGGGACCCATTAACCAGCCGATCGAACCCAAAGTGTTCGACAGCCTCTGGGATCGGGTAAACCTGTATCTCCAGGAACGCGAGAGTTACGTTTCTCATCTGAACGTTGGCGCTGATCCGGAGCACTACCTGCCCATCGAAGTAACCACAGAATATGCCTGGCATGCGCTGTTCGGTCGCTCGCTGTTTATTAACCCTGAGCACTTCAATCCACACAACAAAGTTGTCTGGCAGGTTGTCAACGCGCCCAACTTTCAGTGCGACCCTGAACGCGACGGCACCAACAGCGACGGCACCGTAATGATCAACTTTGCCCAGCGCAAAGTACTGATTGCGGGCATGCGTTACGCCGGCGAAATGAAAAAATCCATGTTCTCGGTGCTCAACTTCCTGTTACCGGAAAAAGATGTGCTGCCAATGCACTGCTCGGCGAACATGGGCAGCAATCGTGATGTCACCCTGTTCTTCGGTTTGTCCGGCACAGGAAAAACAACGCTTTCTGCAGACCCTTCAAGACTACTGATTGGTGATGACGAACACGGCTGGGGCAAAGGTACGGTTTTCAATTTTGAAGGCGGCTGTTACGCAAAATGTATTGACCTGTCACGTGAGAACGAACCCGTTATATTTGATGCGATACGTTTTGGCGCGATTGTTGAAAACGTTGTCATCGATCCAGTTACCTGTGAGCCTGACTACACCGACTCAAGCCTTACAGAAAACACCCGCGCCTGTTATCCGCGATCCAATATTGCGGAGAGCGTGCCTGAAAACAGAGCCGGCGAGCCTAATAACATCATTTTCCTGACATGCGATGTCAGCGGCGTACTGCCGCCGGTATCTCTGTTAAGCAAAGAGGCTGCGGCATACCACTTTCTATCAGGTTACACCGCAGCTGTAGGTTCTACAGAAATTGGCTCCACCGAAGCGTACTCCGCAACTTTTTCCACCTGTTTTGGCGCACCCTTCTTTCCACGACCAGCGGGTGTGTACGCAGACCTGCTAATCAAGCGCATCGAAGAATTTGGTTCACGGGTCTATCTGGTGAATACTGGTTGGACCGGTGGCGGCTACGGTGTTGGATCACGCTTCAAAATACCGGTCACGCGAGCAATCATTGCTGCCATTCAGAACGGCAGCCTTGAAAATACGCCAACAACACACATCGACGGCTTCAACCTGGACATTCCTGTCAGCGTTGACGGCGTAGACAGCAGTCTGCTGAACCCTCGTGAGGCGTGGTCAGATGCAGCGGCATATGATGCAGCTGCCTCCAGTCTGGTAAGTAAATTTCTCGATAATTTCAAAAAATTCGACGTTGATCCTGCCATCGTTGACGCTGGACCGAAGCTTTAGGCCGCTTGCGGTCACACTAATCGGGTGTTGACCCAAGCCAGCGGAGCCCATAACTTAGTCGCCCTTAACCAAACCGGGGCAGGGGATGGCTAACGCTGATACACAAGCGAGCCTGGCACACGGGACAATCACACCCGAATTTTTTGAAGCGCTCATCACCCAGCCGAAGGTTATGGCTGGGTTACTGCGCGGTGTCGAGAAAGAAAGTCTTCGCGTAGCACCGGATGGTTCTTTATCGAAGCGCCCCCACCCTGAAGCTCTGGGCTCACCGCTGACCCACCCGGCAATCACAACCGATTTCTGTGAAGCGCAACTTGAATTAATAACAACAGTCCATGACAGCGCACAGAAGTGCCTGCGTGAACTCACCGATGTCCATCGCTTTGTGTACAGCGAACTTGGTGACGAGTTGTTATGGCCCAGCAGCATGCCCTGCATCGTCGGCGAAGATGACGACATTCCCGTTGGCCAGTACGGTAGTTCTAACATTGGCAGAACCAAAACCATCTATCGCCGCGGCCTGGGATTGCGCTACGGGCGACTGATGCAGACCATTTCTGGCATCCATTACAATTTTTCATTACCCGATGAAATGTGGCTTGCGTTAGGGGTGAACTCACAGGATGAGCGTACAGCCGCATATTTTGGCTTGATCCGTAATTTCCGCCGCTGGTCCTGGCTGTTAATTTATCTGTTTGGCGCATCGCCGGCTGTGTGTCGATCTTTCACACGCAACATGAAGCATCAGTTGCAGCCTTTTGATGAAGGTTCACAACACCTGCCGTTTGCCACCAGTTTGAGAATGGGTCCGCTCGGTTACCAGAGCAGCGCCCAGAGTGCCCTGCATATTTCGTACAACTCTCTGCAGGACTATACCGAGTCCATGGTCGCGGCATTGACGCAGAACTATCCTGAATACGCCAGCAAAGGCATCATAAAAAACGGCGAATACCAGCAACTCAACACTTCAGTCCTGCAGATAGAAAATGAGTTTTACGGCACGATCCGGCCCAAACGTCGAGTCAACAGTGGTGAGCGACCTGTAACCGCCCTGCGTGAGCGCGGTGTTGAATATGTAGAAGTACGCTGCCTCGACTTGAACCCGTTTTTACCCGTCGGCATTGACGACACGCAGATGAATTTCATCGACACTTTTCTATTGTTGTGCCTGTTATCACCGAGCGCACCAGACAGCCCGGCAGAATTTGAGCGGGTAGGCGCTAACCAGCAGGCGGTAGTTGAACAGGGACGCGACCCCAGCCTCAAACTGCAGGCCGCTGATGGCAAGGCCCTCAACCTGGCACAATGGGGCGAACACCTGCTCGACCAATGCGCGCCACTTGCCCACCTGCTGGACCAGAATGTAACAGACAACCGCTATGTACGGGCGCTGAGCCAGCAGCGTCAGAAACTACGCGACCCGGATCTGACCCCTTCTGCAAAGGTGCTTGCCACCATGCGCGAACAGCATATTCCATTTTTCCGGTTCAGCATGAACCAGGGTTTAGCCCAGAAGGCCCACTTTGCCGAACATCCTTTGAGCGCTCAGGAAAAAGCTTTTTTTGAGCTCAGCGTTGCAGATTCGATTGCTGCCCAGGCGCAGATAGAAGCGAGCGACGAACTCGACTATGAAAGCTTTCTGCGCGAATACCTGAAAATCCCCAGCGTTGAATCAAGCCAGGCTTGAACACAAATGAACTTTTTAGCGCACTGCGCACTGGCAGCGGACGCAGCAGAAACATGGTCGTGTACGCCTGAGCAGCGCGAGGGTCTACTCGCCGGCGCTGTTCTGGGAGATTTTGTCAAAGGCTATATTCCCACAGATTGGCCGCTGCCTCTCCAGGCAGGTACTCGTCTCCACCGCAAAGTTGATGCATTGTCGAACCGCAATCCGGCGATACGCACCACGTGTAATCGCTTTCCCGCCCACCTGCGCCGCTACGCGCCTATTTTTGTGGATATGCTGGCAGACCATTGCCTCTCGCACAGCTGGGATGACTACTACGACCATGATTTAGACGCTTTCACCGATGAGTGTTATCACGCCATAGACGTTTATGCGATGCACCTGAGCGGCAACGCGGATCGCTTTTTGGACTATATGAAAGAGGTTGATCTGCTGGCCAACTATCACCAGTGGCCCCATATCACCCGCGGTCTGGCATCTGTGTTACGCCGCCTGGATCGCGCCCATTGGCTGGAGGACGTGGATAGCCACAGCTACGCACTGGTAGCGGACAGCCAGGAGGATTTTGCGCAATACTTCCCGCAACTGCGCAGTGCCTGGCAGAGCTGGAACGCGTTCAGCGTCTAATTTGCATAAAGCAGGCGGGCGCTAACGCTGCACAACAAAATTGGTGAACATGACATCATCAATATGCCCTTCACCTTCTTCCCGCTCCAGAATCTCGCGCATTTCCTGTAGAGCTTCCACTTTGATGGTTTCACGCCCGGATGAGCTGGAAACCGTCGATTCATCCTGTCGAGACAGCAACATCACCAGCGAATTACGTAAAGCAGGCAGGTGATAACGTGCAGCGTACTCAGCTTCCTTGTTTGAGACCCGCACCGTGACGTCAGCTTTGATGTATCGCAATCTACCGCTGTCGGAAACACCAAAATTTGTCACAAAACTGGGTTTGAGCTCAACATAACGCACCACACCACCAATCGCCTCCGGTACAGCTTCCGCTTCTTCCGCTTGCACGGGTATGATTGATGCCGCCAGCACGGCAAAACAGGTTATGGCACAAAAGATCTTCATATCTGCTCGCGATATCAGAGAATTTGTATAAGGATAGTTGACCCTCAGAGATCCACCAGTACCCTATGGCAGCGCTTTAGAAAAGGAAGCGTTGAATAATCATGATGATCAGGAAGGAAAATCATTGAAAGCAGTTCTATGTCACGCATTTGGCCCCGCGGAAAGTCTGTCTCTGGAAGAAGTCGCCAACCCGGAGTGCAAGCCCGGCGGCGTTATTGTTGATGTGCGCTGCAGCGCTTTAAATTTCCCTGACGTCCTGATGGTGCAGGGCAAATACCAATCCCTACCCGATTTTCCTTTTTCACCTGGCGGTGAGTTTGCCGGCGTGATCAGTGCTGTCGGTGAGGGTGTAGAAGGTTGGCAGGTAGGAGACGAAGTGTTTGGCGGCACCGGTCACGGCTGTTTCGCAGAACAGATTTTTGTGCCGGCCACAGCACTGCGCAAAAAGCCCGAGTCTATGACATTTGCACAGGCTTCCGGTATCAGCACGACTTACGGCACCTCTTACTATGCATTAAAGCAACGCGCCAACTTACAGCCTGGCGAAAACCTGCTGGTACTGGGTGCTGCCGGCGGCGTCGGTCTTGCTGCAGTTGAATTGGGTAAAGCCATGGGCGCACGTGTGATCGCAGCGGCAAGCTCAGATGAAAAATTAGAGATTGCAAAACAGGCCGGAGCAGATGAAACCATCAACTACAGCGATGGCGAACTCAAAGACAAAGTAAAAGCCTTAACTGATGGACGCGGCGCAGATGTGATCTATGACCCGGTAGGCGGCCCTCTGTTTGATCAATGCATGCGAAGCATCAACTGGTACGGTCGCATTTTAGTGGTTGGCTTTGTCGGAGGCGACATACCCAGAGTACCCACCAATCTTGTATTGCTGAAAAGCTGCCAGATTGTCGGTGTATTCTACGGCGCTTTTTCGGCACGCATGCCGAAGGAAGCCCAGCAGAACTTTGCCGAGATCATGGACATGTGCGAAAGCGGCAAACTCAAACCGTTGGTCGGCAAAGAATTCCCGATGTCTCAATACGCTGAGGCGCTCAACTGTCTGGAACAACGCCAGGCCTTAGGTAAAGTGGTACTGAATATCTCATGAATTTAGGTTTTTCCCGGGGGCTCACCCAGCAATGGGCAGTGCTCACTACGTTGGCTTGTGGTTTTTTATTGTGCGCAGCTTTGTTCATGGAACACGTCATGGGCCTGGCGCCTTGCCCGCTGTGCATGATGCAGCGCTTATGGATAGCCATTGTTGGCCTGATAATCTACGCAAGCCTGTTACACAATCCACGCCTTGGCATCTATCCGTTAACTGGCATGTTAGCGTGTCTGGTCGGTGGCGGTTTCTCCATTCGTCAGCTGTGGTTGCAGAGCTTGCCCGCTGACCAGGTACCCGCTTGTGGCCCCGACTTGCAATACATGTTAGAAGCTTTTCCACTATCCGACGTGCTGGTCGCCATGACTTCCGGAACCGGTGATTGCGCCACGGTAAGCTGGTCATTGCTGGGCATATCGATTCCCGGTTGGGTACTGGCTGGCTTCGTCGCACTTTTTGCAATGTGTTTCGCTCAGTTGCGAGCCGGTTTCCGCTAGATCTATGACGCGCCAATAAACTGGCGCAATTGCAGATCACTGCTATCTTTCCTAGACCATTGAAGGTCCATCAGGCGAGGGAAAGATATGTCCGCAACAGCCACCACAACCGCCCCGACGAAAGAGCGGGACATCGCACAACAATTAGGACGCAGCCGTTCTGCACTGCTGAGCTACCTGCTGAAGCTCAACAAATGTATCGATGCGATGCACGACGATCTGGTCCAGGCACTGGCTCAAAGATTCAACGAATTACTGGTCGACTATATCTCTTATGGCCATTTTGGCTTTCTGGATGTCTGCACACCCGAAGTACATCATCTCGCCGCGATCGATAAATCCACCCAGCTTGCGCTGCGTTTCAGCGACAGATACACCACGTCAAAGCCCATTTCACTGATAAAAATTAAAGCCGATCTGGAAGCCTTAGCCTTCGCATTGGAGGTACGCTTCGAGATTGAAGATGAGGTTATCACCTCCGTTGCGGCTTGATGTTATGACTCGGCTAACACTCGTCACGTTGGGGCTGTTGGTACTGTCTGCCTGTAGCAACAATGATAAACCCAGCGGTAGCTGGGAATTAGCGACTCAGGGTTTTTACACCGGAGCCATCTCACGAAACGGCCAACTGGCCGTAGTAGGTTCCCTGAATCACGGTGCCAGCATGTGGCGCACCAGCGACAAAGAGCGTCTGTTTAACTGGTCTCACGCCAGTGGCGAGTTTGCTGAACTGGTTGCTGCCGGATTTTCTCCCGACGGTTCAAGGGCTGTAACAACGGACCCACGCACACTTGTGCTGTGGGATACCAGCAGCGGCCAGGCATTGAACTACTGGGCGACGCCTGGTGCGGTCATGGACGTCGCTGTACTGAATGACAACCGCCATGTATTGCTGGGTCTCAAAGATCACAGCGCCCTGTTGTTTGATGCGGTAAGCGGTGCCTACGAAAGCACTTTGCTGCACGAAGGCCTGGTTGGCGCAGTGGACGTCACCACCAGTGGCGACTTAGCCCTCACTGGCAGCGACGACTACACGGCGGTGTTATGGACCCTGAACAATGGCACAGCCCGACATACATTTATTCACGATAACCCTGTACGCGCAGTGGCGCTTTCACAGCAGGGTAGCTATTCCTTCACTGCAGCCCAGGGCGACCTGGTTGCTATCTGGGACAACAACAGCGGCGCCCTCAAACACACCCTGCATAACGGCATCAATCACGGCGTGGTCTCCGCATGTTTTTCCAGGGACGAAAATCTCCTCGCGGTAGGGTATGCCAACCGGCGCATTGTTTTGTACGACGTAGCGTCTGGCCGTGCACTGCAGACCTGGGACCCGGGCACACGCCACGCCATGCGTCCTACAGGAGCAAGCATTCTGGAAATCGCCTTTCGGGAAAACTCGGCAACCCTGCTGGCACTGTCCGGCGACGGCCGCCTGCTGCAGTTGCAGCGCTCCTAAAAAGTAAAACAAGCTCAACCTATGCATTGCAAAGCTGCGCTAAGTGAGTAGTGCAATTGAAATTTTCGCTGGTATAGTTATCCACAGCTGAGTCTGCGGAAATTCCAGGCAGACAGAATAAAAGCAGAGTGGACCAGCCTCCTGATCAACATCAGGAGAGCACAAAAAATAAAAAAAGCGCCGATGGCGGACGCTGAACGGGCAGAACTTTGTATTTGGGGGAAGCAAGCTGTAAGAAACGGCTACTTCTTTATGCGCTTCAAACACCCAGGGGTGTCTACATTGGCGCATGTCCGCAATTGCGGAAAAAGGGGCTGGATTGTAGTGTACGGCGCACGCCAAAAGGTGCACTAGGGTCTGGTTATAAAGGACTGAGGTATTGCAAGAAGCGATATCTTCAAACGGTGGGCGATTATGAATTCACCTGTACGTCGCATTCTGGTTATCAATGGCAAAGGTGGTTGCGGTAAAACCACCATTGCTACCAATCTGGCTGTTGCCTACGCCTGTCAGGGCAAAAACGTTGCGTTACTCGACAACGATCCTCAAGCGAGCAGCAGTCACTGGGCCGAATTACGTGATCCCGAGTTACCGCCGGTACAATTGGTTGCCAAGCACGAACGCGCGGGCATGTACGAAACCCAGGCTTTCCATCATCGTCTGCCTGAAGCCACTCAGTACGTGATTGTTGACGGCCACAGCAACGCGCGCGGGCGCGACCTGGAAAGCCTGTTGAGGCAATCCGATTTGATTCTGGTGCCGATGTTACCGTCTTCTATCGATATTCGTGCCGGCGGCAGTTTCATCACCGAACTGTTAACCCATCGCTTATACCGGGCTGCACCTCGCCCCGTGGGGGTTATTGCCAACCGTATCCAGCCAAATACAGAGACACATGACAAACTCATGCACTTTCTGGGCTGTCTGGACATTCCGGTTGTTGCGCAATTCCGAGATTCGCCCGTCTACACCGATGCTGCAGAGGCAGGCCGGGGAGTGGTCGACATGCGAGATGTTCGGGCCGCACGAAAAGAAGCTATGGCATGGAAACAGCTTGTGCAGTGGATCGACGAGCAGGCTCTGGTACAACCGGGTTCCGCGGCAAGCATTCGTGCCAAGCTGCAACCCCGTGCCGCTGAGCGAAAAACTGATAACCAATCTATAAGCCAGGCATAATACCCGTTTAGGCAATACGCGCCCGCATATCGCAGGCGCGCTCAATCACTGTACGTTAGTAGCATGTTACGGGCAGATAATCTCCAATTCAGACGCGGCCAGGAGGTGCTTTTCGAGCACCTGAACTTCATTGTGCATCCGGGCCAACGGGTTGCTATTGCAGGCCGCAACGGCGTTGGCAAATCGACCTTGTTTCAACTGATCCTCGGCGAACTGGAAATTGATGATGGGGAACTGGAAGTACCCACACAGTGGGTTGTCGGCCACATGGAGCAGGAAGCCGAGGTCACCGATCGACCCGCTCTGGAATATGTCGTTGACGGTCATCAGCAACTACGCAAAGTTGAAGAAGCGCTTGCACACACTCAGGAGCCCAACAAACTGGCTCAGCTGCACGCCGACTTTCAAGACCTTGGTGGTTATGAAGCCCACGCGAAGGCCGGGGAGATCATGTCTGGCCTTGGTTTCAGCAGCGAAGACAGCAACAAACCTTATCGTGAATTCTCCGGTGGTTGGCGGATCCGCCTGAATCTGGCCAAAGCACTGATGACACCTTGCGACCTGCTGTTGTTAGATGAGCCCACCAACCACCTCGACCTTGAAGCCATCATGTGGCTCGAAAACTGGTTGATGCGCTTCGAAGGCACTATTCTTCTGATCGCTCACGATCGCGCCTTTCTGGACGCATGCGCCAGCCACACCCTGTATCTGACCAACCGTTCCGGCCAGCTTTATACCGGCAACTATTCATCTTGTGAAAACCAGCGCGCCGAACGTATGGCCCAGGATCTCGCGGTGCAGGTAAAAGTTGAAGCACAGGCTGCGCATATCCAGAAATTTGTTGACCGCTTTCGCGCGAAAGCGAGCAAGGCCAAACAGGTCCAGAGCCGTATAAAAGCACTGGAGCGTCTGCAGACCAGCGCTGTTGTGCAACTCGACTCACCTTACACCGTCGCCTTCAAAAACCCCGACAAAGTGTCTAACCCGCTTTTCTCTCTGCGCGATGTCTGCCTGGGTTACGGTGAAACACGGGTTTTAGAAGACCTTGGTCAATCTATTCTGCCTGGCGCGCGCATTGGCGTGCTGGGGCCCAACGGTGCCGGTAAGTCAACGTTACTCAAAGCGCTTGTTGGTGACTTAAAGCCCATCGCCGGCGAACTTACCCGCGGGCAGAATTGCGACATCGGCTACTTCGCACAGCACCAGCTTGAAACCCTGGACGAAACAGCAAAAGCCCTGCCGATGTTACAGGACGTGCGTCCACATTGGCGTGAACAGCAGTGCCGGGATTATCTCGGACGCTGGGGCTTTGACGCAAGCATGATTTCTCGCCCCATACACACTCTGTCAGGTGGCGAGAAAGCGAGGCTGGTGCTGGCTGTTATCGCTCTGGATGAACCTGCAATACTTATTCTTGATGAGCCGACCAACCATCTGGATCTGGACATGCGCGACGCGCTGGCCCTGGCCCTGCAGGACTACGCAGGCGCTGTGGTCATTGTTTCACACGACAGAACGATGCTTGATCAAACCGTTGATGACTTCTGGGTGATAGACAACCATACCCTGAATGTTTATCACGGAGACCTTAAGGACTATACCACTGCGCGCAAGAATGAAGTAACCAACGGCAAAAGCTCAAACACAGATTCCCGCAAAGGTGCCCGGCAGGACAGGGCAAAACAGCGCGCGTCTTTAAAACAGCTGCGCGACGAAGTACGCAAACTGGAAAAGCAGATGCAGCGGGAGCAGACCTCATTAACAGCAATCGAAACAAAGCTGGCCGACCCGGAAGCATACGAGAGCCTGCCAGCCAGCGAGTTAGACGAATTGTTAGCTGAGGCCGGCAGAATCCGTATATCGCTGGCGAAAACCGAAGAGCAATGGCTCGAATCCAGCACCAGACTTGATCAGGTTTCGGCTTAAGTCTTACGCAACGTTATTTCTTGACTGAGTGAGCGTTACCGCGGACCGGATGGTGCATGTTCAGGCAGCCTGGGCAGATTCCCAATCATGCCATCGGGTCGAGCTGCTTTTAACATGCGCTGATAAGCGGATCGCGCTTCCGCTTTCTTTTTCCAGGCTGCGACGTTAGGGAACTGTGCTTCATCAACGATATTCAGTCCCGTTGCCACGTTCAAAGGAAACATCATCATGATGTCAGCAGCAGAGAACTGTTCACCACCAAACCAGGGGTGTTTAGCCAGGTGGTTTTCAGCGTATTGAACGGTTGCTTCGGAATCGACCATGCGCGAACGTTCCGTAGGTGGGTTACGCAACCAGGTCCGATAGTCGGAGAACAACCGGGCAGCCAGACTACCTTCGGCAAAATGCATCCACATCATGTGATTGGCATAGTCTGCGGAGAACAGTTCGGGTGTTAACTTATCTGGCGCATATCGATTCAGAATAACTTCAATAATCGCACCAGACTCGACCAGAATCTGATCACCGATGAGCACTGTTGGCGCCATCGGCACATCGGGATTAACCGCACGGATGTTTGCCATGGAAGCGGAGAGATCACCTCTCTCGAAAACCAGCTCATAAGGCATGCCTAGCTCTTCCATCAGCCAGACGATCCGTTCCGAACGTCGCCCTTCAAGGTGGTAGATGGTGATATCTGGGGCAGCCCGGGTGACATTGTCGGACGTTTGCGCAGCCTCGGTATTTAGCGCGGACCCTAAGGCAACCAACAAGGCAACTACAACAAAAAAATGACTCAAGAACGCTCTCCTGCGCTTGGCTAGCACATGAGTGTACCTCTTTAGCCAGAATTTAATGGCAGAATTCTGTTTCCGGCCTGCTGGAGAAAAGCTAGTCGTCCGTCACTTCAATCTTAACAACCACTTCTTTACCGTTTTCATCCGGTGCATTGATGCGGATTACGCGCGTCTGGGTTGTGTTCGCCGATGCCAGCAGCTCATCCGCGCTGACGTCGAGTGTGCGGTTTTTACCGCGGCGTTTCACTTCAATTTCAGCTGTATCTTCGACTTCGCCGAGAAGCTTGTAGGCCATATCCAGATCGGTAACGTCAACATTATTCACTGCAAGCAGGATATCGCCCGCTTTCAGTGCTGAACCAGGCGCAGGTTCTACCACCAGCACACCCGCATCAACATCAAAATAGCTCGCCAGATCACCATCCACAGACATCAACTGTCTGGAAATGATGGTCTTGGACACCATTTTGTGTCCCGCACCATCGGGCATCAGCACCAGCGAATCAAGATCAACGGGCAACACATCGCCCAGCTTTGCCATTTTTTCCTGCACCATGGTCATCATGTGAGCGGAGTGCGCCTGCGTCGTCACGGTTGCAGTCTGACGCTCTCCGTTGCGGTCAAAGACTACTTCCACCTCATCCCCAGGAGACACCTGTTTCATATAATTCGAGAGCGCACGCATCGGACTCTTAGCTTCACTGATAGACAGGTCATCCATTTTTACAATGAGGTCACCCGCAGCGAGGCCCGCCTGATCCGCACCACCGCCAGGGGTCACACCAAACAGCTCAACGCCGCCGTCAGCAGCGCCATCACCCAGCAGAATCCCTAACATCGCCCGGTCTTTGCCTTCCCCAGCAGAATACCGCTGACGATATAACTCAGCCAGCATCCGAGCTGACTCATCCAGATTACGTTGGACTTCGGCTATTTCTTTGTCTAACTCTTCATCACCGGCCAAAGCTACCGGACTGAAAAGCAACATCATCAGGAAAGCCATACATACTCGAAACATTACATACTCCTGCCGTTATCGAACAATCGCGCCGCATCACCGCTACGGATTGCTACCAAACTTTCTAACAATTCAACGCGTTTCATCCACAGGCCCTGGCGCTGCGCACTGTCCATGTCTGCCGCGTCATACAAACGCGCAATCTGCCCGTCAACATCTGCAAGGCGAAACAACAAAGTTTCCTCCAGCGCAGTCGGCGCCGGCATACCCTGGTAGGTGGCATGCGGTCCATCCGCCGCTTGCGCCAGTGGGTTAACGCCATACAAACGTTGCTCTAAATCTCGCGACTGGCGCATTAACGCTGCCAACTGAGCACCGCTGTTATCCATCGAATCTAAACTGGTGTACTGCACCGGACCTGTGTTGTTTCCGATATCCGAAACCGGCCCGCCAAACAGCATAAACATGCCAACCACTGAAGCAAAAAACACCGAGGCAGCGGTAGCCATAGGATAACGCAGCCATATACTGCGCTTTACAGGCGCAGGCATAGCCTGCAGCCAGATCTCGTCATCAACGGGTACGTCCGGCAGAGACTGCAGCGCAATGCCAAGCCCCCGAATCTGCTCGAGTTGCTCGATGACTTCCGGATCGTCTACCTGCAGATTTGCGCTGCGCGGTTGACCATCACGAAGTGCAAGGAGATCCGATATTTCCCAAGGTCGTTTTTGCATGTTGACCATCTATTTCCTGTTTTACCGCAGTGTCTTCTAACTGCGCCTGTTCACTGTTGAGTTGTTTCTGCCAGTTCAGCAGCTTTTCGTAAGCTCGCGCTAACTGGGATTTCGAAAAACTCGCCGTCTTACCCATCAACTCAGCTATTTCTTTATGGGTGTAGCCTTCGACATCGTGCAGCCACACCACCGTGCGCGCCTCATCTGACAAAGCACCCAGCGCGTGTTCGAGGGTGGGCAGTTGAACAGCCCACTCCATCGAGTTATCCGGCTCTCTGGACGCAAAAATTTCTTCTGCGTCGGCATCGCTACGGCGGGCATGCCAGGGGGAACGCAGACGCATCAGGCAGTGGTTAACCGCCACTCTGCGTACCCAGGGCCGAATCGCGTCGACATCTTTAATCTGTCCGGCTTTTTCGACCAGATCGATGAAAGTATCCTGCACAACTTCTTCAGCCAGGCCCCGATCCTGCAGGATTCGACTGGCAAGATTCATCACCGCACGGGCGAGCAGGCGATAGGCATCCGCCAGCGCGTTACGATCACCACGCAACACCCCTTTCGCTACCCCCGGCGGTATTTGAATGTCTGAAAATCCCGACATACTCAGTAGATGCCTGAAAAGTCCATAGGGTCGCAGTTTTCGTCACAAAAGTGCAAAAAAACCCAGTACAGTCTCACCTGAACCAAAAGGTGACCAGGTTAGGACCGAAAATACAGACCATGAGTTATTCAACCGCAGGTAAAGCCGCGCTGATTGAGCAGTTAAGCTCAGTGTTTGTCGCCCGTGGCTATGATGGCGCAACGCTGAACCACCTGGCTGAGGCAACCGGCCTGAGCAAAGCCTCTCTTTATCATCACTTTCCAGGCGGCAAGCCCGAAATGTCCGCAGTACTGGTCCGCCACGCCATAGCGGACCTGCAACGACAGGCGTTCAGTCAATTACACGGCTCTAACGCGCCGGCCGAGCGGCTGGAAGATTTCATCAAAGGCTTTTCAAGCTACACTCGAAACGGCAGCACCGACTGTCTGTTAGCCGTATTCAGCCACCACCGCACAGCATCCGCAGATGATGAACAGCAGATCCAGAACATCGCGACGCAGTTTGCCGACTGGCACAATGCGCTGACTGCGGTTTTTGAAGAAGCGGGCTGCAAGCCCAAGCGCGCAGCGCAGGACGCACGGCAATTGTTATCTACCTTATACGGGGCGCTGTTAACCGCTAAGATGTTCGATGATCAGACGCTGTTCCGGCAAGCTGTAAAACGCTGCCGCAAAGACATTGTTAACCGCTTTACTTAACACCCACTGGTATTTTTAAGAGGTCGCCATGCGCCAATTTCCTTCCGCCCGGCTGCGCCGCAATCGCACAGATGACTTTATCCGTCGCCTGGTGCGTGAAAACGAACTGACCTGCAATGATCTGATCTATCCAATGTTCATTATCGAAGGCACCCAGCAGCGCACAGATGTCGCGTCCATGCCGGGAATCGAGCGTTTGAGTGTGGATCTGATTGCGGCAGAAGCGGAAAAAGTCGCCGAACTTGGCATTCCAGCCATCGCTCTGTTCCCGAACGTGGACCCAAGCCGTCGCTCACTTGACGGCGCAGAAGCTTACAATCCTGAAGGCCTGGTACCCAGCGCCGTGAGAGCGATTAAAGCCGCGGTACCTGAACTGGGTGTGATCACCGATGCCGCGCTGGATCCTTATACCACCCATGGCCAGGACGGTATTGTTGATGCCGATAACTACGTTGCCAACGACATCACCGTTGCTGCATTGTGCAAACAAGCCATGGTGTGCAGTGAAGCAGGCGCCGACATTATCGCCCCGTCAGACATGATGGACGGCCGCGTCGGCGCTATCCGCAGCGCGCTGGATAACATTGAGCACATCAACACCAAAATCATGGCTTACTCCGCGAAATATGCTTCCGCATATTACGGCCCGTTTCGCGACGCCGTGGGTTCAAGCAGCAATCTGGGCAGCGGTTCCAAACAAACCTATCAGATGGATCCTGCCAATGGTGATGAGGCGCTGCAGGAAATCGCGCTGGATATTGAAGAAGGCGCCGACATGGTGATGGTTAAACCAGGTATGCCTTACCTTGATGTTGTTCGCCGGGTGAAAGACACTTTCGCCGTGCCAACCTTTGCTTATCAGGTGAGCGGTGAATACGCGATGCATATGGCAGCAATCAATAATGGCTGGCTGACGCCTGCCGTTATTACGGAGTCTCTGGTCTGTTTTAAACGGGCAGGTGCTGATGGGGTATTAACCTATTTCGCGAAACAGGTCGCCCAGGCACTGAAGGACTAGCGCGCTAACCCGCTGGCGCGTCGGCAAACACCAGTTCCAGATTAACCACTGCCTGCTGTTGGCTCTCGACTTCCAACTCACGCATCGACAGTGGATGGTTGGATAGCCAGCTCTGTGCAAAAATCAATTCGACCCGGTTGTCCGCTGCTCTGAAGCGCAGCTGGGGAGAATCCGCGTCGTTGTGACTGCGTTCCAGAATCACCGCAATACGCAACAGTGCAACCAGGCGCAACAGAATACGCGCTTCGTCGGTGTCAAAAATGCGGAATGCTAAGCCCGGCATACTGCGTCGGTGACCACGGATTAATAAAGCCAGCACACTTTGCTGGTGTTCGCTGAAGCCCGGCAATTCTGTGTGTTTAACCACATAAGCCCCGTGCCGGTGATAATGTCGCGCGGCGATGTGTACACCTATCTCATGCAGGTTAGCCGCCCAACGCAACAGGTCACGATACTCTTCACCACCCCCGCACCAGTCTGCGCACTGGTCGTAGATACTCAATGCTGTTGTTGTCACCCGGCGCGCCTGCTCTGCATCTATGGCAAAACGTTTACGCAATTGCTCTACGGTATCTTCGCGCACGTCGCGCTGTGTATCGATCACCAGTTGCTCACAAATAATGCCTTGTAACAAAGATACATCAACATAGGTCAGTTGTTCGATTTCCAGCACCTCAAAACACGCGCTCAGGATCGCCGCACCGGCAGGAAAAATATCTGCGCGATCCGGTGGCAGACCCGGCAAGCCCGCTTCCAGTACCCAGCGATCTTCGACAATAGCGCGCTCCAGGCGCTGCATCGCTTCAAGGGTAATACAACCTCGCGACCAGCCGTTTGCCTCGGATACGGTTTGAATAGACTCGACCGTGCCACTGGTGCCAAACACACCGGCGCTCGCGGCGCGCAACTGAGATGCGGATATTGGGCTGTCCGCCAACTGTTGAAGCAATGCGTTTTTTGCAGCGCGCTTTGCTGCAGCAAAACCTTGCGCCTGATCAACTTCACTGAAATGACGATCTTTGAACGCAACACAACCTATATCGACAGAAGCCGCCGCTTCCACCGCTGGACCAAAACCAAAGCACAACTCGGTGCTGCCACCACCAATGTCGAGCACCAGCTGGGGCGCATTCGAAGTGCTGGCATGGTGGGTGACCGCAGCATAGATCAGGCGAGCTTCGTAATCACCGCTGATCACCTGCACGGGTACGCGCAAAATTTCCTGCGCTGCCTGCAGGAAGCTGTGCGTGTTCTGCGCCTGCCGCAGCGCGTAGGTACCTTTAACCACAAGGCGCTCTGCGGGTATCGCAGCGAGTCTCTGCGCAAATCTACGCAGGCAGGCAAGCCCCCGCTGCTGAGCATCTTCAGCCAGACAGTTATCTTTAAACCCACCGAGCAACTGGACCTTTTCCTTGAGCCGCTCATGCACAATAAAACTGGCGCCGTGGGGCTGCACGATCAACAAATGGAAACTGTTTGAGCCAAGATCCAACGCAGCCCAGGCGTGCCTTACGTCACGGTTCAAATGGTTTATGCCTAACCTGAGAATGTGTAGTACATGATAACGCAGCAAGGTGGTAAACTCCGCGCCTGAATATTCTTGGAGACATTCACATGAGCAGCATCGTACATACAAGCGACGACGCCTTTGATACAGACGTCATCAACTCCGACAAGCCCGTTCTGGTTGACTACTGGGCAGAATGGTGTGGCCCTTGCAAGATGATTGCCCCGATCCTGGACGAAATTGCAGACGAATATGGCGATCGCATAAAGGTATGCAAAATTGATATAGACGCTAATCAAGGCACGCCACCAAAGTACGGCATCCGTGGTATCCCCACGCTGATGTTGTTCAAGAACGGTGAAGTGGAAGCCACTAAAGTTGGCGCACTGTCAAAGTCACAATTGCAGGCGTTCTTAGACAGCAATATCTAGGCCGCGGATTGCGCACGGTCCGACAGTTATACGGCCCGCAATGACAGCGTAAGGCAAAGCATACCGTTTAAACGGTATGCTCTGGCCATGCAGACACCTTCAGGCAATCGCTTCCTCTCTAACACCTGTCTTGCCCTGTGCGCCATCTTTATAAGCCTGCCCGCATACAGCCAGAACACCAACCTCAGATTTCACTGGGAAGACTCGTTCAGTCCCACAGAGCAGCAGCGCCTGCAGAACTGGATAATCCGCACCGACACGGCTTTAACAGAACTCGTTGGTGAACTTCCTTTCACTCGGCACATATTCTTTCATCGCCGCGATGGATCACGTGAACCGGTGCCATGGGCGCATACTCAACGTGGTGAAACCCAGGGTGTACATTTCTACGTTGACCTGAGCTTTTCACAACAGGACTTTGATCAGGACTGGACCGCACCCCACGAACTCAGCCATCTTGTGATCCCTTACCTGGGCAGAAAGAACGCCTGGTTCGCTGAAGGCTTCGCCAGTTATATGCAGTATCAGGTCATGATGCAGATGGGTGTGCTCACAAGCGCAGATGCACAGCAACGCTATCAGAAGCGTATTGGCCGGGCACAGGATCGATTTGCACTTGACGATCTCCCGTTTGCCGAGGCAGCACCAAAACTGCGCGCCATGGGCCAATATCCCACCATGTACTGGGGTGGTGCTGTCTACTTCAAACAAGTTGCCCAGCAATTGAATATTCAAGGCAGGAATTCACTCATGGACACGCTGACAAGCTACGTCAGTTGCTGTCGAAATGAAGACGCTTCACTTAAGACCCTGATCACACAGTTGGACCAGCTCGCAAGCGGTAAGGTTTTCCGTCATTGTATGGACGAATTCGAACGGCAGCCCGGGTTTCCCGACATACCCTGGGCGCCAGGGGAACCTGATTGATACTGGAAATTCTTGAAGCCACATTGAAACTCGGTCTACCGGTTGGGGGCCTCAGCTGGTTTGTACTCAGCAAACTCTACGCCAGGGGTGAGCTCGATCGCAGCCATGACAGCAAAACCGTGGCAAAAAACATCAAGAAGATACACAAAGACCGGAAGCAGAATAGAGCGCTCCCTGTAGACCTGGTACAAACAAAGTGGATGCAGTTTGGCGGGGGGTTTTATGGCTGTGCCGCCCTTTGGACTTTCCTGGTTATAGAATTGAATGAGTTGATCGATTTATTTTCGAACTTTCCGGGTTTCAGCACGCTGTTTGAAAACGGTGTGATGAGCCTTGTCATTTCTTTACTACTGAATCAACTTAGCAATTTCATCGCCGCGATGATCTGGTTCAGTTACTGGACCGATGGCGGCGTCGCAATTGCTATCTGGATGGTGACAGCATATCTGGGTTATCTGTCAGGCATGACAGTTGCCAGACGGGCATGGCCTTCGGGTCTGTAGCGCTTTCGCCTAGTTGAGGCTTCTCTTTATCCAGTCTGCTGCCACAGCAAAAGTTTCGCGCATATTGTTGTGGCCAACGCCTGAAAAGAGCACATACTCATACTGATGTCCGGCTTGTTGCAGCTCTTCAAGTCTGCGTATAGACAGATCCGTTGGGACGCTGCCATCTTTAGCGCCAAATATCCAAAGCCCAGGAATATCTAGTTTTGCCAAACTGACAGCGGGGTCAGTGTCGTCGCCGAGAAAGTCAGGCCAAATATAAGGCGTGCGTCTTGCTCGGAGCGCCTCTGCATAACTGGGGGCCTTTGTGTCATCCAGATCAGATGTATAGCTGCTGAAAACATCCTCCTCGCTCACCTTACAAACCGGAGCGCTCCACAGAACAATAAAATCTACAACTTCGCTTTTCACGGCCGCTAGCGGCACAATCCAGCCCGCCTGGCTGATGCCGGAAAGGCCAACGGGGATATCTTCTAAAGCGGTATGAGCGGCAAGCGCATTCAGGGCGGCATGGCTATCATCAGCAAGCAAGGTTAGGTTCTTTTCACTGACTGGCTGTGCAGCCTCATAGTTTCCACCAGACAATCCAGCGCCGCGTTTATCGTACACCAGTGCAGCAATTCCGAACTCGGCGAACTTCTCAGCCAACCGTATGTTGCGCGTTTGTTTTCCTGAGCCATGGACAAAAACAACACCTGCACGAAGTTTTTGATCAAGCGGAAATACGATAGAGCCGGATAGAAGGGTCCCTCTACTAACAAAACTGATTTCTTCGATTTGCAGGCTTGTGCCACGCGCGGTTGTTGCCAACACCATAAGACAAGTAGTAACAAGCAATCGCTTACACATCAAAAGGGTCTATTCCTGATACGCTGTTTCATGGCACTGTCCGTCATCACCAATTGTATCCCAGCGAGCCTTGGAACCCACCCATATATGATGCGCAACAGCGAGCGCATCACCACCTGCCGTTATTAATCCGGCAGGAATATACATTCGCGTTTCATCATTGATACCGGGTACCGGCGACCCGCAAATCTTGCAGAAACAGGCTTGCCAGTCAGCTGCGGGCTTTTTCCACGTATTAACCTGATATTCACCGCGGACCCAGGAGAAGAGTTCTCTCTCAACGACAACTACTGCTATGCCGTTGCTACCCGTTGCGCGCCGACAGATTGAGCAATGACAGATGAAGACATCCTTGAGCTCAGCATCAACCTCAAACGCAATGGCACCACAATTGCATTCACCTTCAACCATGCTTCAGTCACTCACTTCAACAGGCGGCCCGCCAAACTGAGTAACATCAGCGGGCATCACTTCCCAAACAGCCTTCGAATCAACGTGAATATGATAGCCAATTTCAATTTGAGGATCGCCATTTATACACCCCAACGTAACGCCGTGTACCTGGCCATTAAAGGTGCCACACAGCGTCGAGCCGCAGTGTTTGCAAAACTGCAAACCAAAACCAGCATTACTGACGTAAGATGTGAGTTGCTCAGCACCCCGGACCCATCGGAACTCAGCCGCTTCTACTAACGCATAAGCAGAAGCCTGCGAGCTGAATGCTTTACGACATCGTGAACAATGGCACGAACGTGCATCACGCAGGCTGCCAGATATCTCATAAGCCACCTGGCCACAAAAACATTCACCAGAAATCGCCATTTCCTCTCCTGAAAATACTGTGAACCGATCACATTTCTAGGGTAATTAAACCCTTGACCCGTGCCTCGAAAGCACTACACTAACGCTGTTCGCTTATTAAAGCCCGCGAGACAAGCGGTCCCCAAGCGACACATCCCCCTTCTTTATCCAATCGTTATCAGACCTGTCTGTCATTTTTTTAAAAAAAGAAACGATTAAAAAGACGGTCAAAGACACGACTGACAATAGATAAAGAACTTAACTAACTCGCAAAATCGAGTAGAGCACTACACATGGCAATGAACTTATCCGATCTTAAAAGCAAGCCTGTTGGCGAACTTGTTGAAATGGCCCGGGAAATGGGTCTCGACAACGTTGGCCGCTCACGCAAACAGGAAGTCATCGCGGCAATCGTCCGCAAACAATCCAAAAACGGCGAAGATATTTACGGTGAAGGCACGCTGGAAATTCTACAGGATGGTTTTGGCTTTTTACGCTCTCCGGAAGGTTCTTATCTGGCAGGTCCGGACGATATTTATGTTTCTCCCAGTCAGGTGCGCCGTTTTAACCTGCGTACGGGTGACAGCATCGCAGGCAAAATTCGACCACCAAAAGACGGTGAGCGATATTTTGCATTGTTGAAAGTTGATGAAATCAACTTCAGCGAACCGAACACTAAAAAACATAAAATCCTCTTTGAAAACCTGACACCCCTGTTCCCCGATGATCGCCTAACCTTAGAGCGTGGCAACGGCAGTACCGAAGACCTGACCGCACGGATCATCGACCTCGTAGCGCCTATCGGTAAAGGTCAACGTGCACTGATCGTATCGCCGCCAAAAGCAGGTAAAACGCTGGTACTACAGAATATTGCCCAATCAATTACTAACAACAATCCTGAAACTGTATTGATTGTTCTATTGATCGATGAGCGCCCGGAAGAAGTCACCGAAATGCAGCGTTCTGTGCGCGGCGAAGTTGTGGCTTCAACTTTCGACGAACCACCATCGCGTCACGTACAAGTGGCAGAGATGGTCATCGAAAAAGCCAAACGACTGGTCGAACATCAGAAAGACGTGGTCATTCTCCTGGATTCCATTACCCGCCTTGCGCGCGCCTATAACACCATTGTGCCCAGTTCGGGCAAAGTCCTGACCGGTGGTGTCGATGCCCACGCCCTGGAACGCCCGAAAAGATTCTTCGGCGCTGCACGTAACATCGAAGAAGGGGGCAGCCTGACGATTGTCGCCACTGCACTGGTTGATACCGGCTCGAAGATGGATGAAGTGATCTACGAAGAGTTCAAAGGTACCGGTAACATGGAACTGCACCTGGAACGCAAAATTGCAGAGAAGCGCGTTTATCCGGCCATCAATATCCGACGCTCTGCAACCCGACGCGAAGAATTGCTGATGGGTGAAGAAGAATTACAACGTGTCTGGATTTTACGCAAACTCCTGCATGACATGGATGATGTCGCCGCCATTGAGTTCCTCATGGATAAGCTCAAAGAAACCAAGACCAACGAAGAATTTTTCAACTCCATGCGGCGTTAAAAGACCTGCGAGAAAGGCATTGCAAAACGCTTCCATTGCCGCTGATATCATTGGCATCAGCGGCAATCCAGTGCGCCGAATCCGGTTGCACATAGACCAACCATACAGTTTCACGTCAGGACAATACCTGAATATAGTTGCGCCCGATGGTCAGTTAATACCCATGTCTATCGCATCAGCACCAGGACGTCTGCCTGAGCTGGAATTACATTACCGACCCGTAACAGGTGCCAGCGAAGCCGAAACTTTAAACATTCTGCTGGAAGGCCAACAGCTGCACATTACACCCGCCCAGGGCGAAGTAGGCAGTGGCGAACCCCTTGAGGATTTGTTCATCATTGCTGGTGGTAGTGGCGCCGCGCAAGCGTTCAGCTGCGCTGAGCACCGTGCGGCTATAAATGCCGAGGGCGCCACAGTTATATTGTGGTGTGCAGACGAGCCCCAGGACATCTACGATCAAGAATTTTTAAGCGCTATGCAGAACGTAGAACTGCACATATGCATAGATAGCCGGCGCACACCTGAAAACGAAGGTATGGTCTGGTTGACCCGGCACGCACACAGATATATCAATGCCTATGTGCTGATTGCAGGCAGTCCGGGGTTTGTTTACACCGTAACCGACCTGTTAGAAGCAACCGGCTTCAGCCCCCAGCAGCTTCACGCGGACGCTTACGCGTACGCCCCTCGATCATAGGCAGGTTGTTGGCTGGCGTCCTAAGAGACGTTTGTTTTTCGCAACATAGGCTCGGCTGGCTGAGGCAGGTCTGACAGATTACTCAGCGACAGCAACAGATATTCTGTACCACGACGCTCATCTCCCATGGCCACACACAAACGCCCTAACTCGCCGTACACAGCATCGCCGGGCGCCAGGCGCAAACTGTGTTCAAAGTATTCTCTGGCCTGTTCAAATTTTTCGTTCTGCAAACACAGCCGACCGACCGTCAAAGCCACTTCGGCATCATCAGGCCGCTGCTTCGCCCAACCTTGTGCCACGGCCAACTGCCGTGCTGGATCACTGCTGTGCAATTCGCCATATATCTGCGCGAGCTCAGCATCCCATTGCTGACCCAGTGCCTGTCGGATGACCTGCTCTGCTTCATCCGGCTTATTGTCTTTCATCAGTTGGCGAACCCATTTGCACATTAGAGGCGTCTCAGTGCGAAGGTATTTAGGCAGCTTCTTCCATAATCCGGCGCTGCTGTCAGCCGCTAACAACTTAGCTTGCCATGCCGCCTGCTCCATACGATGCAGTTCAGACTCGGGCAAAGCTTTGTTCTTTTTCAAATCAGGCATCAACTGGGTCAGCGCCTGCCAATCCGGCAGAGCTTCATAACAGCGTGCCAACATCGCCAGAACCGCACCGTGTTTGGGTGCCCGTTTACGCAACAGCAACAGGGCCGCCAGCGCCTGCTCGTAACGCCCTTCATGAATATTGAATTCAGCCTGGGTCAATGAAACCGCAAATTTAGCGCCTGGCGTTGTTTCGTGCGCACGTTTGAGAAACTCATCCCGTTCGTTCAACTCACCCAATTCGTGCGCAGCACGCGCGGCATTCAGATAGTTGATCAACGGTGTCTCAACGTCATCTGCAGCACCTGCTAACAGCTTCTTTGCGTCAGCCCAGCGCCCTTCGGCCATTACCAGCAGGCCTCTTACAGTTTGTGATCGAGCGGCGCGGACTTTACGACCTGAACGCCAGCGCAACACTTTTGACTGACCCTGCGTCAGTTTGAAAATAACCACGCTGATCAGACGTACGGCGATATAAAGGCCAATGAACAGCAACACCGCGACCCATAAACTGGTTTCCAGCGCGGTGTCCGCATAGGCAATTAACACGTACCCCGGGTCCCGGACCAGCAGCGTGCCTACCAGCCCACCCAGCACAATGGCGGCAAGCACAGCAAAGACAAACAATTTCATGAACCGCTCCGGCGGATAGAGAGCAGTTCATTCAGAGAACCGGAAATATCCGGTAACGGCCGCGCCAGCTCAACTATCAGCAACTCATCAACCTGGCTGAGCAAAACGGTGGTGCGTTCATCGGTTGTATCTGCGTGATCAACCAACCAGCTGCGCACGTTTAACAAGCTCTGCTCGAAAACATCCTGATGACGTTTCAGCGTAGCCAGTTGCGCCTGCTCCAGAGCCAAACGCAAGTTCAACTCCAGATAACGTTCTTCTTCAGGGGCAAGCAGAGGTTTCAGCGCCTCTTCGCCGGAAATAGGTCGGATACGTACAAACTGTTTAAGCTCATTCGCCAGTGTCTGCCAGATAGACTCTTCCACTGCTGCCTGGCGGCGCGCATCAACATAGGCAGGTTCGGGCAGAGGCAGAGCATCGACTTGCGACTTGATCGCCTCCAGGCGCAGATAGATGCCTTGTAAATCGTCACGTGGCACCTGCCGCAAAGCAATGATCTCGTCTGCCAGACGGGCGCGCACCTGATACAACGCAAAGTCATCCAGTTCCGCCATGATCTGATCCGCGGCCTGCAACAAACTCAACGCACCATTGGAATCCTGCTCCATCAGCACCCGGTGGTTGGCTACCCGCAACAGATACTCAGCTTCCGCGAGTTTCCACTCGCGTTGCGAAGGCGGTGCTGCATTCAGAGCTTCATTTAGAGATTCGAGCACCGCATCTTCGTTGCTGGCGAGTCGCTCGGCCTGCTCCCCGCGAACAGTTTCAATGGCGCTTTCGGTGGATGCCTGCAGCGTCGCAATGCGCTGAGACAACTGACTCTCCAGCCCTGAATAGCGGCTGTCCAACTTGTTGTCGAGCTGTTCTATTTGCGCCAGTGGTTTGAGATAAACCAACTCGTAATACAGATAACCCACGCCGCCAGCTGCCGCCAATGCAAGCAACAATGCCAGGAAAGCAAGGAATCGGCCTTTTGCCTTGGCAGGTGGAGGCGGCGGTGTATCCGCCTCAGGCGCGCCAGCCGGTTCCGGTTCCGGTTCAGCCTCTGTTGCTGACGCTGCATCTTCTTCGGCAGCCGAGGTCGCCGATGATTCGGGCGCACTGCCGGCCTCGGCCTGGGAATCCTGTAACTGGTCCTGTGTATCCTGCATTTCTGCATCTGCAGCGTCCAGGTGGTCATTATCAGCAGGAGATGTCTCGGGATCATCAGCCGGTGGTTTTTGCTCATTCATACTTTCTGTTGCTTTCCGTCTTTGAAGTTTTGCCGAGCAACCCCGACAAGACCTATTGTAAACGCTTTGCAGCCTTTAGCGGCTGCAAAATATCCAACGTTGCCTCGGGTGACGCATTCTGCGACACCCTCACCTGCTTGAAACCCAACGCCCGGGCACTCGCCGCAAGGCGCGCTGACGGCACAATCAGAAACACCTGTTTTGAACCAGGCCACTGCTGGGCAAGCACTTCAAGGCTCGCCTCGGAGGAAACTACGACCGCACCTACAGCGTCTACGTCGATGGTGGGTAAATCAAGGCTGAGACGCTGATACAACTCAAATTTTACGACGCTGCAGTGGTACAGATTGTAGAGGCTTTCCGCCAGGGTTGGTCGGCCGCCGACACCGGCGATCAACCAGACAGAGTTCTGCGCGGAAAGTTGTTTGATGACCGACATTTCGAGCAAACCCTCTGTCGTATTCTGCTCGGGCACGTCCACAATCACCCCATTTGCGCGCAGAACGGCCGCAGTTGCAGCGCCCACGGCAAGGCAGCTTGAGCCCTGGATTCGACTTAATAAACCTGCTTCAACAAAACGCCTGCTCGCATGGGCAGACAAAAATATCACCACATCCGGCTCGGTGACGGGTACAGCGGCCAGCGCCGCAGGTGCAGGTGCAGGTGCAGGTGCAGGTGCAGGTGCAGGTGCAGCGCCCAGTTGGAGAATGTTCGCTGGCGCCACGTCAACAATTTTAACCAGGGGCGCACAGATCACCTCAAAGCCGTGTTGCTGCAGAAGTTGCGCCAGCTGACTGGCGCCGGGTTCACTACGTGTAATAAGAACCTTTTGCACAGAGTCGGTCAGTGTGTGCGCTGCAACTGCTGCAAAATGTCATCTGCACCCTGATCCCGCAACTCGGCCACCGCGGTGGCCGCAATCACTTCCGGGTCTGCACCGCGAACGCGGCTGCGTAAAATTCGACTGCCATCTGCATTGCCAATCAGCGCAGTCAGCTCAAGTGTTTCACGGTCTACTGATTTTGCCAGAGCGGCGACCGGCAGGGAGCAATCTGCACCGAGCCCGGCGCTGATACCACGCTCCGCAGTCACACAGCGCGCAACATCCTGATCTTCAAGGGCTGCCAACAGCGCGAGCACCTCCGGATTATCCAGACACTCAATACCCAGGGCAGCCTGGCCCGGTGCAGGCAGGCACATAGCAACATCAAGGGTATGCCAGTTACTGCGGGAAATGCCTAAGCGATCTAATCCAGCTGCCGCGAGCACAATGGCATCATAGTGGCCATCTTCGAGTTTCTGCAGGCGCGTACCGACGTTGCCGCGCACCGGCTGCACGTCAAGATCCGGTCGTATAGACAACAGTTGTGTTTTGCGGCGCAAACTCGAAGAGCCTACTTTTGCACCTTGGGGTAAGTCCTGCAATGCACCAAAATTTGAAACCAGGACATCTTCAACATCCGCGCGATAAGCCAGCACCGGCAGGACAAACCCATCTGGCATCTGTGCTGGCAGATCCTTTGCTGAATGCACCGCTATATCTGCACGCCCCTGCAGCATGGCCTGCTCCAGCTCTTTCACAAACAGGCCTTTACCGCCAACTTCGCTGAGTGGCGCAGACAGCCACTGGTCGCCTTTGGTGGTCATACCCAACAGCTCCACTTCAAGGTCAGCGTGAGCAGCCAGCAATTGGTCCCGCACAAAGTGCGCCTGCCATAGTGCCAGCTTGCTTTCACGTGTGGCGATGGTGATTTTTTTTGTCATTACAACCTTTTTATTACTTTACGGACACCGGGTAGATGTCGCCGACTGATCGCTATGGTCTCATCCAAACCCTGCAATCTTACAGCCACATGGCCATCGCCATCTTTAACAAGCGCTTCCACGTGCTGCATGGCAACCAGGGCATTGCGATGCACCCGCACAAACAGGTCAGAAAACTCGGTTTCCAGCTCGCGCAGAGTCTCATCAACAATAACTTCGCCTTCGCTGTAGCGCACCGTGACGTATTTCTGGTCTGCTTGAAAGTAACGCACAGAATCCAGGTTGATCAGCTCAATGCCCTTATGTGTGCGCGCAGAGATATGCGAGCGGCGGGCCTGGTTATCGTTCTGCAGAGCGGACAACTGAGCGCGGTTGAGGCGGACAGCCTTACCCAGAGCATCGAGCAACTTATCTTTACGTACCGGCTTGAGCAGATAGCCAACTGCCTGAAGATCAAAAGCAGCAATAGCATGCTCCTCATAAGCGGTGCAGAAAATTACCGCCGGTGGATCATCCAGACCTAAGAAATGGCGCGCGGTTTCAAGTCCGTCCATACCTGGCATGCGGATATCGAGCAACACCAGTTCCGGTTGCAGCTCATTGCACAACTGTACTGCCTGCGCCCCGTTTGCAGCTTCTCCAACCACTTCGTGCAGATCATCACCCTCACACATGCGTTTGAGCCGATCTCTTGCAAGAGTTTCATCATCAACAATAAGAATGCGCATCGCCCAGTCCTGAAAAAAGTCCTGCTAAAAATGTCCTGCTATACCGACGTTGCCACCGCGGGGAAGCGCAGCTCGGTCACAAATGTCTCTCCCTGAGTATCCGCATGCAGTGTCGCCTGGTTTCCATACAGCACAGCCAGGCGACTGCGGATATTCTGCAGCGCCATACGATTACCCTGGGATTCACTCACCTGGTTAGGCGGTGGTACCGGATTAACAATCTTCACCACAACGTAGTCATCTTCATACCTCAGCTGCAGCTCTATCGTACCGCCTTCCGGCAGGGGTTGAATGCCGTGGTAAATGGCATTTTCCAACAGCGGCTGCAAGGTCAGCAAAGGTATACGCGTGCCGGGCAATAACGGCGCCACATCCCACTGCAGATGCAGCCGCTCATCGAGACGCAGGGCTTCGATTCGCAGATACCGCTCACAAAGATCCAGTTCCTCGGCAATCGAGACCTGATTACCCGCATCGTTCAGGCTGGCGCGAAACAGCTCAGACAGATCTTCCACTACACTTTCCGCGGTATCCGGGTCCGTGGCAATGAGGCTGGCAATGATGTTCATGCTGTTAAACAGAAAGTGTGGACGTATTCGTGACTGCAGCGCCTGGATGCGCGACTGCAATTCCGCCTGCTCCTGAATACGCAGGCGCTGCTGCACATAAAAATAGCGGAACACCAGACCCGTGATGATGCCCGCGATGATTAACTGGCCGAAAATACGCATGAGCGGGTCGGGACCACGCCCCACCAGCCATTCAGCGGCCAGACTGACAAACAGCGTTACAGTCATCACCAGCACAAACGCCAGGCCGGAACCCATGACAATATTCATGCGCGCAATCGTGCTGCGCAGTAGACATAAAATACCCGCACTGGCCAACGCCACCCACTGTACAAACAGCGACATCAGGCCAAAGCGACCCCAGCTCAACTCATCACCGGCAAACAGCAAAATGATCACCAGCAACTGGCTGAACAGCACCAGCAGAGTGATGGCGGTGGTATTACACAAATGTGGAATATCGAAATGAATCGGGCGTGCGCTCATACGCAACGCGCTCGCATTCGAAACTTTCCGCTATAATCGGGCATCCAACCAATCTGTGTAACAAAGATGAGTGTGAATAATACACCGAAGCCATCCGCCGCGGGCTTATTGCGTGGCCGCTTCAGTGAAGCCACGGATGAATTTGTGGAAGCGTTCACCGCTTCTGTCAGCTTCGACCAGCGCCTGTCCCCCCAGGACATTGCCGGCTCCATTGCGCACGCGCGCATGCTGAACAAAATCGACATTCTCAGCGATGCAGAATGTGACCAGATTATTGGCGGGCTGCAGGATATCCAGCGGGAAATAGAAGGCGGCGAATTCAATTGGCAGGTAGCGCTTGAAGATGTACATATGAACATCGAAAGCCGCCTGATCGAACGCATTGGTGACACGGGCAAAAAGCTGCATACCGGACGCTCGCGCAACGACCAGGTTGCCACGGATATTCGGCTGTATCTGCGTGACGCAGTCGATGAGCTAATGCAGCTGGAAACCGCATTGCTCAGCGCGCTGGCAGATCTTGCCGAACAACATGCAGACACCATCATGCCGGGCTTTACGCATCTGCAGGCTGCACAGCCAATTACCTTTGGTCATCATTTGATGGCCTGGTTCGAAATGCTGCTGCGTGATCGGGAGCGTCTTGCGGATGCCCGCAAACGGATAAACATTTTGCCGCTGGGTGCCGCAGCGCTTGCCGGCACGCCCTACAAACCTGACCGGGAATTTGTCGCCCAGGCGCTCAGCTTTGACAGTGTCTGTGAAAACTCACTGGATGCGGTCAGCGACCGCGACTTTGCCATCGAATTCTGCGCCGTTGCTGCCTTGACCATGACACACCTGTCGCGCTGGTGCGAAGAACTGGTGCTGTGGTCGTCGCAACAATTCGGTTTTGTAAACCTGCCGGACCGTTTCTGTACTGGCTCTAGCATCATGCCGCAGAAAAAAAATCCCGATGTACCGGAGCTGATTCGCGGTAAAACCGGACGCGTCAACGGCCATCTAATCTCCCTGCTGACACTCATGAAAAGCCAGCCGCTGGCCTATAACAAAGATAACCAGGAAGACAAAGAGCCGCTGTTTGATACGGTGGACACCCTGCACGGATGCCTTACCGCGCTGAATGGCATGGTGCCGCACATCGAACCGAATGTTGAAGCCATGCGTGAAGCCACCTTAAAAGGCTACACCACAGCCACAGATCTGGCCGACTACCTGGTACGTAAAGATGTGCCGTTCCGCGACGCCCACGAGATTGTGGGCAAAGCGGTTGCCCAGGCAGTGGCCAAAGGCATGCCGCTGGAAGCCCTGAGCCTGGAAGAACTGAATGGTGGAGGTGGTGATGTGATCACCGAAGATGTTTACCAGGTGTTGAGCCTGTCAGGGTCCGTGGCTGCCAGAGACCACTTTGGCGGCACTGCACCAAACCAGGTTCGTCAGGCGGTAAATCGAGCACGCCAGAGGCTTTAGTCACTCAAGCAGGGACAAGCACCTCCGGGATAAACAGGTCACCAACAGCGCATAAACATGTTTGGTGACCGGCCGCAGGATCGAGTTATACTCGCCGGTTTTAACAACGCAGCAGTAAGACCCCATGACAACGTGGCGCTGGACAACTCTACTGGTCCTGGTGATGTGGACCGCAACCTGTGGACAGAAAGGACCGCTGCAGTTGCCTGAGCGCGATACCAGCCCAACCGTTATGCAGGTTGCCACAAGCATGACAACACCGCTGATCCAGACAGAACAATGACCGGCACGCACTCCCCTTACCTGTCGGAAGTAGACGGTCATCTATGGTTGGAGCGTGTCGATCTGCTCGGTCTGGCAGACGCCGTCGGAACACCCGCATACGTCTATTCCAAGGCGCATATCACTGATGCCATCGAAGCACTCAATGAGGCTTTTGCAGGGGTTGCTTTCAATCTGCACTACGCCGTTAAAGCAAACTCTAATCTTGCAATTCTGAAGCTGTGCAGCGAGCTGGGCGCGGGTTTTGATATCGTTTCCGGTGGTGAACTCAGCAGGGTCATTGCCGCTGGCGGCGACCCGAGCACCGTCATATTTTCAGGGGTCGGGAAGTCCATCGAAGAGATAGACTTTGCGCTGAAAGTAGGCATTGAATGTTTCAATATTGAAAGTGAAGCGGAGCTGCATCGTATTGCAGAACGCGCCGAAATCAGCGGCCAGGTTGCGCCTATCTCTATTCGTGTCAATCCGAACGTGGATGCTCAGACACACCCCTATATTTCCACCGGCCTGAAACAGAATAAGTTTGGCGTGCAGCCCGAACAGGCGCTGGCCATGTATCAAACCGCAGCGGAAAATCCGCAGCTCAAGATTGTCGGCATCGACTGTCACATCGGCTCGCAGATTACCGATATTGAACCGCTGCTGGATGCGTTCACCAACATGTTGCGACTGGTAGATGAGCTGGCATCAATGGGGATTGAGCTGGAACATATTGATCTAGGTGGCGGCATGGGCATTGTTTACCAGGACGAATCCCCCCTGGATCTGGAAACCTATGGGGCAAGCGTCAGGCAAATTCTGGGCGGGCGAGGGCAGACCATTATCCTTGAGCCTGGGCGCTCTATTGTCGCCAACGCGGGCGTCCTGCTGACTCGTATCGAATATCTGAAAGAAGCCAGCGAGCCTGACGCACCAAACTTTGCAGTCGTCGATGCGGCCATGAACGACTTGATTCGCCCGGCCTTGTACCAGGCCTGGCACGATGTGCTGGTGGTCAATCCGAACCGGACATTACAACCCCGCCAGTGGGATATTGTCGGCCCGGTTTGCGAGTCGGGTGACTTTATTGCCAAGGATCGATCACTTGGCCTGGAGGCCGCCAGTGTGCTGGCTGTTGCGTCCGCCGGTGCCTACGGCATGGTGCAGGCATCTAACTACAACAGCCGCGGTCGCGCCTGCGAGATCATGGTCGACGGGGAAACATTCGAGTTGATCCGCCGACGCGAAACCATCACCGATCAGCTGCGCCTGGAGTCTGGCCTGGACGCCGCCAGGAACGTGCTGTGAACCCCCGCCGGCGTCCGCTTGTGTTCCACAAGATGCACAGCCTGGGCAATGATTTCATGGTGATTGATGCTGTTTCCCAATCCATCGATCTCAGCAATCAAGCCATTGCAGCCTGGGGCGACCGCCATCGCGGCGTCGGCTTTGACCAGTTACTGATCATTGAGGCCCCATCAACACCGAAAGCAGATTTCAGCTACAGAATATTCAATGCTGACGGCAGCAGTGCACAACAATGTGGTAACGGCACCAGATGTGTGGCGATGCTGGTACAACAACTCGGATTAAGTGCCAAGCAGAAACTGGTGTGGCAGTCCGCAGCTGGATTATTTACAACGGACTTCAGTTCTCCCACCCAGATTGAAACCACCATGACGGTACCTGTACTCAATCATGCGGACATACCTTTTGCACCCGAACACAGCGATACAACCGACAATCCGTCAGTTTTCACCCTGCAAGCGGGTGAACAGAGCTTCAAGGTGACACCGGTATCTATGGGTAACCCTCACGCGGTGCTGTTCTGTGACGACATCTTCAGTCTCGACATTGACGAAATTGGCGGACTGCTCACCAGCCACCCTGCATTTCCGGAAGGTGCCAATGTAGGATTCTGTCAGGTGGTTGATCGCCAGTTCATACGTCTGCGGGTATTCGAACGCGGCGCAGGGGAAACTCAAGCCTGTGGCAGTGGTGCTTGTGGCGCTGTTGTTGCCGCACGACTGCACGATAAGGTTAGCGAACGCGTTAAAGTATCTTTGCCCGGCGGCAAGCTTCGAATCAAATGGCCGGATACAGACAGCCCGGTTACAATGTCTGGCGATGCAAGCTACGTTTACCGCGGCGAGCTACAGCTGGATCAATAGGGGACGACAATGCAAGCTGACGAGCTACCTGAAGATATGCCTGCCGAACAGGATCTGATCGACTATCTGCGCGCACATCCCGATTTTTTCATCCGTCATCCCGGCCTGCTGACTGAGCTCAATCTGCCCCATGCATCCGGCAAGGCCATTTCTCTTGTTGAACATCAGGTTACTATCATGCGTGAGCGTAACATGGAAATGCGCCGCCGAATGAACGAGTTGTTAGATGCTGCACGGGAAAATGACGGCCTGTTTGCCAAAACGCGGTCGTTGACGCTGGCGTTACTGGATACGGCTTCACTGCAGGAATTGAACGAAGTGCTGGCCACCTATGTACTGGTCGACTTTGATGCTGACTTTGTCTGTTGCCACGTGCGCGACCGCGCTTTCTCGCTGGATCACATTCAGAACCACCGCGACGAGTATCCTTTTAACGGTTTTTTCAACGGCGAAAGCGCGACGTGTACAACGCTGCGACGCACCGAACTGACGCAACTTTTTCCCGCGTCAAATCACGATGAAAGCGGCAGCGCCGTACTGCTGCCATTGGCTCTGGACAATCAACCTGGTGTCCTGGCTATTGGCAGCCGCGACCCACAACGCTTCAGCACCGATATGGACACGCTGTTTGTAACCTACATAGCGGATGTTCTAACAAAGGTGCTGAATCGCCTTTGAGGCATGAACCGTGACCCGGGACAGTGACACCACCACAAGCGTTGAGATTGTCGACTTTTTAAAGTATCTGACGGTAGAGAAGCGCTACTCGCAACATACCCTGAGCGGCTATCAGCACGAACTGGCTAAATTTGAGAAACACTTCAAACGAAACCTGTTGGAATCTCGCAGCCACGACATCACTCTTTATATCGGCCACCTGCGTCAAACCGGCTTACAGCCTAAAAGCATCGCTCGCGCGGTATCAGCCTTGCGAAGTTTTTTCACCTACTGGCAGCGCCAGGGCAGACTGAAAACCAACCCGGCAGCAATCGCTCGTGTCCCTAAGGCACAAAGGAAATTACCCAAAGTCCTTGATACCGATCAGGCTTCGCGTCTGTTCGATAAGACGCCTGCCTCGCCTGTAGAAAAACGCGATCGCGCCATGCTTGAGTTGTTTTACGGCTCTGGTCTGCGCTTGATGGAGTTGGTGAATCTCAATATCGGTGACGTTGACCTGGAGTCTGGTTTTGTCAGGGTTATCGGTAAGGGTAACAAGGCCCGCAACGTTCCTCTGGGACGCCACTCTTTAGAAGCTTTGCGGGTGTGGCTTCATGAATCCGATGAATGCCTGCCTGACCGCCCAATCTTTCTCGGTAGAGGAAACAAACGCATCAGCCCGCGTACAATTCAAAGCCGACTGAAAAAAATCGCGACAGAACAACTCGCTGACAACGCTCTGCATCCACACATGCTGCGTCACAGTTTTGCCACCCACATGCTGGAATCTTCAGGTGACCTTCGCGCAATCCAGGAGTTGTTGGGGCATAGTGATATAGCAACCACACAGGTCTACACCCACCTGGACTTTCAGCACCTGGCCAAGGTCTATGACGCTGCTCATCCTCGCAGCGGTTTGATTCCGGATGGGTCGGAAAAGAGTTAGGCACCATGAGCAGCATCAAACTCATCACCCTCGACCTGGACAATACGCTATGGGATGTGGACAGCATTATCATCAAAGCAGAGGCAATGCTGAAAGCATGGCTGCTGGAAAATGTTCCTGATTCGCTGGCCCATTATCAGCCAGACAATCTGAACAGGCTGCGCCAGGAAGTGTTCGCCCGCCACACCCAGCAAAGCCACGACCTCAGCTTCATGCGAACGCAGATTCTTTTTGAGATAATGCGGCAAACCGGGCTATCCGATGCTGACGCACGTCTCCAGGCAAAGGCAGCATTTGACGTTTTCTTTGAGGGGCGCAACCAGGTGGTGTTATTTGAAGGGGCGCTGGAGATGTTGCAATCCCTGAGCCGGGAATTCGACATCATCGCGTTAACCAACGGTAACGCCAATATCAACAAAACCGGGCTGGCGGACTTTTTCAGTGGTGCATACAGTGCCGCGGATGTGGGAAACAAGAAACCTCATCCTGCCATGTTCGAAGCGCCGCTGTCGGCCTTGCAGTTAAAGCCGCGACAGGCCATCCATATTGGTGATCATCTGGTGGATGACATCCAGGGTGCAGACCGTGTCGGCATGCACAGCATCTGGGTGAACCTGGTTGGCGGGCAACCGGCTGACGTCACGCCAAGTCGGGAAGTCACTCATTTAAGTGCGGTGAAAGATGCCGTGCAACAGATTGTCTCAGGCTGAACGGCCTTTCACCTGTTCCGAAATAACCTTTTTTACCGCCTCAATAGTGGCCGGAATAACCTGTTTTTTAGCGGGTAGTCCAATCAGCGCATCAAGCGTGGGGTGATTTGCCTGTGCATCCGCAGCAGCCTGCTTTACCGCCTCCGGAAACTTAGCTGGATGCGCTGTGGCAACACAGACCAACGGCGCATCCACACTCTGTCTGAACACCTGACAGGCGGCATAACCTACCGCAGTGTGAGGGTCCAATACATAATTGAACTGATCATGGACATGTTTTACCGCCGCCAGCGTCTGCTTGCTGTTCACCGCCGTTGCCTGCATGAAATCTACATCAGGCGGACCGTCTAGGGTGGCACGGCCCTGACTGCTGAACGAGTGCATGAACGCGTTAAGCTGTACCGTATCTTTATCGAAGTAGTAATACAGAAACCGTTCGAAATTACTGGCAACCTGAATGTCCATGGCAGGTGAGAGCGTAAAGTGCACGTTGCCCCGGGCATATTCTCCGGTGGCAAAAAAGCGCGCCAGGATATCGTTCTCATTGGTTGCCACCAGCAGGCGATCAATAGGGAAACCCATTTCTTTCGCCAGAAAAGCAGCAAACACGTTACCGAAGTTGCCGGTGGGCACGCAGAAAGCGGGCGGTGTTTTGTAACGCAGACTTGCATAACCGTAATAGACAATCTGCGCCATGACCCGCGCCCAATTGACCGAATTCACAGCGCCCAGCTGATATTCAGCCTTAAAATCGAGATCTGCAAAAATCTCTTTCATCAACGACTGGCAATCGTCAAAACTACCCTGCACCGCTATACAGTGCACATTGTCGTCAGCGACGGTGGTCATCTGCAGTTCCTGCAGCGGACTGACCTTGCCTTCGGGAAACAGAATAAAGATGTCGATGTTGTCCTGACCACGCACACCGGCTATGGCCGCACCACCGGTATCACCGCTGGTGGCTCCGAGAATATTCAGGTGCTGATGGCGTTGACCTAAGACGTGTTCAAACAGGCGGCCCAGAAGCTGCAGCGCAACGTCTTTGAACGCCAGTGTAGGTCCGTGGTAAAGCTCCATGACGTCAACGTCACCAAGCTGCTGCCAACCAATGACATCAGGGTGATCAAACGTGGCGTAAGCCTCTGTTATCAGCCTGTCGAGGGTGGGTCGATCGATATCATCAACAAACAGAGCGATCACTTCCTGGGCAAGGCCAACAAAGCTCAGCTCACGCCATTTGTCCAGGTGAGCCGTCACATCAGGCAGCTCGGTAGGGACCAGCAGGCCACCGTCAGGTGCAAGCCCCATCAGCAAAGCATCAACAAACGATAAATCAGCGACACCGCCCCGCGTGCTGCAATATTTCATAACCCGTCACTTGTGGATTTTCCAAGCGCGCTATTCTACTGATAATTACGCCCGGTGCAGTGTTTCAGTGGCTACTGATGTCAGATAGATCCGCGGCCATAGTTGTTTTCAGGCTTGCGCGGCGGGTCTGCCCGTTCACCTTTGGCAATTTCATCAACTTTGCCACCAGACTTGAGAAACTTTTCGATGTCAGCCTTTAACTCGCTGCGGGTTTCTGCACGCGCTTCAGGGGTATAGCTGCCTAATTCTTCATTTGCGTTTGGGGTTGTTGTCGTTTCCATGACACTTTCCTTAATCAGTCTCGACAGTAGTTATAGAACAGATCTGAAAAAGCGCCAGTTTCGAAGCGCGAAAAAATGAGGGGGCAGAAAAAGAAAAACCGGGCTTTGAAAACAAAGCCCGGCTCTCTTTTGAAGATCGGTAACGGTGGGATGCGCAGGGCAGACCTGGCGCTGTCCCCCGTTATCTTTAACCGATCAGATCAGCCTTTGGAAAACTCCGGATAAGCTTCGATACCGGTTTCAGTAATGTCTGCGCCGTTGTATTCCTCTTCTTCAGAGATTCGGATACCCATAACGGCTTTGATGATCAACCAGACGATCAAGCTGACCCCAAAGGTCCAGGCGAAGATCACTGCAATACCGATCAACTGCGCACCAATGGTGGCATCAGAGTTGGTGATCACGACCGCCAACAGACCCCAGATACCACACGTACCGTGGACTGAGATGGCGCCTACAGGGTCATCGATTTTCAGCTTATCGAGCATGACAATCGACAGCACAACAATCACGCCACCTACAGCACCTATACCCAGGGAAGCCAGGTTAGAGCCGGTAAGCGGTTCTGCTGTGATCGATACCAGACCTGCCAACGCACCGTTGAGCGCCATCGTCAGATCCGCTTTACCAAACATGATGCGCGCCAGAATCAGCGCCGCAACCAGGCCGCCTGCAGCTGCCGTATTGGTGTTCACAAATACTTGTGACACGGCATTCGCTTCATCAACGTTGCTGACCATAAGCTCAGAACCACCGTTGAAACCGAACCAGCCAAACCAGAGGATAAACATACCCAGCGTGGCCAGTGGCATGTTGGCACCTTGAATTGGGTTAATCTGCCCGTTGGGACCATATTTACCCAGACGTGGGCCAAGCAGAATAACACCCGCGAGCGCTGCTGCTGCACCACACATATGAACAACACCCGAGCCTGCAAAGTCTAAGAAGCCCAGCTCGTCGAGGCCACCGCCACCCCATTTCCAGAAGCCCTGGACAGGATAGATGAAGCCGGTCATAACCACTGCAAAGGCAAGAAATGCCCACAGTTTCATACGTTCAGCCACGGCACCAGACACAATGGACATGGCGGTTGCAACAAAGACAACCTGGAAAAAGAAGTCAGAACGCGCTGAATAGTAGGTGTCACCGCCTGAGGCAAGGACTTCTTCCGTGGTGTTTTCGGCACCAATCAGGAAGCCAAAGCCAGGCATCCAACCGCTGCCATCGCCGTACATGATCGCGTAACCGACCAACAGGTACATGATGGACGCAATGGAAAACAGAGCGACGTTTTTAAGTAAGATTTCGGACGTGTTTTTAGCCCGCACCATGCCCGCTTCGAGCATGGCAAAACCGGGCGCCATGAACATGACAAGCACGCCCATGACCAGGAAGTAGAGCGTATCTACTGAATAACTGAGTTGAACTAGATCTTCCACAATTTTCTCCGTGATTGCCGAGCGTTAAACCGCGTCGGCGCCGGTTTCCCCGGTTCGAATACGAACGACTTCATCCAACGCTGTCACGAAGATCTTGCCGTCCCCCACTTTGCCGGTATTGGCTGACTTGGTAATGGCTTCGATCGCTTGCTCAAGCATGTCGTCACCTACCGCCGTCTCAATTTTCACCTTCGGTAAAAAATCGACGACATATTCCGCACCGCGATACAGTTCTGTATGGCCTTTCTGTCGGCCAAAACCTTTGACTTCCGTAACCGTCATCCCTTGGACGCCTACTTCGGACAGGGCTTCGCGCACATCATCCAGTTTGAATGGCTTGATAATGGCTGTGATTAATTTCATGTTTTCTTATCTCCTAGTTGGGGATGCGTGCCAGACAGGCTTTGTGGAAGATCATCTCAACTCGCATCCCTAGGATTTTCTAATAATTAGTGGCTTAGAGATACCACTAACTCACGGTACTGCAGTGAGCTAGCGGTAAAAAAAGCGCTATTTAGAAAGTTTTCCCAATGGTGAATACAACCGCTTCGCTTTCTGTTGGAGAGCCGCCGCTGTCTAGTTGGTCTGAAAGCTCATCGCTTGACAGAATGAGGGCTATACCAAGGTCGATTTCAGATACTGTGGTGCCCCAGCCCAGCTCAAGGTACTCACCGTCGAAGTCTTTGCCCCAGGTGCCGTAGGTGCCATACAGACCATTCTCAAGCGAAACAGTACCGGCAAGGAAGTCGTAATCCTGAGAATCACCGAAGCCGTCCCACTCGCCTACGCTGTACTCAAGACTGAACAGGCCGTAACCCAGGTTCAGGTTAATTTCTTCGTAGGTGTCGTCGAACTCACCTGTGTAGTAGTAGCCGGTGAAACCGAGGCTGGCGCTTAAACCTGCTTCAGTTTCGATGCCGTAGCCGAAGTAGCCGTCTACTTCCAAGCCATCACCTACGTCTGCAGCCCACGTGCCGACATAAAAACCACTGTTTTCGTAGTCCGCGCCAACGCTACCGGACGAATTTTTCTGATTTACGCCGCGGAAGTAATACTCCGATGCGTAACCAATGTTGAACGACACATCGGCACTGGCAACGTTAGACGTCATTAATGCACCCGATGCAAGCGCTGCTGCTGCAACAATTTTATTTAAAGCTCTCATGTGTTCTCCTTTGCGACCCTTAACTGGTCAATATTTTTCTGACCCCTTGGTTTAACACTGCACCATGGTTGACCATGAATGCTGTGAGTCTTCCCTAGTGCAGGTTGCGTGCCAGTTAATAAACGCAATAAGAACAATGGGTTAGCGGTGACGCCGGGAAAACGCCCTGTTTTGGAGCACAACAACAGTGCGCTTCTCGCACTAAATTGGGGCATATGCCTACACAAACAGCGGCATGAACCTCTCTGCAACACACTGTGGCTGCAGTACCATGGCTTCTTCTTTACTAGATGAGATGAAACATGGATCCGCTGCGCGCTTTTCTCGACCTGATTCAGCAGAACCTGGCGGGGCGGGTACCCCAGGACACTCTGCAGAGCTTTGAAACTGCGGCTTTAGATTTCATGGCCAAATTTGAGCTGGTGCCTAAACATGAATACCAGGCACATCTGGATATTCTCAAGTCGCTTGAAATTCAGGTAGGCACGCTTGAACAACGCCTGAAACAGCTTGAAGAAACTGCCTGAGCCTGAACTTAACGAGACGAGGACTGCGCCACAAATACACAGTCGCTCGCTCCTGGGCCTGCATGCCGCATCAGTGACCGTAGAGTGTCACATTGGCAATGGTTTGCCGCATACAACAATAGTGGGCCTGCCAGATGGTGCCGTTCGCGAAGCGCGTGACCGGGTACGCAGCGCCATCATCAATTCCGGGTTCAGCTATCCTGACGGCGCAGTAGTGATCAATCTGGCGCCGGGTAGCCTGACCAAATCAAGCGCCGCTCTGGATTTACCCATTGCCCTGGCGATTCTCAGCGCAAGCCAACAGATCCCGGGCACTCAACTCAAACATTTAGAATTTTTAGGTGAGCTTGGCTTATTCGGTGAACTGCGCAAAGTCAGCGGATGTTTAACCTGCGCGCTTGCATCCCAGGCTGCTGATCGAATTCTGATTGTGCCGGACAGCAACCAGGCCGAAGCGCAAATTGCGCCCGCTGAGGCTTTGCTGCTCGCCAACAGCCTGCTTTCTGTAACACGCTATCTGACACAATCAGAGGATCAGCAGATCAAAACCTCTGCACTGCCGGCAGGCATGAGCAAGCCGATCCCATTGCCCAACCCCGTTTGCACAAACACTCAGCCAGATCAGGCAACCCCACAGCTACACCAGATTGTTGGTCAGGAAGCGGCCAAACGCGCCCTGACTATTGCTGCGGCAGGCGGACACCATTTGCTTATGGTGGGCCCGCCAGGTACAGGCAAAACCATGTTGGCGCGGAGTTTTGCCGCCCTGTTGCCTGAACTGGACAGCACCCAGGCGCTGGAGTGTGCAGCAGTCTACTCTGCCGCTGGGCTGCCAAGGCACAACTATCGCCTGGCGCCGTTTCGCGATCCACACCATTCCGCCAGCGCCGCGGCGTTGATGGGTGGTGGCAATCCGCCGCAACCTGGCGAAGTCGCCCTGTCACATCACGGCGTCCTGTTCCTCGACGAGTTGCCGCATTTCAAACCTTCGGCGCTGGATTTATTGCGGGAGCCCATCGAAACCGGTTCGGCGGTGATCACACGCGCCAGATACAAAGTCACCTACCCCTGTCGCTTTCAGCTGATTGCGGCCATGAACCCCTGCCCGGCGGGGCGGGTGTGTCGTGAAGACAACTGTCGATGCACGCCCACACAGGTACAGCGTTATCAGAGCCGGGTGTCCGGACCGCTGCTGGATCGAATTGATATTCAGGTACAAGTGCCCGCCCTGAGGCAGGAAATGTTGACCCGGCTGGGCAACAAACAATCAAGCAACACCACCGACACACTGCGTGCCAGGGTGGCACAAGCGCGACAAACTCAGCAGACGCGCCAGGGTTGTATCAACGCTTTGTTAAGTGGGGAGCAGCTCGAGAGAGAGATTGCAGATGCGAAACTGGACGATGGCTTTCTGCAACAGGCAATCCGGCGTTTTAACCTCTCTGCGCGCAGTTATCACAAAATCTGGCGTATCGCGCGCAGCATTGCCGATTTAAGTGAAAGTCCGATTATCCGCCTCGGTGACATGACCGAGGCGCTTTCCTACCGGGGACTCGACTGGGAAAACAATTTGCGCTGAGGGGGCAACCACC